>JAITYX010000046.1:1910000-2605000 GCA_021018815.1 Talinum fruticosum | reverse complement strand
AATAATTCTTTTTTTTAAAAAAACTAAATTTAATCATTCATAATGGAAATAAATAGATACAAAGAAGGAAGAAATTAATATACTTATATATGTTGAGAAATTGAGGATATTTATTTGGAGAAATAAAGTTAAAGAAAAAAATATATATATATACATATATATATATGTGCGCTTATTTTCGAAAACAAATTTAAGAATTGGATAATAATTTTGATAAAAAGGGTATGAGGAAATATACATATAATGATTATATTAAAGTAAAAGGGGTAAATTTTTTATTTGCAAACAGAAGGTTGTCGGAAACGTCGAAGATGAAGCAAATCAAAAAATTTATTACGAAACAACTTTCCAAACGAGGTATGTTATTGCTTGTACCCTTCCAAAATAGTTAAATTTTAATTGTTATGAAAAAGCATTACCGTAATTGTTTTAATACGGCCTAACATTTTAGGACTCAATTAATCGTTAATCGTTAATTGTTAATCGTTGATCGATTAATCGTTAACCGTTCATAAATGTCTCGCTAGCGTAATTAATTGTATCGGGCCCTTCCCGTAACGAGAATATTAATCGAATCGTTTAGCCAAGGCCATGGCTGCAATTGCATATAAATTGGGGTCCTGGTGTTAGCCGGACGCTAAACTATTTACTGAAATCGAAAATTTTAACCAAAAAGTCTACAAGAAACAAAAAATTGAGCTTTTGCTTAATGATATATTTCAAATGAATTTTTGAAATCGCGCGCACTCACCGGCTCTCAAAAATGTTTTCACAAGTACAAGGGTAACGTATTGAGTCAACCGCTCACTTTTAGTTTTTCCTGTTTTTTTTTTAATTTTGTTTTAGGGAAAGAGAAATAGACAAGGGTTAAACAGGAGATTCGGGAGGTAGAGGAGTCTAATGAGAAGGGTCCCGACAAGGTTGGACAATGACCCGTTGACCACCCCTCTTGAATTTCTTGGCCACAATTGATTGTGCTAGAATAAATTTAAGTTTTTGGGTTACGTATAGACTCTAGATATGGTAATAGAGTCATCAAAGTTACTTGTTTGTATAAACATAACTTTCATATTATCGTTTATGTCGTAGGGAAAAAAATTATTAATTAATTGAGTGTTTTAGCCTCGTCTCTAGTATCCGGAGACGACAGTGAAGGCCTCAACCTTGATCTTAAGTTTTCATCACTTTATGTTATTGTGGTTAATGCGCAAATGTTGGTCGATTAATTATGGGTTGGACGTTGGGGCGTTACAGAGGTGGTATCGAGCCTAGGATTTTGGGTCCCGTATCTAAACGTCAAAATAAGACAAAAATTAGGGTGATATGTCTAAAGAAAACAGAGAGAGGTAGTTGAGTCATTGTGATGGATATGTGAGATTATTGTGAGATTGAAGTGGATATTGTCATATAAATGTATAGGTGAGATTATTCAAATTTTTAATGCTTTGTTGTTGGTAATAGGAAATGGCGCCAAGGGATCCGTATGAAATTAAAATGAAGTTGGGTCAATGGGTGACCAACTACATAAAGACATTAAAGGCCACCTTTTACGAAGACGTACTAAGCAATCCCGAAACTCCTTTCATTGACCCTATTGTCAAAGCCCGAGTGCTTGCTAAAAGGTTTACCCGATGCTGAACCCTAGTTTTCTTTTAAAAGTAAATATCGGGAATTTATGTACACCGGAAATGTTGGGGAACACGGGGCACATTTCCGGACTTATGGAAATCCGTGGGATTGCATAGTGGAGGAATTAAAGCTCCGAGACTTGGCCGACCGCGGTGGGTTCACCCCTGCACGTTACTGAGGACTTTTTCCAGGAGCGGCGAATGTTGAGAACCCAAGTAGCTCCAAATTCACCCGCCCCGAGTTTGAGCCCGACAATGTTAATATTTAGGCCGGCGAAGATGGCTATGATATATGGGACCATTATGAGGCGGATGCCTCTAGTGATTCCAGTGATGTTGTGAGTGTGGTTGACATCCCGGAGTCCCCGTAAATTATCCGGATAAGTTCGATGATAGTGAAGTGATAGATCCCGAGGAGGATGAGATGGAGGAGAGTGAGCCATGGAGTTCGGGGCCCGACACCAATAACAGTAGTGACCCGGATTTCATGATGTGAGAATTGAAATGGGAGAAGTTGATGGATTTAGAGGTAACTAACTATGTAAGATATGTAGATATGTAAAACAAGTGTATAATATAAACTAACCGATGAAAAAAAGGGAGAGAGAAGGAGTGAAGTTGTATGGTCTGTATAAGTACGGGTATTGTAGGGGTAGAATAGTGATTAATCTAACCCTTCTTTCCACCCATTTTGTTGCTAAGGGTGGACATTTTGTAGACCTATCAAGAGAGTGTTAGTGCTATGGTTGAACCATACTTAACGAACAAAGAAGGTATTATATATATATGTACGTGTATTATATCAGTTTGATGATTAAAAAAAGAGAGAAAAGAGAGAGACGGAAAGGAAACGTTAATTATTATTGTTTTTTTATTTGAGCGTAATGTCAATTCAAGATGAGAGCATTCGAAAAATGAACCGCAAGAAAACGACGAAGAATCTTTGCACACTCAGTCAATTAATCAAACCCCTCCAATTCTAACCCCACATCGAGGCGAAAGTAATGTGCAAAAAGTCGGGAATGAGTTAGATAACAAGGGAATACTCAAAGACATAGATCCTGAATTGTTAGGGACAGATTATAGCGGTAGTGACGCGAAACTTAAGGAATCTAGCTCCGAAAATTCCGGAAAGGAGGGTCGACTTTTTAAAAGGGTGGCAAAACAAAATCCAAAAACTTATGATGGAAAAATGGATCCAGTGAGTACTGGAAGAATGGATTAGGCAGATAGAGAAAATATTTGATGTGGTAGAGGTACCAAATGAAAAACGTGTAAACATTGGGGCTTTTTACCTCACCGGACCGGCTGATATCCGGTGGGGAACTGTAAAGACTAAGTTTCAAAACTCCGAAGGCTCGTGGGATAAGTTTTTGAAGGAGTTGAGAGCAAAATTTTACCCAAGTATCCTTGCAAAAACAAAAGCAAAAGGAATTTTTGGAATTAAAGCAAGACAATATGTCGGTGATGGAGTATGCGAGCAAATTTGCAGAATTATCTAGGTTTGCCTCGGAGTACATAGCCACGGATTGTATGAGAATGATAAGATTTAAGTAAGGCCTAGCACCCTATATTAGGCACCAATTAGCCAGGCAATCTATACAAGTACGAGCGAGCCGCGAAGTGGAACGGGTGAAGTGGGAATTACGGATGTTGAGTCCGAATACTTTCCGGAAGAGAGGGAATGAAAAAAGAATCCTGCAGAGGGAAAGCCAAGCAAAAAGCTCTGCAATTACGGGAACTAAGTTCCAAACTTCTACTTCAACCAAGAAACAATGCTCAAAGTGTGGTCGAACCAACCACGACACGACAGATTGTTGGGTTGGCACCAATCGTTGTTATTGGTGTGGGGATTACAACCGTTTAATTGCAAATTGCCCAACCAGACCTTCCCCGGTAAGCAAAGGTCCAAGCCAAAACCAAAGGAATGCAAGGGCAGCCACAGTATCTACGGGCAGTGAGACGAGGTTGGAAGAGCCTATGTAATGAGTAAAAAGCGAAGCTACCGACATGGGGATCGTTGTGGATCGGTACACTCTTTTTAAATTCAGTACCACTTACTCGTTTTATTTGATTTGGGTGCTAAGCACTCTTTTATTACAGACAAAGTCCGCATCTCAAATAGGTTTGGAACCAAGTAAACAACCCGTAGAATTATATGTGAGTCTACCCACGAGTCAAACCATAAAATGTGACGTTATGTATAAAAATTGCCCTATTACCCTAAGTCAAGAAAATTTTAGGGGTGACTTGGTACAGTTTGACTTGTCGGAATTTGATGTAATCTTGGGTATGGATTGGTTGTCTAAATATGGGGCAAAAATAGATTGCCAAGGCCGGATTATATCCTTGAAGGGTACAAATGGCGAGGAAGTGAGGTTTCAAGGTACCGGGGAGGTTGGAGATTGTACTATAGTATCGTTCGTAGTCTTTAGACGACTTGTTAAGCAAGGGAAGGAAGCTTATTTGTGCTTTGTAACGGAAGAAAAACAGGAGACAAAGATAGAGGATATTCCTATGGTTAAAGAATTTCCTGACGTTTTTCCAAGTGAAATTCCGGGTTGCCCCCAAAAAGGGAAATTAATTTTGAGATAGATATTGAGCCGGAGCGCGACCCATTTCTAAACCTCCATATAGGATGGCTCCCGCGAACCGAAGGAGTTAAAGGTTCGATTGGAGGAATTGTTGCAAAAAGGATATATAAAGCCGAGTGTATCTCCTTGGGGTGCGCCGGCTTTATTCGTAAAGAAGAAAGATGGAACTTTGAGGTTATGTATAGATTATAGAGAACTAAATAAGGTTATCGTAAAGAACAAGTATCCTTTGCCAAGGATTGAGGATTTATTTGATTAATTACGGGGAATGGGAGTGTTCTCAAAATTGACCTCCGGTCCGGATATCATCGATTGCGAATTAAGCCTCGAGGATATACCAAAAACGGTGTTCGGGACGTGTTATGGACATTATGAATTCACATTCATGCCTTTTGGGTTAACAAATGCTCCAGCAGACTTTTATGGACTTGATGAATAGAATATTTAGGCCTTATTTGGATAAATTTGTTGTTGTTTTTATTGATGATATTATAATATATTCTAAGACGGAGGAGGAGCATGCCGATCATTTAAGGGTTGTTCCGCAAACTTTGAGGATTCATAAGTTATATGCTAAGTTATCGAAATGCAAATTTTGGTTGTCGGAAGTAAATTTTCTGGGGCATGTAATTTCTATAGAGGGAATTAAAGTTGACCCCGTAAGGTTAAGGCGATGACCGAGTGTCCTAGATCGACAAATGTGACGAAGTCCGAAGCTTTCGGGAATGGTTGGATATTATAGACGATTTGTACAGGATTTTTCACGAATAGCTTTGCCCCTTACTAATCTTTTGAGGAAAACGACAAAATTTGAATGGAATGATAAGTGTGAAATTGCATTTTAAGAGCTCAAGAAACGGCTCACTCATCGCACCAGCTTTGGCCTTGTCGGAGCAAGATGGGGAATTCGTTGTGTATAGTGTCGCATCTAGACAAGGAATTGAGTGAGTTTTGATGCGGAATGGGAGAGTCATAGCATATGCTTCTAGGCAATTAAAGTCATATGAGCGGAATTATCCCACTCATGATTTGGAATTAGCCGCAGTAGTTTTTGCCTTAAAAATTTGGAGACATTACCTGTATGGAAGTGTATGCAAGATTTTTACAGATCATAAAAGTCTTAAAAATATTTTCACACGAAAGAGTTGAATTTGCAACAACAAAGATGGTTGGAGTTCCTAAAGGATTACGATATGCAAATTCACTATCACCCGGTAAGGCCAATGTTGTGGTAGATGCATTAAGTCAAAAACCCACCCTGGTGTGAATGCGTTAAAGGTTATACATCCCTAGATATTAAGAGATTTGCAAGGAACAGGGGTTGAACTGGAATTACTCCATCGATCAAACATGATTCTCGTCAATGTTAACAGTTCAACCTACCCTTTTGGAAGAAATTAAACAGCGCAAGCCGGGGATGATGAGATTAAGAGAATCAAAGAAGGTATAAGCAAAGGAAAAACTTTGGGATTTCATGAGGATGATCAAGGAGTTATAAGATTTCAAAATAGGATTTGTGTACTACTCGACGTGCAATTAAGGGGGAGGATACTAGCGAAGCACACAACACCAGGTACTCTATTCATCCCAGGGGCACGAAAATGTTTAGAGATTTGAGACAAATCTTTTGGTGGAACAACATGAAAGGAGATATAGCCCAATTTGTGAATAAGTGCCTCATTTGCCGGAAAGTGAAAGCGGAACACCAACGCCCGGTTGGTGAGTTACGACCATTAGAGATCCCTGTTTGGAAGTGGGATTCAATCTCCATGGATTTTATTATGGGATTACCCCTTTCAAGCATCAAAGAAAAATGCGATATGGGTAGTTGTTGATAGACTTACAAAATCTACTCATTTTATACCAATACATGATTCTTGGGGGATTGATAAGTTAGCTTAAATATACATGAAAGAAATTATGCGTTTGCATGGGATTCCCAAGGATATAATCTTGGATAGGGACTCGAGATTTCGGGCTCATTTTTGGAAGGCCTTGCAAAGAGCATTTGGAACAAAACTACAGTTCGAGTAGCTCGTATCACCTTGAAACCGATGGGCAAACAGAAAGAGTAAACCAAGTGGTTGAAAATATGTCTGCGAGCATGTATACTCGGAGTTTCGGGAAATGGGAGGAATATCTTCCATTAGCTGAATTTTCATATAATAATAGCTACCAAGCGATTATTAGAATGACACCCTTTGAAGCATTGTATGGCGGAAGGTGTAGAACTCTTCTCTGTTGGAACGATCTGGATGAAACCTTAGTATTGGGTCCGGAAATGATTCAAGAAACGGTTGAAAAAATTAAAGTTATTCAACGAAATATAAAAGTGGCCCGGGATAGGCAAAAATCATATGCGGATTGTAGAAGAAAGCGTCTTGAATTTCAAGAAGGTGATAAGGTCTTTCTTAAGGTTTCTCCAAGCAAAGGAATTAGAAGATTCAATGTAAAAGGCAAATTGAGTCCTCGTTTTATCGGACCTTATGAGATTGTTGAGAAAGTTAATCCTGTTGCTTACCGATCGGCCCCGCCACCGGAACTACAACACGTACATGATGTGTTTCACATTTCCCAACTGCGAAAGTATGTAAATGATCCATCCCACACAATTGTGTACGAACCGCTAAATATTGAAGCGTAAGGATTGACCTATGAAGAGCAACTCTGTAAAAATTGTGGACGGAAAGGTTAAAAAGTTGCGTAACAAAGCAATACCCTTAGTTAAAGTCATTTGGACCCACCATGGAGTTTACGAAGCAACATGGGAAACCGAGGAGGAAATAAGAAATCATTATCCCCATTTGTTTTAAAGGTATGCTACTACTCGATTATAGTTTCGAGGACGAAATTTTTTTTATGGGGGAGGACGTAAGGCCCCAAAATTTAATTGTATCTAATTTTTGCATTTTATTGTTTCAATATTTAAGAGCGAGTGAGCCGCGCATAAATATCAAAATGGAAATGAGAAATGTGAATGAATTTTTCAGTTAATTGACTTAGGAATATCGATTCACACTTAAATATTTATAATATGCGTAAACGGTAAATATAAGTACGAGTTATTTACTATGAAATTCAATTTGGGAACAGATGATTTATTATAATAATAATGACAATAAAATAGATAAATAAATAATAATAATAATAATAATAATAATAATAATAATAATAATAATAATAATAATAATAATAATAATAATAATAATAATAATAATAAAATAATAATAAAAAAATAAAATAAAAAAAAATTACAGCAAATAAATTGGGAACAAATGTATGGTAAAAAAATTAACCATGTGTGAAAAATAATTAATGATTTGGATAAGCCCAAATCTCATGGAAGTGATGGGGGTGGAAGAGGATAAGATTTGGGTTTCAGGAACCCATTATAAATAAGGGGGCTGTTTGGGCCTGAGCGAGAAAACACAAAAGCAAAGGAAAGCTAAAGAAAAGCCACAAGCCCAAATACCTTCTTGCACTCGCCCAGCCCCAGCCCGGCTGCCGCTGCTGCCGCCGACCACCAGAATCCGGCCACCCGCCTCCGGCCAGCCACCAATTGCCCTCCCTCACTCCTTTTTGGTCAACACCTTTACTATTAAGGTAATAATTCTTTTTTTAAAAAAACTAAATTTAATTATTCATAATGGAAATAAATAGATACAAAGAAGGAAGGAATTAATATACTTATATTTGTTGAGAAATTGAGGATATTTATTTGGAGAAATAAAGTAAAGAAATATATATATATATATATATATACATACATACATACATATATATGTGTGCTTATTTTTTGAAAACAAATTCAAGAATTGGATAATAATTTGATAAAAAGGGTATGAGGAAATATACATATAATGATTATATTAAAGTAAAAGAGGTAAATTTTTTATTTGCAAACGTAAGGTTGTCGGAAACGTCGAAGGCAAAGGAAATTAAAAAATTTATTTTGAAACAACTTTTCAAACGAGGTACGTTATTGCTTGTACCCTTCCAAAATAGTTAAATTTTAATTGTTATGAAAAAGCATTACCGTAATTATTTTAATACGACCTAACATTTTAGGACCCAATTAATCGTTAATCGTTAATCGTTACTCGATTAATCGTTAGCCATTCATAAATGTCTCGCTAGCGGAATTAATTGTATCGGGCCCTTCCCGATAACGAGAATATTAATCGAATCGTTTAGCCAAGGCCATGGATGCAATTGTATATAAATTGGGGTCCTGGTGTTAGTCGAAGCTAAACTATTTATGAAATCGAAAATTTTAACCGAAAAGTATATAAGAAACAGAAAATTGAGCTCTTGCTTAAATGATATATTTCAAATGAATTTTTGAAATCGCGCACGCTCACCGGCTCTCAAAAATGTTTTCACAAGTATAAGGGTAACGTATTGAGTTAACCGCTCACTTTTAGTTTTTCTTTTTTTTTTAATTTTGTTTTAGGGAAAGAGAAACAGACAAGGGTTAAACAGAGATTCGGGAGGTAGAGGAGTCTCGACGAGGAGGGTCCCGACAAGGTTGGACAATGACACGTTGACCACCCCTCTTGAATTTCTTGGCCACTATTGATTGTGCTAGAATAAATTTAAGTTTTTGGGTTACGTATGGACTCTAGATATGGTAATAGAGTCATCCAAGTTAGTGTTTGTATAAACATAACTTTCATATTATCGTTTATGTCGTAGGAAAAAAATATTAATTAATTGAGTGTTTTAGCCTCGTCTCTAGTATCCGGAGACGACAGTAAGGCCTCAACCTTGATCTTAATTTTTCATCACTTTATGTCATTGTGGTTAATGCGCAAATGTTGGTCGATTAATTATGGGTTGGAAGTTGGGGCGTTACATGTAACCACTTCGAGCTCTATAAACACCATCTTTTTCTCTTTTCACTTTCCATTTTGAAATCCCAAATTCATTAAATCTTTGATTTTGGCTATTTTTTACAAATACCAAGCAATCGTTAGGTTTAGGGAAGAACTCCCACCGAAGCATTTCTTTAGATAATGGGAATGAATCCACTTTACCCACAACGAGTCCTTTTTGTTGGCAATAGCCCGAACATATTTTGCAGCAAGTGCTTTGTTCGAGCACTCTAAGTTTTTGAGCCCCAATCCACCCATCTTTTTAGGTAAGCATACCTGTTGCCATGATATTAGAGGCCTTCTTTTGTAAAGTTTATTACCATTCAATAGGAAGTTCCTACATATGGCATTTACCTGGTTAAGTATCGCTTTTGGAAGGATGAAGTTTGGTGCCCAAAAGCCAAATACTCCCAATAAGACATTGTTGATAAGTGTCATTCTCCCAAGCATATGAGAGGTTTTTGCTTTGCCAAGTCCCGATTTTAGCCACGATTTTTTTCCACCAGCAGTTGACGATCGGATGAAGACAATCCGCTTGCAGCTATGGGGACACCTAAGTATGTAAAAGGGAGTTTACCCTCCATAAATCCAGCTTATCCGTAGTAGTGCAGCTTTGTCCATGTCTGAAACACCAGCCACAACCATGCTTGATTTTTGGTGATTAATTTGCCTTCCCGAGGTCATAGCAAAGTTCTCAAAAGCCTGCAGAAGGCAAGTGACAGAGGATGTATTGGCTTTGCGAAAAGAAGAAGATCATCCGCAAAGGACAGCTTGCATAATCTCAGCTCTTTACATCTTGTGTGATAACCGAAGGTAGAGTTCTGGACTTTAAACTTGGTGTATCTATTGAAGACTTCCATAACTAGCACAAATAGTAGAGGTGACATTGGATCACCTTATCGTAGTCCCCTTGTCCCTCTAAAATAGCCATGAGATTCACCATTGAGAATAATTGAGAAATATGCAGTTCTTAGGCAGGTCATGATCCAACTTCTAAATTTATGTGGGAACCCGAAGCCTTGTAGGATCTCATCCATAAAACCATGTTGCACTCGAGTCATATGCCTTTCTTAAGTCAATCTTCATGATACATCTAGTAGGGCCATTCTTCCGTGTATATCCCCTAGTGAGTTCCTGGCATAACATTACATTTTGTACCAATTCTCTTCCAGGAATGAAAACACATTGATTATCTTCTACTAATCCTCCAAGCACTTCTCTCAGTCTCGTGCATATGAGTTTTGAGATGAATTTATACAATGTAGTACCACATGCTATAGGCTTGAAATCTCCTGCCACTTGAGGGCATGGTACTTTAGGAAGCAAGACCAAATTGGTGTGACATACTTGTTTCAGTAGTTTCCCTGTTTTGAAAAAGTCTAAGACAACGTACCGTAACTATACCACCAACTTCCTTCCAGCTATGTTTATAAAAACCACTGTTAAACCCGTTCGGACCTGGGGACTTGCAGTCTAGAATGCCGAACATAGCTTGTTTTACATCCTTCTCGGTAAAGGGTGTACAAAGAGCTAGCTGTTGTTCTATAGAAAGGATATGACCAAATTGAAACATCTCCTTATGTATAGAAGAGCTGGAAAGTATCATTCGTACCTAGCATGCTTTGAAAGTATTTAACCATGTGAGTGTTGACCTCCATCCCGCCTTCAATGTTGCACCCGTTTGACTCGTAGTGTATTGATGAAGTTTTTCCGCCTTCTTTGTTTCATAATTGAGAAAAAAGGTTGGAACATTGATCTCCCTAGTTAATCCAATCAGCCTTACTCTGTTGTTTCATTAGTGTGCAAGAAGCTTCAAGAGTTTGGATATACTCCTCTCTAATTGTGGTCTCGATCTGTCGTAGCATGATGTTCTCTGGATCATTCAAAAGGCTAGCTTGCACTCGCCGACAAACGAGCACTTAGTATCTCCCTATTATGCCGTATGTTGGAAAACGCTTTCTTATTGAGTTGCTTCAAGGGAACCTTCATTGCTTCCAACTTCGGAGAAGTTTGAACATTTTACAGCCTTTGACTTCTATTGCAATAGCTTTCTCAACTGTAATTTTGTAATCCGGATTTGCAATCCACATGTTGCGAAACTTGAAAGCTCCGGTGTCATACTTGTGTCATGGAATTTTACCAAGATGGGAGTGTGATATGAGATCCTTTCCGGTAGGTATTCATCCATTGTATCATAGTGAAGCTGGCTAGTGTTGATTTATGAAGCACCTGTCAATTTTGGTAAATGTCTTTGTGTCTATTAGACCATGAGAAAGATGCTCCTGCAGAATTCATTTCGAGTTAATGTGCATGTTGTAGACACTATTTGAAATCTGCTATTTCTCCACCTGTTATGACACTCCCCTAATCTGTCCTCAAGGTATAACACATTGTTAAAATCTCCAATTACACACCAAGGCTTTGTCACACCAAGGCTTTGTCATACCATTGCTAAGAGTCATTAGGCTATCCCATAGTGGTCTCCATTGATATTCCTTATTGAAACCATACACAAATGTAACAATAAAAACCCTTCCAGTCTTATAAGTCACTTCATAGTGAACATATTGAGCTGAGCTACAAATTATACTTACTGCATAATCCCTCGGGTTCCAAAATACCACAATTCTTCCATTGGGGTGGTGAGTATTGGTAGTGTAATACTCTCTACCCGCCGAACCCTCCCGTAAATTGTCTCTACATTAGGGTTTTTGACTTTGGTTTCCACTAGTGCCCCTAGTCCAAGATGAACCTTATTCAAGAATGACTTAACATCCTCTTGTTTATTAAGCCTCGTTTAGGCCTCGTACATTCCAAGCATAAAAAGTTCATGGGGGTCATTTGCCTCCACTGCAGTTTGAAGGTAATTGAAACCGTTTGATACTTCTTGCATAATAGTATCATTTATCTCCAAATTTGTAGCCACAGACTTCCTTGGTACAGGTGCAAAACCCTCTCGTGTTTTGTGTGTTATGAGTTGCTTGATCCACCAGTGATTGATCATGCTGAACAACTACATTATGGTCCTCATGTGTTTGGAAGGGTTATGTTTGAACATGCCTCCAAACTTTGCGAGTTATAGGTTGGTTTTTCTTTTTGCATTCTGGTTCCATATGACCAAACATCTTGCAGAAATTGCATTTTGTTGTCTTCCATTCGTATTCCACACACTCGTGAGATCAATTCCCCATTTTCAGTAGCAAACTCGATAAAATCAGGTAGTGAGTCATGAATTTTGACCTCAATAAGGAGTCTCGCATAGTTTAACATTGATCTCTCCTTTGTAGGTTTATCCATCTTAATAGGTCTTCCTATCATGCTACCAAGTTTGCTCAAGCTTGGAGGTCCCCAATACTTGGCATCTAAATTCGGAAGTTGAACCCAAATTGGCAATTTCTCAATTTGTTCTCTCTTGAATTCTAAATTTTCACTCCAAGGTTGCATGAGTACAGTGTTTTTGTCAAAAAGATTAGCCCCTTTTGGAGTACAATATCTCTATCTTCCACATTGTGAAATCGAACCAAAAATAAACCATTCCTCAATGCAATAACTTTATGAATCATAAAGGATGCCCAAATACGCTGAATGAACCTAGAAAACACCCTATAAGGGGATTAGCTCCCGCAACACAAGACACAAGGGAGGAGGACCAATATTCAATCTCATTTTTAACCTCATCCTTATCAATTACAGACATATTTAATTCCATTCATTTCAAGCACAGGGAATGAAATCCAATTCCATACCTTCATCTCGTGTTCAGCATCGATGCATAGGTGGGTTGGATTGTAACTATTGTCGGTAAAGACTCTATCGGTGGCTGAGTTTCTTGGACCCTGTTTCCAACTTCCCGCTGTCCTTAGGCGATTCCAAACCGTTTCCGACCACCCTTTGAGGCGAATTAGGTGGAGACGCCACTCGATTCGACGGGCTAGGGTTAATCGGCGGGTCATATGGTGCCGGAGAAATAGTTACCGCCGGGGAGACAGTATCGAAGTCATCGATGATATAGGAACAAGGTGGGATGAAGGCTTCGGGGCCTTCAATTGCGAGTGACCGTGTTTTTAGGTCGTCCTCGTTTCGCCATGGCTTCTGCTCTCAAGGCATCGCGAGGCTCCTAAATTTGATTCTTTTATCTCCATTGTATTATAAGTATACAAATTGTAGCATTGTGTATGCAACTAGCTTGACCGATATACAAAGATAATTTCATGATAGTCTTATAAAATTGTTCTATAAGAGTTTTTTTATATAATTAATTAGTTAATACTTTGATAAATTTTTAATTATGAGATATACATTAACAAAAAAAAAACTCTTTTATATTTCTAAGATTGAAATATTTTTTTTTGAATTGCTTCTAGCACCACATTGAATCTCACCTAAACAACCTCTCCGAAATTAATTCCCTCCTTTTTTTATCTTTTTAAAATTTAAAATAAATTGCTTCCTTTTGTCAAATATATTAAACACTTTTATGGACATATGATGTATAATTAATTTTATAATAATTAATTAGTTAACCACTTTGATAAATTTTTAATTATGATATATACTACATTAACAAAAAAACTATTTTATATTTCTAAGGATTTTAAATTGATTTCATTAACATTAGTTAGTGAATAATATTGAGCTAAGTTACTAATTTTTGTAATGAGCATTCAAATATGGCATAAAAAAAAATTGTGCTTTCATCTTTTTTAGCCAATTTTTAATTTTTTTAAAATATGACTAAGTTTCATAAAAAATAAAAAGACAGAAGGCTAACATATCCAAAATAAAATAAAATAAAATAGTCTAAAGTATAATTGTAGCCTTGCAAATAAAATATAAGGCTAAATAATTTTTAAAAGTACGATTAAAGCGAAAAAGCATGATCTAAATAAAAAGTACCAATTTCGACTAAAAAGATTTTGAAATATGCCCCGTTAGGAAAGAGTTAGAAAATAATTATTAAGGAGGCCGAATTTGATATTATTTAAGAACAGTTTTTAAATTTATTATTTTTAATTAATTTATATAATTTCTTTAGCTACGCTTCTCTGTACAACATAATCAATTCCGTTCAATTTACCTTAATCTTTTTCATTAACTAAGAAATTAATTGATCAATCTAATTTATAATACTTTTAAAACTAACTCATGTCAAAAGAACTTTTAAATACTCTACGATTTTTTAACTCCTTAACAAGACATGAAAACAAAATTGCGGTTCAAATATAAGTCATATAGAATTATCTTTAAAAATTCTCATTAAAATAATTAATTTGTCTTATTCTCATATAGTAAAAACGGGTAGTTAGCAATGGAAAAAATTTATAGTGCAAAAAATATTAAAATTAATAATGTAATAGAAAAAGGATTTTAGCAAATTAATAGAACTCGAATATATTAAGATGGAACAAATAGAAAAATATAAAAGAAGGGAAAATAAATAAAATAAATGATGCAAATGGTGAAGCAAAACCAAATGTAAATTTAATGGGCCTTTTAATTTTTAATGAATAAAAAATTAGAAGTATAAGTAAGGAGACTCGAACTCATGAATAACAAAGTAAAATCATCATCTTTTAACATGTCTAATTATCTTCTACAAAATACTTCTTAACCTTAATTTAGTTGGAACATTCCAATATATATATTTTGGGTATAGTGGGGGCCACGGCCCACACTTGCCCCATCTAACTTTCCTCCTAACTATTTTACATGCCATTATCAATAATATAGTATAGGTATTGTATTTACTTTTATATAGGTCATGTTTAATAAAATTTTTATTCTTTAAGATCGGAGGTGGATGTACTACAAGACGAGTGATCCGACACTTATTTCCGACTTTTTAAAAATAAATAAATAAAAATCGTTTATAAACTTTTCAAGGAAACTCTTAAAAATTAATGAATATTCAACAAATTCTATAAAATTTTGAATGGGACACCTATAAATAAATTTTTGAATTCATTATCTAAGTTTTTCACAAATGATAAAAATCGGCTTGATTTCTTAATATCTAATAAACTAAACGTCTTATCTTTCAATAATAATTTTCTTTAATTTAAAACTCGTGCTAAGGTACAGGCACAAACTAGTAATAATAATGGAGATGGGAGTGTATACTCCCGCGCTAATGTGAACAAAAATTTAATATCTGAATTTTTTTAATTAATAAAGTTATTTTAGATACTAACTAACTAATTTAAGTACCGTTAGGATTCCATGCACATTCTTTCCAAAACATGTTTTTCCAGAATTCTCTCTCACTTCAAACTCTTCAACTTCTCTCGCAATTTTTCTCTGGCTAATTTCCTTTCGTCATTTTCCATTCATCTTCTTCCGATCGGTAGACGAAGAAATTGTTGCCGTTATCATCGTCGTCTTCCAGTCGCCGTGTTCTAGTCGTCGGTTAGAAGAAGAAGAAGAAGCTATCTTCGGTTAGAAAAAGAAACTGTCGCCGTTTTTCTAGTCGTCGGTTTCTCCGATACTCATTGAACAAATCGTTTTCTAGTCGTCGTTTTTCTTTTTGTGATAATTTGTTATGGAGGAATCAAGTAAAACGAAAACATTATGCTACATCAAGAAAAAAAAAGAAGGTATGTTCTATTTTGTGGTGAATTATATTACAACTTTAGTAAATTTGCACATATAAATTGAGTCAAACTATTTAACTTTAGTGAATTTGCATCTAAAAAAATAGTCAAATCATTTGTTCAAGGTGTAATCCTCCCTAAAAATAAAAAATAAGATCTCAATTGAATATATTTGTAACCTCACAATAAGCAAGCTAACAAAATTTATGTTGAAAGATGTAAAACATGCCAAGCTATTTGTTCGTTGAACTATGTTGATTATATTTACGTTGAATTTGCACGTTGAAACTACTTGTATGTTGTTCATTATAATGAAATAAGATCCTAATTGAATTTGCACGTTGAAATACGTTGATTATATTTACGTTGATGTCAAGGTATTTGTTCAAGGATATTAAATTATGTGTTTAAGGATGTCAAATTATTTGTTCAATGATGTCAAGTGATTTGTTCAAAGATATCAAATTTCAATTATATTTACGTGGATTTCGTGGTATTTTGCATTTGTTCATATGAATATATTATATTTATTCATGGATAATATTTATTTATTCATTGAATTCGAATAGTTTGCTCATCGTTATCGTTCCCATTTGTTAAATGTCTATCATCGTTGTTCAAGGGTATTAAACTATTTGTTCAAGGATGTCAAATTATTTGTTCAAGGATGTCGACTATTTATTCAAGGATATTAAACTATTTGTTCAAAGATGTCAAATTATTTGTTCATTACATAAAATGTAGTTGTTCGTCCTCGTAGATAATTTTTTTCATTATATATTACTTATTTGTTCATTTGTAAACATTCATTCACTACTACAAAACTCGTAAAATAGCGACGGAAACCAATCCGTCGCCGGTAGCGATGGAATCGGCGACGGACACCGACACAAAATGACAACTCGGATCGGACAACGACGGAATTAGCGACGGAAAATGACTTCCGTCGCTAATCCGTCGCCGATAATTCGGACATGCCAAAACCCCGGAAAGAAAAAAATTTTTACTTTACTCATTAGCGACGAATATTCCGTCGCCAATCCGTCGCTGCCGACAATTTCGTAATTAGCAACTGAACAGACGACGGACTGTTCTGTCGCTAATTACAAATAAATCCGAACCGGCTTCGGCCAATCTCGGATTTCGCAGAGCAACAGAGAGAGCGAGAGCGACACCACCGCAGCTTGACCACCGCCATCGGCCACTACCGCCGACGACTATGCACGCCGCCTTGTCGGCCGTCGCCGCTCGCCGCCGCCTCCCTTCCGCCGCCGGTTCAGGACCCCCAAGGCCGAATAACCACCGGTCTTAGCTTCGTTTCGCCCGACCCCTGCACCGCGCGCCGCCGCTCTGGTTGGAGGACGCCGCCGACAAACCGCCGCCGCTGCCACCTTACGTCCGACCTTCGCCGTCGCCGCCGTGCCGCCCATTAATTTGAGGTATGCTTGTGTTGATTTTTGTAGATTTATGGTTTTACAAAATTGATATTGAAATTGATGAATATATGTAATTTGTGGGAAATTAATGTTGTTTGTAAATGAATTTGAGAAGAAAAATGTGAAATTGTGTTGTTTAAGGAGTAAATGTTATTGAAGTTAAATTTAGGGTTTTAAAAATATAACTTGAAATTGACGAATATATGTACTTTGGTGGGAATTAATGTTGTTTGTGAATGAATTTGAGAAGAAAAATGTGCAATTGTGTTGTTTGTGGAGTAAATGTTATGGAAGTTAAATTTAGGGTTTTGAACATTGTAACTTGAAAGTAACGTATATATGTAATTTAGTGGAAATTAATGTTGTTTGTGGATGAATTTGAATAGAAAAATGTGCAATTGTGTTGTTTATGGAGTAAATGTTATTGAAGTTAAATTTAGGGTTTAAAAAATGAAGCTGAAATTGACGAATATATGTAATTTGGTGGAAATTAATGTTGATTGTGGATGAATTTGAATAGAAAAATGTGCAATTGTGTAGGATTTGTGGGACATTATTGTTGAAGTTGAGGGAAATGGTGTTTTTGATTTATATATGTGTAATTGTTTGTTGTTTATTTGTGTGAGGTTGTTGACGCTAATTAGGTATGCTTATAGGTATGATTGCTTTACTTGTATGATTAGTTTAATTATATGTATATGAGTTTATTTATGCTAATTAGGTATGATTACTTTAATTATGAAATAAATATTTAAGAGTAAAATATAAAAATTAAAGAAATCTATGTATATTAAAAAAATTTATAGATGCATAATGGTTATATATAGATTATGTTCGTTATAGAAAATATGTAATCATATAACATCTCCATGTGTTGGTATTTTTAACTAATAATGTAATAAGTTGTTAAATGTCAATCGGAATATATATGGATGGGCCTACGCATCGTAGATGGATGTATCGTAGGTTATTACCCGGTAGAGTTGGGTATAGACAAGAGTTTTTAGACGAGGTTGAGGAGTTTGATGCACATGCTAGAAGCCACTCGGAATTTGTGCATAATCAACAATATAGGTGTCCATGTCGCAAATGCGAAATCGGAAGTATAAGGATCCCGATGAAGTTAAGTTGCACCTTTATCAATATGGTTTTCTTCCAAACTATTGGTATTGGACAAGTCATGGAGAAATAGATCCTCATTGACATGAGGAGCAAACAATGGTTTCTAACGTATTCAACGACGACAATGGCGCCAATCATAT
This sequence comes from Talinum fruticosum, assembly GCA_021018815.1. Classification (NCBI taxonomy): domain Eukaryota; kingdom Viridiplantae; phylum Streptophyta; class Magnoliopsida; order Caryophyllales; family Talinaceae; genus Talinum; species Talinum fruticosum. Next base: position 2,586,616 of record JAITYX010000046.1, on the reverse strand, counting down.
GAACTACGGCGATGTCGAAACAAATATCGACCATATGAATGATATGGTCACGGATGCCATGATCTCAAATCAAAACTCCACAAGTGAGCCTCCAAATACCCATGCCCAAAGTTTCTTTAATAAGGTTGAGGTCTGCGCAACGACCTTTGTAGGCAGGAAATGAAACTCACACCGAGTTGTCCGCCACTGTTAGAATGTTGAGCATTAAGTCCGACTACAACATGCCTCAAAATTGCTTTAATGAAATTGCTCAACTTATGAAGGAGATTTGTCCGCCCGATAATCGAGTTCCTCGTGACATTCACCATGCAAAGAAGGTCATTAAAAATCTTGGGATGGATGTTGAAAAAATTGATTGTTGTCGACAAGCTTGCATGTTGTTCTACAAAGAGGACAGTGACCTTGATTCATGCAAGTTTTGTGGTCATGCGAGATGGAAGCGTCAAAGGGAAAGACATGGCAAAAGTCAAAGAACTCCATTTGCAAGGATGCATTACTTGCCGTTAATACCAAAACTTCAACGCTTGTTTGCTTCAAAACCACGGCAGAACATATGAGATGGCATTATGAGAATGTAAGAGAAGATGGTGTCCTCTGTCATCCTTCGGATGGTGAAGCATGGAAACATTTTGATAGAGTTCACCCCGAATTTGCTACTCGAACCTAGAAACATAAGACTTGGTTTGTGCGCGGATGGGTTTAATCCATTCAGCCAACCTGCAAGGTCTTATTCAATCCGGCCGATCGTTGTTACGCCATATAATCTACCACCAGAGTTATGCATGACGACGCCTTATATGTTCTTGACATGTATCATACCAGGGCCGACGAATCCGAAAAATAAAATTGATGTGTACTTGCAGCCTCTTATTGATGAGTTGACAACACTATGGGAAGATGGTGTTGAAACATATGATATTTCTAAAGGTGAGAACTTTCTCATGAAGGATGCGTTGATGTGGACCATTAATGATTTCCCGGCCTATGGTATGTTGTCCGGATGGAGTACGCATGGTGCCATGTCATGCCCGGTATGTATGAATAAAAAAAGCATTTAAACTTAGAAATGGCTGAAAATTTTCATGGTTTGATTTTCATCGGCGGTTTTACCCCGAAGTCACGCGTTTCGAAGGAACAGAGACATCGTTTACAAAAGGCAAAACCGTACATTCGGGTCCTCCTCATCGTTATACAGGGAAGAAATAAAACAATGGGTTGAAAACTTTCCCAAAGTAACGAAGTGCAGGAAATTAACATTTCGGGGTTTAAAAAGGATCATAATTGGACAAAACAAAGCATATTTTGGGAGCTGCCATATTGGAAAGATCAATTGCTTCGCCATAACTTAGATGTGATGCACATTGAGAAGAACTTTTTGAGAATATAATTAACATTGTTATGGATATTCCTGGTAAAACAAAGGATGACATCAAGGCAAGAATGGATTTGGAAGAGTTGTGTGATCGTGTAGAGTTGAATTTAAAGCATGGAGTCACCGGTAAAATTCTCAAACCGAAGGCAAAATATGTGTTAACGTTGGAGCGAGAAGAGGGCAATATGTGAATGGGCAAGGGAGTTGAAAATGCCGGATGATTACTTGCTCTAACATTTCATACCTTGTCGACCCAAACTCCACTAAGTTCCATAGCATGAAAAGTCATCATTGTCATGTTTTCGTGGAGAGCCTTCTTCCAATAGCATTTAGTGCACTCCTGGACGAGGTTTTAGCGCCTTTCATTGAAATTAGTGAGTTCTTCAAGAACCTTTGCTCATCCGTTTTACGGGATGCGGAGTTAGAGCAAATGCATCGAAATATTTCAATAACCCTTTGTAAATTGGAAACAATATTTCCTCCTGAGTTCTTCAATGTGATGGAACACCTGCCGATTCATTTGGCGGAGGAAGCAAAATTGGGTGGTCCGGTACGAGTACCGGTGGATGTATCCATTTGAGAGGTTCTTTGGCCGATTGAAGAGATCTATAGGAAACAAATCGAAGCCTGAAGGGAGTATCGCTGAAAAGTACGCCCGATTTGAAGAAACACATTTTGCCTCTTACTATTTCGGCTCTAACGTGCCTTGTATGCGCACTAGAAGTCGATGAAATGAGGACTGCGAAGTTCCAAACCACAATCCTACTCTTTCGGTATTCATACCAGAAGGTGCTCCAATTGGGAAGTGCGATCCGCGTTTCCTTGATGATAAGGAAAAGACGGCCGCACATCCGCATGTTTTACTTGAACTATGCCAAAGTTAAACCTTACCTTGAGTGAGTTTCTCTTGTCTAATGAACACTCATTTGAATAATTTTATAGTTTAATTCGAACGATGATGTCATCTTAATAAAATCTTTGAAGTCAGCCTATTCGAACACCAAAAACGAGCTATGTATGGTGATGTTAGTGATGCTGCAATTGATGCAATGGTGGAAAGTGAGTTCGAAGAGTGATTCAACGGAGCTGTGAGTATCATATGTTGTTACTTATTGCTCGTGCCACAACTTTATTACTATCGGTTGTTCCATTGTAATAAACTAAACAAACACTATGTTATTGACACGAGATTCATTGTTATCAAGTATATCATGATGAAAAGCATGTTTACTTGATGCAACTAGCTCAAGGTCCTTTAAGGAGAGTGAAAACATGGACAGTATACACGGTGAATGGAATGTTATTTCATACTAAGGCTCGAAATGAAGGGAGAATGACCTTCAATTGTGGTGTCCGTGTGAAAGGAATTGATGGAGGACATGTTCAAAATAATTACTACGACATCTTGCAAGAGGTTGTTGAAGTTGAATATGTTGGTGAACCAATAAAAAGGTGTGTGCTGTTTAAATGCGGTTGGTTTGACCCTAGTCGTCCTCGGGAACTCGGTGCCATAAATTTAGTTCGTATGTCGAAGTGCATCGTACAAGGCATTATCGTAAGTACGATCCTTTCATATTTGCTAGCACTGCAACTCGGGTGTATTATATGTCATGTCCACAAGGGGTCCCTAGAGAAAAGCTGAATTGGTTCGTCGTAGTGGCATCAAAACCAAGGGCCGAGTTGATGACCAATATACTATTCCTCGTGCATTCCAAGAGGAAAGTATGGGTACGATCGATCCAATAATAGAAACTTTGCCAGAAACTTTGGTTGATAACTCAAGCTCAGCAGAAGAATTAGTTGATGATTTTATTTTAAACAGAGAAGATGAGATTGAGGATGTTAGTGAAGAAGAGGAAGGTGAAGAAGATGAAGAAGGGGAATGGGATGATGACAATATCACCGATGATGAAGAAGAACATACCCTATTCAATGACACCGAAGAGGATAGTGAAGAAGATGATGATAACACTGATGATGAGGATGATGAGTAGTTGATAATGTGCTTTTGTTGGGTTTGTTTTTTATTGTACAACTTTCATTTATGTTGTCATCGAATGAATTCTTATTAATGTAATGATGGTGAAACCATTGAAGCGTACTTTATTCACATGCTTCGATTTATATCTAACGCTTATATGTGCATATGTTTACTATTGTTTATATGTTGTTTTATATGAAATCACTTGAACCGTTGGATGTTTACTAATAGTGTGAATTACTTGTTTATGTACGAGAAAAATGGAGAGAGGTAGAGGCGGAACCAAAAGATCGGCTACTCGGGAAGGGCTAGAAACACCTCTACCCATGGGGAAGGTAATGATGTCAGCACTTCTACCCCCTCTCAAAACCCTCGGAACCTTCAAACTCCTGCCGGTGGAGCACTATCTCCACATTCCCCTCACAACCAAACTCCATTGGGGGTCATTTATTCCCAACCCTCCCTTTTTCCAACTCCCAAACTTCCCACACATGCAAAACCCACTGGGTGGGGCTTTCTTTCTAAACCCTCCATATTCTCGAGCAACCCCATATGTACTCAAACCCGTCGAGTACATATACATATCACCAATATGGTACAAATAATGTACCACGCATCCACGTTGGTTCCGAACAACGGCCACCACAAATGCCTACAAATGAAGGACCAACCGATACGAGGAACGAGGATCCTTGTCTTCACTCAAGTAGCGCTAGCAGTCGAGCAAAAATCCGAATTGAGCCGGATGGTGAAGGGTGAGTGTGATAATAAATAATAAAATAAATTAAGCATATTAGTTATTAGTTGAACTAACTATTTTATATGTTTATTGATTAGGTTCTACCCCATTGACAAAGTTGTGGGTACGATTTCCCACATCTTCCAAAGCAAGTACGATGGAGCTTGGCCTACATGGGGTAAAGTCCTCGATCACAACGTGATCGGTGGTTTCTCGAGTTTAAGGTAATGACACATCATTAGTTTTCTCAAGTTCGGATAACATAATCACTTATTGTGCATGTTCGAACATTATATTTTAATTTCATAACGTATAAACCACGTTTTTATTTATATAGAAATTTTTCACTTGGTCTCCAACCGATGAAGTCCAAATCGGAAGAAATTTTGAAAAGAAAGGCGGTGATCGCTTGAAGGACTTCATGCTCAAGGCGAGGAAAACTAAGAAGAAGCCGAAATGGTTGGGTGACAACTATCGGCGCGAGTTGCTCGAATATTGGGAAACTGCCGAGTACACGAAGTTATGCGAGCAAGCTCGGAAAAACCGTCATGCTGATCACGAGGGACTTGGTTCATCGCTCCATACGTGTGGCTCAATCCCTATGACGGAGCATAAGCGGCGATTTGTACGTACCCCTTTCTTATTGATTACGCATGCAACTGTTAACATGTTCATATTGGTATATTTATTCTCTACTAACTTGTTTTTAATTTTAGATGAAGGAGCTTAAAGGAGTTCAACCTCTACCGACCCAACTATTTTCACGCACGCACAAAACAAAAAGGACGAATGGGTGGACAAAAAATCCAAGGCCATTTACGTGAGTAACCGTATATATGAATTCCGCATATTTTTCTATCTATTCTTTTCGTTAACAACCTCCGATATTTACATGCCTCAAATATTTATATTATATTCAGGAGAAGTTTCAAAAAGAGTGGGAAGAGTTGCAAAACACTCAACCCACTCAAACTTCCAGTGATGACCCCAACTCTTCCGAGGATCATGTATCCACCCCTTCATAACAAGAGTTGTGGGTCAAAGCAAATGCGAACAAGAAAGGTTGCATTTATGGACTTGGATCCGAGGCTAGAAACTTGAAACCAACAATGTCCTTCAAATCACCGAAACCTTCTACTACATATGACTCGGAATGGAGAGCAACGAGTGCATAATTTAAATTCTGAGGTACATCAATGGATTGAGCATTGCCGGATGCTTGAGTTACAAAATCGACATCTTAAGGCACGAGTCGACAGCTTTGCTTGAGCCAATAGCACGTATGAATGAATTTCTGCAGTCTCAGCAAGCATCCGGATCTCACCGTCGACCACCACAACCACAAGAGGAAGAGGAAGAGGAAGAGGAAGAGGATGAGTGAATTCAAATGTGAACTTTTGTATATATTGATGATCACCACTTTGCGAACTATTTAAATGTGTTCTAGGTTTTTTGTGAGCTATTGTTTGCTTGTTGTGTTCAACTTATGAATTTGTTTTAAGTATGTTATGGTTGTTGATGATGTTGAATATGTAAGTTGGATTTGTATATCCAACTTTGATGAATTATTTGTGGCCGACATATGTAAATGTCAAATGTAAGTGTCACATATGTGAATTGTGGATTTGTATATCCATTCACAATGTTCTGTACTAGGGTAACGAATAATTAGCAAATAATATTCAAAATTTTTGACAGAACAACGACGAAACAGATGACGGAACAAGTACCAAGAAGCGACGGAAATTAGCGACGGAATTACACCCAATTCCGTCGCTAATTGGCAACGGATATCAACGACGGAAGTGGGGTATTTTTCCGTCGCTGATTTAGCGACGGAAGTCCCAAATTTCCGTCGCTAAATCAGCGACGGAAAGTCTTTCTGTCACTCGATTTCTATAGGCTACGGAAAGAGAATCCGTCGCTAATCCGTCGCTAATTGGCGACGGACTTGAAAACTTCCGTCGCTGAAATTTAGCGACCAGCTTTTCAGCGACGGAACAGTTCCGTCGCTAATTCCGTTGCTAATTTCGAAATTCCGTCGCTATTAACTAACATTCCGTCGCTAATCTGCTGTTTTCTAGTAGTGATTTGCTTATTCGACATATTGTATATTTGTTCATTAGGTATTTGAATATTTCAATGTGGCCGTAATGTTTATTTGTTCATTATTTGGACTATTTTGTTCATGAATATGGTTTTTTAATTGTTGATGACACTAATTTCTAAATTTTTATTTGTAGTAAAGAAGGAACTTCGAAATAAAACTCGAGTCTACCGAACTCGAGCCTACGTAACTTCGACAATTTGTTCATACAATTCCGCTTGTTTGTTCATTCAAGAGATGTATTTTGTTCATTTGTCAACTATAATTTGTTGATTTGTATACTACAATTTATTTATACTATTCTACTTGCTTATTCATACAAGGTATTCATAAGAAATCGGAAATTTGTTTATTTGTATACTTCAATTTATTCATACTATTCTACTTATCTGTTCATTCAAGTGATAAATTTTAGGAATTTTGGATTTTAATATCCCGAACTTTGAGTCATGTTACTCATAATATTCTGAACTATTAATTGGCCTATAACATCCCCACATTTAACACTAATATTTTTTAATATTCCATACTTTGAAAAATTAACTTTAGTTGTCCCAATTTCGGGACACTAAGACACTAATTTTTCAAAGTATGGGATATTAAAAATATGAGTATTAAAGGTGGGGATGTTATGGGCCAAATAATAGTTTGGGATATTATGAGTAACATGACTTAAAGTTCGGAATATTAAAATCCAATAATCCTACATTTTATTCATTGTAAGGGTAGATTTGTTCATTCACACAATATATTTGTTTATGTTATTATGCTTGATTGTTCACCAAAATAATTTATTTGTTCATTCGAAGTAAATGTATTATAAACTTACAATATATTTGATAAAAATTATGCTGATCATTATAAAAAATCACATTGATCGACTAACAATTATGTAACGCCCCAAACCCATAATCACCGGTTTTAGACTAAGCAAGCCGCTAGCCGATGATTAGCGCAGCGGAGAGTAGGTCGTGGGCATACCGCCGCCCTTACCGGAGGAAAGGGCAAGGCTATAACAATAGATACGTTTCTAACCCCGGTTACTTGCTTTTGCCACTAACAGCAAGTGTCTCATGATAAGGCATAAACTTTAACTTGTACGAAGATTAAGCATAAGTATAGACTACAGTCTGGTAAACTACGACAACGGCACTTAACCCTTGATACTCCAACTAGGTTGTCACTGCGAGCCTCTAAGTCCTTAACGGACCTTTGCTTCAAATCTTCCCCACCTTTACCTAAAACAAAACAAGAAAACATTTTCGAAATGTGAGCCGAAGCTCAATACGTTTACTATCATGCAAGAAAATAATAGTTATGAAGTAATTGAGTTGAGCGCATGCATTTCAATTCATTTGTAAATGAGGGGAGTGAACAATGTAAAACTATTGCTGATTAATTATCCGAATGGATCCCTTTACAATCATCGGGTTTCCCTAAACGCATGTGCACACACCTGCACCGATCGGATAGTCCGGTTGAAGGCGGTTAACCGTTACGGGGTTACCAACCTGGATATTGGGCGTACCAAATAATGGCACTTGATGGGCGGGTCCATATTAATGATGGCAAATATTATTTGCAAACAATTCTTTATTGTTGTTAATGACGGCCATATCCGGCCTTGATTTGTAAATAAAACACTCGAAGGGCACGATCAATGAACGTACCTTGAGTTGATATCCCTTCTTCTTTTTCTTTATGGGTGGAATCCGGATGAACGCACGACGCCGGTGCTTGACTGACCTTAATTAGGAATATAAGAGTTTTATTAATAAACTGAATTTTTATGGCTTATTTATTTATTAAATCATTTCAAACATACTTGAAATGGAAATTAATAAAGTTAGCTTTTACAAAGGAATACTAATGAGATCCTTGATTCACACGATTTATTTATCTTATTTTATACTATGCATGTATAACTGTATGCATATGTGTATGTATATATATATATATATATATATATATATATATATATATATATATATCTATTTATGGCAACTTTAAAGTATATATATATAACTTTCTTCTAAGCACATATATAAATACATGTATACATTTATATATATACATGAGGTAACTTCAAATATACATAATTTTCTTCTAAATGGTATATTGAACATTTAACTCCTTTACTCATATCTTTATGTACCACTTTCTAACCTTATTTTATTTATAAAGGCATACTAATTCCCCAAAGATGCCAATTCCTCACATTTCAGCTTTTACAAATTGCCCAAACTTAGATATCATCCTCAATCTTTTCCTTAATCTCCTTATTAGGTTAAATACTTAAACTAAACAAAAATATTCTGATTCAGAATTATTTGTGACTGCCCTTTGCACAGTATGTCTATCAATATCCCTCATACAGGGATTTGTCCACAAATATCCCTCATATAGGGTTTTGTCCATAAATGTCATTCACACAGAGATTCCTTATACAGAGATTGTCCATAGTTTTTCTTCAATTTTCAGTATATCCCACACATACCTATTATCATAAGATTTTCTTAACTTTCATGGATCAGTCACAATTAAACCATAATCCAGCTTTAAATCTCCAAACAAAAAGAATACCAATTACAACTCAAATAATTAAATTAAAAGTACTTGAAAAACCGAATCTGAAAATTAACCCTAGAAATTAATTAAACAAACTGAAACCGAAATCTACTCTAAGGAATTAAATCAAAACTGAAAAATTACCCTAAAATCCAGTGAACGGGGTTAATTTTTAAGGGTAATGATTTTGAGGGTTTGAAGGGTTGAAGATCGGAGGATGACTCGAAGATGAGGCGGATGGCCGCGGTCGCGGCAGTCGTCGGTGGCGAGTGAGCGGCGCCGGTGGTCGACAGAGGCGGCCGAGGCCGGACAGGGGTTGGAGGCCGAAGAAACCGTGACCAGCTGGGCAAAACCGAGGCAGGAGCAGGTGCAGAACGTAAGTACAGCCGGCGGTGGGTTGGCGTTTGATGGCTGGGACGACGACCGTAGGGTAGTAGAAGGTGACAGGTGGTTGTCTGGTGGTTTCGGGGTGGCGTCTCCGGTGGCCGAGATGAACGGAAAGAGGGAGACGGTGGAGGCAAGCGAAAGAAGGGATAGGTTTTGGGTGTTTGATGAGGGAATCGACGAGATGCGGTGATGGTGGTGGTGGTGGCTAGCCGGCGGTGGTTGTCGGCGTGGCCGGAGGGCCGCCGGTGCTGTTAGTCGGCGGCGAAAACAGGAAGGACGCGAGAGGGGGCTTGAAGGCAGAGAGAGAGGGAGAGGGTTTTTGAGTTTGATCTCGCTTTAGGTTTAGAATAATGAAGCTTCTTAGGTTAATTTTTGCTTTTATACTCCCCCTCCTCTAGCCTTCCTCTCGAACGGGCCGGTTGGCTCTACTCAAATCATCCGGCCCAATTCTCATTAGTGCTAATTCTAACCCAACTTACTCATCCTCAATAATTTCTTAATCTTTTAAACTTATTATTATTTTTCTCATTAAACTTATCTTAACCTAAGAATTTTATTTTTAGTAATATTAAGTTTACAAAAATTATATTAATTTCATTTGTTTAAGGATTTTTAGAATTCAAAATAGATTAGCTACATAATAATGTTAATTATCTTATGAGTCATGAAAATTTATAAAATATATTCATGCGTCGTCGTTGTCATCATCCGGTTCCTGCATTCAAAACAACATTGACATATATATTTATATATATATATATGTACACATACGTATATACACATGAGTAATATGAAAATATTTGAAATTTGAAATGCACGCGCTCATACTAATCTTGAATGTATTTAAAGTTAATCATTTTCTTAAGGACGGGGTGTTACAAATTACCAATGAACAATTTGAACATACTATGCGAACAAATAATTAAAAATTTATGAACAATTTAACACCTGTCATGTGAACAACAACTAATTAAACATTATCAACAACAACTCTATTAAAGTAATAAGAAAAAATACACTTATAGATTAAATCTTGTTGAACTCTTTCATATTGAATCTCCGAAATTGTTTACAACTTTCAAATAATCAAATCAACTTGAAACAATTCAATGTCAATCGAGCTAAGGATTAAACTCGATCCGAGGTCAAAACCATGAATGTGTAGAGAGAGAAAAAAATGTGAACTGAAGAACTATCAATTGAGTTTCTTTTGCATGAGATAAAGTAAATTTAATAAAATTAAAATAAAATTGATAATTGCAGCAAATTGAACATGTGAAGTGTTCTATTCAACGTGGGAAACCGAGTTCAATTTTATTTTTTAAAAATGTTTTTATCCAAACAATTATAATAGGATAGAGTTAGTTACAAAGGGGTAATTTATTTTTTTAATCTCCATAAATAATGAGTTGGAATTTAAAAAAATAATGTGTTGGAAAATAATTAATGATATGCAACTAGGAGCATGTACTCCTTGGAGCATATCAGAATTTGCAAATAATAGCTTGGCCTGTTTTACATATTTCAATGTGAATTTTGTTAGCTTGGTTCTTGTGAGGTTACAAATATATTCAATTGGGATCTTATTTTTTATTTTTATGGAGGATTACACATTGAACAAGTAGTTTGAATACCTTTTTAGGTGCAAATTCACTAAAGTTGAATTGTTTGACTCAATTTATATGTGCAAATTTACTAAAGTTGTAATATAATTCATCACGAAATAGAACATACCTTTTTTTTTTCCTGATGTAGCATAATGTTTTCGTTTTGCTTGATTCCTCCATAACAAATTAGCACAAAAAGAAAAACGACGACTAAAAGACGATTTGTTCAATGATTATCAAAGAAACTGGTGAATGGAAAACGACGACGGTTTCTTCTTCTAATCGGTGACGGTTTCTCCTTCTTCTTCTAATCGGCGACTAGAACATAGCGATGGTGACTCGGAAGACGACGACGACGATTGGAAGACAGCGACAATTTCTTTTTCTTTTTCTTCTTCTTCTTCTAACGAGCGACTGGAAGACGACGACCGGAAATCGGCTAGAGAAGAATTGCAATGGAAGTTGAAGAGTTTGAAGTAAGAGAGAATTATGGGAAAACAGATTTTGGAAAGAACGTAAAGGGAATCCTAACGATACTCAAATTAGGTAGTTCGCATATAAAATAACTCTACTAATTAAAAAATACAGATATTAAATTCTTATCCACATCAGCGAGGAGTACATACTCCCATCTCCATTATTGTTATATTGGGAGTACATACTCCCATTTCCAATATTGTTATATTGCATGTAATATATTGGAGCATTTTTTGAATAAAACGAAGTCAACACCTCCTCGTTTTCTTTCTCTCGTCACTTAAACGAAATCCCAACTAAAGCTTACAAAAAGATTCAGGAGAATCAAATTCACTCTCACTCTCTATCTATACTGAAGGTGAAAAGAGAAAAAAATTCGAACCTTGATTGTTGATCTTTGCTATATAAAATCAACAATCATTGGGGTTATTTTTGGTGGCTAATTTTGGAGCTCAAACTTCATAACAGTTTGGAGTTGTTCTCTCTCTCTCTCTCTCGCAAAATCCCTCTTACAACCTGGTGTATCTAGCACCATACACCCCCTCTCATGTGCATCTCACATTTGTTTTCTCTCTATCATACACCCCCTTGCTATATATTATATAATTAATGTTGCATTTCTTTTAAGTGATGGACATATGGGTCAGTGGTTAGGTTGGATGATATATTTCCTCCTATGTTGCATATTTCAGGTTCGAAGCTTGCTACCGGCATTTATTTTGTATAGGTTTGTTTTCTTTTTTTTCATTCCTTTTTTTCCGCTTTTCTTTTTCTAAGTTTTACTTATTTTTTAATTTATAAAAATTATAAGTTTGATTATATATTTACATAAATTTATTATTATTTTATTTTTGACATATTCATATGAATTTTTTTACATAATCGGATAATATTATTTTCTTTTTTTATTTAAAATTTTGACAAATTAATTTTATTATTATTTATGATGATCAATTTCTTAAATTTATATCACAATTATACCCCCTAACTTACACCCACAATGAAATTAGAATATATTGAAGGTTTGTTCTTGGAGAGACTTAATCACCCTAGAGGGGGTGAATAGGGTGATGAGGAAATTTAATCAATAAATGGAAGATTAAAGTCTAAAACAGACTTTGAGATTGTTTGAGTCTAGATTGGACTCGTAAATTATGTGGAAACCTTCACGGGGCAGAAAACCACGGCCAATGCTAATCCAAGCACCAAGTCAAATCCTCTATTTTGAATCCACAAAATACGAGTAGAAAGACTTCACCATAATTGCTCCCTTAAACAATTCCTCACAAGATTTTCCTAAACTTAGAAGTTCCTTTATCCGATCTAATACTTCCTAACCGAGGTAACCTTTATAGAAAGGGACAATTGAGCTGAGTTAACCCTTACAGCTCGGTCAAGGGACCTTACTCAGAAAATAAGAAAGAGAATTTGTAATCGATTATAAGACCTTACAACTCGGAAAGATGATAACTACAGAGTTAGAGTTGTAAGTAGAAGAATGAGTATGAATACAAAGACTTTTTCTTAAGTATGTGTATTGATAATGATTCCAAGCAATCTTCAAGTCTTGAGAGTTGGCTTCTATTTATAGATGTGCGGATTAGCCGTTGTGACTATCTTCCGATTAGAAGTCCTCCGAGACCGTGTAATGGTTCTTCCGAGTGGCTCGTAAAAGATCCGTTGAGATGTGAACGTTGTGCAACGGCTCTTGACTCCTTAGAATGTCCCAATCCACTCGGTGGTGTCCGAAAAGTATGGTGGAAACCACCGTTGAGCTTAGCGTTAAAGATTTCCAGCTTTGGAAACAGACAACCCTAACACAGATGTCTTGGCCTTGGTTAGAAATAGAAAAAGCCTTGTCTGCTTGGTGATTTGATATCTTGAAGCCAGTTACTTTTGTAATTTAAAAATAGGATAACCTTGTTTAGATAACCTACAAAAGTAAATCAATTTTTGTTCTCAAAGTATAAAATACTTTGGTCCAAGATTAGACACGGATAATAATTTAATTAAGATAATTAAGTGCATAATTATCTCGAGTCTCGAAAGAGTGGAATTTTTCGAGTCTAATATCCATTACACTCAAATTCCATCCGAGTTAGTTTTGGAGAAAGATCAAGTTAGATAAAGAATATCGAGTAAGAGTACTTGATCTAGACAAATATAGTTCAAACAAAACAAGTCGACTTAAAGAAATGAATTAACGCCGTAATTCACTTGAACTCGGAATATGAAGTCGGACTTGAGTTTAAACGTGTTAGAGCATGCGATAAGTCCGAGTGTTGTCCGAGTGACTCAAAACTATAAGTGTGAAATGATGAGCAAGAGTATGCTTTCCGAGTCAGTCGAATCAAATGAAAACATATGTAATAGTTTCGTAACACTCGAGAGAAGGTTCACGTATCACTCAAAAAGTTTCTATAGCACTTAGAATGACTTTTAATCAAAACTTACAAGAGATGAAGTTTGTATCTAATTCCTTGATAGTACTTAGAATGTTATACATGCAAAGTCCGAGTCTTCATATATCAATTTTTTTTACAACATTCAAATTAGAATATATAAATGCCTTTTTGTTATAATTTATTAAATCATATGATTATTGTAATGAACCATTGATATGTATTTTATGTATATGTGCATCCATACTCAAATATGTTATGCAGTGAACCTTTTAAATTTTTCAGTGAAGCTTTTTTATTATGCAGTGAACCTTTGCAGCTTTTACATTTTTTGAACTTTAAGTGCCTTTTTTACTTGGGTATCTAGTAGGGGTGTGCAAAGTCGGTTAACCGGAGTTTCGGTTAACCGAATTTTCGGTTTGTCAAAAATTTGAACCATAATCGAACCGAAATTTAATTCTCGGTTCGACAAAAATCGATCCGTAACCGAACCGAAATAATTGATTAGCCGAATCTTCGTTTCAGCTTAACCGATTTTTCAGGTTGGTTAACGGTTAATTGTTAAAAACTAAAAGCAAATCAAAGTATGTATCCTCATAACAAACCATTAATTCAAAAGTAAAATCAAAACAAAAAATTAACAACTAAATTACAAGAAAAATGATGAACTACATATGCTAAGGTTAAATCAAAGCTGTGAGGGGCTAAAACAAAACGTCCAAAGAGAACCTCTTCAAGGCTGAAGGTTGCAGTTGCTAGATTTGTCGAGAAGGAAACAACCACTATGAATGTCGATGCTGGGAGGGTCATATCTGTGGGGAAGGAGGCAACCACCGCGAACGCCGGTGTTGGGGAGGTTTTGTCGATGGGAGAAAGCAAATGAAAGGAGAGAAAGAGGTGGAAGAGGAGAGACGGACCACCACAAACACCGGTGAGGAAGGTTCTATCAATGGGAGAGAGCAAGAGAGAATAGAGAGAGGTGGGAGAGGAGAGAGGGACCACCACAAATGCCGGCGACGAAGGGGCTGTCGACGGGAAAGAGCAAGAGAGAGGAGAGAGAGAGTGAGCGAGAGGTGGGAGAGGTCCCTCGTGAAAACGAGAGAAGATTGAAAGGTCCGGCTAGGAATTAGGATTAGCTATAAGAGACTATTTATACTTAAGTTTTTTTAAAAAAGTTTGATTTGGTTCGGTTAACCGATTTTTTCATATCTACGAACCGAAACCGAACCATGAATCGAAAATAATTTTCGGTTTGATTAACCGAACCGATTTTTTAAAAATGTTTCCGGTTAATTGTTTTTTCGGTTCGGTTTTTCGGTTTTGGTTTTTTCTGCACACGCCTAGTATCTAGCACTATATGACTGAGTGTATAATTTTAGATATCAATTTGTTAGGAAGATATCAATTTTTAAGTAAAATTATTTGATCTAAGTTGGTAAATTTTGAATTTCGATGCAAATTTATAAGTGTACGAATGAACTTTCATATATATTTAATGAACTATTATGTATATTCCACGAACCTTTTCTTTTATAAAATGACGAATCTTTTATTGAAAATAATGAACCTTTTTCAAATGACGTATTTTGCACCATACACTCGGGTTGTATAATGGACCCATTCTGTCTCTCCCTTCGAATCTCCTTTTCCCATGGAGTTGCTCTTCTCCCGCCCTTTCAGTGTCTCCCTTATTCATTGATTTGCAAGCTCTACTTTACAATTGCTCATTATTTATCTCCAAACACAAAATGAAACAAAATAAAAAAATCAATAATATTATTCTTTTTAAATCCTAAAAAAAAATAAAATAACGGTGTTTTCATCTTTTTGAATTAGAATTTGATTTATTTTTATTTTTTGAGGATTTAGTTTTCATCTTTATTTTACATTGAATCAAGATTGGGTTGAGCCTTTAATTCCCTCATGGATACAAAAAGGGGAATGAAATAGAAGCAAAAATTAATTGTCTTTATAAAAAACCCCTCCATTGTCACGGCTAGTTGGCTATGCTAAGGACTAGAACTTGATGAGAGAGGAGAGAGCCAGAGAGGTTAGGAGAGAGAGAACTGATAAGGGAGAAGAGGAGAGAGATGACATCGATTAATATTTCGTTTCTTCCTTGACTCAAAATTTGCCATAATATCTTGAACAGTGACAGAAATGTTGGGCTTTCTAAAGGGTTTGTTCTTGAGGATTCAGTGAATGTTTTTGTGGGGCTTCTTGGGCAAATCGTCGAGGTCAGAGAGCATGAAGAGAAATGGGTGTTTGATGCCTTAAGCGGTACTAACAATTACGGGGTGTGCTTGCAAGTAATTGAAGCAATTGAAAGGGGGATTCTAAATTGTAGTTTTTGATTGACGTTGAGGGAGGTTTTGAGATATGGGTTTAAAGTATGAGGGGAGAGGAAGAAGAGGATGAGGAAGACGAAGGAGAGAGAAAGATGTAACAAGAAGGAATTGGAGGTTAGGAGCTCTGGAGATTTTGTATTTTTTCCACACAATCATCATGAAAGGATTGATTAGAGGGAGGGGGAAGCCTGAGGTTTTACACGTTGTTTATTTTTTTAAAAAAATTAATATATTGCATGTGTTACTCTGCCGCCGTCACGTCATCCCTCCATCAAGTCAAACTCGGTAGTAGGAAGAGTAGCATAAAAGTACAATTCACTAGAAATAATTTCTAAAATTTAGATTATTGGTTTCGAACAAGCTAAAGTTCGGGTAATTAAATTGCAAACATCTAAAAAACATACAATTACCCGAAACTAATTGCTCAATTTTTAAAAAAGTTTGAATCAATTACCAGACGAAAAGCCAAAACCTACTCTTTTTGAATTTTGACTAATTTTCTTTTAGTTTCGATTTCACCAATTTCAAAGGCAAATATGAAGAACATTTACGTGGTGCAATTTCTCAAAAGTAATTGTCAATTATCTTATTAATTTCAAAGTATCCTTGAATTTCTCAAGTATCTAAATCAACTTCAAAGAATTACTGATTTAATGCCCCATGATGGGTGTCATAACAAAACATAACCATGTTCTATCATAATGAAAACTAATGATATACAAAATCGGAAGTTAAACAACCTAGAATTAATCGGGTAAAACCATGATTGAACAAACTTGAGGTGAACTAGCGGCGAGACCCTAGAATTTAGCAGGGGTTGTAGATTATGGGCCTTGACCGGCATGGTGAGAGGCGATCGTAGTGGATCGCAAGCAAATTAGTCTAGCAATTAAGGAGCTTGAAATTAGGGATTTAGGGTTTTAGTCTAACTTTTAAGGGATCAAGGAGAGTGTAGGGTGTGAGTCCGAAACGTAAGAGTCTAAATAATAAAAAAATTTTTTTTTTTTAAAAAGAATATTTTTCTAAAAAGAAAAAAAGAAAAATTGTTTTCTTGCTAAGTGGAAGCACATATAGTGTTCATTACATTGTAATTGAATTTAAACAAGATATAGCATTAGGCTTCTTTTGTCTACTGATGATTCTCTAGAAAAGATTTTGACCTATTTTATACTTCATTTTTTAGGGGTCTAACTAATAATATTATCATATTTCTCATATTAAATTAGAAGAATTATGGGTGCGTTTGGTTGGGGGAAAATATTTTCCGAAGAAAATATTTTTCATGGGAAAATGAATTTTCAAGGAAAATCATTTTCCACTCACATTTTCCTTTGTTTGGTAGAAGAAAAATAATTTTCTAAAATAGCTACTTAAACGCAAAAATCAACCATAAAAATCCCATAAATATGAAAAGAAAAGGTAAATAATTAATTCAATTTCAAAACATATATATATATATATATATATATATATATATACATTGAACACCTAAATTTGATAAGTTTGTACATCTCCCTATGATCAAACTTTTTCATGTATAAAATAATAGAAATTAAAAAAAGAAACAAATACTGTAAAAAATTCATATATAAACTTTACAACAAAAAAGGGAAAAAGATAAGGACAAAACTTGGAAAAAGAAACTCAAAGCGGTAAAGTAAGAGAAGCTTAGAACTTGAACTCTCATTGATAAGACTTTATTTTCCCTTCATTAAGACAAAGGAAAATTAACTTCCTTCCTCATAAAAGGAAATCTATTTTCCCTTAATTGAGGGAAATTATTTTCCCCCAAAAATATTTATCCACCATTTATGCTACCAAACGCCGGAAAATAAAATGATAATTTTCCGAGAAAATATTTTCCACTGAAACAAACACACCCTATATGGATTTTTTTTACTTTTTTGCTGCTAGTTGAGAGGTAGGAGTTCTTCGATTCTTCCATATGTCCAAAGAGTAGTAGCTGACAGTTTCAATCCATGAATCAATAGCGAAACCAGGTATTGAATGATGCAGGGTTAAACTATACTAACTAATGTTCATCTAAATTGTGATGTAACTTTCTAATGGGTTTCATTCCAATTTTTTAAGTACAATAAATCATATATATATATTAAAAGTTGGGTAAACATGTATGATGCTTATGTGGCATTGTAATAATGTAAGATAGTTATTGCAATGTCACATAAGTATTCTACATATCAATCATATATTGATTCTACCCAACTTTTAGGATGTTTAGATGATTCATGTATTTAATTCGAGTTAAAGATTGACTATCTTTTTCGTAAAATTATATATCATATGTTTATTATGTTGGATGTGTATATTTCTAAAACTAATTTATTTTAATTTTGTATAATATTGTGAATTAAGATAAAATATTTCTTTACCTTATAGATATTATATTAAAAAGAAATCATTATTTTATAGTTTAAAATTGTAAAAAGGAGAAAAGACAAATAATGAGTTACATATATAAATAATAACAATAAGTTATCAAAATAAGGTATAAAAAATTAAAATAAATAATTTCATATTAAGTATTTGAAGAAAAATATATCCACTTATGTTCTTTTAACTTATTATTAGTTTTATTGTTATAAATTAATTAAAAATAATAAAATTATAAAAATAACTAATTATAAAAATAAAATTAATTAATACACTTGTATAGCAAGGGATATAACCCTAGTATTCATCATATCGCACTAGACCTATGTGAGGAATCCCAAATACAACAAATAGCAAAATATCATTTTCAATCTCCCAAAATCGGTTTTTAAATTAACCAATTTCAAATTTAACTTTCATTTTTCCATTTCCAAAATAATATTTAGAAATATAACGTAATTCAAATCCCATTGTTCAAATTCTATAACTACAGCCCCAAAATTCACATTCAACTAAAAGTACTAAACATATGCGATTAAAAAAAGATACAATTTACCCTAAATTTTCATATGCTGGTAAATATAATTGTGAACATAAATTTTATTAAAATGACTAAGGGTGTGTTTGGTTGGGGGAAAATATTTTCTCCAAAAATTATTTTTCATGGTAAAATAAATTTCCTAGAAAAATCATTTTCCACCCACATTTTCCTTTGTTTGGTAGAAGAAAATATAAATTTCTAAAAATTTATTTTCCATTGTTTTGTAGGAAAGAAATTAATTGCATAACCTTATACCCTAACCTTAAACCCTAAATCCCCCAAACTCTAACCCAAACCCTAAATCCTATATCCCATACCATAACCCTAAATCCCCAAACTCTAAACCCTAAACCCTAAACATCGAAACCCTAAAGCCCATATGCTAACCTTAAACCCCCAAACAAATGTACCTTAAACACCCCCAACCCCCAAAACAAAATAAAAAATGTGGTAAAATTTAACAAATTACCCGATGTAAGTTCTCAAAAAATATAGCAAAATAGAAGTAAAGGAAGAAAGAGAAGACAATGGAGGGAGGCCAATTTAGGGCTAGGAAACGGGTCAGGCAGAGGCGAGCCGGGTCAGAAAAATAAATGGGTCGGGTTGGGTCATAGGCATGCCGACCCTGATCCACCCATGACCCGCTCTAAAATTTGTAAATGACAAAATCATTTTAAGATTTTAGCCCAGAATCCATGGAAGAACGAGGTTGAGGACAGAGGTTAGTTTCAATACAGAGGCTTTAATTTGGGGGAGGGGTATCCATGGAAGAACACTAGTAATTTGGGATCCGTAACCAACATATATATAAAAGAAGTTAAGACCTGTTCGAGTACATAATCGTCCAAGAAAGCTGCAACTTTAGCTCGGAAAATTCATCCCCACAAGAAAAACTAAATCTCATATTAGCTGAATGAAAACCCAACAATTCCTTTAAGTACATGAGGCCAAACATATTCGCTCCAAGTCGAGGTTAAAGGCATATAGATCCCATATCATGTAACCCAAACTATAGTTGCTAAAAGGAGGCCGTCACCGATAATGGCCACTTGTTTCTGCTGTGTTGTGCTTTGTTCTTGCAAAAAAATAAAATAAATTAAGTCACAATTACAAAATTTTATCCCTACAATATCAACCTCAGAATTATGAGTTCATTTCTTGCCAAAAATGAAAGCAGCTAAATTACTTTATATTATCCATAAAACTATAAGTTATTAAATAAAGCGTGAGACCATGAGAGAAAAACAAATACGGACCACGTACTTAAGCATATGATAATGTCACACCAGGCCCTAAATACAATCCACACATATTACAATGTGAAGCACTCTTAACATCACGGACTCAGAAGATATGCACCAACAAGTAAGATCAGTTTTAGGTCGGAGCTAAGTAAACATACCTTGATAATTTATAGAGACTAACCGAGGGGTGTAAGTGAGAACACCTTGCTTGCAAGCGGAGACTACCATAGGCAACTTCTCTAACTAATAGCAGCTGACTACCGAATTGCCGGAGACAGAAACCCATACATGGATAACGGCTAATTCAGGATAGTACGCAAGTTACATAGCCATATTTGTTGACAGATCACAACTTGCTACAACCTTTTCATTTAATTGTCTAGTACATACAACACAACCTACTATAAAATTATAGATAACCCCTATTCTTGCGCTCTTGATAAGAATGACATACAAGACAAGCCAATTGTCCAAAGGCATCATGGATGACAAAAAATGCAAGCTGAAGAAATAAATACATTAATAAAATGAAAGAGTCATCCGAAACACAAGTCTGTCTCACTGGATACACTAATAAATTGTAAAGCCAAGGCTATCCAACCCAATTATAGAAGAAGCCTATTGCCTCAAGAGGTATCAAGATATAAGGAAACATAGATTAATATTAAATTGATTATAGAACACAAATCTTAAAAATGTCCCCTTCTTTTTTCCTTTTTTTTTTTGTTTTGGGGGGGAGGGGGCTATCTAGAGCACCATCACTCATGGTAGGACCCCAACGTGCAAGGTTTAGAAGAGAAGATAGAGGATTCCACTCCTAGTGTCCAAGTGAAACTAAAGTTCGAACCCAAAGCCTTCGTTAAGGAATGCCAATATGATATGCAGAGAAAGAAACATGTACAAAACCTGAGCCTAACTGGCCTAAGCTCATGCAGTAGTAGATAACAAATCCTTCAGGCCCTAAAATATGCAATACTATGAAATCATGGGGGATGAATCCTCAAAATCATGGAGAATCCTTAAAGGTTCACAATTGATACAAGCACCATTAATGGAATTAGAGAAGCTCAAAAATTAGACAAAAATGAAGAGAAAGATAAAGAAAATGGGATCGGACTTACGAAGCAAGACAAGAGTTGAATGAAAACAATGAAGCGATTTTAAGAGGATGACTCATGTTGAGGCTGTGAGATCGAAAAACATAATAAATCATCAAAAATTAACTCAATAAAACTGTAAATCGGAAACTAGAAATCACCAAAAACATCAATCAACAAATTTTCATACCTTAAATACTGAAGGGGTTTAAGGTCGCAAAGGAAAGAGAAAGCGAGACCACGGATCTAGTGTTTTGCATTGTTGAATGAGCGAGCAAGCAAGAGGAGAGAGAAAGTGAGATGAGCGCCATTATTGAACGAGCGAGCAAGCGATAAGAGAGAGAAAGCAAGATGAGTGAGAGACTTTAAGGTTCGAGGGAGAGTTGAGCGACAGTCTAGGGAGAGGGACGGATATTTGAGCGAAGAGTCGAGCGAGAGGTTTGGAAAATTAACTTGCCTTCTAAAATCAAAGAAATTATTTTTTCTAATCAACGAAAAATATTTTTCCTTGGAAAATTATTCTCAGATTTTTATGTTACCAAACACTAGAAAATAGAATCTTAGTTTTTCAAGAAAATATTTTTCCCCAACCAAACACACCCTAAGTTTAACAAAATAATTTACAAACTTCAAAAAATACAATTATAAACTAAAATTAGGGTTTACTTCATTAAATTTAGGCTTTGGGCTTTGGCGCGAGAATTGACAGTGGAGTGTAAATCTCGGCGGCGACGGAAGGTGGTAACGCCAAAGTTAAAGTAGGCTCGGAGAAGCATCAATCACCGATGAGATTGGAGTGTCGTGAATGATATTTGAGAGGTGGAATGAGAGTGATAAGGCTTTAGAATTGAGAGAAAAAGGGAAAAGGAAGTCATGTCCAAACCAAAGTCCATTTTCATGAGTACAAGGAAATCATGGGTCAATATTGCAATTTTTAAAATTTGGGGCTGTTTTTTAAACCCAAGCGAAATGATATGGACTATAGGATTATGAATAAAATTAAGAATTATGGGGATGATTCCTTATTTATAATGTCATGTATGTGGACTGCAATTATACATTTTCATGAGTGTGTGTTGACTGCAATTTTCATAAAAAAACTAATATCAAGGATATGAATTTACATGAACAAGTGAATAAGGTGTACATGTAAATAGTCAAACCATAACTTGATACAAATTATACCATGGACCCAAATTTATAAACCCAAGTTATCATGAGTAGTATTTTGTTAAGTTTTTTAAAATTCACCCCTATTTTGATGGTTTCCTTTTCCAAAAAGATTAGATTCATTCCCTAAATTGTATAAGTATTGATAACCTGAATGTTAGTTGAAACCCTTGCTATGTACCTCTAGATAGGGTAAAAAATAAATCAAATATTATGTATAAGAACGATTAGTACCATTCATAACTATTAGTACCATTACTCAACAAAAAAATAATAATGAATAAAAGAATTATTGACACTTTAATACCCTATAGTATCGACAAATGATAAAAAAGTCTCTCATGTATTAAAAATAAAAAATTATTACCCTGAGTTATCGTGTATTGTTCTTTAGCAGTAAAAGGTTACTTTTTGGAAATTAAATGACAATATTGCCCTTATTTCTTTTTTATTTACTTGAGTAAAACTATACTATATTATAATATATAATATATAATATATAATATACTATTTATTATATAATATATTTACTAGACATAAAGAGGAAGGGTTAGGGTAGACCTTTCTTTGCTGACCCTTAATTGGTCCGGCACTCGACCTTTTTATTGTATAAATAGGTTGACCCATTAGTATCCCGACCCTCTAAAATATTTAGAGAACCATAACCGTCTTTTTCATGATCCAATCCAGTTGGCCCCAGGATCCTTCTATCAAATTCCCATCTCTAGTCATTTCTACCTTATAACATAAAATGTCAAACAAGGGGGAAGAAAAGCCAAAACAAACAAGAAGGTTCAATGAGCTTTTTTTCCCTGACCAATTTGTCTCAAACTTTACACAATATTCACATTAACCTATAACCCTATTAAGTTTCTAAAAAGAAGCACGAAGCAACAACTCGATAACACATAATCAAGAAAATTATTTAGTTTTTTCACCATTTATGATTCTTTTTTGCCATTTATTCACAATAAAAATTTACAATATGTGCTTTAGAATTATGCTGATATGAAATATACATCTAACTAGGAAAAAAAGAAGTTAAGTGCAACACAAAAAAAAAAAAGAATTTTAGAAAATGGAGTTCAATACTATCATACTTAATTTGAACAAGGCGTTGTACACACCCAAAAAGTGTCACATTTTTATGTTTTATTTATTTATTTAGTTTTGTTAGCCTGGTGATGAAGATCTAACTTTATTTGTATGCTTGGGATGAGAATGGAATAAGATAGAGTGATAATCCCTATTTTATCCCGGAATAGCAAGCTCACGCCAACATTTAGCCAAAAACTAACATCTAAGCCAGATTCGACCTCCCCTCTCAAATTTTACCCGGTCCAAGCCAAGCTCGGCTTCCTAAACCTAAATCGGAATCGGATCCAACCCCTAACCATTTAACCGTAACCATTTTGATGCCTAAGCCAAGCCCCCTTCCTAGACCACTAAATGCGATCATTTAGACCAAATTTGGTCCCCAACATCTCCTAAACACAATAATTTTGACTATTTCAACTTTCCAGATTTGATGATATCTATTTCCGAGTTTTTGGCCGAAGAACTTTATCCTACAGAGTTGGATTTTGGAGGCTAGGTTGAGGGTTTTCTTAACCCTAAACCTTTTATAAATATAGAACTAATTTCCCTTATTTCACACACTAAGGGCCTGTTCGAAGTTACTTGAAAACGCAATCTATTTATGTTTATGTTCATTTATGTTCTTTTATGTTCGTTTATGTCCTTTTATGTTCGTTTATGCTCTTTTATGTTGGTTTATATTCGTTTATGTTCTTTTATATTTGTTTATGTTCGTTTGTTTCTTATTTTAACACCCATTTCCGTTCGTTTATGTTTTTTATGTTTGTTTATGTTTGTTTATGTTCGTTTACGCTTTTTATATTCTTTTCTGTTTTTTTTATGTTCGTTTATGTTCATTTCTATTTATGTTTATGTTTATATTTGTTTTGTATGTAACTTTGAACATGCCCTAATTCAGCTGCATTTCTGTCCCCATTCAACTAAATTTTCTCACACTAATTTCAACTGAATACTCGTCCTTATTCTCGTTAAATTTCCTCCCTCTCAACTTCCTCTCCACTTCGCCCCTTATACTTTCATTTCCATTTCTAAATCCTCTCATAAAATGTCCCCATTTTCCACTCAAATTTCCTCCTTTGTTTTGTCCTTACTTTGCTGAATTATAGTCAAAATTCAAGTTCTACATGTAGGTCTACATAAGGGCGCCAATTGAAGCACGCCAATCTTTTTAAAAATTCCCTTTTGTTTTGTCTTTTAGTTTCAAGTTTTTAATTTCAAGTATTGTGGTTTTGATTGCAATTTCATTTAATTTCCATCCTGGATGTAATAGTTTAGATTTCTCACTTTCATTTATTGCTTTCTTTATTAGTTTTTATCCATGCTTTGACTACTTTTTTTTCCGTCTATTGTGTGTATCTTGCTTGCCAAAACTGCCCTTAACTTTGCAATTTATTCAAAAATATCACAAAATTTTAGCGCTACCTTTAAATGACATTAAACTTGATAGAGTACATTTAAATGCTACTTAACATTTAAAATATTCGTAATTTGTTAGAGTACATTTAAAATGCCAGCTAATTATCGGTTAAAAAGTAAATCACTGTTATACTTAAACATTTCAATCAAATTTATTGGCATTTAAAGACAAGTGTTAAAACATAAAAAAATTACATATGGGTCCATTGTAGTTTGGCATAATAATTTATACAACCCACAATTTTAGATAAATAATTATGAAATATATCAAGTTTGGTTAAATAATATGGGGGACTAATTTCGGGGACAAACCCTATTTCCGATAAAAACCATTACTAGAAAATTGATGAATAGCGATGGAAATAGTGACGGAAAAATGTTAAATAGCGATAAAATTTTGGAATTAGCGATGGAATTGTTTCATCGCCATTTTTTCGTCGCTAAAATTTAGCGATTGAATTTTTTGATCCGTCGCTAACTAGCAACGAATTACATTCCTTAGCTGAACCAATTCCATCGTGAGATTAACAACAAAATTGGCTATTCTGTCATCGATGTAAGCAACGGAAATTCCTGTTCCGTTGCTGACCTCAGCGACGAAATTGGACGTTTTCCATCGCCGATTCAGGCCTTTTTCCGTTGCTAGTCCGTTGTTATTTGGCAAAATTTTTGCAAAATTTTTTCCTATTTTTTCAATAGCCTGGTACAAAAAATGTGAATGGATATACAAATTCAACATTCATATCATATGTTACAATAACATTTTACATTTACGTATACCACAACAACCAGTTCGCGAAGTATTCCTTCAAACAACCATAAACTCATAAATAATCCATACACATTCACAACGACCGTTTAGCAAAGTTTACAAACAACCATAAAAAAGTTCACAAACAACCATAAAAACTAACACATAATCCTACTCGGTTCACCAATCAAAACAATTGAAAAACAAGTGCATAAATTGTTTACCAAACACAAGTTTTGATCATCATCAATTAAAGGTTCCCTACCTCTTCCTCTTCCTTTTCCTCTTCCTCCTCGTCTTCCTCTTGCCCTTGCACCACATGGCTATGACTAGGGTGAGATCCGGATGCTTATTGAGATTTCAAAAATTCAGTGATGCTTGCTATTGGCCCAACCAAACACTTAAACTTTTCTTTGAGCTCCTTATTCTCGAACCCAAGCACACGAGCATGCTCAATCCATTAACTTACCTCGAAGTTAAGTTATGCACCTTCGCTCTCAAGTATGAGTCATCCGAAGTTGTAATTTTTGAGGATTTAAAAGACACGGGCATTGTCTTTTTCAAATTTTTCGCCTCGGATCCAAGTCCATAAATGCGACCCGTCTTGTTCGCATTGGCTTTTACCTACAACTCATCTTGTGAAGGGGCGGACATAGGATCTTCTTGTGAGTTGGGGTCATCAATAGAAAGTTAGGTGTTTTGCAACTCTTCCTACTTTTTTCCAAACTTTTCCTACATAATATATAAATTTTTTCGGCATATAATTATAAAAGGTTGCGAAGAAGACATTTAACAAACTTAAAATTGCATATATAAGATAACTCACATAAATGACCTTGGATTTCTGGTCAACCCATTCGTCCTTTTTGTTCTTGTGGGATTGCCTCAAGAGTTGGAACGTAGAAGGAATAACTCCTTTAAGTTCCTTTATCTACATACCAAAAAGTTATTAGTAACACAATTTGCTAATTTGAATATGTTAATAGTTGGTATGTTGCAAAGTATATTACATGCATAAGATTAAATGTATAATTTTAATGCATGCGCAGTCGTGAAAAGGGTATTGTACCAATTGTCGCTTATGTTCCGTCATAGGGATTGAGCCACAAATGTGAAGTGATGAACCAAGTCCATCTTGATCTATATTGCGGTTCTTTTGAGCCTGCTCACTAAATTTCTTGTACTTGTGCAATTTTCCAATACTCTAACAACTCTTTCCAACAATTGTCACCCAACCATGTCGGCTACTTTTTACTTTTTCTTTCTTTTAACTTGAAGTCTTTCAATCAGTCACTTCATTTCTTCTCAAAATTGCATCTAATCTGGGCTTAATTAGCTGGAGACAAAGTATAAAATTTCTGAAACAATTGAAATGTAGTTTGTAAATTGTAAAAATATGTTATAGTCAACAAACATACACAATGGTAAAATGTTACCTTAAACTTAGAAAACCAAAGGATTCTTTGTGATTGAGGAACTTTACCCCATGTAGGCCATTTCCATCAAACTGGCTTTGAAAGATGTGGGAGATTGTACTAACCACTCTACCAATGGGAAAAAATCTAATCAACAAACATACAAATTAGTTTGTCTAAAAACTTTATAACCTTTCATTTTATAACTTATTACCACACTTACCCTTCACCATTTTGCTCTATGTGAATCTTTCTCCTATTGCTAGCACTGGTTGATTCAATGTCACTAGCATGCTCATTGGCTTCACAAGTTGCACCATGGTCTATAGGCTTTTGTTGGGGTCCTATGCTGATTTGTAGTGTAAATGTCGTACCATATTGATTATACATGTACGTATGCTGGTTTGGGTATAAAGGAGGATGTTGAGAATGTGGGAATGCATTGTATAGACCTTCCGCTGTTAGAGTTTGCATATGAGGGATGTTTGGAGTGGTTCCCCCTATTGGAGTTTACATGTGAGGGATGTTTGGAGTGGTTCCCCTATTGGAGTTTACATGTGAGGGATGTTTGGAGCGGCTTCACCCATTGGAGTTTGGAAATAAGTGGCGGTTGGGATGAAAGACCCACCCATTGGAGTTTGGTTGTAAGGGGAGATTGGGGAGATTGATCCACCCACTGGAGAATGGATATAAAGAAGGTTTAGAGTAGGGATAGAGGTGTTTACATTGTCACATTCACCATCATTGTCGACGTTGTTTCTATTCATTCCTCGAGTTGTTGATCTTTTAAACATGCCTCTACCTCATTCTATAACTCGCTAACATAAACGACTCACACACATCAATCATATATATTCTGATTGCTATATATACATCCATCTACAATGTGTAGGCTCGTCCATATATATTCTAATTAAAATTTAACAATTTATTAAATTATTAGTTGTTGATCAATACATACCATATCATGATTACCTTTCTTTAATCTAATAAACATACCAAATTTATAACCATTATGCATTGAACATATTTTTGATAGACATAAATTTCTTTAATTTCAATATTTTATTCCTAATTATTAATTTCATCATCAAACTAACCATACATTAGTATATATCAACTCACATAAATAAATCATAACATTATTCCAAAATTAACAATAATAAGATACGAAGACAAATTTACTTCAACTTTCACAAATTAAGCACAATATATTTCTAAGTTGTCAAAAATCTAAAAAATATAAATTTTCAACAATTTCTTGTAAATCTAAACTCATAAACCACAAACAACATAACTTACATATATAAATCACACAATTGCACATTTTCTACTTCAATTTCAACAACAATGAACATTAATTTGCATCAAATTTTCTAAAATCAAGATTTTATACTAAACAAATAAAACTTTAAATCCAACCAACAATGAGGGAAACATTACCTTAAAGGTGGTTGTTTGGTGGCGGACAGAAGGCATAATGGTGGGCAGTAGAATCGGCGGCGGCGTGATGTGGCTAGTACCGTCCTTATGCTCCCTTGATCTCTCCTCCCCCTTCCTTGTTTACTCCGGCTGAATTTAACGAGGATGACGATGGCGGACAACCGACCAAGTGCGCCGGTTGGTGGGTTATCGACGGGTTGAAGCTTGGCTGCTGGTGTCATTCACTCACTCTCACACTTCCTCGGACCCTTGGTTTATTTGTCCGCCCGTCTTAACCAGATCCGAAAATTTAAGTTATGGTATCGACGGACTCGGTGACGGAACAATCTGTCGCTACCTTATCTTTATAAACAATGATATAAGGTGGCGTGCTATTCAAAAAAATTGAAATTTTTTAAAGATTTTTTAAAATTTTAATCCTCTCTAATTGTATTTATCCGTCACTGATTCCATCGCTAATTATAAAATTAGCGACAGATTTAGTTTTTCGTCTCTAGTTCTGTCACTATTTGACACATGTCATGTTAAATGTTAGTTTCCAGTCGCTAATACCATCGCTAGTGTGTGACAAACATGTTTCGTCACTAAATTCCGTCGCTAAATAAGAGTTTTCTAGTTGTGAACACTCACGTGGTAGCTGTAAATTCAACTGTCACGAAAGTTTTTTAACAGAAATTAACCTATAATAAAGTTTGTCCCTGAAATGGATCCCCTATAATATTTAACAAAATCTCATATGTTCCATAATTATTTATCTAGAATTGCGGGTTTCGTGAATTATTATACCAAACCATAATGGACTCATATGTAATTTTTTCCTAAAATTTTATGGCATTTTTTAATGATTGCAAAGTTTAAAGACAGTTTTGACTAATATATCGTTTCTTGCTTGCTTTTTATAACATGTTTTGTACTTCTCCTTTCAATTAGTAGAGACCGTTTTTGTAGTCGACGGAATGAGGAGCACCCTATTTCATTGTACCTTCACTCTCGACACCGGATCATTGATTTAGGTCAATGGAGTATCTTTTTAAACCTTTTTAATTTTGAGCTTTTTTTCCCTTTCGGTTGTCCCTTTGGTATAAGCTCAAAATTAGTAAAGTGATTTATTTTTGTTAGTTTTTATTTAAAATCGACTAGCCATTCCTTTTAATATTTTTTTATTATAACAAGCATCTTGGTTTTTATAGAAAATAAATTACTTGTGAATTTGACTAGTAGCCCGGGTTTTCGGCCAAGACCGCCTCAACAGTCCGGGTTGGAAAGCCGGGTCGAAGCATACACCACAGGAGACCGGATTTGGTCCTTACGGCTTGCCCCGGGCCTAGCTCCTGGTCCAAGCAGTCTCGGCTACTTGGCCGAGTAAGCCTCCTTGTAATCAATTTAAAATCAGTCTTTTCTATTTACTATCACGAGAATTCTAAAATGCTTTTGAAAATAAAATGGTTCCTAAAACCGCCAACCAATTAACTTCAAAAAATGAGAGCGTTATTTCTCGATAAACATATCTTCTTCAAACCGACATTCCTAGGGAACACGATCCGCGACCGTGGCGCGGATCTGTGACTCTTACAATGGCGACTCCATTGGGGATACCTATTAAGATGGTAGACACTCGAAAATTTTCCATGAAGAAAGTTTTGTGAATCTTCGCATTAGGCATCCTTTCATTGCCATAATGACATAGGTGTATCTGTTAAGATTTAACCCTTATTACCCTCTTTCGGTAAAGTTTATTAACTACCTTGATGGGCGCACTCGACTTTACTACTTAGCGTGTGATTTCTTGCCCACTTGTAGCACGCTCTTTTGATTCCTGATCCATAGAGTACTTGGATATTCAAGTCTCACTATGTATACCATTGGAGATAAAATGTTCGACTATGAGCCACCATGTTTACCCAACCTTTAACCCTTTGAACATAGAACCTTTTGGCTTTAGTGAGAACTCATTTGCGTGCTTGTGTATGTATGATTTTTTTAAACCCTTTCTTTGAGTCTTCATCCAGTCAGACTAAACCAGTTCAAGTTCAATCATGCCTAATGACCTTTACATTGACGTAAAAAATTAATAATAAAATATAGAGTTGGTCCATGGTTTTGCATGCTAGCATTTTTTTCCTTTTAGGACACGACCCATTTTGTTTAGTATATTAGCCAAAACAAGGAGTCATCTTTTTTAGGTTGGTCCACCTTTGCATCATTTAGCCAAACCAAATAATTAACCCTTTTTCAGTTGGTCCATCTTTGCATCATTTAACCAAAAGAAAAATAAAAATAATAATTCCTTTTAGGGTCGGTCCATATTTGGCATTTAGCCAATTCTTTTTTAAAGTAATTTTTTTCAGGTCAGTCCATTATTTTTTCATTCTAGGATGATTCATGTAAGCTACATTTATCATAGGTGTCATGGGTCTAGCACTAAAGCCCCCAAGCTCCCCTTGGTTTCCTTGAAAGAGCTAGTTTTGAGCAGCTTTTTCTCTTGGGACAAGATGTGAAACTTTTTCGTCTACTAGAGGGATCCTAGAACTAGGTGACTGGAAAAACTTGAGATTGAGGATCCAACGCCATTATCTAGCTCACTGAAAGATACAATGTCTAACTTATCTCCCAAAATGTCTGGAGAAATAGGTCACCCTCTATTGACTTTGATTAAGGAACTCACTAAGAAAATGGAGAGAAAAAATAGAGGCATAAGATAAAAGGATCGAAGCCATAGCTGGGGCTATTGAAAAGTCGACCCAAAGTATAGAAAAGGAAAAGCAACCCAAAGGGGAAGGAGACGAAAATGGTGAAGCCCAATAAGAAGAGGATATACATAGTCCGGCAAGGAAAAGCCTAATTTTGACCCCAGAGTAAATCAAATAGAGAAACCACTACAGGAGTTCTCCATGTTCGACAATTACTACGTAGACCACATTGGATTCACCTCAATCCCAAAAGGTAAAATTACCTCTAAATTTCATCATGCCCGACATCAAGTTCCATGGGACTAAGAACCCTTACCACCACATGAGGAACTTTATAGGGGCTATGACTTTAAATGTTGTGCCGGAGGATATCGACAATACAAGTTCACAAATAAGGCTAACCTTAACAAAGAGTTCCTATACTAATACTCCTGCAATATTGAACTGCCTATTACCCTCGAGATCTAGAGTTAGTCATGAAAGAAGATTAGGAAAGTTTTGCTGACTTCCTTGCTAGATGGAGGGCAAAAGCCGCCACATGGTGGAGCGACCCTCCGAAAAAGATCGGGTGAGACTTATCCTGAAAAACCTAACACCGGCACTTGGGTTTCTTGCCTTTCATGGACTTCAAAACATTGGGAGATGCTCGACATGCTATAGAAGAGAAGCTAACATCTACAACCACAAAATTCGCAACTAACTAAAGGACAAATTTAGGTATGGGCAACTCCTTTTACCAAAGGTTGTCCAATAAACTTAAGAAGCACTAGACTTTATTCAATGAGCCCATCACTCATCAAGGATGACAAAAAATATGCACTTCGATGTTTCAGACCCATCCTAAGTCTAATTCCATTTCTTGTTTCCAAAAAGAAATCTAAAAAAAAAGTGATGACAAAGCCAAATTTCAAGTTTGAAATTAGGAAGGTATAATTCCGCTATAACGGATACATGGGAAGCTTATGAGGTCCAACCTATATCCCAAACGTTTTCCAATTTCCTTTGCCCAAATTCCCTAATTATAATCCTTTTTCCTCAATTCCAATCTCATTCCAATTTCCAATTTCTAGTTCCAAATTATGAATCTCCAAATTTTATTCCCCCTTTTCTTTTTCCAATTCCAAATCTTCAGTACTATTTCAAAATTAATTTCAATTCCCAATTTTTGATTCCCTTTTTCTATTTTTCAATTCCAAATCCCCATTTCCAATTCCCAAATTCAAATTTATTTCCCCATTTCCAATTTTCTTCTATTTCCCAAAAATCATGATTTCCAATAAGAGAACAAAATTCAATTGGGAAGCTCAAATGCATATGGGAAGTCACTACACAATATTTCAATAAAATAAGTACCCAAATCCAAGCATAATACACTTGGCCAATATTGATGGCTCGGTCAAACACAAAAACTCTATCAGCTCATAACATCAACATGATCTATCTATGAACTAAGCCCAATAGGTCCAAAGTAAATTTTACTCAAAAGCACAAAGCTCACTTACCTTTCCTCACTAGTGAATGGACGCTACAATTGCAAATCGTACTAGTTCATCGGCGCATTTTGCATAATAGTATGCATTAATGTGTGCATTCAAGACATGCATAGCACAATTTGCACAATCATACAACATGATAAAGAAACATAAACATAATACAAAGGTCATTAATCCATTTGTCTCCCCAATTACGCGAGAACCTACTCGCAACAAAGGCGAATAACATGAGTGGCATACAATCGGAAATGGTACTAAAATGCTTGAAAAAGGCAAGCAAAAGTCAAGCTTCAGATTTAAATAGACCAAGTTCAGGCACCCCACCGAACTTTAGATCCAAGAGCAGTCAAGTTCAAGCACCCCGCCGAGTTTTAGACCTTATGACAAGTTAAGTTTAAGCCCTTCCCTAGATTTCAAGTCATCAAATGATCAAGTCTCTGAAAAGTTTTTGCATGAAGACGATAGACATTTATCCCTATTCCGATGAAAGTGGATAGATGCTAAGGCTATAGGTCCACCTAATGGCCAAGTCAAGACAAAACCTTCAAAAGGGTCCGGCTACATCAAGCTTGGACTCTATCCAATGATCCAACTACATGTTATCAAACTCAAATTCCAACAACTTTATAAAGATCTAGCCTCGGATCATCGGGTTTCTAATTCAGGAAAAATTCAAATTTGTGTTTGATTATTAACTAACAAATATGTTAGTGCGGGAAATATTTTTGCCAAGCTTCAGCCTGAGAAAATGGTCAAGTTTAGGCACAAAATTGGAGTTTCGGGACTTTAATTAGCCAAGCTTCGAGATTTGGCTACGGATCAACCAGCTGGACTTCGGACTTCACAACTAGACCCAAGTTCAGGCCCGTCGCCAAGCTTTAGACTGAGCAATGTCAAGTTTAGGCACACCTATTCAGACTTTAGGACATTAATTAATCAAGTTCAGGATTCATCAGCCAGCTAGATTTCAGAATTTATCAGCCAAGTTCGGGCCACTTCGGGGTTCAAGTCACCTGAGCGACCTCGCACTACACACATCTAGTGTTTGAAGCAATGCTAACAAAATAGGTTTGTGTCTACTTCGACATTCATCTTACTCGGACTTAGTTAAAATGGGGGCTAGCCGTAAACTCCCAAAAAGTGTCACAGTTTTTATGTTTTATTTATTTATTTATTTAGTTTTGTTATCCCAATGATGAATACCTAACTTTATTTGTATGCCTAAGACGACATTGGACTAAGACAAAGTGAATGTCCCCATTTCAACCGCAAAATTTTTCCTACACTCGATAGTTGGTAACTATATTCATCCTTTGTCAAACCTACACCTACAATTAAATTAGAATATATCACAAATACATCAACCTAAACTTGGTCCAATGGTTCTTTATCCTTGTTTGGCTTCATACATGCTGTATGTTTGCTCTTGGTCTCGTTTACGATACTCATTTTGGCATGTATTTTCTTTATATATAATTCTTTTACATCATTTTCTATTGTCATTCGAACTATATTTATTTATTTTCTCTAATTTTTATTAAAATAATTTTTTTACTTTTCTAAATTCTTGTATCTGTTCTTATTTTCACTGCTTTTTTTTTCCTTTTGAGCTTATTTTCCTGTATCATTTTATGTTGAAGTCTTTTAGTTATTTTTTATAGAATTTCACCAATTTTTAACCTTGCAAAAAAAAAAAATTGTTTAAAGCTATTTGCGCATATATATTTTTTATGGCTCGAATATTGTTTAATTGGTTCCCTATTTGCATGAAATTATTGGATTCTTATATTTTTCTGGCATAACTGGGCAAGTCTATTAATTTTTATACATGATATTTTTACAAATAGAATGCACTCTAAATTTTAAATTGTAAACCGTTAAGATATACAAGTGATGAACCTTTCTTCATATATAATGCATCTTTAGCTTCAAATGAGTAA
Source organism: Talinum fruticosum (assembly GCA_021018815.1). Taxonomy (NCBI): domain Eukaryota; kingdom Viridiplantae; phylum Streptophyta; class Magnoliopsida; order Caryophyllales; family Talinaceae; genus Talinum; species Talinum fruticosum. The sequence continues at coordinate 2,551,936 of JAITYX010000046.1, read as the reverse complement.
GATTTTCAATTATTTTGTATATATTGTTTCATTTATACATCTCTAAGAGATATACATATCTATATTTTAATTTTACCTACACCTTTTCTGAAAGTTGATTTAAACTATAACTTGTTAGTGTTTATTTATTATCTAATTATGGGCCTTCTAAGCATAGTATCTTAATCTTACTTGTTTATATCTAGAACTTCCAAATACTAACTAATTTTTGTGGTTTGATACAATGTTAGATTCATATGTTGTATAGTGTGTGTATCATAGACCCAACCACACAGTATTATGTAAACCTCCCGAAAAGTTTCATTAGTCAAAACTAAAGGTAAAAAGAAGCTAATATTATGGTAAGTCAAACATTCATTAAATATAAGTCAAAGGTTCATCATTTTAAACTAGAAGTTTATTGAATATATACTATCAAAGGTTCATCATTTGCAGTGAACCTTTTTAATTTGGGAGTGAACCTTTTTTATTATGCAGTTAACACTCCTCATTATGCTTACCCATGTGCATATATATTAAAATAGCATATAACTTTTTGTTGTCATTGTACCTTTTGCTTGATTAAATCAGTGATCATTGTCACCAAGAAATGAAATCACATGTTGCATTTTCAGAACATGAAGAACAATAAGAAGAACAACATAAACTTTCGTAACAAGATGCATATAATGGCCCTTCAAAAACAGAAATACAAGCGGAACAAGAACAAGTAGAATAAGTTGAAGAAGAACAAGAGCTAGAAGAAGAACAAGAGACAGAAGGTGCTTCCAATGATTTGGTACAAGGATGTCTCCTAATGATTTGGTGAATTTCATTTATGATATTTCAAAAAATCAAAGAAATGATATTATTTCTATTGGATTTGGGTCATTGTTGAGTTTAAGGATTGATGTAATTCCATCTAGGCTAGTTAAGAATTTTAATACTTGTAGACAATCTATCATGTTGGATGGAAAGGATGAGCTTTAGTTGATAGAAGAAGATGTTTATCTTACCACTACTACGAGATATGATTTTTTATTACGCGCCTTTTACAATGGTTGAAAACAACCGAAGTAAAAAATGAGGCGATGACATTTTTATAAATAACCGTTCTTTTATTTCACTTATTATTGCAGTTCCTTTATTGAATCGTAGTAACAGGTCAATATATCCACCTTTACTATAGTTCCATGAAAGAACCATAGTAATATGTACTCTATTATTACGGTTCTTTCATTGAACCGTAGTAAAAAGTCTGTACTCTAATTACATGAGCGGATCTGCTCCTACCTTCACTCTCTACTATCTACCCTCAATTCTTACTCTCGCTCTCCACTCTTGCTATCGTCTCACTTACTTTCTCCTTGTCGTCGTTACCGCTCTAGGGTTTCTTCGCTGTCGTCGCTGCCTTCTACTAGCTCGTTGTTGTTGCCGTGTGTCTCCCTCTCGCCTCTCGCTGCCGCTGCACCGTCGATGTATTGCTCCCTCATTTCTCGCTCACTCTCACCATTGTCGGTGCCGGTATGCAACTTCTCTCTCTTTGTTTCTTATTTTTTACTTGAATTTGTTCCCTATTAAACCTCGTTTTTATCGGTTTTTAAGGCTTTATTTAACCCTATTCCGTGATGATTTCAATGATATTTATTCGGTTTTGGGTTAGATTTTGTTTATTTTCTCCTTATTGCCACCTAAGCTCGGAAATCTCTTTATTTCAGGTTTTTGGGCTTAAATTTGAGATTCGAGACAAATTTGATGAAAAGCGATGAAAAGGAGAATTCGGGCCCAAGAGAAAGCAAGAAAGAAGCCTCAAACACATCAAGAGACATTGCACGGCCTATCAGTGCGAAGTTGCACAGCCGTGCAGATCATCGAGCGAAGGGTTCGAAGTCAAAGAAGGTCACACGGCCCCCGTGCGAAATGGGCAGAGAGTTCGAGTTTTCGCACGACCCTGCGTGCGAAGCTGCACTGCTAGTGCGTAACTGCGGCGAATTTCGCACGATACCTCGTGAGACCTTGCACGGCCGTGCGACTACTATTTCCGCGAATATTTAAGTTTCCAAATTGTTAATCCTATGAATCGGGGTTGTGAGATTCATTCTTATGATTTTGCTCTTTGTTAATCTTATGAAAATAGGTTATTAGATTGTGCAAGATTAGTCTTTGACCTTCGAAAGTAGGGGAAGATAGGTTTAATTTGGTGTCTCCCCTTCTAAACTCGCTAGCATAGGCAAATCTCAAGCGATATTCGATGTTGATTTCAAGTATAGTAGTGTGATTAATCCCAATCTAAGGCTTGTTATTCATTGATCTCTCATAGTTATTTTGTTTTTAATTGAATCCAAAAATCAAATCACTGTCGAACTGAGTTTTTACCTAGATTAGAGTTTTTAGGTGGATTTAGTATTTGAAAACGATTTCCTTGTGGACACGACCCGTACTTGTCGGTTCCTAGCTACGACTACACCATGCACTTGCGGTAAGTATTATATTTCTCTCAACATTCCTAAAATTGGTTAGTCGAATGTTGACAAATGGATTTAGGGTTTTGAGTTTTGGGTTTAGTAATTAAGGAAATGGAATGATATATAGTTTAGGGTTTAAGGTTTAGGGTTTAGGGAAATAAAAGTTGGAATTGTGCAGGCTTGATTATCATTTTCGTTGTAAATCTATTTGGTGATTTTAAAGGAAAATGTTGATGTTTTCCCCATTTCCCTTTTCCTTATCCGAAAGAGTGACTGGTAGTTTGGAATTTCTAGGGCAACTCCGAGTGGTGGTAATAACATATTTATTTCCTTATTTTGACTTCCATCTATTGAAGCACTTTGGTAAACATGTCATGAAGTTCTTAATATATTGGGTTCATGTTACTTGCAGAACTAATAGGGGATTTGTTTATTTCCTGTATACTAGTTAAGCTTGAGTTAGTTATCAATATTGATAGGACTTGGGAGGTATGAGGACTCGTGGAAGGTTGAAGTCAATTTGTTGTTAAATTCATATGTGGCCAAGTGCACTTGCAGTTTTTTCATCTTTGTTATTGTTAAAACCCATTTGGGAGCCACGCTTGCTCTAGAATAAGGATGGAAATATTGTATAGTGTAATTATGATTTCTATATATTATCAATAATTTAGGTGTGTTCGTCTTCAACATTATACGAACTAGTGGTAATTGATTAGGAGGTATAGGGAAATCGGTGGTTAGAATTACATTAGGAGTTTTGGGTTGCATTAGGAAATAGTATTATATATGCTCGCTTTTGATTTTTTTTTTTTTACAATTTAAATTTCTTTTGTGTTGACTTTTACACAATAACTTAACTAATTTAGTGATTAGCGCAGTATAAAATGGATCCATTCAAAGTTACAAAGAAGTCGATGGGACGAACAACGATGGACAAGGAGAAGTTAGCACGTAGCGGAGATGATCCAACTCTCCTTACCCTGGTCCGATATGGCGCACAACATAACCCAATAGGTGAGTGCGCAACATATGTTATGAGCCATGTTGGTGCGGCAACCCGCACACACGTGAACATCATCTACAAAAATTGGAGCAGAGTCCCGGATTCGGTTAAGAAAAACCTTTGGAATGATATACGAGTAAATGCACTACATTTCAACTTAGAATTGCAACTTATTGTAAATGGTTAATACTAATGCATGTCATTCTTGTATTTTAGAAAACTTTCAACTTGGACGTTGAGGAATTAGATCTCCCATTGTTGAAACACAAGATCCTCATGTCGATGGCGAGAGAAATTTTTAGAAACTTCAAGTCTCATATTGCAATCTGTTTGGGTCTACAAGACAAGGGATATCAAGGCAAAAGATAAACCCTAGGAGGTCAATAACTTCATAACCGATGAAGACTAAAAGAATTTTGAAACATATGTCTCATCTCCGAATACAAGGTAATTTAACATTTGTTCTCTTTCTTTTATAAGTCTTATTTACTGATAGATTTTTAGAGTTAAATGAAACATTTGTAGTCTTATTTACGGATATTTTGTTGTCTTAATTACTTGTGCATGCACGAGGTGAAGCCAACCAGAAGAGGATTAAGAGCAATATGTATCCCATATGATGTCCCGTGGGGAATACGCGAAGGTGAAGGAAAAGTTGTACAAGAAGAAGCTTGAATAACTAAAAACGGATCCGATGAAGGGACCATCACGGATCCTCCGCAACTCAATATTGAAAGGGACAAGTTGTGGGTCGAAGGAAGAAAGAAAAAAGATGACACCTTTACTACAATAGAAGTACAATATATTGTGCGGTGACTCGTGAGTTTTTGACTATTTCTTTATTTATTTTGAGAACTTATCGGTTTTATTTATGAAGTGCCCAATGATAATTTATTTCCTTCTTACAGGAGTCTTTGTCACAAACTTCGGCTTTAGAAGTCGTTGACACCACCGGGAGGAGAGACAAGTTAGCCTTGGCCATAGAAGGAGATGAACATCCTGGTCATGTTCGAGCCATCGGTGCCGGGGTGGGGATATTTGAGTACTTCGGGACTAGAAAGAAGCAACCCGGTATCTTTCAGCCAAGTGGATATCGAGGCAATCATTTCTTAAATGATGTCTCGATTGTCCACCTAAATGGAATCCCAAATGGTCGCCTAGATGGTTGTCCAAGTGGAGTCCCGAGTGGTTGCACAAATGGAAGAGATGTCTGCGTAGACGACGACCCACTTCATAGCGTACTTCACCAAGATGGGTATCCCAGCACCCAACTTGAAAGAGTTACAGGTGGGTCAATTCTCTCCCCAAACACCGGTGAGCACGATAGCTAGCTCACCCGTTGACCAATTCGAATATATGGTCGAGGTAATTACGATTTTGCTACCTAATTAGAATGCATGTTTTTATTTTGACTAATTATTGGTGTATAAATGAATGGTGTATATAATTTATTTGTTGTGGAATCGCCGATGCGTATGACCATTGAGTACTTAGTTGTTGTTTGTTTTTGATAGTTTGGATGAGGGTTGTTATCCTGAGAAAATGTCTACTTTAAGGGGAAACTCTGTCCGTTTTTTCTAGGATTCTTGATAGTTTAAGTTGTCTCTCAAGGGTTATCCTGTGATCCTAATTCTTATGCATATTCTTATGCAGCCGGAGCGGTGCAAGCTAACTTCTCGTCTCCCTCCCCTAGAGCACATTGTGTCAATGGATGTTGTTACCCCGTGCATCTAGATGTCTGTCATTCATGGGCCACCACTCTTAGTTGATTAGGTAAATGTCGGGGTGATAGAAGATATGCAAGGGAAAGGCACATGTGAATTGTCGATCCAATCATCGGAGCTCCGCATTGTTGATGAAGCGGTCAATAGTTTTGTTGCTTGACCCAAGAGTTTGGTCTTCTTTTCTACGATATTTTATTTGAAAAATATTAGATTACTGGTTGTAATGTCATATATATATATTTCTAATTTGTGTATTATGGTCCTGCTTGAACTAGGATATTCGAGGCTAGAATCGAGAGTAGGAGAAAGAGCACTCCCATGCCCTCAATTGGCACTACCAAGCATTCAACGTCGCGCAATAGTCGTCTAGAGTAGTCCCCTCTCAAACCCGTTCACGATTCAACTTATGATTAGTGTTTTTGTTTGCAAAGTTTTATGAAGACTTTGTCGGAAGACAAATTACGCCAAATCAAAGCGTCAAATCACGTGTTTAGGGTATTATACGGGTATAATAATGAGATGACCATACCAATTTTCTTGGATAACATACTGTAATTTCTGCAGATATAAGAGACCGGTACAACTGTTGTTATGTTTGGCATGGTGTGAGTTACTATACATATAAGTTTATTCAAATTGTTAATTTTCATTTTCTAACTATATCTAACACTATAATTGAAATTTTTTTTTAATTGTTACTTGTTTCACATTAAATCTCGCCTAAATGACTCCTCTCAAATTACTTTCCTCTTTTTTCCATCATTTTGAAATTCAAACTATATTATTTTTATTTTATCAAAAATATCTAATATATATATATATATATATATATATATATATATATATAGAGAGAGAGAGAGAGAGAGGCGCGCGTGTGTATTTATATATATATATATATATATATATATATATTGTTTATAAACTAAATAACCATTGAAAACATTATATGGCTACCAATAATTATATAGTTACCAAGTTCTAAATAGTCATTCAAATAAAAGTAAATCGAACTTAAAAATTAGTCCTTGATAAAAAAAATTATTCCTTTACAAATATATAACATAGATAATTTTTCCCTGTAATTAGCTCTTAAATTTCATTTTGCTTCCAAATTAATTTTTTTACTTTAAATTAGTTCTCCCTTTAACTATATTAATATAGTCATATTCATCTTTTACTCTCTATATATCAATTAGGCTTTTGTTTGGATGGAATCTTTTTGTGTGTAACAATTATTTATTTTAGCTCAAATTCCATATTGTTTTAATTAGAAGCTATTATATCTTTTAATACTACTTGAATTATAATATTATCTTTTTTTTTCATATTTCAAATCATTATCATGCCATGACAACAATCCCAAAGGATAGTATTTAAGTGGTTATAAAATTTCTCATAAATATGATCATGATTTTGTATATTATCTGATCAATATATTTAAATATTTTAATTTTTATCCTTTTGAATATTTTGAATTAAAAAATTTTTTATTTCCATTTTTTGGGTTTTTGTGAATATTTTCAACTTTTGATATACTTTTATATTCTAAAAATTTAATATTCCTTATATTTCTCTCCAAATAAATCAATGGATGTAAAAAGAAAATTATTAATGGGACATTATTGTCTAATCTTTAGTTCATAGTTGACATTTATCAATGTGTATTTTTTTATTTGACCAAGGATATAATTCGTTTCAAGCCACAAGCTTTTATCACTGCATGATTATATTATTATATTATTTATTAGCAATTTTAATTACCAATAAAAATATAAGTCTTAAACTTTATCATAAATTTTAAATAATTGAATTTTATGATGGTTGAATTACATGTACTCCTTAAAGTTTTTTTTTTTTTTAATAATGTTGGAAGACTGCATTCATTTGAATTAGACTACTAAGAAGTAATATTTATATGTATGAAAATTTTAATAAAAATGTACTCCTTATGTGTTCTTATAAATTATATGCTTATAATTCTATAATTTTAAATGGATTATTTTCAAGGTAAATATCTATTTGTCTTATTGGTAGGGTAGAAGTGGAGTTTTGTGCGTTAGTATTGTAATGATATATGCTAGCCTATTATTGATAATTTATACTTATATGTATAAGCATTTTAATGATGGTTATTAAACTCCCGATCCGGAAGTAACAATCCTATGATTCTACTATTAATTGGAATCTTATGATCATAATTTAATTCAAAGAATGTATGGTATAATTGTAAAATGATTCTATGATCTTCGATTCATTAGAATTTAATTCCATGATTCTAATAAAATTCATAAAGTAGTTACGAGATAATTATATTTTTTATTAAAATCTTCGACAGAGTATAGTTTCACTGGATTTTTATGAATATTTATGAATGTTACAAATATTTTTATTTTTATAAAAAATAATTTAATTATTACAAACAAATATTAGAATCTTACAATTATCGATCCAATTCTATGATTTCGATTCTAACCAACCCCCTCCCCCAAATCGATTTTAATTAGGATATCAATTCAAACAAATTTTATTTTAATAGGTTATAATATATATACTTTGTGACAATTAGATTTTTGGTTTATATATACAAGCATTTTAATACTTTATAATATATATAGTTAGTCGATTACATTTTTGGCTCATATCATGAGACTTTTTTTCCTAAGTGTTATTTTTATATTATTGGGAATTATTTCTATAAAATCAATATTATGCATTCTATTATGATATTATAAGTTATAGAATAAATAGCAATAATTTTGAGACAATATATTATTACTTTATTCATAATTAGGATTTACGTACTTTTTATTTCTGAAATTAATTTTTTAAAAGTATTATTAAAAAATATTTTTATGTCATTTATAATTTATTTTTTGATATAATAACTACCATTGAAATTTCGTCTAATAAATGGTAAAAATTTCTCTTTAATATTTCTAAATATTAATATATCTCGTGCTTTAGTGAGGGCAAAAACTAGGTATGTACAATTAATATGCAATAGGTGGCTCCAGGAGATAATCGATTATGTTCATTTTATCAATCCTAATGCCATTCAAGCATTCGGATACACAACTCAAGCCCGACTCGAATTTATCTCGAACCTCATGAAAACGGCGCAGAGAACATGTTACTTGGCACCGTTCATTGAGGGGTAAGTGTACAATTAGCTTAAATGGAATTTTAATGGTTTAATAATTACATTTTTATATATGTTATTTGTGTCGGTGTAGGGCCCATTGGATGTTTGCTGCCATATATCCGAGGAGTAACGTCGCGTACTAGCTCGATCCTTTGGGTCATCCCGTGAGGAAATATATCAAAATAGTACTCGACTCGTGAGTCCATTACTCACTCATTTTATTCTTTTCTTAAGTATTCTTTTCAATTGTCTATTGCATGCATGCCTTTATGATATATTTGAACAATATATGATCTTTATTTGAATTTTATTTTCATCCGATTGAAAAATAGTGCTCTCGTAGTGTATGACTATTCGGGAGGTTTGACAGGCCTACATAAGACAAAAACACCAATTATTGTCCTCATAAAGGTGTGGTTTCTATTGCTCCGTGTTAAATTAGTTTTCATTTTGTAACAACCCGACCTTAAATCACATTATTTATCTTATTAATTACAAGATTTATATAATTGAGCGCGTGCACTTCAATTCGATGTTTTATATTTAAATTATTTTTACATATGTGTTATGCAGCTAAGGCGACGAAGTGGCCCTAATAAAAATTTCATAATAATGATTATAATTTACCTATATGTTTAAAAGAGAAAATTTAAAAATTTACATGCAGCTAAGGTCGTTAATATTATATTTCAAATAAATCGTTACAATTATAATTTGTAAATATCATTATTAAAATAAAATTTAAGAGTAACAAGTAACCAAAAATAATAATAATAATAATAATAATAATAATAATAATAATAATAATAATAATATAATAATAATAATAATAATAATAATAAAATAAATAAATCAGATTTTTTGAGGAAAAATCCAGAAATGGATTCATCTAGAATTGTTTACAAAAAAAAAAAAAAAAAAAAGAGAGAGGCCGTTAAGATAAAATTAGTCGGGCTTTTCATTTCCATTTTCCTCATTGCGTTTCCCCGCTGCGTGACCTACTCCTCCGCTTCTCTCCCTTCCCCTTGCTGCCGCTGCCTTCTCCGGCCACCAGCCACGATCGACGCCGGCCAAAGGACCGACGTCGGCCTTCTCTCTCCCTTCCTTCCTCTCTTTGTCACGCACACTATCATTCTTTCTCTCTCCCTCGCGTGCCTCTGCTCCCCTCCCCGCCTCCACCTGCGGCCCTGCTCTCGACCACCAAGAGCCACCAACGCCGGCCGAAGCCGGCGCTGGCGTCGTTAGGAAGACGCCTGGCGTCTCGCTCTCGCGCTATCGCTCTCTCTCTCGCGTGGGCGCACGCCTGCCTCACCTCTGCCGTGGGCCGCTCCGCTGACCAACCACCAGCCGCAACTCGGCTGTCGGAGCTCGACGCCGGTGCTGCCCCATAGTCGCCGGAGCAACCGTGCACCACCACTCTGCCTTCCTCTTGGCTTCCATCTTTCTAAATTTGAAGGTAAACGCTAAACCCTAACTTACCAAGTTCATTATTCATTTAAACAAATTGTGATTGTAAATTGAAGTATACGATTTAGGAATATGTTTATGGTGAATTTAAGGTTTGAATTGGGGAAGTCTGTGAATTGGTGTGAACCAGTGTGATTAGTACTTGGATGGTATGGATGTGAACGAATGTTATCCTTTTGGGAACTTATGACTTAGTGGATGAGGTTAGACATGTTTGTCATAAAATTGAGTAATTTGATGGATTTGTTATATTTTGGGAATGGTTATATGGAGTAAACAAAGGGGAATGTGTATGTGGAAGATGAAAGTAGATAATGTGTAAATGTAGAGGTGTGAGAAAAGTTTGATTATTAAGTATGCCTAGTTGTGAATGTGAATTTTGTGGTGAGAATAATGCTCATGACCTTAAGTTGGTATATATACGAATTTTTGAACAATTTGGCTAATTGTAAAGCCTTCCTATGGAAGGGCCTTGATGGATTATTAATACTTGGCTATGGGTTTTGAATTCGATAAAGTGAGGGGTAAAGAAATTACGCTAGGTATAAGGATTGAAAGATAAGTTGGGCTTGTCAAATTAATCGGATTAGTTGTATCTAATAATAATAATAATAATGGTAATAATAATGACAACAACAATGTGGGTAACAATGGTAAGAACTATTAGGAGCATGTTTCACGTCTTTTAATGAATATAACAAAGATAAGTGATTGATTATACATACATATATATATATATATATATATATATATATATATACCTCCTCAATCCAAGTTAACTAATAAATTGAATTACATCGAAACATTGATTATCCAATTAGCTTAATCAACTTCTTTAATTAGTATACGTTGTATTCGGCATTTGAAACAGAATTAACGCAGTAAAGTTGAAAAATACAAATGTTAGTTTAACGGATCTTCGTATAGATATAGGAAATGAAATGAATTGGCAATGCTTATGCAAATTCAAGTATTAAAACTCAAGAGAAACATTATTAACGATAGAAATCTATTTGAAACAGAACTAAGGCCACTTCGATTGCGGGATAGCTGGTAACTTAGATTTTTATAAAAGGGGAGAAACAAATACTCTCGGTTCGAGTACGTTCATTGCTCGTACCCTTCGAAAATTCACATATTTCATCAAATCTCAACATTTCTTACATAAATAACTAATAATAAATCATTTGCAAGTCAAGTTTTGCCACCTAAATAAGTGGTCCCCGCCCAATTATCAATTATCATGGCTTATGCACTCCAATTTCACCCGCGCGGCGTCAACTCGGGTTCTCGGTCGGCCGGGGGTGTGCACCTATTCAAAGATCGTATCAATTATCAAGGGGTTCCACTTTCGGATAATAACCGGCAAGCAAGTTTTACTCATATTCTCTTCCCCGATTTCAAACTAAAATGAATTGAAATACGCGCGCTCAATCAATGTGTTCCAAAATTATTTGATCGTGCGGGAATGTTCGTATCGAGTTTCGGCTCATTCTTCGAATTGTTTTAATGTTTTTGTTTTTAGGAAAAGCATTTGTGAACAGACCTTTTGCTCGAGAGGCTCGACGGGAGCAAGACTTAGCTGGATACTTCATTATCATTGTTCTATGATGGGTTAGATGCTCACGAGTGATTCTCCTCCTCGTTAATTTTGGGTTTGACCTTGGATTGTAGTTAAATACCGTGTATTTCCTATCACAAACTGTTGTATTGGTCGTTAATATCCGTAAATATGTAGCAGAACTGTACTTTGGGATTGGTTTATTTAAGTTGTCGGCATGACACCCTGTGACGTGGCATTTAATGTTTCCTTGACTTATCGAAGCATAACTAATAAACACGAGGTTATTATGGTATTTTAGTTCAGCCTTGTCCTTTTGTTAGGGTGGTCGTAACGCCTTCGATCGTTAACTTCCGCTGCGACCTTACCCAATATTATCGAATGAAGGAACTATTAATTAATGGTAACTGGGGCGTTACACATTTCTTACGAAATCACTTGCTACATAATTACTAATTAATTTTCCATGTGTTGGAAATCTTTTTTATTATTGTAGTGCCATAAACAATCGTAGAACATGGAGTGTGGTTTCTACATTCTCCAATACATGAAAGAGATTGTGACCCAACTAGATTTCAATGATTATAAATCTAATCCCGCAAAGGTACTTGCATGTGCGCTTGTTATATTTTTTAGCTTTATATTTTTTAGCTTTATCTTTTTTAGCTTTATCTTTCAAAATTAGTTCTTTCAAAACTAGATTTCAATGAATTCAAAATTAAATGCTTTATCTTTTTTAGCTTATATACCTATAATTAATTTTTAAAAAATTAGTTTGGTTAACCAGTGGTTAATTGAAATTTTCCAGGTTCTAAATCGTATCCGAACCATGAACCGAAAAAATCTGGTGCGGTTAACAAAATCGATTTTTTAAAAAATTTAGTCGATTAACCGATTTTTTGAATTAGTTTTTCGATTTTGCGGATCGATTTTTCGGTTTTGGTTTTTTCTACACACCCTTAAGTGCCACTTCTTATACACAAGCTATGCTAGATGAGCTTAGATAGACGTAGTTTGTGTATAACCATATAATTACAGATTACATAGTTATATCTTTACAAATGATTGTTTCTTCATTATTTGATTTGTGTATTTTTTAATTGTATAGCATACATTATACTATTATGTGAAAGAAGTGAGCTTGTTGGCTGTACATATTCTGGACTATATTCTAGTTATATATATATATATTCTGAAATAGTTTTTATATATGTGTAAATGGTCGTATATATTCTGGTTAATTATATAATTGTATAGGGAGTACGAAAACAAAAAAAATATTATAAAAAAGTTCTTACCAAAGAACCGTAGTAATAGGTCTAAAAACAACCTATTTCGGACCTATTACTACGGTTCGTGGTAAGAACCATAGTAAAAGTGGACCACCCCCAAAATTTGGCCAAAAGGGGGATTTAGGTCCAGACCTATTACTATGATTCTAGAGAAATAACCATAGTAAGAGATAAACTTATTATTACGATTTTGGATCCGGAACTGTGGTCATAGATTATCTTTTACTATGGTTCCTTAAATGAACCTTAATAATAGGTTCTCTTTTTCTACGGTTAAGAATTGTAGTAAAAGATGCTCATCTACTACTATGCTCACACACACGACGCCCATTAATCGTAGTAAAAGGTCTTTTTAACCCTAGTAAAAGTTGATTACTTGTAGTAGTGTACATTTTTGGGATTGCCTAGAGGATTTAAATAAATTTCTGAAGCAAAGAGGAAAAGGTCATATGTTTACCAAAAAGTGTTGGTTGAGTGGAATAGTCAGTGGGATGTTAAGTATTACAAGACATTTCATGTTACGAAAAGATAAAGCAATAGATGGAAAGGGGTGACATGTTTAAAAGGAATTTTGTGGTATATATGGTGTCAACCCTTCTTAAAGGACATCAAAAATCAAAGTACTAACCATTTAATTTTGAATTCATTAATTAATTTGGAAGATTTGAAGAACATGGATTGGTGTAAGTTTATATTAGATGGTTTGGTTATATGTACAGATAAGTGGAAGGGGCATTTATATAAAGGTCCAATTTTATTTCTCATGGTAAGGTTTATTTATAGGTTTTATCCTTTTAGTTTTTTAAAGTAGTAATACTTACAAGGTTTTTGTTCATTGTTTCAAGCTTTGCTATGTTGCTACGGTATTGTTAAAGAGAAGATTGATTTGAAGAGAGTTTCATATCTTGATAAATTAGACTAGTTATGATTTAAGAGTCGAGAGAGGAGCAAGAACAAATGACTGGTTTTGGTAAGGAAATCGTTCAAGATAGGATCAAAGTACCTCAATCTCCTCATGTATTTGTCCAAAATAAAGGAGATGTAGATGTGAGGACAAAAAGATACTCCTCTTGTCCTTGAAGTTTCAGCAAACAAAATATTGTTTTAAGTGCACATTTTTTTTATAACAGTGAATGTTTTTCTTTTGATATGGCTAAACTAGCAGATAACCTTCTCTAAGGACTTTGACCTCAAATATATGTCAAGTACCAGTCAAATGGAGTATAACTTACTTTGATTGAAAATAGCTTTCGCAGTGCGCCTTTTTAGTTTTTTAATGACCCTTTTTATTATGTAGTGAACTTTTTCAATTTATTACATTTTGTGAACTTTAAATGCCTAAACTGTCATATGACTTTTTTGTTTCGTTAAACCTTTTTAGTCGTGGAATGAATATTTTTTATTATGCAGTGAACCTTTTTATTTAGGCTTAAACACGTGCGTGTATATTATGTTTTTGTATACATAAATGCGTAAACTAGCAGATAACTTTTTACTAATAACTTTATATTAAATATATGTCTAAGTGTCATTCAAAAGATCTATTGGGGTCCATCATATCATTCATACTTTCTATATCTAGCGTTAAAAATCACTACATCTCCAAATAGATCATAGTCTTCTTCCATTGTCTCATCCCTCCAGAAAAGGAAAACTAAACGTGGTCCTTCACCAAACTCAAAATCAAAGTAGAAGTTATTGTCTTCAATTTTCCTCTCGCTTCGACTTCTCAAGTAGTGTATTGGATTCGAGTGTCATCCAAATACTTTTTTTGTCTATATCAAGACTGTTGTATGCATCCTTAGCGATGAAATCCTAGTGCGGAGAACTACCTACCTCTTCGTTGAGGTATCTCAATACATCAATAACTTTTATACCACGTTGAGTAGTTGTAACAACTTTAATTGAGGTTTTGTTACTCTTCTTTGTGATCTCAAAAGATGCCGTCTTTTTGCTTTGTAAAATGGATGGTTGTAGATCTTGTCATGCCTTGTAAGTGTCCGGACACCATTTTTATCAATGAAAAATTGAATTAATGCTTTGCAACTAACTCTAGTTGCTGCTTTCTTGACATATGCTCTAGTGTCGGGTTCATTAGAGTTCACATACTTTGTGCCTTACTTATTGCATACACATCTTTTCATGGATATTTCATTTCCATTACTTCATAACCTTTTTTTCTCTTTACGGATGCTAAATCCAACTTGCATTGCATGTTTGTTGTACAAATTGTACACCCCTTCCTTACTTTTTATTGTTTTCCCAATTAATTGAGTAACATAATTCTCCATGAATAGTTGGATGATTGAGTCTTGATTTTCAGCACCTGAAGGTAGAAATGTAAAACTATTTTTCAACACCTGATTGGGTCTTCATTTACTAAAGTCGGTACTAAGAAAAATAGTACGCATACATGTTCAACCTATTTATTATTTTAATCAAATATTTTCTTGTTCTATGTTGTATCTAAAGCAAAGCTTTAAAAATATAATGCATAAACTAGCAGATTACCTTTTTTCTTCATTATTTTTGTTTTGCGAGTAAACCTTTGTTAAGTCGTATTTTACACATATTTGTAGTTGTTATTTAGTTATAATATATTGCTTATTTTATCTAATTTATCTAATTTTGTTTTTTAGGTAATTCTCTAATAAAGTGGAAAAGAGTAGAAAAGGTGTTAAAAAGCGGATTTTACTTGCCGACAAGTTTTCAAGATAATATATGAAGTCGGTCCATAAAAACAATGAGTCACAAAATATTTATTTTATGATGATTTATTTTATAGTTAAGGATTAGAAGGTCAGAATCCTATTTACAAGAGGCAAATTAAGAAGTAACCCTAGTTTTAATCCTCTTACAACTCTCCCTCTTTAATTAATGGATCACTCGATTGCACGGAAGAGAGGAGCCATCATCCTCTCGCCATCTCTCCTCTCTCTCATTAAAAACCACGCAGCAAGCAAGCAAGCTGCATCTTCTTCTCCCCTTCACCAACTTTCACCGCCTTCACCTTCATCAATTGTCATAACGTCATCATTGCCACACATCAACAATAATCGTCACCATCACCTTCGCCCACCATCCGCTTCTTTTTACCACTCACCATGCCAGCTTTTTTTCCTCTCGGGCCAACTACTAGCTTCGCCAGCTCCATCACAATCGCCCACCTCCTCCCATCATCATCACCATCTCATTCATCCACCTCATACCGAGAAGGATCGTACTGGTAATTTTTATTAATATTATACTTTTTAGTATTCAAGACTCTATTTTATTTTTGGTTTCATATTAAAGATATTATTTTTAATTAGTTTATGTATGTTAAATTATATTTATGAGTGAATAGTTTTTCTATACTTAGTATAATCTACTTGAAACCATACTAAATTATTTATTTTGAAACAAGTTTTAATATTTAATGTCCTTTTGATTTTATCCATGATTCTATGATAATTTGCTCTTAACGTTTATGATTTTATGTTTAATTGATTAGAGTGCATACTAATTAGTTTCATATGACTTCGTATGATAGTTTAAAGGGTTTAAGTACGTAATCACTATGGTATTTTAGACATAAGTATCTCCATAGTTAATTATGGATGACTCATATCCATTTCTTTTAATTAGGAAATTATAATAGGTTTTTGTTAAATCAATTTGCTAGTAGATTGGTTACAAGGTACTAGATGATATTTTTCTATTACTTAATGCTCTAATTTGATTAAATTTTAGTGTTAGTGCTAGGGTTATCAATATTATTAGGATTTATATTAGGGATAAGACTAAGTAAACTAATAGTTAAGGAAAAACGGGCTAGGTCCGCTAGTGCTTGTCTTCTATACTTTACCTCATGGGTATATCAATTTATGTGTTATTGACAAATATTAATTTTCATAATAGATATAGATTATACTAAGTACTTTTTATAAATTTGATATCTTTGATAATTATTTATTTGCTTTTTAGTTGTGTTCTTTAGTTTATTAATTTTATTTATAAATTTATAGTCTCTAATATTAATTTCGTTTATCCCCACCAAAGGTTAGTCTTTTATGTTAGTGTTAGTAATTTAGACTAGTTTAATTTTGAGTCTTTATATATTTTAATTTTCAGATTATTTTTCTGTCTATTTTTGTTATTTTGAGTCAGTTTGTTAGAAATTAGGTTAAAAATAGTGTATTTTATTATTTTTAATGTTTTTATCTATTTTTAGGGTTTAGATAGAGTCATAGTTTGTTGTGATTAAATTTCAGAATTTTTGGAGAGGATTAGATAACTTTTTAGATTTAATTCTTAAATTTAAGTACTTGTAGTTTTTTAGTTAAATAAATTCAAAAATTAGGTTTTTAATTTTTATTTTATTTTTAGGATTTGCTTAGGTTTTAGAAAATTATTTTATTATATTCTGGTTAATTTTATTATTTATTTTCATAATTATTTTAGTATAGATTATTACTTATTTAATTTTTTGTTTTAGATTCTGTTTTATTTTACTACTTTTATTTTCTATTTTATTTATTCTGAAAATTATAAAATATATTTTCTAGGTCATATCAATATGCATACCATCAAGAAACTTGCATCTCATAGATTAGTTAAGGGTTTGCTTAACTATACATTTAAGAAAGATAAAATCTTTGAAGCATGCACAAAGGGAAAGCAAGTCGGATCATCTTTCAAACCACTCAAAATAGTATCTACATCCAAAGTACTTGAATTGGTTCATATAGATTTGTGTGGTCAAATTCTTGTGAAAAGTTTAGGAGGTAAATCATATATGCTAGTTATTGTTGATGATTATTCACGATTTACCTAAGTGTGTTTTCCGAAGGACAAGAATGAAGCCTTCAAAGAGTTCACTAAGATCCGTAGGAAAATTCAAGTGGAGTCTCGAGACTCATATCGGAAGAATTCGAACCGACCATGGAAGGGAGTTCGATTACTCGGAATTTTCAGACTTACGTGACAAGAATGGCATCTCCTACAACTTCTCAACACCAAGAACTCCTCAACAAAATGGAGTAGTGGAAAGAAAGAGTAGAACTTTTGAAGAAATAGGAAGGACAATGATGATTGAAAATTATCTACCTTACTATTTCGGGCTGAGGCAATCAACACGATAAACTATACACTCAATAAATGCCTTATTAGACCTATTTTGAAGAAGACACCCCATGAGTCGTACAAGGGAAAGAAGTCCAATATCTCTTACTTCAAGCCATTTTGATGTATATGTTATGTGCACAACAATGGTAAGGAACATCTTACTAAGTTTGATGCAAGGTCGGATGAAGGTATATTTCGGGTTACTTATCTCATAGTAAAGCTTATAGAGTTTTTAACAAAAGAACTAATAAAGTGGAACAAAGTATCCACGTTGTCTTTGATGAGATTGACCATGGCAGGACAAGTGAATCCACCTTCTCGGATCTCAAGCTTAACAGAGATGAAGATGATATTGCTGAAGTTGAGCTCGGAATGGGTCAAAACAAAAGAACTAAGGTAACTCAAAATTAGCCAACTCGGAATGAACAAGTTCACGAGCCAGCTCAGAATCGTCGAAGAACAAGCCAATGCAGAGGCTTAGCAAGAGGAACCAACTAAAGATCGGCCTATTCAACCAACAAACTTGGTAAACCAAAGGACATGTAGAGCTTTCAAAAATGCAACCAGTCACCCACCCGAGAATATACTTTCGATATCAGCGAGTAGGGTAAGAACTCGTTCTTCTTTGCAAAATCTATGTGCATTTTCAGCATTCATATCATTAATCGAACCTAAAAACGTACTAGAAGCCTTAACCGAACCTAAATAGGTAGAGGTTATGTAAGAGGAACTGAATCAATTTTAAAAAACCAAGTCTCGGACTCTAACCAAACGACCTTCTAACTACCCGAGTAATAGGAACCAAATGGGTTTTCAAGAACAAACTGGATGAGGGAGAATTGATAGTTAGAAATAAGGCCGGATTAGTTGCTCGGTATATAACCAAGAAGAGGGAACTAATTGCGGGAAACCTTTGCACTTGTTGCGGGAATCCTTATATTACAAATCAAACAATAAAAGTATGGGATCTATGAACCATCAATCCAAATACACCAAGGAGTTACTGAAGAAATACAAGCTAAAAGATATGAAGCATACAGCAACACCTATGAGTAGTAGTTTAAAATCGGACTCATATGATAAAGGTAAAGTCTGTAGATCAAAAACTCTATGGAGGTATGATTGGATCTCTACTTTATTTCACATCTAGTAGGCTAAATATCATGTTTAGTGTTTGCCTTTATGCAAGATTTCAAGCTAATCCTAAGGAATCACATCTCACTGCGGTGAAGAGAATCTTTAGATGTCTTGTAGGGACTCGGACACTTGGTCTCCGGTATTCAAAGAACTCGGATTTGACCCTCATTGGATACTCGGATACTGACTATGCTGGATACAAGGTTGATAGAAAGAGTACATCAGGAGCATGTCAATTTTTGGGTCAATCACTCATCTCCTGGCACTCAAAGAAACAGAACTCAATTGCTCAATCAGCTGCTGAGGCTGAGTCCGTTGCGGTTGGAGCTTGTCTGTACTCGAGATTCTCTGGATCAAGCAACACTTAAAGGATCTTAGACTATCATTCACATCTATTCCAATCAAGTGTGACAACCAAAGTGCAATAAGCATCACTAAGAATCCAATTCAAGCACTTAAAGACAAAACACATTGAGGCCGGGTATTATTTTCTAAGAGACCATTATGAAAAAGTTGATATTGAACTTGAGTTTATTACTATAAAATTCTAACTAGATGATACTTTCACTAACCCTCTAAGTGAAGATTAGTTTTTCTTTATTAGGAATGACCTTGGCATGTTAAATGCATGATTATCTAAGTTATTGCATGAGTTATTCTACTGTGATGGATTGATATATGCTTTATGTGAATAACAAATGGATCGATTGACATAGTATAAGGCTGAGCTATGAGTTATAAATTTTTTGAGTGTGTTCCGAGTCACTCGGATACATTATCGAGCGAGACTCAAATTTTTAGCAAAATGGACATCAAAATTTTGGGATCATCTCTATATAAATGGAGAATCTCATAAATGTTTTCAAAAATCCTTTCTTCTCTCTCTCTTTATCACGTGATTAGTAAGAAGAACTAGCCGTTGGAAGAAAATTGATTGGAAAACTAGCCGTTACTCACTGGGAGACTCAATGGTCCGATAATCGTTGCTTGGTAGGCTAAGTCGAAAGGCAGTTGAAAGCTTTTACTCTCTATAAATACAACCACTTCGTTTTCACTCATTCACTTTACCTACTTATTGCTCAACTCTCTCACTTTCTTTGCTCTCGAATTCATTCACTCTCGCACTCGGACTCTCTCATGTCTGTTTCTCAATCATCCGTGCTCTCTACTCTCTCTCTCTCTTTACTCTCAAACACTCTCTATCTTCTCCAATATGCCTAAGAGAGGTTCAGCCATGGAAGGAGGTTCGGCCACAAAGAAGGCCGGAACCAAGTCCACTAATTCCGAGGCTCGCTCAAGTAAAGGGTAAAGCCCCTGCCTCGGAAGAATCAAAGGTACTTATTGCTCCACACTTCTTTTTGGACGAAAAATTCTTTCCAAAAATTCTTTTCTTGGTTGAAGGCCATCATCAAAACTGGTGCTTTCAACCATTGTGCTTTAGCGAGTACATCTACCTTGAACTCGTTATTGAGTTATATTCCTACATGATAGCTAGAGATAATGTAATATCTTCGTCATTCAAGGAAAGGTTGTTCGCATCAACCTCTCTCTACTTCACAAACTCTTTGATGTGAAGTGTCTCTTTCTAAATTCCAATCCTATCCCCTTCAATGAAGTCGCAGATGACTTATTTGATAAGTATGCTTGAGGAAATTCCTCAGTCCGGAAAGAACTTTTACGTGACTCGGATGACTTCGAAGTCGGACTTCTCTGCTTCATTCTTATGAGAACTTTCTTTTCTTACTACCTCTCAAAAGAGAACCCCAACAACAAGGTTCTCAAAATTCTTTTGATATCATCGAAGGATATGAGGTTGACCTCTTTCCTTTTATTCGGAACAGATTGCTTTTGTTCCCTCTAACCAAAAGAAGAATCCTTATCCTTTTGGAGCTCTTCTTACTGCTTGTTTTCACTCGGTTTGAGGTAGACATTCCTTCTTAGCCAAACATGTGTCTTGAACTTGCCGTTTGTTTTGGCAAAGATGAATCATTAACCTTGGATATAAGGAAATCCAACCTAGTGTCCGGGTTCACTCGTCCGAGTTAGCACCTCCTCCTCCTCCACTTCTCACTGCTTGGACCATCCACTTCTTTACATGCCCCTTCTATTGAACTTCTTCGAAGGTGACCAATCAACTTGTCTCTCCGACTAAAGAGTTGCAATCAACTCTAGGAACCTTCCGGACTCTCATACCTATTCCGATCGAGATGGAAAGCCGGGCTCGGACTCGGATTCAGCAGAGTTAGATATTAATCACCGAGCTGAATTAGGTAATTAAGAACCAAAAAGAGCAAATTCGCCACCTCCAGAGAGAAGGTCCAAGGCAGCCGAGGACTCGGAATCTAATGAAGATAAATCCGATGAGTCCTCCGGTTCTTCGCGTCCGAGTCGGAAGAAGCTAAAGAAGGAGTGAAGAAGGATAATGAGAGGCTGAATGAGGATCCGAAAAAGAGAAGAAGAGGTCGAAACAGTTCAACCTAAGGATCGGGGCACCAAAGAACCTGAGGTGATCTTCCGATAACACTCGGAGTGCCTCGGAAGAGGCCGATGAAGTTAGGGGTGAGCATGACTGACGGGCACCCTAGAACCGGACCGGAAGCTGGTCAAACGGGTAAGATTCTAAAACCGGAACCGGTCAAACGGGTAAGAGTAAGGTTCCTAAAATTTAGGAAGTCTGTCAAACGGGTAAGGGTAAGGTTCCTAAAATCAAATCCTGGAACTGGAACCGGAACCCGGAACCGTTTAGACGAGTTCAAGTTTCGAGTACCCGAATCGCGTGTACCAGAAACCATTACTAAAGTTTTTAGCATTTTCAGTTTTGAGGCCCATGAAATTTTTTATTTTGAATTTCAAATGTGTGGCCCAACTTATTAGAAACCCTAATCTTTCTCATTCCTCTCGCCATTTCGCTCTCCCTCCCTCATTTCGTGTTGCTCTCTCTCTCTGCTGCTGCTCATCGACGAATCTCCTTCCTCCTCCCGGTCGTCGTCGGCGTCGGCTTCCTCATTGCTGCAACTCTCTCCTTCCTCTCCTCGTCGCCTTCCTCGTTGCTGCAACCCCACGCGAGCCTCTCTCTCTCTCTCTCTCTCTCTCTCCTCGTCGGTCTCTCCCTTGCGGCTTCGTCCTCCTCATCGGTGCTCTCTTTACGAAATAGGTAATTTCTTAATATCTTGTTGTTTTCTTAAGTTTGGTTGTATTTTATCTCTCATAAGTAGATTCAATTCTTTTGTAAATTTGTTAAAAAGGATAACATTATAAAAATAATGGTGTAAACAGGGTACCTTGGAACCGGAACCGGAACCCGAGGGTTAGGGTAAGGTTCTTAAAATTCGAAACAGGATAAACAGGATAAGGGTAAGGTTCCTAAAATTCGAAACCGGTCAAACAGGGTAAGGGTCAAGTTCCTAATTTCGGGACAGGGTACTCGGAACCGCTCACCCCTAGGTGAAGTAGACCGACCTAAGGCCCCCGCCTCGGAATCATAGCCTACAGCAACTTTTATTGAGGAAGAAGAAAAAGATGAGGAAGATCTACCTCGACTCGCAGAGGGATCATTCCACTGCCGGATCTACTATTATTGTTGCCACCTCACCTAATCTGTTTCTACTCAAGGTTACGGGCATAGGCGTAACCCTCGATCTTCTACTTCTCGCTAGACTCGCCCCTCCTTCTTGATTTCAATTTTTTTTTTTTTGTCCAACATCTTTTGTACTTAGTTGATCTTTCCTCCCTTTTTTTGTTGTTTTTGTTGAAATGTATAGGGGAGAAAAAAGATAAAAAATATAGATGTTTGGTTTAGGGGAGTTTTTTCCTTAATTGTTTACGTGTTTGTTTCTGTACAAATTACTTCTACTGAGTAATGAAATTTACTTATTTCCGAGCATATCCGTTTCCGAGCACATGTTTTATACTTACTCGATATATTATTCCTTACTCTACAACAAATTTGCTCTAATTATTTCAAGAAACATGTTACGAGTTATATTTGATCCGAGCTAAACTGTTATATATCCATCATCATTTTTTCTTGCTCTAATCAACTCTCAATGAAAACTTAACTCTCCGAACCGATTAGTTTCTATCTTAAGTATGGAATGCGTTTCATCAAAAAGGGGAAGATTGAAGACTCGGGTATAACTCTCTATCTCTCTATAGTTTTGATTTTAGTCATTCTAAACCTTTAAGAAACTCATATCTAAGTTTTCATTATTTTCTTACCCACTTAGAAACCATTCATCAAGCATGACATTCTTAATCGTGTTTTCAACCCACTCAAACACAACTCGGAACAATGACAAGAGTAAATAATTTCTCAAACACTTTTATTCTAAGCACTCGACTTGTTATTCCAAGTGAAAATGAATTACAACGTTAGTTCCACTTTTCTAAGTCGGTTTATTTATTGAGAATTATTTACTTGATCAACTTTATGTATTCTGATATTTTATTCTTTCTAACTTGATCGTTTTAAGGATTAACTCAAGATGGAATTTGAATCTAATGAATATTAGACTTAGAAAATTCCATTCTTTTAGGTCGAAGATAATTAAGTGCTTAATTACTTTGAATTAATTATTATCTTTGTCTAACCTTGGACCAAAGTATTTTACTTTGAGTACCACTTTGATTTGCTTTTTCAGGTTGATTAAACAAGCCTAATCTATTTTTAAAAAGCAAAAGCAGTCGATTTCTAGCCGTTAAACACCAGCGAGATAGAAAACAACTATTTCTGGACATGCCTTAGACACCGTGTCATGGTTGTTTGTTTCCAAATCTGGAAAACTTCAACTTTGAGTCTAACGGTTGTTTCCTCCCGGATTTCAATCACAACCAGAGGGATGGACCAGTTTTTGAGCCAAGAACCACCACACAACATTCACATCTCAATGGATCTTTTTTTGAGTGACTCGGACTAGCTATTACAATGCCTATTGAAGCTCACCACTCCGGAACAAGTCTCATCGGTCATTCCGCCCTGTTGTGTATAAATAGAAGCCATTCTACAAGACTTGAAGATTGTCGTTGAATACATTGCTTAACACTTACTTAGTGCTTACCTATTTAATCTTCAGCTTACAACTCTAACAATTCTATAATTCTTACTTTCGGAGTTGTAAAGAAAGTCTTGTAATCACTTATACTCTTTCTACTTTCGTTCTAAGTCCCTTGATTGAGCTGTAAGGGTTAACTCATCTCGGTTGTCCTTGACTCGTAAAGGTTATCTCGGTTAGGAAGTACTAGATTAGATAAGGGAACTTCGAGTTTAGGAAAACTTGTAAGGGAATTGTCTAAGGGAGAAATTATGTAAAGAGTCGAGTCCTAGTATTTTGTGGATTCAAAATAGTGGATTCAAAATAGTGGATTTGACTTGGTGTTTGGATTAGCATTGTCCGTGGTTTTTTCCCCAGGAGGATTTCCACGTAATTTCTTGTGTACTACACTTTCCGAGTCCAATCTAGACTCGGAATTATTTTTTAAGTACGTTGCTGTGTAAACTAATCTGTATTTTCTCAAAAATATTCCATTACCCTATTCACCCCCTATAGGGTGACTTAACCTCTCCAAGAGCTAATCTTCAGCTAGGATTTTGCGAGCTAAACAAACTTGAGCCGAGTGAAAGCCAAAGGAAGATTTGATTGGAACATCACATCGTCTCCTATCCATCATCCACTATCTTCCACCTTTACAATTCATTTCGTCAAGTAAAACAAGTTGCCGAAGGATTCATTAAAATCAATTTTGACGGATCTAATTCATCGTCATTAGCTACAAGAGGATTTGTGATTAGAAATTGGGATTGAAGATTTATTTAGGCGGGGACATTTAAATTGGGAACGAAATTAGTTTTGTGGTAGAGGAAACAACTATGCGAGAATGGAGTGCGAGCGGAGTACGAACAAAATTTCAATATTTTGTTGTTCATAAAAGCATTAAAGAGAGAGATACATACTCCTTGGAGATCCAAACATCGATTCATGATATAAGATGCTACCTCAATGAATATTGTCAGGTTATCATTTATCATAGCTTCAGTGAAGGCAACCCTACTGTGGATTGAGGAGCAAAGTTTGAGCTATCTATTAATTCTTCTATGTCTTGACTTATCCTCCTTGTACTTCCTTTCCATCCTCATTGAGGACAATTTAAATAGAAATCTTATCAAAAGTGTTATCTACTGGTTATATTACTTAATACCCTTTAAAAAAGTTATTGAGTCTCTTGGTTTCCCCATCCCATCCAACTTCCAATACTTAAATCAACCTCAGCAATCAACATTCGTATTTTGATATAGTAATATTGTTTTTGTTCTTTAAAAGTGATATAGTAGTTTTTTTCTTGGCATTTAGTTGATTTTTCTTTGTTATGAGAACAAATGAGCATATTCTACAAATAAGTTAACCTCATAATTGACCGCTGTTAATACAATTCATCCTAGTATTTCATCCTAGTATTGTAAAAGATTAGTTGTAGATGAAGGAAACATCAAAGGTGAAGACAGAAGAATACTTGGGACTTTGGTGGGATTATAGGAGTTGTGGCTTGGTAGCTATGACAATTACCTTTTGTCTAGTAAAAGTTCCTTTTTTTTCCGAAGAGGACAATTTATTAATTACTGATTACAACTCACCTTCTTAGATCAATTAACGCATAAAACTCAACTTCCCAGAAAAAGGGGGAATGAAATAGGGAAGAAAAGGGAGGGGGGTAGAGACAAAAGAAATATAATGCTTTTTCATAACTAGTTGGTATAATTATTGATTACAACTCAACTTCTCAGATCAATTGACACATAAAACTAAACTTGTCTCCTACTTTCTAGTCTTTCCTCAAACACATAGTATGCTTCTTATAGTTGGAGTAGGTGAATCATGCACTGTTGCACACTATACCTCTCATTGAACATCATGAGCTGATTTCTTGGCTCTACGCCTATTTACCTTCTTCCTTGCACCTTTAGATCTATCCATATCTTCATGAACTTGAATATTGAGTTCTATAGCAGAGTAAAGAGGCTCAAAATACTGTCTGTTCCCTCGTTGTCATTCGAAGGTAATCTAATGCATTGACTTCTTGGCTCTTGCGGTTTGTACTTTCAAGTTCCAATATAGGTGGGATGACTAAATCAACCCTGTCAAAATTAGTTACTACGCTTTCATCATTAGCTTAATTGGTGCAAATATAATTTTTCTAATAAAATAGCATCCACATACGAATTAAGAGTAGCTACTACAAGATTCTAAATGGCATTCCAAGGAGGACGGGCCAAACTGCTCAAGCACTAAGCCGAAGTGCAAACAACCAATAATCCTTGGATGGCAGACCAGTACCGATGTTATCAATCAGGCTGTGCTCTCCTGTATACTTCAGTCCTGAGCCTACCTAGTAGGATAAGCCTAGAGACATAATTCCACTTTTTTTTTTTCTTTTTAACACCCAAAATCCCCTATTTACACCAGTTCCACATCTCAAAAAATTACCTCCAAGTCTACCCAACTATATAGGCCCACAACTACCAAATAACAACTCGGTATTCTCCCTGGGCCGGACTACAAAGTGAACTAACCAAATTATACAAGCCTCATGACACGATACAGCCCCTCTAAAATCTCCTGTGATATTTTTACAAAATTGCGAATACTGATAGAGTATCAAAAGAAACTAACCTATTATATTGACATGAAATAAATCGAGCGAATATGGCATACAACGTAGCTTCAGGTCACCAGGAAAGGATCCAAATTCTGAAAACCCTAATGCTTGCAACCCACATATGCTTGCTGTTTCACAAGCAAACCTAATTCTCAATCTTGCAAGAAGCCAATCTCAAACTTCTACTTCCATACAGCATTTTCAAATGGTTAAAAAAGGTGAGTTAGCTGGAGGACTCCGCTCTTAACTTAGATTCCTATGCACGCTCACATCTCTAATACTGTGTGAGGAGGAAAGTGGTTGCTCTTTGATGCGGGATAAAAGGAGAGACACTTGCTCAGTCGCCAAATCCAGCCGTTCCTTTGACTTAGCAGCCTCTGTAACCAGAACGGACACTATGCTCTGAAACTGCTGTACTTTATCTGCGAGCTGATTTGGGATGGTTTGGAGTTTTGGGGCTGAAGAGCTGACCCGACGCCATCTCAGGGGAAGATATCTTTCTGGGATCTGAAAGCAATTCCCGGTGGAAAGAACTCGGAGTGCATGCCGGCATAAGATACCAGAGAACTCAAACTGGTGGCAGCTACAGCTAAGAATGCCTTGTTGTGAGTTCCAGTAAACTTTTCGGCCTCCCTCAGGTTTTGTGTGGTGTCTTACAAGGAACCCGTCTTCCAACTGAAAGGAGGCATAGTGGGCTGCCAAAACAAGCTGCTCCTGAAGCTTTGAAAATGCAAAGGGTGTGAGGATTGAGGCTGCATGAGATTCCATTGGTGCACCAGTTTTCAAGCAAATGTTCTGCAGATTCTGTTGCATGGTTTGCTGCTCTCCGGCCTGATCTTTGAAGTCAACAGCTACAGCAACCTGTGAGAAGGCAGAGTCAACTGATTTATAATTTAAAAGAAGACAGTAAAAAAGCTCTCCAGGGAGATTAGAAACGTTAGCTGTCACAGGACAAACCAATACCTACTCTATCCATATTCACGCATCCCCAAACAAAAACAAACCAATATTTCGATAAAAATAATGAACCAGTGATAATTTTTTTGAAGGAAATGAACCAATGATCTTGCATCCACCTATGCAAGGGTTTTCGTAGGTTAAGATTAAGAATATAGGAATTATTCTAGTATCTCGAATATGCTGTATTTTGATATTTTTATGTAATTTTTAGGCTGTATTATATCATATTTCTTTTTGGTGTGAATTTTATAGGATATTTAGAATAGTCAAGATATGGTTATTTCGGAATTTTTATGGTTATCTAGTTACTTGGGAAAGGAGTTCGTTTAATTTGTTCTTATCGCTCGGGTTATGTCGTTATTTGCTAGGGTTATTAATAAATAATAAGTTGCAGAGTCTTGTTAGAATAACTGAAAAACTATTGCACGAATATTGAATGAAGCACTGAGAAGCTAATTTCTTTGTCTAAATTTCCTCTTTCCCTCTCTAGTGCTTCTCCCCCTCTAAATTATTCCTCTCTTTTCCCCTTCCTAATCTCTATCAAATTGGTATTAGAGCTTGCTCATTCTCTATCACCATAGTAACCTAAAGGTGAAAACATTGCCCCAAAAGTGAAGTTTCTTGGCTACCGAAAAGGTGGACGATCCCAACCAACTAGTAACACACTAAAATTCCTGGTATAGCATAAAAAATATCATCAATGCTCAGGCCAGACAAGGACAAAAGCATAGGTGAAATTCATTACGGTGGTCATCAACATTACAACATGATTTTGATAGCTTGAAAATAAGCAATCGACAAATAAATGTCACCTCAAGAGGTTCAAAGGGTGATTATGTAGTATCTCATAAAAGTATTAACTATGTTACTTGGACTCTTCATTTGGCCTCAAGTACCCATGTCGGGTACTTAATAATCGGAGTCAATACTTCATTTTAGACCAAAGACGTACAAAATTTTCCACCAAATTGCCGAGTCCAACACAACACCCATGTCAAATACTCAACACTTTAACATGGGTATGGCGGAGTCTAAGTTAACATAGAATATTGATATTACTAGTCATAACATGAACTTCGCAGTTCCTGAATATGGCCTCTGTTTGTCATTGAATAGATGTTCATATCACCAACCTGCCATGAACACGTAATAAGTGTGAAAACTATATGATGTCACAAACATGTTGTCTAGCATCAACCTATATATTTGTGGCACCAGCATGTCCATTATCTGCCACAAATATTGGCTGGTCACAAATGCGTAGGCCAAATGATACACCTCTAGTGCAAGAAATAGCAATATATGGTATGGCTCAGAGCAGTAAACAGATATTTTGTGTGGACCTAAATGAATAACTATTGTGGCACTTCAAAAAGAAATCCTACCTACAAACTCCACCCACTTTGCTAAATCCATACCCCGATAGCCCCAACCTCCTTGAGATTTTTTTTCTTTTTTTTTTTCGGCGGGGGGTTAAAATGTAGCAGCCTTGACATCCCCCTTTCTTGGACTGCAGAGAGGCTCATCTAGTTAAACCTTAGATTAACAAACATTGACTGCCGACTACATTCAGTTTATCTACATGATAAACAGCTCCATACTTTGTTCCCTATCCAAATTACCAACTACTAGACTATGCAAATTGGCCCATATTTAATTACACAACTTAAATTATCCAAAATTAGAGAAAATTTGAGGCTACCTAATTTTGGTTTCCTCTGTTGCATTTCACTATGGTCTTCGGCTAATGACTGACCAATCCGAACCCTTGCCTTTATAGTATTCCTAACCCCACCTTGGTCAGGTTGATTCAAGTGTATAAAGGGACTGCCTAATCCTTTCTCTGGGTAAGGCAGTTGGTTCAGCATAGCTCCTCAGGCCCATGAACAGGTCTACCTAAGACACTCCTCTAACTTTGAATATGCTAAGTAAATATCATTGCAATGTCGAAGGATGAATTTCACTCATACCTTGCAACAGGTTTTAGCACATGAGCTCACCTAGAGTCTAGAAAATGCATGCTACTTTTGGCTACCTAATAAGCTTTAGGTCCCTAACATTTCTAAGTTATCAAAATAATATAGCCATAAAACTCACTTCAAATTTTGCTGTTATTGTTCCAGCAATTTGTTAGCAAGGAGTGTACATCATCAAAATCCCATTTAAACAAGCTAAGGTTAAGCCAACAGTGAGTTGGATGTTGATATGAGCCATCAAATAATGATCTAAACAAGCCAAGGTTTAACCTGTAAGTGAGTTGGATGTTGGTCTGAGCTATTAAATATTGATCGAAAACTCATTACACCAAAACAGATAGCCTGATTGTTTTTCCTTTTTTTCCGCAGGGGGGATTCAGCAACTTACTTCATGAGATTACAACAAAGTACCAAGATAGCTAGAGCTCAGCAACTGCTGGAAAAGTTAAAACTACAATATTCATTTTTCAAGGATCCAGTTTAGGTTTACACATGCATAACCACGTTGTAGGGAGGTTCTTTGGTCGAGTGTTTGACCTGAAATATATTATGATTTAAACAACTCCTCCCACTCCCAATGAAGGTCCCTTTTTCGAAAAGTTTGGGGAGATTTAGGCCCTCTTCCATTTAGTTGTAAGGTTGTAAGGAATTGTAAAGAGCTGTAAGCAAAGCTCCTTAGAGCTGCAAACTCCTCCCACTCCTAATGAAGGTTCCCTTTTAACAAGGTTTATGGAGATTTAGTCTCTGTAAGGAGAAATAAGGATGTAAGGAGTTGTAAGGAGTTGCAAACAAAGTTATAAGAAGTTGTAAGGAGTTGTATGATAATTATAAAATTAGTTATAAAAACCTATAAGGAGGTGTAAGCTAAAGCTAAATGGATTTTAGATGTAGCTAGCCTTACCCGTGCAAGCAAAGAGGCCGATTTTAAGAGACAATTTATCTGATGATTTGGAATCCAAATATTACTTCAGTAGGATTCCAAGCCTTAACCATGAATGGGTCAATCACCTCAGCAATTATTTGAGAATAAGGTTTGAGTTATAGGTACTCGGAAACTTAAAAGTCTTAAAATATTTTTTTTTTTTCAAGAGCAAGGTATTCGAGTTTAGGTATGGTTTTAATATCCTCCTATTTTGTTCCCATTCTTTGACTAATGAGGCAAACTTGACGTTGAAATTTGACCCAATATTTAGGGAAAAAAGTAGTGAAGAGAGAAAATAATGTGCTCGAGTTTAGTCATAGAATTGAGTAGTTGACGTCATTATGAACACAAAATAGGACTGTTCAAAGATACTCAAACCCAAAAACCCGACCAGGGGAAAATATCATGTTTTCAGGCCTGGTAAGGTTAGCTTTCATATTCAAGCATCTGGAAACCAACATTTTTGAGGTATTAGTATAACTTAATCTTGAAGTACCGATTTAAGTCTATTATAAGTTGGAATTTTACCAACTTAAATAGGTTTATCCGCATTGACTAATCCTTCGTCGAGGTCCCAACATAGAATTTCCCAAAAGTAGCTACAGCCAAAAGACACATCTTGAAAAAATATTCGCAAACCTTAGGACCTTAAGGCTAGTTCTTATAATGCAAAGACCCAAAAATTGGGACTGGGAAATACTTTCCCACACACCACGCACCACTAGCAATTGCATTTTATCAAGCATCATTATCTATATGATACCTCATTTGAATGCTAAAAAGAAAGTTCTATCTTATGGTTTTTAGCCAAATCCTATTGTGGTGGGATTAAGAGATAGAGTCAAAAATAATGGTCAACAAGGAGGATGATTCACTAAAAGGGTGGAAGTACAAGATTGGATAAGATATTGACGTGATTAGCAATAAGATGGAAGTAGCCACAAATGTGGATACATTGCATCAAACAAGGCTTCAGTGGCTTGGGAATGTTAGGAGAATACATCCAAATGCACCCATAAGGAGGGGCAAAAATATTACCCTAGCATTGCAACACAAGACAAGTTGGACCAAAGAAATTAGGAAAAGGCCATTAGACAAGGTTACCCAAGTGGATCATATGAGAAGAAAAGGACGACCAAAGAAACACTCAGCTTCGTCCTATATCATGTATTCTAGTCACCTAACATCAACCTTTAGAACATTACTTACAACTAATTCCTTGCACCAAATGCGCATGCATAGGTTTTAAATTTCCCTTCATGTTTTTACTCGTTACTAATGTATTTCAATAGGTTTCCCTAGTTGACCCTACGGCATAACCTAGTTATTCAAAGGTCGTTAATGCTCTCTCAACACTACCATCTCTATCTGCTTACTATTGCATATTTCTACTTTCTCATCTAGCCGCTAACTCTTTTTAAAATTTTATTTCATTAACTCAACAATTTTGTTTAAAAATCTTTTTGTGAGTATGATGGAAGCAGCCCCTAAGGTTGTTACATCGAGATATCTCAAAACATTGATTCAACAGGACCTTTTTTCTTAATTTTTCTTTTTTTTTATTGGGGGGGATTGACGGGGTTTGTTATTGGTGTGGAGAAGTAGAATACGCTCATGCAAGAGGAAAACTGAAACTTATTTTGGAGAACATATTTTGAAGCAAGACTTCCAAAAGGGCCAGAGCAGACAAGCTAGCATTATAAGCGATGCTTGCATAAACTGCTAGTATACTACTACTGCAATAATGAGACATCAAATAAGAACATAACTTACTTGTTCTACAAACTTTGCAAGCCGCGTTTGTGCACTTAGAAAGCGTTGAATAAATGCATTGATTGACTTTGAATGGCCAGTTGTAGTTAGACCAGCAAGAAAATGGCTTCTTAGGTAGGGCAATGCCCAAAAAGACCTCAAGGCAAACAAATTGGCAATATGTCTGTTATTGTGTAAACCAAATGAATTAACCATATCCCTCCAACCCAACTCAAACTCATCAATGGATTCTATGTTATACAGTCGATAAAACTCTGCCTTCCACTCATTGTATCTTTCCCCCATAACAGCATTAAACCAGGAAGGAAACTTTGCTACAATCAACCATATGCATAATGCATGTTTAGTACTTGGCATCTCCAATGTCACTGCCTCCTTAAGACACATATTCTGGTCAGTCAATATTGTTTCCGGAGCCCTTCCATTCATGAAACCCATAAATGCCTATCATAAGAAAGAAATCCCAAAATCAATTCATGTAAAAAGGAAAGTTCAGAAAACAATTTATCCCGGTGTAAACAAAAAGTGAGATCAAAATAATACGGATCATTACCTTCAAAGCCCATGTAAATGACCTCAAATTTTCCTCCCGCAGAAGAACACAACCAAAGAAGCAAGGCATGCCATAGTTATTTATCCCCACCCAAATTCCAAGAGGCATATCGAAGGCAGTCAAACGATGTGTTGTATCAAACACAACAGCATCACCGAAAATCTCATACGCCTGAACAGAAGATGCATAGGACCAAGCAATGTTCTCTAGCTTGTTATTTGAATCCAGAGTGTAGTCAAATCTAAAGTTCTGATCTTTTTCCTTTATGCTTCTGCACATTCTCAGGAGGTCTTTGCTGTCTTCTTCAGGATCCACTTTTCTGAATGACTGAATTAAGTTCCTCACGTCCTTTTCTGTAAATGGAAGGTAACCAGGTTCTACACATTTTTCAAGCTCTAGTAACCTCATCATCTGTTGTACAGAGATTCCTGTCTTGGCGTACATGAAGATTCGGCTCTTATCACTATCCGATATTGTCCTGTATGCAGGCAAGAAACGGACCTGATTGGGTTCCAACAGTTCATGGTTGTGATGATTTACAAAACCAGTAACACGCCATTCTGATTGACCTAATTCTGTTGTCTTACTTATTCTCAAATATGCTTGACACCCACAGCGAGAAGATTTTCTATTTCTTTGGGGCTTATTTTCATTTGCAACTTTCACTGGGGTGTTTCCGGCACGATGGCAAACAAAGTAGCGCCTAGTTAGCCCTTTTCCAACTCCATCCTTTCCTTCAGTTCTATGGCGCCGGATTGAGAATCCACATCTCTTAGCAAATTCACTATAGAATTCATAAGCCGCATCGTGAGTGGGAAATCTCTGCCCAATATATGGCACAGAGTCATTCGTTTGTTCCAATGAAAGTCGAGTTTCATTGGGTGAATCATCAGCACTGCTTGTATCATCCATGGATAAAGATCTCTGATCTGAGGGATCATCATAGACCATCATCATGTGCCTCTCCTCTTGGGATATCATATTCTTCTCATAAGCCAAATCCAACAAGGTAGCAACCGACATTTCACTAAGAGAGAATGGATGAATGTACCTCTGAACCAATAACGAAAACAATTTTCCAACTCAGCGAAAAGGAAAAAGGGGCAGGGAGCGGGGGATGAGAAGCGTTGCACAGTAACATAGTAGCATACCAATTCCTAAAAGAGTAGGAAAAAGGCATCAGAATATATAGGAGAATTGACTTCAGCAAAACATCAGCTTGAGATAGTGTTCCTAGAGGTGACAGTGTAGAGAGACAAGGAACGGCCTATGTCAACACATATCACCATGGACAAACCTGTGAGTCATCTCAATACCACATCCACAGAGAACAACGATCTTTTATGAGGGGAAGCCTATATTTTTCTTGCTGCTAGATACAAAAGAGTGCAGCAAAAGGAATCACAGCTCATTTGCTCCCAGGAATCATCACATGCATGAATCTAAAATATTCATTCTAGTCTGGATAGTTGACCTAAAGGATGTGAGATTTAGTTTAAGATCTTTGCGCCTCCACAAACAACTTACTAAGGGTAATGCATACATCATCATGTCTAATATTACGAAAATATTGGAGACGCTATTTGAAGCCCTCTTCAATGAAGTTCTTAAGATCTATCACCATTAGAGGATGAAAAGAGAGGTCGATGTTCTTATGTGGAAAGGAATAATATAGTTTTGACAAAATATTGTTTAGGAAGTAGGCAAAGGAGTTCTGATAAAAATACAAACGAAGAATATCAATTCAAAGAAGACAGCATTGGCTCCAAATGATTTTTTTTTCTACAATCTAATGAAGCTCCTGAAGAATGGTCACAAGGTTATAAAATTCCTAACAGACTATTATCAGGGTAAACTACTACTATGAATCATTCATTTTTGTTTCCATAATTTGCAAATAGTCTCTAACTCAAAAACAAACTATCAAAGTGAAATAGCAGTTCTTATTGTCATCTGAACATCTACAGCAGCACAAACGTTCGAAATTTCACATCTTAAGGGCTAAATGGAAATAGGGGTAACATCAAGGGAGCAGTAACATCAAGGGAGCCATTTGGAAATAGGGGTGCCAAAACAGCACCCATTGGTGATTCAATGACCTAAGTGAGAATGTCCAAGTGTTTGATTCAGCCCTTCTCCAAAAAAAGTTGCATTTTCGAGCCTAAATGGAATTGCCCAAGTACAGACACTCATGTTGGAACATAAAATACTCAACAAAGACACATTGCATCAGATGTAATTGGAAAAGGCGCAAAGTACAACATAGAATCATATATAGAGTCTGCAAGTCCAGAAATTTAAATTAAAAAAAAAAAAAAAAACCCAACTGTTCACCAAAAAACTAGCTTTTCAATAGCTCCAGGACGAAAGCAAACAAAAGGGCAGAAAACATTTTGTAAGAAACCCAATTCAATTCAACGAGATAAAAATCCTCTCTCCAATTCACGCTCAACTAATGAAAAGAAAAAACGAGAGACCCAAAGAGGAAGATGGCAAATTCACCTTTCATCCTTTGCATCAGAGCTGTTATTCATCGTTCCTTTGTCCCCAAAGCACAATTTTGGGGCTCATCTCCACACTTAACAAACCCAAAAAGCTTCGACATTCTTGAAATCCCCCGATCTCGACCCAGAGAACTTCGACTCAGGCGCCGTTTGATCGCACAACTCCTCCAATCAGATCAAAATCCCCCAAATACCACAGCTCTCCGTGAACGAAGATCTTACTATATTAGTGCGCGAGACGGTATTTTGAGGAGTTGTAAACAACTTATTTATAAGAAATATATTTATGTATTTTGAGCAGTAGTAAACTATATATAATTTATGTTTAGATATAACATATTTTTATTTTTATTTATAAATTTAATGTAAATTATAAAATTTATGTATTTGTATTAATGGAATTATGTTTAATATTTATGAAAATAGTTTATGGATGAATAAATGATTTTTATGTAATAAATAGTAAAAAATGACCATAATTTTAGAAGTTTAAAATAAATGTCCCTAATTACTAAATATTCTCAACTAGTAAAATTAATAGTTGAATACAGCACTTATAACGACTGTCGCTATAAGTTCGTATTAATTTGTACCGATACATGTGTATCACAATAATCACAACCGTTCATTTTTTTCTTCTAATTAAATTAAAAATAAATTTTGAAATTTTAATTAAGTATTTTAAAAATTAAATTAAAATAATTAACTATTCTTATGTTTGGCTATTTTAAAAATTAAATTAAAATTTATTCCCATATAATTCAGGAAACTCTAATCTTATATATTTATCTTTTATTTATTTTACCTATAATTTGGGAAAGCCTAATCTCATAAAAGCAAAAAAATAAAGCAAAAAATAAGCAAAACAAAGTCGTAATTCGGAAGTTGGCCAGAAAAAATGGCTGACGTTTTGCTATTAGTTTGGTTAGGGTTTGGCTTGAGGTCTTTGATTTTTATTTCTAAGGGGTGAGTAATTAAATTGTGTGCCAAACACAATAATAATTATTTATTTTAATAAAATATTTAGATAATTAATTAATTTTTTAAAATTTATTTTTAACTTAATTAAAAAAATAAACGGTTGAGATTATTGTGATACACATGACAGTCGTTATAAGTTTTTCCTTTATTTCAAATTTATAAAATTAAGATCATTTTCAACTAACTATTACATAAATTTATTTATACATTTATAAAAAATCCTTACAATTTCTTACAACTCCTTAC
The DNA here is from genome assembly GCA_021018815.1 of Talinum fruticosum. Lineage (NCBI taxonomy): Eukaryota > Viridiplantae > Streptophyta > Magnoliopsida > Caryophyllales > Talinaceae > Talinum > Talinum fruticosum. The sequence continues at coordinate 2,515,495 of JAITYX010000046.1, read as the reverse complement.
ATTTTCTTACATCTCCTTACAATTCCTTACAACATATGTTAAATGGAACATGGTTGAAATAACTCAAATGATTTCATCACAATCAACTTAACTATTCACATATAAACTTAAAATTTAACAAAATGTCCGTAATATTATTTATGATAACTAGCTCAAATGTACATGATACTTTCTGAAATTAATTATTTGTTAGAACTTGTTTGTGAATTTCTTAAGTCATACAATTAAATTAATATACCCAATGGGTATTAATTATTAAAATTCGTACACATCTATCAAAAACATGATAGACTTGAAATACCTGATGGAAGAATAAGTATAGGAATGGGGAAAATAAGGTGTGGGTATAGGTATATCCGCCACGTACATATCCAACGACCATACCTAGTAGACACCCTTTATGATACATAAATATTCACCAATAAAAAATTTTTATTAACGATAGAAAAATAAAGTTACAATAAATTTTTATGTGAAAAATAATATGTTCCTGTAAGGCATTGTAAGAAAATGTAAGGAGTTGTAAAGAGATGTAAGTAGGTGTACAAAAAGTCAGTAAGCACTGTAAGATTGTAAGTTAACACTAAATAGAACAAAACTTTCATTTCTTTTCTCCAACGCTGACCTTCGGGTAACTTAGAGCATCCGGAGTCACCTGATGGGACATATAGTAACACATGCATGCTTATTTACTTTCATAATACTAGGCACTCACCCATTTAAATATTTTTTCATAGAATATTCATTTAAATAATTTAATAAATTCTACTTACTAATATATTTAATGACTGTAAGTCGAGGGGTCGATGGCGCGGTGGCCACTGGCCTTATCCTCCCCTCCCCTCCGAATGTGAGGGAGCGATTTCATTATTTGAGGAAATTGTGTAGTGGTTGATAACTAGGGCCTTGACACCCCCATCCCCGACTCGGTAAAACCCGCTGGGTTTCTCCTGAGATAGGGGGCACAATATGGGTGGACCCGCTTATCAAAAACAATTATTGTAACTCTTTTACTTTACATTATTATTTATTTTAATAATATATAAAAAATCATTTAATGTACTATGAGATTGAAATTAATAATTTTAAGCTCTGAATTTTTTAAAAGAAATGATATTACAATATTAAAAATTTTATTAAATAAAAAGATATAATAATAAAAATGTTATTACAATAATATAACATGTAAATTTAAAAAAAAATACAAAATTTATAATATGATAGCAATGTATTATAAAGAAAAATACATTTTGTATTGTAACACATAAACTACGAAATTTACAATACTAATGGCAATAATAGCTATATATTATTGTAAAAAAATAACAATGTATTACAATATGTAAATTTGCGTATTTTAAAAATAACAAAATACGAAATTTACAATAATAAAAAGCTTTCCCAACTCTGTTATTCCCATTTCTTCTCTCTCTCCCTCTCGCTCTATCTGAAAATGAAAAAACGAAGAAGCCATCCAAATCCCAATCCCAAACTTTTTGCTTCTTGAGTTTAATAACATTCACATTCTTTTCTTCCTGTTTTAAATTACAAGATAAATGACACTTAGGTACCAATGTTTTAGGGTCGGTTATTTTTAGACCCCAATTTCTAAAAAATGATTACAAGCCTCCTTGAGTTTTTATGGCAAACTATTTCTTAAATCCTTTTTCTTATTTTTTACACACGAACTTTTTAAAATTTATACACAAAAAATAGGGTAAACATACAAAAAAAAAAAAAAAACACTTGAGGGATATATTGTGAAAAAACTTATTTTAACGATTTTAATTTCCTGAAATGACTTTAATGATACTAGTTATTATAATGTATTACTTATACCATAAATTTTATATTTAACGTTATTATAGGCCCACCATTTTTAGCAAAAATAATTAAACTTAATTAGAAAGTTTTGATCCTTACATGAACTTCACATGAACTTAGTTGGTGTTGGATGATGGCATTCCTTTAGCTTTCAGTGTACAAATATTACTAATCTCAACCACACCTCCCTTAGATCAAGTATAGCACATATTTGTTTCGCTTCCTCCCTCAAACAGTAGTCACTAATTAAGTTTTAATCTTTTTAAGGATAGTAAAACTTTAATCAAGAAACTACAATATGTAAGACATAAGGTTGATTGAATAATGTTCCCTAATGGGAAACTTCTTTTATTGAAAGCCTGAAAATGGATATATTACAATGAAAAGACTAAAAGGAGACTTAATCTACAAAAATCATTAGAGATGCTTGCTCACGAGAGAAATGGAGAGCCCCGACTTCTCATTTTGCTCAAGCTATGCTCAAATGATCGTGTCCCTTCACAATGCCCTCTCCTTATATAGAGGAGATGAGACACATAGAATTCCCTAATGGCCTAGTACACACATTGTTACAAGATGTCTCACGTGGCTACAGTAGATGCTACATTAATGAAAATAAAACATACTAAGACAATAATACACAACTACTTGAATGGTGCTACAACTTCTTTTTCAAAGTACTTAATTGTCATCATTGAGATTTTGCATTCCTTCATCTCCCATTACTGTTTTCAACTCATCGTCATCAATTTCAAAGTCAAGATATTCAGGACTCTATTGTGAGAATAAAACATATAGATATAGTTTTTCTTCTTGAAATAAAAATTTTCCAGATCTAACTTCAAATATATAAACATCAATATTTTTAGAAATGACACAATTATCTTCCGAGTATTCCTTCCACTCACTTAGATATCCAAATGTATTATTTCGCAATGCATCAATTTACGACCTCTTTCATTCATGGACCACATTTGGTGATACATATTGAAGAATCCAATTCCTTTAAATCGTCTAAATTGACCACTTAAATTAAATAATAAGCTATCCATCTTCAAATTTTATGACAAAACACTGAATACGTATATCAATACTAGCCAATATAGATGGAGCTATTGGTCCTTCATTTGTAATGAAAATCCTATGGATCTTTTTGAACTTGCATTTTTGAAACTTGGTCAATCTTGAGGGAAAAAAAAGGGCTATTAGGTGTTAGAATTCCTCCTCTAAAACAAGCTACCATTCTATATTTCCATGCACCTAATAAGGGATTATTAGTTTGAATTGTTTTATATATGCTTACTCCTCCTACTCCGAATTATCATACAAAGTTCTTTGAGATCCTCATGATTCCCATATATCATAGGAATAATTGTTCCAATGAAATGATACTTGTATACCAATCTCTCGAACCATATTTCATGTATGTATCATATTATTTTTTTCTTAAATGTCTAAAGAACTCTTCAAGTAGTGAATTTGTATTTTCAAGAGATTCAATATCTCTATCGAAGACTCGGACTCCGAATTTATATCATTATGAGTATTATCAAGGACTCGGTACAAACCTTATCCCTCCTAGGTTTTGATTACAAATCATTCCGAGTGTTATAGAAACTATTGCATATGTTTTCATTCGATTCGACTAATTCGGAAATCACTTTCTTGGACATCACTTCACACCGATGCTTCGAGACACTTAGACACCACACTAAGATATATCGCATGTTCAAACAATCTCTCTAACACTTTTAATCTAAGTTCGACTTCATATTCCGAGATAAAATGAATTACGGCGCTAATTCAACTTTCTAAGTTAGCATGATTATTTGAATTATATCTGTTTAGATTAAGTACTCACACTCTAATATTCTCTTTATAACTTGATTATTTATAAGATTGACGCAGATGGAATTTGAATATAATGAATATTAGACTCAGAAAATTTCACTCTTCTAGGCCTCAGTGTAGACACCAAATTTTGACCCTTGTATATTTAAGATTTTATTACTAACATTAATCTTTTCTTTTAGTAAAAAAAATTTAAGTTTAAGTTAATCTTTCTAATTTTTCTGATCTTGAACAAATCAAGCTTTCTTTCAACTTAGTCAAAATATCTTCTTCATCTCAAGAAATAAGAGGGTAATTCTTCTTATTACCACTAAGTTTAATGAGATTACATTTTCTTTCTCTCTACTTTTATCTTTCTTTATTTCATGATGATCAAACATGCCCACATGACATTTTCTTCTTTCTTAATTTCTTAATTTTCTTTTGCCTACCCATTTATTTATTTATTCTTGTCACTAACTTCTCCATTATTATGGTTATTATTCATTTAATTTCATTTACTAACATTATTATCACTAACTTCTCCATTATTATTGTTATTTTTTTAGTACTACTAACCTTAACATTATTATTATTATTATTACTAACTTTATCATTATCATTGCTATTATTACTAATTTTATTGTTTGTTTATATTGATTTTGTTCACTATTTTTATTAATACCTAACTCTAACATTATTGCTATTATTGTTACTATTATTATCATTCTTTTCCTTTACTATCATGATTATCTATTGCTACTAACGTTTTGGTGTTTTCTTGTCTCTTTTGGGCTAGGCCGGTTCCGGGTTGGTTTCGGCCCCCGTCCATCCCTTTAGGGCCTGCACGGCCGTTCCCCTATTTGGGTGGAACACTAGTTTTCCTTTTTTCGGGAGTGAGCGGTGAGATCCGAGAGTTGATTGTAAAATTGGGTGTTATTTTCTCTTCTCATCTTCCTCACTTTTATTTTCTCTCGTAATATTTGAAAAATGAAGAAAAATGGGCTAAGTTATGATTGAACATGAAGAATAATAACTTGGAGTAAAGTGGTTTAAACCGGAAGATTGTATATATTTCTAGGGCACTTTAGTGGAATAATTTCGATTCCTAAAATTTTTATTTTTATGTCATTCAATGGAGTAATGAAAGAGCTTTCTGGAAAGTGGTCACTCACCCAAATCCAAGTCCCGAGCTATTTATACCCATATTTTTTTCGGTGGAAGGTCTAATCAGTCCAAAAAACGGCACCATCACTGGTTTTCTAATTTTTCATAATCTAAACGATTTTTTCTAGAAATATATCCTTCATAAGAAATAAAATAGACTTTCTGATCTTTCTAAGTTGGTAAATTTTATCTCCTAACTCCTTATAGTTTGAGAGAGATGATTTTTTAAAGTCAGCATTGCAAAACTGGAATTTCTGCAGTGCCCAGATCAGAACATATATGTTCAAAAATCTGTTAAAATATCTTAAACTACTTTAAAAATTATAAAACAAATTATACCAGTTCCTTTTTGTGTCTAGTTAACCCAGTTTGTACAGTTTTTTAATATATAATTTATTTTATTCTTAATAAATAAATGAATACCTTACTATCCAGAATGGTATAAATCAGGGCATCGCCTGAGTTTTCGACTTATCAGTTTTACATGCTTACGAATTTATTTTTTATATTTTTACCATTGAAAATAGACTTAAATATAAAACTCTAGGCTTTAGAATCACCTTGATAGGATCTTCCTCGAAAAAGTTATTTTTTTTTGAAACCGGCATCCATTATGGCAAGTACGGTGCAAGAGTGTCATTTTAAGACTTCATTAAATCAATTTGAAGGCTTTTAAAAAGTTAAAATTTTTACGTCTGATCTTCTTATGAAGTTTTCCAGTTGTATAAATTTTCTTTATTTTTTTACGCTCATCTTACTTAGTTTCGGGATCACTCTTTCAAAAATTGGTTTTAAAAATCAACTAATGATACCTTTCAATAAAATAAATACTCGGGACTTTGTTTGGTCAGTCAAGACTCATTGTTCATCATAATGCGAGCCAAGGATCTATCAAGAAGTTGAATCATGAGCACTTCTCATCTCCGTGGTGTTGAAGAATTTTATTTACGTTCTTTTTAGACTTCTTGTATTTAGAAAAACCTTGTATATTTCATTTTGTTCATTGTATTGTAATAATCCATTACTTGTAAAACCACTAGCTCCAAAGTGCGAATAATAATAATATTTGCTTCAAGCATGACTTAGCCCATTTATCATAATGTAATCAACTCGATCAAAAATAATAAAATAAACAGTCTAAGATCACTAATTAGTGTTATTGCCAAAATTGAAGTATGGCCCATGAATAGGGGACGATGGTAATCATAATTCCCCTTTATGATCATCTTGACCTTAATCATGAGTCATAACAATGTTTGGCTAAATACCGAACGATGATCATTATACGCAACCGTGCGTGTCTTGTATATGTTTGCATGCTTGTCCTTAGGGTCGACATATTCTTTGATGTATGGTCGTGACCTTTCATCAAACTTGAGGCCTTAATCAGAAATTCGTTCATATCCGATCTTTAGGATGATTCACATCCACTTCAATTTAAACAGACCTTCAGAATTTCACCATTATCCTAGTGGATTACCTTGATCGAGATATGACCAAATCGCTAATCGTATCCTTTTGTTTGGCGACAGGCCATAGGCAGGGATTCCATCTCGAATATTTGAGAACCATTAGCCATAAAACACCAACCATTAACTCCACAAAAAATCCATCCCCCTTCATACCCAAGGAATTATGTTCTCGGTTGAAATGGGGATGTTAAAAGGTCTAATCCTTATACTCATGCCTAGACTTGAGTCAATCCACCTATCACTTCACTTATCAACTTGAGTAACGAGTTGAGACCCCGAGTCACTCTCCCTTTTTCAACCGGATTGACTCGACTATAGGAATGAGTCATCTCTAAAGTCTTTTAACATGACCATGAAACAGAGAAATGATCCCTAACTATCCCCGGTGAAACTCACAAGAGTCATGATGGAATCCTTGCTAGAACTACGTGGGGTTTTGATCCGAGAGTAGATTCAAGTCCTACGATGATCGGTACGTAGAGCAATTTGGCTCTCATCCGAATGCAAACCCACCATACATCAACGAATCTGTTGGCCCTAAGTTTTCCATTCGTGTGCTTGCATGTGTGTGCTTACGTGTATAATGATGCGTTTTTCTTTTATGCTCTTCTTTTGTAAATCTATTTTATGAATTTATGTTAATCAACATTTAGGATGTCTAAAAATAAAAAAAAGGATACAAATATATTAGTAGGAGCCCGTTCTTAGAAAAGAGGGAGTGGCGAGTCCTTGACGTTCGTGCTTCCTAACCAAAACCCCGAACCCACCATCTCGGGTTCTCGGATCGGTCTTTTATTTTGTTTTCGCCTTTTGGGCACAGGAGTCAACCTTTTCTTTTCTCTTTTCGGAAAAACTATAATTTCAAAACTGTTTTATTGAAAACCCCGTCCTTGTTTGGGTCATAACAAGGTGGCGACTCTAGTCATCCAAAGAAAAGAAATAATTTTTTCGGGCGCCACAAGCTGGCGACTCCACTGGGGATAGTTTGATGGTTTTCTTTTATCCATCTCTAAGTGGTTTTAACTCTGAACCTATATTGTGTCCTTATTTTTAGACATCCCGAATGTTGATCGTGTGTTTTTATATATATATTCTGTACATATATGTGTTATGTGTGTTTGGAGTGCTCGTTTGAATTTGGTCCGCACACACAACACGCCTCAAGCTTCATTTTAGGCATGGCTCTGATCTTACTTAGTGAAGACCATGAATAGATAACAATAAAATACTAAGGGTGCCTCTATGTACTCCACTACCTATTTGGGAAATGGCTCGCATGCGGACTCACCCCGAGTGTATTCTTTACACGGGGGCCACTTGAACATAATTGAAAGTCAAAAGAATCACCATTTAGTTAACCCCTAGGAGCACATGGACCAGTGCATGCTTGACTAACAGATTACTTCCATGTTCGATTACTTTGCCTTTGGTCATACCATCATGTTCATACATACATTCATGTTTTTCAAGAAAATTCATTTTTCTTTCAAAAAACGAGGAAACCATTTTCGTACTCGTCTTTTCTATCCTACAGCTAATCCACACCTATTATCATGCCCTTCATCTTTAGTTGTATCTTTCCATTATCCCCATCCAACAAACGGACTTCTTTTTGCAAACAGGGTGTAATTTTATGGAAAATTTCCATTTTACAAAATTATTTTATTATTTTATTATTTTAAAATTTCCTCTATCCTCCCAAATTTTAGACAATATCTTCTACTTTTTTCAATTATTTTTCATTAACTTACTTTCATTCTTTATCCTTCAAAGACATTCACACATAAATATTTCATTGCGGGACCATCGGGTGGTTCCGTAACACTTCTCGATTAGTGAGATTGTCTCCGGTAGTGAGCCCGATAACATCCATTTTCTCTTCAACTTCCAACTCTAGTAACATCATGGCAGACGGTGAAGACTTCAATGAGCAACCTCCACCGCATCCCCCACCGGATCCCATGAATGAATTACGGACAATGATGAAGATGATCTTGGATAGGCAAGACCATCTTGAGCAAACTTTGAACAACCTAACTGCACAAAACCAAGAACCTGCAGGGCAAGCATTTATACTTGACAATGATTCGGCGATCGGTGACCGGAAGTTGGAAGCCGAGGTACAAAAATTGAAGGAGGTACTTAAAGGGCTTACCAAAGCCGAACCCCGGTTGGACATTCATGGGCTTACCCTTTTCCCGAATGCTAGATTTCCGGTCGGATTTAAAATGCCACGAGATAGAAAAGTTCGACGGAACCGGCCAACCTACCAAATCCCTCAAGTTGTATGTTGGGGCAATGAGTCCTTGGGGAATCGGGGAAGAGCTACCGGCTCAACTTTTTCAACAATACCCGATAGGGGCTGCCTCGAATTGGTTTCTCGGGTTGGAAAATTCCAAGAAAGCTACTTGGGCTGACATCGTTAGAGAATTCACCGCTCGGTATAAGTACAATGAGGAAGTCGACGTCACAAGGAGGGATTTAGAGACAACCAAACAAATGTCCGACGAAACATTTTCGCCTTACATCACTCGATAGAGAGCCAAAGCTGCCAAAATGATGAATCGTCCCACTCGAAGATGAACAGGTTGCAGATGGTTGTTAAGAATCTTCTACCGGAGTTCAAAAGACACATGAGTTTTCAGTACTTCCCTTCATTTAAAGCTCTCATAGCCACAGGATCTATGGTAGAAGACGCAATCAATAGAGGGGAACTAAAGAAAGATGAGTCGGCCTCATCTGTTCCACCCCGGTACAAGAAGAATTTCAGCAATAATCGGACTCAGCCCACTAAGGCAGTGGAAGTGAATTCCATCACTGCTAAGTCCACCTTCCAATTGAATGCAAGAAGAGAGTTCTCCAACTTAGGGATGACACCAACCCAAGCTTTGAGGAAGCTAGTGAAAGCCAATTTGATCCAACCATTACCTCCCGGACTACCTCCTAAAGAACCCGGTCCTTACTACAATCCCAATGAGCATTGTGAGTATCATTAAAGTCCCGGCCACAACACCGACGAGTTGCATAGCACTAAAACATGCAATTGAAGACTTGATAGATGCTTGGAAAACTCAAGGTTGCGTCAAAGTCCCACCCAAGCCAGCCCCACATCACAAAAATCCGCTGCCTAAGCATGATAACTCTGGTATTAACATGATTAGCATCTCCCCCAACACCTCCGATTTCACTGATTTGATTACTCCTACGCTCCCTAAGTTGTGGGAAGTACCCCTCACTATGGATTCAAAAGCATTAGTTGTGGACTATTCCACCACCTCGAGAGTTACTCCGAAACCTATCAAGACTCAATTGTTTCCTAATGATGCATTCAATAAGTTATGTGGTCATCTCGACTATGATGGGGTTTCCGATGCTTGATCATGAAGAAGAGGAAGAAGATGCATCTGTAATGGCTGCTATTGAGAGGGATAATCAATCAAGTTCTTTCACCACCCCACAAGAAATGATCGAGCCCATTTGCCTCCAAGATTAAAGCGATGAGGAGGAGAATACGAGTTGCTCACTTAACTAGGACAAGAAGACATTTCAAGCCTCCACATCTTGAAGATGATAATCCGTTGGCCGCCTTGTAGAGAAAAGAAAAGGGAAAAGAACCAGTGGCTACTCAAGACCCGGCTGATGATGTTATCAAGCGGATGAAAGAAACCAATGCCAATGTATCAATTTGGAGATTATTGATGACATCTCAACCTCATAGAGCCGCAATGTTGAACCACTTGAATGAAGTATCCGTCGAACCCGATATTTCTCCGGATAAAATAGTAGGTTTAATTCATGGCTCATCTAAAGTGGTTATGTTCACGGATTCCGATCTCCCGGAAGAGACAAACCACAATAGCTCCTTACATATAACAGTGGAATGTAATGGTTTCAAGGTACCTAGGGTGCTCATTGATAATGGATCAGCAATCAATGTATGCCCATTTCGAGTTTTGCAAAATTGGGATTTTCACGTGAACATTTGGAACCATCTAGCCAAATTGTCAAGTCGTATGACAATTCAAAAAGGGAGGTTTTGGGAGCCATTAAGATGCCTGTCGAGCTCGGGCCAATCGTGGAAGAGGTTGAATTTTTGGTCCTAGACATCCCTGCCTGCTTTAACCTGCTTTTAGGAAGACCATGATTGCATAAGATGGGTGCAATTGCCTCCACGCTGCATTATAAAGTTCATTTCCTTACAAAGTTTGGGGTTGTTACCCTTAATGCGAGACCTTGAGATACTCACCATCACTTCTATCAACAAGCCGGTTTTACAATTGGATGAGGAGTTTGGTCATCGTCTAAATGGGTTCATGATCAATGCTATCTTTACAGATACTGATCCTATCCCTGTTGAGAGTGAAAGTTCATCGTGCGCAAGTTGAACTAGTTACAAAAGATAGACGAGTTCCAAGTATCTAATTTTTAAGGCAATTGATACTAAGAAACTCATTCTCTTTCCGAGGATCCGACTTCCTTCGGACTTTGTCACCCTAGAATTTAGAAGGTATGATGGTTCAGGCGATGCTTGAAGTACACTTGTACCATTATGTACAAATGATGCACCCTACGGGATTATCCGAAGAGTTTATCCAACACTTTTTGATAGGAGTTTAGAAGGTCATGCCCTTCGATGGTTTTGCAAAGTCAATAATGAAACTTGTAGTTCATGGGGAAATCTGTGCACCGCTTTTGTTGATTGGGCAATTAAAGATGAGTCGGATCCGAGAGAAGTATAAATTACATGCCACTTATCAATGGTATGCAGAGACAGTCTTACATTATGTTTCTCGTTGGAAAGCTCAATGCAACAAGGTCATGAATCCACCCTCGAGAGACAATCCATTTATCCGGTACTACGGGTCTGCGAAAACCATTTTTTGATGTGATGTCTAGGAGGTTATATCGACATCTTTCGGAGATGGAGGATGACGGATATTTATTGGATGTAGCCCTTATGAGTGGGAGACCTCTTCAAGATGCCCTTAATCAACAAGTTCCTATTGTCACCCAACCTGCACCATCCTCCGGAAAGCGTCTTAGTCCTTGCTCGGATTTGGTCCATGGCCCTCGGAGTCGTGCTTTTACCATATTGCAGGAGAAGGCTTACTTAGATCCTCTTGGACCGAGGGTTGCGCCTAACCTATCTTATGGGGCTACTTCATCGAAATTCCGTGGTTATCACATGATGCATGGTCACACTTCGACGAATGCCCCGAATTCCGTGAGAGGATTCAAAAGTTGAAGGATAATAAAGGACTAGATTTTGACCACACTGGTTGCTAAATCTTTAATAGACGTTTTTATTTTCTAGTCTTTATTTCGTGTAGTTAATTCAATCAAGTTAATGTACTCATTACTTGTAAGAACTACGCAAAGTCCGATCCCCTTTGTATAATTTTCCCTTTTGCACAAGTTGTATGTACTCGACTCCCATTATGTAAAAGACTTGTACTGATACGAGGCGGAGGTACGTAGGCAACCCATTACGGGTTCGACTGTCTAAAAAAAAAAAGAGAGAGAGAGAGAACTACGTAAGGACCTGATTCTCCTTTTTGCACATTTTGAATATACCTTTCTTCCAAAACCAAAACACCTTACGCACACTTGGAGATACGTAGGCGGCCTTTGGGTTCGGTCCAATATATATATATATAATTTTTGTAGGAGCACGGAAGTAAAGTTTGAAGGAATCAAAGGACAACAACCTCGACGAGGGAGGATAAAATTTAGGGTCATGAGGAAATGCATATCGAAAATTCACTTTTATAAATTTAAAAAAAAAACGATTTCTCACCCTGTTTGTAAAAAGGTTCCCTACATGTTGGAATTTCCCTTTAATCTCATACATGCATGCCTCTTATCCGAAAGTTACAAACACACCCTAATTATCTCGGATGAGTTTACCCTTTGAGAGTCAATCGCTACCCAATTCATGTGAAGAATCACTCCACACGACCTCCAACAGATTTCCTAAAGGGGAGGCAATGATGTAAAAAATGGGGTACGTTCTTGGACAAGGTCTAGGGAAAGGAAGAAAAGAAATTCGTGAGCCGATCATACCATGGGAAAACAAAGACCGAGCTGGTTTAGGTTATTTATCCAACCAAGCAAACAAGATAAAGAAGGCATCACGAACTACTTTGAACGGCTGGTTTGTACGGCCAGGAGAGTCCGAACCGTTTTGTGGTATACCGGAAAACTCTCCCGGGTTTGGAAATATTTTTTAACAACATCCAACAAGAAGAAGTGGTGAAAACTTGGACTGTTTTAGAGAAATGGGAAGAGTCATGCTCGATTGGATTGAGAGTATTCGATATGGTGTCCTTAACGAATGTTCCATTTTCCTGGATGGGAAAAACATACCTTTGACCCCACGTGTCTCATCAGCGGCAAACAACAAGGGGCCTACAAGATTATTCCCCAACCAATGAAAAACGATCACCGTGGAAACTGTCGTAACATTTTCTTCCCATACTCATCCAATGTCGGACGGCTATGATACGGATGAAACTTCTTCATCAACGAGATAGTTATGTTTCGCTTTACACCAACCCGGACTTATACCTATCGAAATTTCAGAATCTTCCCTATCACCCGATCATACGTCCGTACAAAATATTGTATCCGAACATGAGGTCTTATCCGAAGATGACCCATATGAGGCATACAAACTTTCCATCACTCCGAGTGGAAACACCCGCCACGATCAATATAGGCACTAAGCAAGATATCAAGGAGGTCAAGATAGGGTCTTCTCTTTCTAAAGAGGAGAAAGAATCGCTCATTGCATTACTCGGTGAATATGTAGATGTTTTTGCATGGTCTTATGTCGATATGCCGGGTATTGACCGTGAGATCGTCGAGCACCATATCCCGTTTTACCCAAATAGCAAGCCAAAGCAACAAAAGCTTCGAAGGATAAAACCAGAAATGAGTCTTAAGGTTAAAGAAGAGATTCAAAAGCAATTAGATGCAGGATTTCTAGAAGTTATGAAACATCCAGAATGGCTCGCAAACATTGTGGTGGTTCCAAAGAAAGATGGGCGAATTAGGATGTGTGTTGACTTCGAGAGATTTGAATACAGAGCATCACCAAAAGATTATTTCCCGTTACCTCACATTGATATGTTGGTTGATAATACGGCAGGTCACGCCATGTTCTCCTTCATGGATGGATTTTCTGGGTACAACCAAATTTTTATGGCCTTAGAGGATAAGATAAAAACCTCCTTCATCACCCCATGGGGCGTTTTACGCTACAAGGTTATGCCTTTTGGGTTAAAAATCGTTGGGGCTACTTATGAACGGGCAGCAACTACTATCCTCCATGATCAAATACATGACAATGTTGAGGTATATGTTGATGATATGATTGTGAAGAGTCGTGAACAAGAGAGCCACGTTGTGGCATTACGAAAATTTTTCGATCGCATCGGGAAGTTCAAGCTAAGATTAAACCCACAAAAGTGCGTATTTGGTGTTACCTCCGGGAAATTGTTGGGTTTTGTTGTCGGCGACAAAGGCATTGAAGTGGATCCTGATAAGATCAAGGCAATCATGGAGCTCTCCTCCCACAACCGAGAAACAAATTCGTGGGTTTCTAGGACGGCTCCAATACATCGGTCGGTTCATATCTCAACTAACCATGAAATGTGAGCCCATCTTTCGACTCCTTAAGAAAGGAAGCTCTAAACAAGTGGAATGAGAAATGCCAAGAAGCTTTCGAATCTCTAAAAAGCTACCTCATCAATCCGCCTGTTTTGATGCCCCCTTGGCCTAATGAACCACTCATCTTATATTTGACGAGTCACAGAGACCGCCATGGGGGCTCTTTTAGCACAACACCAAGAAGGTACTAAGAAAGAAGTTGCCATCTACTACCTAAGTAAGAAACTCTTGGAGTATGAGACCAAATACTCTCCGCTCGAGCGTACATGTATCTCTTTGGTTTACGCTACGAAAAACTTCGCCATTACCTACAAGCTCATACGACTTACTTGGTTTCTAAATTGGACCCAATCAAGTATTTATTCGAGAAACCAATTCAAAGTGAAAGGTTGGCTAGGTGGCATGCTCTACTCTCCGAATTTGATATTCATTGTATTACTCAAAAATCTGTCAAAGGAAGAGCCATTGCGGATGAGTTAGCAGAGGCACCTATGTCCGGAGATGAATTTACTGAGACGAATTTCCCGACGAGCATATCTGCAAAATCGAGGTTGCACGTTGGAAAATGTATTTTGATGGTGCATCGAATAGAAAGGGTAATGGTGTTGGAGTTCTACTAGTGGATCCCGATGGGTTACATGTTCCTTTTGTCTGTAAAACTTTCCTTTTTCACTACGAACAACACTGCGGAATATGAAGCCTCGCATTTATGGAGTGAAGGACGCCTTGGCAGCTGGCGCTAAGCAATTGATAGTTTATGGAGATTCTAACCTCGATCATATCGCAAACTATTGGGGCGTGGAAGGTCAAAGATGAGCGACTCCAGGCATATTCGGATTACCTTCAACAGCTAATCTCACGGTTCGAGGAAATCAATTTCGACACCTTCCCCGAGAACAAAACCGCTTTACGGATGCTTTGGCCACCACGGCGTCTACACTGAAATGGGAACCCGGAGTTACGGTACAATCCGTGACAATTGAAGAACAACAACAACCAATTGTGCAATGCAACAATATTGACACAACTATTGAAGGAGGTGATGATCCCTGGTTTATTGATATTCAACGATACCTCGAGAGTAGAGAGTATCCTAATGGGAGTTCTAAGAAGGATCAACTAGCAATCGGACGCCTGTCTGCTCAATTTACCATGCGAGAGGTACCTTATATCATAGGATGCTTGATGGAACACTTCAGCTTTGTATTAGTGAGAAGGAGGCAAGACGGATTATGGAAGAAATTCACGGTGGAGAGTATGGACCACATATGAATGGAAGAATGTCGGCCAAGAAGATTCTTCGACTTGGCTATTATTGGACAACCATGGAACGTGATTGTTTTAAGTTTGTTTGATCTTGTAAAAAATGTCAGATTTTTGCCAATCTTAAGCACATGCCGCCGGTTGAGCTTCATAAACTCACATCTCCTCGGCCTTTTTCCACTTGGGGAATCGACATCATCGGGTAAATCAAACCAAAAGCCTCTAGCGGTCATCAATATATCCTTGTAGCAGTAGATTACTATTCTAAGTGGGTTGAAGTCGCTTCTTTTTCCAAGTCGGGGCAAAACAAGTAGCCAAGTTCGTTATTAACAACATCATTTGGAGATATGGGGTCCCTTTTGAGATGATTTCGGATAACGGTTCACAATTTGAGGGAGACTTGAAACAAACCTTGCAAAAGTACAAAATCAAGCATCATCAATCATCTCCTTATTGCCCACAAACCAATGGGGCGAGTTGAGGCTGCCAACCGAACCATTCGCAATATCCTGTCCAAAATGACTGAAAAGACAAGAGAGTGGCCAAAAAAATCCCTTATGCCCTTTGGGGGTATCGATCTTCAATTCGTATGCTCGACCGATGCCACATCATATGCTTTGGTTTACGGTATGGAGCCTATGCTGCCAATTGAGATGGAAATTCAATCGTTAAGGGTCATGGCTGAAAGTGAACTCCCGGAAGATCAATGGTATCAAGCAAGGTATGAAGAGCTGGCATTTCTAGATGAACGAAGACTAGAAGCCTTACACCATATCCAAGGATATCGAAACGTATAGCACGAGCTTTTAACAAGAAGGTCCGAGTAAGGGGCATTCAGGTGGGCGACCTTGTGATGAAGGAAAGTCGTGCCCCACTTCATGATCATAGGGGCAAGTTCCGGCCTAATTGGTATGGACCATATTTGGTCAAGGAGATTACTACCGCAGGTGCAGTCAAGCTTGTCGACCTAGATGGGAATGAGTTCTCCAATTTTACCAATCTCGACCAGCTCAAGAAATTCTATGTGTAATAGATTTTCTTCATATAATTTCCCTTTTATGGAAGTGATTTCCCACGTTTTGGATGAATGGATATACATGCGTCATGTGATGAAACCATTACTCCATAGTAAACAATATACATATAAAATAAATAACATGAGTAAAATAAATTAACACACGCGTCCAACCCGGGCAAGGTCTCTCCTAGTACAATAGGACCTAATCTCCCTCCTCTCCTGAGAGGAGCAACCAAACTCGGACATCTCAAGCTACACATCCCAACTTTTCCCTAAACAATAAGATCCCAAGGATCAGTAAGAGGCATGCATTTTCCCTAACTTCTTTATATTCTATCTCGCATGAACTCCTATAAGTAGGTATAAATCCTTCAAGAACATTCTCTAATAGAACAACATTTTCATGCACATAGTTCCTATAAAAATTCCTAGGAACCCCAAGTATCCCTGCCAACTCCCTTGCCTATCCATGATAGCCCCGGGGACGATCAAAGGAATGTTAGAGTTCAACCCTAGCATCATTTCAATTTCTTCTACTAAAGAAGCACTCTCTTATCCAGCGTACAAAGGCATGTAACACACCTCTTTATCCATTGTAAAAATACTCTTCAACATACCAAAGAAATACATGTGAAATATCCTCTTGGCTGTCATGTGACCATATGTATCGCGTCATTTGACGCATTTCCTTTTAAGATACTTAGCCAACTATTTTGCAAAAAATAAAAATAAAAAAATAGAGCGCCAATCAAACTCAATGTGAACTCGTTACAAAGCTAAGTACTTGATTTTCTAATATTTCTCGCATCCAAGTGCCCTAATATTCAAAGTGATTTTTATGATTTCACCATCATCATGCACATTTGTTGACCCCGAGTCAAACGCAATCTATGATTATTTTGACCCCGAGTCATAGTTATTTTTGGCCCTGAGTCAAACGTAATCCAAAGTCATTTTTGACCCCGAGTCAAATGTAATCCAAAATTATTTTCGACCTTGAGTCATGTTTATTTAACCTAGAGTTATTTTTGACCCTGAGTCAAACGTAACCCATAGTTATTGTTGACCCCGAGTCAAACGCAATCCATGATTGTTTTGACCCCGAGTCATAGTTATTTTTGGCCTTGAGTCAAACGTAATCCACGATTATATTTTTGACCCTGAGTTGTTTTGGCCCCGAGCCAAATGCAATCTAAAATTATTTTCGACCCCGAGTCAAATGCAAATCGGACCTATTTTGACCCCGAGTCATATTTAATTAACCCGAGTTATTCCGTGGCCCCGAGTCAAACATACACCGGAGTTATTTTGACCCCGAGTCATATCTATTTTGACCCTCGAGTCGTATCTATTTTGACCTCGAGTCGTATGTATTTAACCCAAAGTTACATTGACCGAAGTTTTATTAACCCCGAGTTATTTTGACCCCGAGTCGTGTTTGATCAACTCAAAGTTATTTTGTGACCCTAAATTATATCTTATGCATTTGATCCAGTCACATTGTTTCTTTTTTATCTAAATTTAATTGGTGAGTCAAAATTTGTGTGTCTCTTATGACGTTAATCATCACTTTTTTCAAAAGCTCAATCAACGAGGGGCAATCGTAGACACCAAATTTTGACCCTTGTATATTTAAGATTTTATTACTAACATTAATCTTTTCTTTTAGTAAAAAAAAAACATATAAAAATAACAATCAAATTGTGATAAAAAAAAAAAGCTCAAAAGGCCCAAAATACATTATCCAAAAAAAAAGAACCCAAATGGTCCAAAAGAGTATGAAAAAAAAAGAAAAAAGAGTATAAAAAGAATAAAAAAGAGAAAAAACAAAAATTAAAAATTTTTTTCAGGGGGCGTGGCTGGCAGCAGCCCAAAACAAAAGAAAATTAAAAAAATAAAAATAAAAAAATAAAACTTATTAATTTTGTCCTTTTTTTTAACCAACCATATTGTTTTTTTTGTCCTTTTTTACTACTCCACTATAGTTGTCCTTTTTTTACTACTCCACTATGGTTTATGCTCCCCTCCTCATACTCCTCCTTTTTGTCTCTTCTATGTAAATTTTGACATTTTATTTTATTTAAATTTTTACCATTTGATTATTATTTTTATGGTTTGGATGATCCCCTTACTTCTTCTATAAATACCTCCTCTCATCACTTGTGGAGGGGGCTTGGTTTTTTAAAAAAAGTCTCTATCTTCTTCAAAATCCTCTCTCCATTTTTTTTAATCTTCTAAGGAATTACTTGATTAATTAAAAATTAACTCCATTGTGAGTTGATTAAGTTTAAGTTAATCTTTCTAATTTTTCTAATCTTGAACAAACCAAGCTTTCTTTCAACTTAGTCAAAATATCTTTTTCATCTCAAGAAACAAGAGGGTAATTCTTCTTATTACCACTAAGTTTAATGAGATTACATTTTCTTTCTCTCTACTTTTATCTTTCTTTATTTCATGATGATCAAACATGCCCACATGACATTTTCTTCTTTCTTAATTTCTTTATTTTCTTTTGCCTACCCATTTATTTATTTATTCTTGTCACTAACTTCTCCATTATTATGGTTATTATTCATTTAATTTCATTTACTAACATTATTATCACTAACTTCTCCATTATTATTGTTATTTTTTTAGTACTACTAATCTTAACATTATTATTATTATTATTACTAACTTTATCATTATCATTGCTATTGTTACTAACTTTATTGTTTGTTTATATTGATTTTGTTCACTGTTTTTATTAATACCTAACTCTAACATTATTGCTATTATTGTTACTATTATTATCATTCTTTTCCTTTACTATCATGATTATCTATTACTACTAACGTTTTGGTGTTTTCATGTCTCTTTTTGGGCTAGGCCGGTTCCGGGTTGGTTTCGGCCCCGGGTTTTACCGTCCGTCCCTTTAGGGCTGCGCGGCCGTTCCCCTTATTTGGGTGGAACACTAGTTTTCCTTTTTTCGGGAGTGAGCGGTGAGATCAGAGAGTTGATTGCAAAATTGGGTGTTATTTTCTCTTCTCATCTTCCTCACTTTTATTTTCTCTCGTAATATTTGAAAAATGAAGAAAAATGGGCTAAGTTATGATTGAACATGAAGAATAATAACTTGGAGTAAAGTGGTTTAAACCGGAAGATTGTATATATTTCTAGGGCACTTTAGTGGAATAATTTCGATTCCTAAAATTTTTATTTTTATGTCATTCAATGGAGTAATGAAAGAGCTTTCTGGAAAGTAGTCACTCACCCAAATCCAAGCCCCGAGCTATTTATACCCATATTTTTTTCGGTGGAAGGTCTAATCAGTCCAAAAACGGCACCATCACTGTTTTTCTAATTTTTCATAATCTAAATGATTTTTTCTAGAAATATGTCCTGCATAAGAAATAAAATAGACTTTCGGATCTTTCTAAGTTGGTAAATTTTATCTCCTAACTCCTTATAGTTTGAGAGATATGATTTTTTAAAGTCAGCATTGCAAAACTGTAATTTCTGCAGTGCCCAGATCAGAACATATATGTTCAAAAATCTGTTAAAATATCTTAAACTGCTTTAAAAATTATACAAAAATCATACTGGTTCCTTTTTGTGTCTAGTTAACCCAATTTGTACAGTTTTTTAATATATGATTTATTTTATTCTTAATAAATAAATGAATACCTTACTATCCAGAATGGTATAAATCAGGGCATCGCCTGAGTTTTCGACTTATCAGTTTTACATGCTTACGAATTTATTTTTTATATTTTTACCATTGAAACTAGACTTAAATATAAAACTCTAGGATTTAGAATCACCTTGATAGGATCTTCCTCGAAAAAGTTATTTTTTTGAAACCGGCATCCATTACGGCAAGTACGGTGCAAGAGTGTCATTTTAAGACTTCATTAAATCAATTTGAAGGCTTTTAAAAAGTTGAATTTTTTACATCTGATCTTCTTATGAAGTTTTCCAGTTGTATAAATTTTCTTTATTTTTTTACGCTCATCTTACTTAGTTTCGGGATCTCTCTTTTAAAAATTGGTTTTAAAAATCAACTAATAATACCTTTCAATAAAATAAATACTCGGGACTTTGTTTGGTCAGTCAAGATTCATTGTTCATCATAATGCGAGCCAAGGATCTATCAAGAAGTTGAATCATGAGCACTTCTCATCTCCGTGGTGTTGAAGAATTTTATTTACGTTCTTTTTAGACTTCTTGTATTTAGGAAAACTTTGTATATTTCATTTTATTCATTGTATTGTAATAATCCGGTACTTGTAAACCACTAGCTCCAAAGTGCGAATAATAATAATATTTGCTTCAAGCATGACTTAGCCCATTCATCACAATGTAATCAACTCGATCAAAAATAATAAAATAAATCGTCTAAGATCACTAATTAGTGTTATTGCCAAAATTGAAGTATGGCCCATGAATAGGGGACGATGGTAATCATAATTCCCCTTTATGATCATCTTGACCTTAATCATGAGTCATAACAACGTTTGGCTAAATACCGAACGGTGACCATTAGACACAACCATACGTGTCTTGTATATGTTTGCATGCTTGTCCTTAGGGCCGACATATTCTTTGATGTATGGTCGTGACCTTTCATCAAACTTAAGGCCTTAATCAGAAATTCTTTCATATCCGATCTTTAGGATGATCCACATCCACTTCAATTCAAACATCCTTCAGAATTTCACCATTATCCTAGTGGATTACCTTGATCAAATATGACCGAATCGCTGATCGTATCCTTTTGTTTGGCGACAGGCTATAGGCAGGGATTCCATCTCGAATCTTTGAGAACCATTAGCCATAAAACACCGACCATTAACTCCACAAAAAATCCATCCCCCTTCATACCCAAGGAATTATGTTCTCGGTTGAAATGGGGATGTTAAAAGGTCTAATCCTTATACTCATGCCTAGACTTGAGTCAATCCACCTATCACTTCGCTTCTAAACTTGAGTAACAGAGTTGAGACCCCGAGTCACTCTCCCTTTTTCAACCGGATTGACTCGACTATAGGAATGAGTCATCTCTAAAGTCTTTTAACATGACCATGAAACAGAGAAATGATCCCTAACTATCCTCGGCGGAACTCACAAGAGTCATGACGGAATCCTTGCTAGAACTACGTGGGGTTTTGATCCGATAGTAGATTCAAGTCCTACGATGATCGGTACGTAGAGCAATTTGGCTCTCATCTGAATGCAAACCCACCATACATCAACGAATCTGTTGGCCCTAAGTTTTCCATTCGTGTGCTTGCATGTGTGTGCTTACGTGTATAATGATGCGTTTTTCTTTTATGCTCTTCTTTTGTAAATCTATTTTATGAATTTATGTTAATCAACATTCAGGATGTCTAAAAAAAAAAAAGGATACAAATATATTAGTAGGAGCCCATGCTTAGAACGGAGGGAGTGGCGAGTCCTTGACGTTCGTGCTTCCTAACCAAAACCCCGAACCCACCATCTCGGGTTCTCGGATCGGTCTTTTATTTTGTTTTCGCCTTTTGGGCACAGGAGTCAACCTTTTCTTCTTTTCTCTTTTCAGAAAAACTATAATTTCAAAACTGTTTTTATTGAAAACCCCGTCCTTGTTTGGGTCATAACAAGGTGGCGGCTCTGGTCATCCAAAGAAAAGAAATAATTTTTAGGGCGCCACACTCGGATAATTATGCACTTAATTATCTTAATTAAATTATTATCTGTGCCTAATCTTGGACCAAAGTATTTTATACTTTGAGAACCAAAATTTGTTTACTTTTGTAGGTTATCTAAATGAGGTTATCCTATTTTTGAAATACAAATGTAACCGGCTTCAAGTCGTCAATCACCAGCAGACAAAGCTTTTCTACTTCTAAACAAGGCCCAAACACCGTGTTAGGGTTGTCTGTTTCCAAAATTGAAAATCTTCAATGCTAAACTCAATGGTGGTTTCCACCCTACTTTTCGAGACACCACCAGTGGATTGGGACATCCTAAGGAGTCAAGAGCCGTTGCACAATGTTCACATCTCAACGGATCTTTTCGAGCGACTCGAAGAACCGTTACAACGGTCACAAATGACTTCTATTCGGAAGATAGTTACAACGGCTAATCTGCTTGGTCATCTATAAATAGAAGCCACCTCTTAAGACTTGAAGATTGGTGGAATTATTGTCAATACACATTACTTAAGCAAAAATCTTTGTATACACACTCAATCTTCTACTTACAACTCCCAGCTTGTAATTCATACTTTCTGAGTTGTAAAGTCTTGTAATCAGTTACTTACTCTTTCTAACTTTCTGAGTAAGGTCCCTTGACTGAGCTGTAAGGGTTAACTCAGCTCGGTTGTCCCGAGCTGTAATGGTTACCTCGGTTAGGAAGTAGTAGATCGGATAAGGGAACTTCGAGTCTAGGAAAATTCCGTAAGGAATTGTCTAAGGGAGCAATTCTGGTTAAGTCAGTCTACTTTATTTTTGGATTCAAAATAGTGGATTTGAATTGGTGCTTGGACTAGCACCGACCGTGTTTTTCTGCCCTAAGAGGGTTTCCACGTAAATCTAAGTTCATACTTTTCCGAGTCCAATCTAGATTCGGATAGTCTTGTTTATCGCTTTCAAGCTTTAATCTTCCAAGTTTGTTAAAATTTCCTCATCACCCTATTCACCCCCTTCTAGGGTGACTAAGACTCTCCAAGAGTAAACCTTCATCTCGCTATTAAGTAGTGAGAATAGGTCATACCTAAACGATGTCTTTTTCGCTTGAAATTCTACTAATGTATCTAATACGAATCTACTAGAAGGTGACGCTCGTTCTAGTAGCAACAATACTTCTTCATTTATTTTATTCTGGTTGGGTAAGAGTGCGGCTATGTTTCATATGGGCTAACTTTCGTGTAAGACTGTCGACCAATGAGTTCTTTGATCCTTTTATATATTCAATAGAAAAAGAAAATGGGTTAAGCCATAATTGCCAACATAGGAGTCTCCCTTTCGCTTGCATATTTGATAAATTATTTTTCACAAAACTAAGTGTTCCTTTGCAATCCGTTCGAATGAGAAAAGGTTTTAGGGCTAAAAAGATTAAGATTTTTAAATCCCCTATTATTGGAAGAATCTCTTTTCCATCATAAGATTATTGCTTTCGACTTTGTTAAAACTTTCATTGTAATATTCGCAAAGTTTTTCTCCTTCTTTAATTTTGAGTACTATACTCCAATGCTCATGGCTAACCTCTGTCTCAAGAATCAAATCATTTTCATCGTTAGACAAATTTAAGAATAAGAAAATTTTTACATAATTTTTTAAAGTTCTTCACAATATTTGAATCACTAACAGTCCAAGTCCAACTTATCTCTTTTTAAGCTTTTTGCAAGGGATTTCTTAGCTTAGCAAGATCTTTAAGGAAATCCGAAGCATATGTGAAACATCTCAAAAACTTTTTAGTTGCTTTTGACCTTCAATTTTTTAAGGAAATTTTTCTATTTTTTCTAGGATATGGTTCTCGTAGAATTACTTGTCCTATTTTGATCTCTAGACCTAAAAACAAGTATTTCTTGTTCAGCATATAGATGTATTTATTTTTTCCAAGAATAATGTCATGATCAATACATTTTGGGGTAATAGCTAGGACATCATTTTTGTGTTGCTCTATTGTTTTAGAGAAAATGAGGACATCGTTAATATAAACTAAGCAACAATGATTTAGGTCTTTAAAGATGTTATTCATTCTTCTTTGAAATATTTAAGGTGCATTCTTTAGATAAAATGATATTACAAGCCACTCATAATGTTTTTGAGGAGCATTAAAGGCGGTAAAAGGAACTTTCTTCATCCATTTTTATTTGTCAATATCCACTTTTACAGTCCGTTTTTAAGAACCAATATGCTCCTTAAATTCTGTTAAAGAGGACAATCTTATTAGGAATGTAATATCCATCGAAGATGGCATTATCTAGGGGTGTTCACTGTTCGGTTTAATTCGGATCCTTTTTTAATCAATTAACCGGATTTAACACTTCGTGAAAATGTGAATCGGAATTATAATCGGATAAACCGACTAACCAATTATCGGTTAACCAGATTTTTCAGTTCGGTTTAATTTATCGATTAACTGGAACCAGTAAGAGAAAAATTTAACAAGCGATTTTAGAAATTGAGAACATTAATTTGGACCACTACTTTTCAATCAAAACAAGCACCACGTTATCAATATTTTTGGATCACCTCATTGAAAAAACTCCTCACCGAAGGCAAAATAAATGAATCGTCATGAATTGCATTTTACAAAGCGGCTTCATCCTTTAAGGATATGTCAGAGTTCTAATTGTAAATCCAAAACAGGCAGAATATAGGACCTAATCATACAACATACTACATTACTACCACCTGTGCTACATCACAAATTATCAAGCCAAGTAAGCACACATGATGGATTATATAATAATAAAAATGACAAAAGATAAGTTAACATTGTAGTCATACCACTCCAACAAATATTGAAAACGTAATAATGTATCCTATACAAGCTGGATCACCTCGTTGCATGGACTGTGCTTAGAGCCTCTCCTCAAGAGGTAGAAGAGAACCTTGTACATTTTTTTGGTTTAAATAAACAATCATTAAATTATCCTGTAATAAATTTTAATTTTTTTAAAAAACATATCAGTTCGATTCCGGTTAACCGCCGGCTTTAAAATCCCAAATCGGAACCGAACCGGATAGGCTATCGGTTCACTAGTTCGGTTAATCGGAAAATTTAACGGGTTCGGTTAACTGGATAAACGGTTTGGTTCATCCGACTTATGGTTTGGTTTCACGGTTCCAGATTTTTGCATAATCCTAGTATTATCATTGAGTTTTTTTTTTTAATTTATAATTGATTACCATTCTAACTTTACCTCTATTTCCTTCATAATAATTCATTACCATAAATGAGGGACTTGTGTGACGACTCTTACTGTTTAGAATCAAACCTTTTGTTCGGAGTTCTTTAATTTGTTTATTAAATTCTTGTATGGCTTGGTGTGTATACACTGCTTGTTTCACTAGAATAATAGTATTAAGATTTATCGAGTAATTTTCCCGGATGTCTTATCCTTATCCTATAATTTTAGAGTACTCGTCAAAATAAAGTTGTTTGCAGAACTCTTCTTGTTGCTCAATAATTTCCTCTTTAACGTGTAGCTCAATTAGATAAATTTTTAAAGTAGTTTTTTGTTAAGTGGGTATTACCTTCTCACCATGCTTGTTGCATGTAAATTCAACTGTATGATAAGAATAAGCCTTATTTAGCTTATCAATAGGGACAAAATGTCCATTTATGGTGAATATAATCTGGCTTGTGGTTTGTGTGAATGAAGAATACAACCTTTGAAAATTATTTCTCATTATCATTGTAACACTCTTGTAACGCCCCCAAACCCCATAATACTAGGTTAACCATAACGACTCATTTACTAGTAATTAGCGCAACGAAAAGTGAGGTTAGAGGCATTACCGTCGCTCGGAACAAGGAAAAACGAAACATCCAAATTAGGTTACATATATTACTTAATAACTTCCAGGTTTGAATATTAAAAGCGTCCAACATAGAATAACATGAGTATAGAAATTAATTAACATGCTAACATGGTAATGACTTATTAACCATTACAAGGATGATTCCAAGACAAGATATGTCAACTACCATTGTGAGCTCTACGTCACTTCGACCAGCAGATAGCTTACTTCTTGCTTCCTTTTGCATTAGCCTTACCTAAAACAAAACAGCGAAAACATTTCGAAATAATAAGCCGAAACTCAAGCACGCTTATCCATGTACTCGTAAATAATATATGTGAAGATATATTTTTGAGCACTTGCATTTCAATTCATTTGTAAATGAGATAAGAAGAATATAGTAAAACAATTGTTCATTTACTATCCGAGTGACTCCTTACGATCATCGGTTTTCCTAAATATGCGCACACCTAGACCGATCAGCAAGTCCGGTTGATAATGGTCAAATATATATGAATTATGATATAACATGATTGATATGGAGGTGCACCACATAATTAGGTGACAAATTGTATTTGAAATGATTCCTTTTTCATGAAACAAATCATTTTGATATTTATATATATAAACATGTGAATTTTCGTAAGAATAAATAATAAACGTACCTTAGGTGTTGATGTTTTCCTTCCATTGATTCTTTTTGAATTAATGACTCGGATGACTCGACGTTGATGACCTTAACAATTATTTTAAAATAAAGTGTTTCATTAATAAAACCAATACTTTTAGTAACTTAATTTTACTATTATTATTATTATTGTTGTTGTTGTTGTTATTATTATTATTACTATTATAATTTCCTATGACTAGGTGAATTTTATTTAAGCAAAGCACTTCTTAACTTGTTAAATCAAGGAGTGTCAATCTCAATAGGTTGTAATTTAAAGACAATGCCCGTAGCTTGAATCAATCCCCTTATCGCATAAAATTTTCCCAAAATCCAATTACCCATTTCTCCGTAAATTGACACCCAATGGTTTTAATCCATCCCTTTTTAATTTAGACCTCTTGCTCTCCTAATTTACTTAATTCACCAACATTGCTTAATTCTTACCAATCACTTGAATACCTTATTCAATTCCCATAAATTACATAATTTACTTGAATCATTTAATTTCTTTAAATCACTAAATTCACTTATTTTCCTTAAATCGCTAAGATCACTTTTTTAAGTCATTAAAATCACTTATTTTTCCTTAAGTCATCAAAATCACTTATTTTTCTTAAATCACCAAGTCAATTACTTTTCTTAAATCACTAAAATCACTTATTTTTCTTTAATCACTAAAGTCACTTACTTTCCTTAAACTACATTTACATACATATATTCCCAAAAGAGACAACATGCTTTATTAATCAAACCCCCTATCTTCAAGATTCATAACTTACTCCAATTAATCTTAAATTTCCTTATTTATAATTCACAAAATCCACATAATATCATTTCCTCCAAGGTTTCACTTAAACTTGACATGCATGCTCATTTTTTTCTATCTCTAACTTCCAAATTTTCCTCCAAACTTCTAATTATCATCATCAACAAAATTTCTTTCTCAAATTTACAATCCATAACTATTCATTCATAAACCAAGTATCCATATAATCACACAAAATTTTTGAAACTCAAATAACTTTCACAAGCTTAAATTTTCGCTTTCTTAAACATCTAACCACAATAATTTCATGGCCACTTTAATTTTCATCAACACAACCTCACATTATCCATTTACAATATGATTCTTACAAGATTAATCCTTACATGCAACATCTAAATAATTATTTTCAAAAAATTATGGAAGTAATTAGTTGAAGGTTTGAGGTTTTTACCCAAGAATCACAAAAAATGAGGTTCTTAAAGCGGTGGAGGGTTATGTTTAGCTCTCGCGACCGGGAATGGCGGAGATGGACATTGGGCGACAACGAGCAGAGCGGTGCAGGTGGCTGGTGGCGACAGCGGCAGACCGAGAACAAGGGAAGCTGGCTGGGTTGGCTTTTGGTGGCCGGGGATTGGCAGCAACAATGGCGACCGATGGGTGTGCAGTTGCAGGTGGTTGAGTGTGAGGGGTGTTTTCGGGAAGAAAAAGCAATGATGAGGGTGTGAGGTTTGAGGATGGTTTGGGTTTAAATAAGCCTCCCTCTCTCGATTTTCTCTCTCCTCTCATTTAGATGAATACAATTTCTAGCTTTCCTCACTCCCTTATTTTGCTTATTGGCCTCCCATTCCACCTTCAAGCTCAATTAACCTAATTATACAATGTCCAAGTTTGAAACGTCAGCTTTAGGACTCGATTTGAATAACTATACATAAATTTTTGACAAATAAATTAAAATCATAACGATTATGATAATATATATATATATATATATATATATATATATATATATATATATATATATATATATATATATTCTTATTTAAATTCCTCGAATTGTCATGATATAATTTATTTATTTATTTTTCAGACATGTGTCATTATTATCATCTGAGTTATGCAACACATAACATAGTTATTTGTACATGTATGTAACATATATATCAATGAAAAATGAAAATGTGTATTGAAGTACACTCACTCATTGAAAACTTCTTAATTCTTGTTTAATGTATTAGATTAGGGTCAAAGCGTTACAACCCCCTCTCGCTAATAAAGTATTACATTGCCAAGATTAATGAAAGAAACCCTTAAGGATAATTAGGACTTCTAGGTTGGTTTGTTATCCTCCACTTAGAGTAATGGAGGTGATTTTCCATTTTCTTTGAAAATTTTCTGAAAATTTCAACCAAAGTTCTGTTTGTAATATAGTCATTCCCTTGGGTTTAAAGCTTATTTCTGAAAAAAACCAAAATAAAACTCAACGAGCCACACGCTCGGAGTATACAACCTCCAACTCAATGGCCACACACCAGAGTACATCCAATATGTAGTTAAAATTTAAAATAGTCTATTTGATATACAACTTGACTCCCATAAGCTACATGAACTCATTTATGCATATACAAAGATTAGTCAAGCAAAGTACATCAAAGAAAACCACATAAAACTTCACATAAAGCATGTTCCACAAGGATTATGTTCAATTGAAACATAAACCTTTTGATTTGCTTAGTCTCGTACCTAAAAAGGGAAAAGAGAGATAGGGTGGGCAAACTACATGCTCAATGGGAAATTCTATCCCAATACCACAACCTTTACACATTAAAAGGTATATATACAAGCCATACCAAGTGAGTGTTACCCTAGTGGTAAGCACTCCACACTTCCATCCTCTCCACTAGGGTTCGAGCCTTGGTGGAGACAATTTCTTTGCTAGGTGTGCAAGAAGTTGAGATGTGTTATGGGTTTGGATTTTGAGTCTAGGCTTGGTATCTTTATCCCCTTTTACTGAGACTTTAAGTCCAATTGGGTTTACCTCTAAGATAGGGGCCCAGTTGAGTAGTCTCGCATTTACCATTGTAAAAAAGAAGAAGATATATATACAATCTATAGAGCATTATCACTTTAACAACATAGTCCATCAATCAAATTTTAAACTTTCATTTCATATTTTCAACTCTAGTTTAAACACCCCACGAGCTCTCCATACTTGTTGAGTAACTATTTCTCGTATTTTCAAACAACCAACTTAATGAACCAAACCAAACCAAAACACAATTCTAATCATCTTTCAACTTTTGGATTTTCAAGGTCACATTGTCACCAATGCATTTCAATCAACTCGTTTAGCAAACCATTATTCAATTCCCTAATTGAACAAAAGGTATTTTCAAATATTAAGTCATTATTCAATTCCCTAATTGAATAAAAAGATATTTTCAAACATCAACCATTATTCAATTCCCTAATTGAATAAAAGTTATTTTCAAATGTTAAATCATTATTCAATTCCCCAATTGAATAAAAGATATTATCAAAGCGTCGGATCCTTGTCTAGACAATGGTACCCTCTTTATTGGGGTAACCGTAATGCAATTGAATTTTTCGAATCCCTGGAACTACTAAAGTCAAGAAGGAACTTTATTACCACTACATCAAGTTAACAAGGAAACAAGGACTGCATCGGAGTCCCTCGAACGGACCGCATCAACCGAGCTCCCCGTTAATACTAGACCATCAACCTAGACTGTATTAGGAATCTTGTGGTACTAGACTCCCTAGTGTTAAAATCATTCACTTCAATTTTCATATTTCATGAAGAAACTTGGAAAATCCAAATTTTGTCAATTCTCATTTAAAGTCGCATTTCATAAGAAATAGCTCAATTCCATCTCGTTTCAAAACATAACACTTTAGAGATTCAAAACCATCACAAACTCGCATTTCAAAGGCATTTAAATCATACCTTAACAAGATAAGATAATTAAGTCATATTATTATATATCAAAACCCGCAACTTGGGTTCAAATACAATTTTTTCTTAAATCAATACAAGAACGTTTTAAACAGAAATTACGTAAACCTTGTTTCAAAATCCACTACTCAATCATTTACAAAACTATCCTAAAAGTATTTAGAATAGATTTTGTCTAAACAAAGTTTGCGTAAACAGACGTAAAACAAACCTCGCAGAAACAGATGTAAAGAGAATTTACGAAACTTGTATTCGAAACCAATATTCACCTTTTGATTCCACCAATCTCAAAAATTCAAGTTAAAAGTTTTCATATTCAATTCAAGCACAAATTTAGGTTATGTCCATTTCGGGTTCACCACATTTCGATTCATTTCTTAATTTCCCAACTTAATACAATTCATCTCATTAATTCACAAACATTAAGTAATTCCAATCTCGATATTCTCTCAAAAATACATTCAACCATATAATTCTCAATTTCATTCTAGAACTCAATTTCTTTCAATTCGAGTTATTTTCAAGTTTAGTTCGGTTCAGTTCCTTTTAGGTTGGAATCGTTTGTGTAATTCACTTTTGATTTCCACCAACCTATAATCGATTAACAAGAAATTCAAAAAGGCAAAATGCATCAACTAATTAATTTACTAATTGTATTCGAAATAGAGTCTAAACCTTTAATAACTCATATCTTTGTTCCGATTCACCATCCCCAAACAATGGTCACAATAAATCTTTTGTATACCAATTCGCCTAATACTCCACCAAATTGAATCCTTATATCACAATTTGTCACTCCAACTCAATTTATACCAATTCAAATAAATGAATTCCCGACACTTCATAAAACAAGCACAATAACCTCGTAGACACCTAAAAAGTGTCATCCCTTTTCTCTTTTATTTATTTTTTGCCCGATAATGAAATTTCGATCCTGTTTGTGGATTCGGATCACGGTTGGAGTCCGATTGGCGTGACGGAAGCCAATAAATCACAAAGAACTCCTTAACACCACAAAAATCAGCGTTCTTTGCTTTAGGTCGGCCCATAAACCCATTTTCTTCTAGCCGGACCAAGCTTGGATCGGGCTCCCAACCAGGAAACCCAAACCCGCACCAAAAATAATACTCGCCCAAAATAGAAGCCTACAAAAAATGGAAACTTTTCATTTTTGGAAAGTTGCTAAGGCCAGCATCGGTTACTTCTGTTTTGGGAAAAAAACACATTGTTTCACTCTTCCACTCAGCGCCGGCGTCAAAATTTACCAAACGATGTCATACAACGCCGATGTCGCGCTTCAATGCTAATTTTGCCAAAGCGCTGCGTTTTGCTCCAGTTTTCAACCAAAGAACGAATACCAAGATTTCCAAATGATGTCATCCCGAGGTCGGCGCTACGCACCACAAAGTGATTCCCGGGATCCAGTTTAATCTTGTTTTCGATCCCGATTTTTGTGATTTTGTCTGGCTGATTTTTTGCTTAATTTGGACTGGCTGTATTAAGCTAAACCCTAGGTCATTTTATGACCTAATAATTTCCTATAAATGTAGAGCTTAGGCTCTCATTTTCACATGGTCATTTCCTATGCCAAATACTCGCTGAAACCTAATTAAGAGTTACCTGAATGCACTTGGCTATATTATGATCTCTAGGTTTCTTTTCAGCCTATCTTCATTATTCTTCGAACACTCGATCCCAAATCCTTCATCATTCATCAATATCCATCTACCCTCACAAAAGCCGACAAAAACCCCTTTCAATTCACCACTCGTCACGCTTCAGTTCGGTTCGAGACTCAAATCGGCGAGTGGGATAACCCGAGGGCGCCAGATTTGCTTTCAAGCTTTCTTACGGTTCATTTATTTATGCTATTTATTGTTTTCAGTATTGTGGATTCGAGATGTAATCGCTTTTTAATTTCTCTCCGCCAGGTGTAAGTTTTTTTTTCACTTTCTTTCGCTTTCTTTTATCTCTTTTATTTTTATTCCTCGCTTTTATCGCTTTCTAGCATGTTTTGGTTGATTTTATTTCGCATCTAATATGTTGTTTTCTTGCTTGTTTTGAACACATTTCTTTAACTCACAATTTGAATTAGTAGAGATCGTCTACGGAGGGGCGTAATGGAAGGGCTGATCACTACATTTCGTACGTTCGCCCCGAAACCTGGATTCTTAGTTCTAGACCGATGGAGTCATTTTCTAAACCTCTTTCATGCTTAGTCTTTCCATACTAAGATTGAAAGAGTATTTATTTTATTTTTGTTAGTTTTTATTTCTAAAACTAATTGACAACTCCCTTTTCCTA
This sequence comes from Talinum fruticosum, assembly GCA_021018815.1. Classification (NCBI taxonomy): domain Eukaryota; kingdom Viridiplantae; phylum Streptophyta; class Magnoliopsida; order Caryophyllales; family Talinaceae; genus Talinum; species Talinum fruticosum. The sequence continues at coordinate 2,483,042 of JAITYX010000046.1, read as the reverse complement.
TTTTATTTCCCCTAATTTCTACTCAACATTTCTGATTTAAAAAATGGGAAAACTTTAATTAATTTTTTTCCAAAGTAGGCCATAGGATTGAGACTAATTTCTCGGTCTCAACCTCATGACCGATGCCGGTCATCGATCGCGCTGGCTCTCGCCGGCGCCGGTTGGTAATCGGGCTTGGTGTCTGTCCGAATCGGTTTATCACCTTTTGGCCTAAAAGCCTTGCGGCAGAATGTTAATTTTATTTTTCTGTTTTCTTGAATTATGAAATAATATCCCGAGACTTCCAAAATTAATTTCTAAAATAAAAGATTAATAAAATCGCGAATCGCCCTTTCAAAATCATATTACAAAAATCGGAAATCTCTATGAGACACACTTCCACTTTCTAAATCCATTTTCAAAAATCATCTTTCAAAAGAATTTTCAAAAATCAAAGAGACCCGACATTCGTGGGGAAACTCGGTCCCAATCTAGTTCCCTCTATGGAGGGGACGGGCCGTGGTTCCTACGAGTGGCGATTCTACTATAGACGTGTCACTTATTAAGAGGGTGAGAATTGAAAATTTGAGTTGTGAGTTTTCTTAATGTGTTTTGCATTAGGCATGTTACATTTAGGCAACCTTGGACATAGTTATTTTTAATTTCAACCATTAGGTTTTACCCTTAAGAACATCTTTTGGAGGAGGTTCGAACCGCTAACCGAGACGTGCCCAACTAGGCTTGATTGTCAACGGAGGTGGTATCTCTTCCCTTATAGCATGCACTCTTGGTTTACCGATAGGCACCGAGGATTCATGCTATTTTCTCGCCGTGCACCCCACGGAGGACAAAATTCTCGGACTATGAGACACCATGTATCCTACCTAGATTTATCCCTCTTTTTACCATAGATCCTTAGTTGTTTAGGTGGTCCCTGTCTCTTCATTTGCATGCTTGAAATGAGCGTGGTTGTTTTTAGTATTTAACCTTCTTTTTGTGAGTCCTTAACTGTTTAGTCAGGTTCACTAAATAATCCTTGCATGGCTGTAAAAAATAAAATAAAATAATAAAAATTTGACTCGGTCCATTTGTGCATTTTAGCCAAAAGTCCAAATTTGTCTTTCCCTTTTAGGTTGGTCCATTAATTACATTTTTAATGTATTTAGCCAAAATTAAAATAATCTCAATTAATGTGAGTCCATTCATTTTATTTTTGCATTAGCCAAATTTTTTAAAATTCATCTCAAATAGGTGAGTCCATTTTTGCATTACTCAATGTATTAGTCGATTTTTAAATTTATCTCAAATAGGTGAGTCCATTTTGCATTAGTCAATTTTTAAATTCATCTCAAATAGGTGAGTCCATTTTACATTAGACAATTTTTTAAATTCATCTCAAATAGGTGAGTTCATTTAGCATTAGCCAATTTTTCAATTAACCTCACAATAGGTGAGTCTTTTATTTGCATTAGCCCTATTTAAAATTCATCTCTAATTAGGAGAGTTTTTTATTTGCATTTAGCCAATTATAAAATCATCTCAATTAAGGTGAGTCCATTTTACATTAGCCAAAATTAAAGTCATCTCAATTAGGTGAGTTTTTGTTCGCATTAACCAAAGTAAAATTCATCCCTAATTAGGAGAGTGTTTACATTTAGCCAAATTAAATTCATCCCAATCTAAGGAATTCCATTTTCATCATTGCATTTCACTTTGATTAATTTGCATTTTTTATGTTCATCCAAATAAAAGAGCATATCATTTTCTTTTCTTAGGGGTCGATCGTTCCTTGGGTCAAGCACTTAATCCCCATTCCCCTAGATTTTTCACAAGCCAATCCCGAGCACCTACTCTTTTGGGACATAAGATAGGGAATCCTAACATGAAGCAGCTTAGGAAATAAGAAGTCTACTTCAATATCAATACGTCCCATGCCGACACGTACCACACCAGTACGTCGTCCGACATCTTTACTAGTAACACTAGTACGTCGCCCGCGTACAAAGCACAACCATCCTTAAAAATGGCCAACTAGCCAGATCAAACCCCCATCATGACCTTGTTCAAAGAGTCTACTGCAAAGATAGAAGCTAAGATTGAGGCCCGGGATAAAAAGATTGAGTCAATGGTAGAAACCCTTAACCTCATCAAAAGAAGGAGAATCCCAACTCGAAGCTCAGTCCAAGCCTCGGTCTAATCCAGGAATAAATCAGATAGAGAAGATATTACGGGAGTCCTTGATGTTTAATGACTACTATCCGACCTAGGGATTCACTTCAATTCCTAAAGGCAAGTTGCCTCCAAAATTCACTATTCCCGACATCAAGTTCTATGGGATCGAAACCCCTCACCACCAACGCGAGGAACTTTATAAGGGCAATGACTTGAAAGAATATACTGGAGGGCACATACCATGTCATCTTCCCATAGACATTTGACATAGACGTCATGAAGTGGTACAATGTTGTTGACCCACACAAGGTCACAAACCGGTAAGATCTTTTCGGGAGTTCTTACATCAATACTCCTACAATACTGACTTGCCAGTCACTCTTCGAGACCTTGAGCTATCAAGCAAGGAGACAATGAAAGCTTCACCGACTTTCTCACTCGCTGAAGGGCAAAGACCGCCCACATGGCAGATCGTCCTTCTAAAAGGATCGGGTTAGGCTCATCATCAAAAACCTGAAGCATGTATATTATCGGTATTTGAAGTTCTTACCTTTCATGGATTTCAAAACATTCCGAGATGCCGACATGCTTATAGAAGAGGAGCAGTCATCCATAAAAGCTTCGACCAACTAAGAGATCACCTAATGAGCGTATCAATCATCAAGGATGCTAATAAATATGTATTTCCCCTTTTTAGTGTGCATTTCCCTTTTTCATATCCATTCCATGTCTATATTCTTTTGCATGTTTTCAAAAAAAAAAAAAAAAAAAACCCCAAATTAGTATTCCTTTTTGAACTACGAAGGCCCGAGGTCTAATCCCAAACCTAATCTTGCTTCCATTTCCCATTTCCAAATTCAAAGCCATTTTTCCCTATCGAAGAGGAGCGAAAATATATTAAAAAGCATGTCATGCTAATTCGGCACCAAACCGTCAAGTCTATGGTTCACTGTTCATCATTTAGCAAGCAATACATCATACTTCGAGCAACCTACTTTTCTTTAGGCTCTTCTTTGGGGAGTGGGGGCTAAAAGTGCAATTTTATCTTTGTATTTTTGAAATTTTCGCATGATCTTAATAAAAGAATGTATTTGTTCTTAAAATAGAGTCTTGCATTCATCTCTTTTGCATGAGTCAAACTCCTAAAAAACAAAAATTAATAACAAAGCACCCTACAAGGAATTATTCAATTAAGCATCATCCATCAAGTCAGCATCCTCGTCAAGGTTTGGATATCCTCGTCGAGTTTCGGGCCCAACAACGGTCAAGGTTTGGACATCCTCGTCGAGCTTCGGGCCCAACAACGGTCAAGGTTCGGACAACTCCGTCGAGCTCCGGGGCCAAAAGTGGTCAAGGTTCACACACAACGCCAAGACTTCAGGACCACTCTATGGCCAAGTCAAGGAAACACATTTGAAACATGATCCGATTATAGATCATTTTCGTGTAACACTTGAAACTATTTACATTCGATTATTAGCTAATAAAACTGTTAGTGCTGAAAGTTTTAACCAAGCTTCGGACCAAGGAACGGTCAAGTTTAGGCCCCTCATCCGAGTTTCAGGACATCGATAGAGCCAAACTCGGGATACTCCGCCGAACTTTAGATCTAAGGAGTGGTCAAGTTCGGGCACCCCACTCGGACTTCGGACTTTACTACTTGAGTCAACATTAAGCCTCTCGCCGAGCTTCAAACTAAGCGCATGGTCAAGTTTACGCACACCAATCCGAGCTGTAGGTTTTTAAATAGCCAAGTTCGAGAATCAGCAATACGGACTTTAAACTCCATTAGTCAAGTCCTGGCTCCCTGTTAGAGACAAATAATGCTAGATGCATAGATTTAAGTCAACATCCGAAGCAACAGGTAAGTACCTTTTAGTGTCTACTTTGATCTTCGTTGAAGGTTAGCTCTGGGAGAGGCTGAGTCACCCTAGGGGGTGAATACGGTGAAGGAGGATTTTCGTAGAAATTCAAACTCTTTTGCCAAATAGGATACAGAGATGGATTCCGAGTCAAAATCGAGTCGAAAAGTATGGACTCGTAAATGCCGCTTAGAGAAAAGTGGCAAATTAAATAAAGGCTTTGAGACAGTCCGAGTCTAGAATGAACTCGTAAAGTAAACACTTAGAGATTACGTGGAAACCCTCCCGGGGCAGAAAACCACGGACCGTGCTAATCCAAGCACGAAGTCAAATTCACTATTTTGAGTCCACAAAATACCGTGAACTGACCGAACCTGAGTTGCTCCCTTAGACAACTCTGTACAAGTTTTCCTAAACTCGAAATTCCCTTATCTCGATCTAATACTTCCTAACCGAGATAACCCTTACAGCTAGGGACAACTAAGCTGAGTTAACCCTTACAGCTTAGTCAAGGGACCTTACAGAGAAAGTAAGAAAGTGTTTGTAACTAAGTACAAGACCTTACAACTCATAAAGTAATGAATTACAGAGTGGGAGTTGTAAGTAGAAGATTGAGAGTAAAATACAATGACTTTGCTCAAGTACGTGTATTAACAATAGGTTCGGCAATCTTCAAGTCTTGTTAGATGGCTTCTATTTGTAGATAACCAGGCAGAGTAGCCGCTATCTCTATCTACCGACCGAGAGTCCTTGGTGACCGTTGATTGAAGCTTTCGAGTCGCTCGTAAAGTATCCGTTGTGATATGAACGTTGGACAACGGTTTTACTCTCTTGGAAGTCCCAAAACCATTGGCGGTGTCTTGAAGGATAAGGTGGAAACCACCGTTAAGCTTGGTGTTTCAGCTTTTCCAGATTTGGAAATAGACAGCCTCGACACAATCTTCTAGGACTGGAGCGAGAGAAGAGGAAAAGCCATGTCTCGCTGGTGATTTGACGTTTTGAAGCCGGTTACTTTTGTAACTTGAAAAACGTATCCTCGTTTGAATAACCTACAAAAGTAAATCAATTTTGGTTCTCAAAGTATAAAATACTTTGGTCCACGATTAGACAAAGATAATAAAATAATTACGATGATTAACCGACTAATTATCCGAGTCGGAAAAAGAATGGAATTTTCCGAGTCTAATATCTATAAAAGTCAAAATTCCATCCGACTTAGTCTACGCGAAGAATCAAGTTACATAAAGAATATCGAGTGAAATAACTTGATATAGACTAAACATGAATCGGACTAGAAGCACCGACTTCAACAAGATAGAACAAATAACATGAAGTCGGATCCGAGCGGAAAACTAGTCTAATCAACGAGCGATAAATCTAAGCAATGAGGGACTTAGAACCGAGTAAAACACTCATATTTGTTTTCCGAGTCACAAAGAAACAAGCAAGAAAAACATGAAGTAAATGTCTGTATCACTTAGATAAGATACCATATCACTCGGAAAAGTTTTTAAGGTACAGAGAATGCCTTGGAATCAAAACTCTATAAGTAAGAAAGTGTTATACCTGATTCCTTTCATACAACTCAGAAAGTGTTGTGCGGTGTCCGAGTCTTCAATCTCCCCTTTTTGATGAAAGGCATTCCATACTTAGACAGGAACTTTTCTTTTGGATAATTGCACATGAAGTCGGATGAGTAAAGCAAGCTTAATGTATCGGAGCATAAAATGAAGTATGCTTTAACAATGAAATAATGTTAACTCGGAATTGGTTGTCAGTAATCGCAGATAGAATAGAAGAGAAAGCATTAATTCATTGAAATTAAAGAGAGTACAGAGATTGAGAGGGAAAGCTCCCCTAAACAAGACAACAAATGTTTCTAAGTTTATTCTCCCCTTGCCTTTCAAGCAAAAACAACAAAACGGGAAGAAAATAACAAATAGTACAAATTTGATGTCCGGACAAAAAAAATATAGAAATCTCTCGTAAAGAAGAAGAATCGGGCGGACTAAGGAATTGTGACTCGGTGCATGGCGCTTACGAGGGAGAGGGGGATTTCGAGTGGAAGCGGAGGGGTTGGAGGTATGCCGGCGCTGGTAGGATCTTGACGATGTGCTTGAGCGCGGCGGAGGGAGAATCGGGATTGTCGTCAAGGGCTCAGCTCCGAATGGATGACCCGTAACGAGTGGATCCGGTGTGACAGTTCTCTTCTCAACGGTTAAGATTCTAGCAGTTAGAGATCCACGGCTATCGTCTCGATCACGGCGCTCGAGAGAGAGAGAAAAAGATTTTAAAAAATAGTCCGAAACTCTCCACTATTCTAGAGATAATTTCGGAAAATTTGAAGTCCAAATTTTTCTCTACGTCCGAGTGTGACTCGGAATGGGTTCCGAGTGACTCGAAACAAGAAATAACTACTAACCCGAGTATCACCGAATCAACCGAGCTAATGGTTATTAATAATTTGAAAACACATAACATTTAATCATGCAAAGAGATTATCACAAGAATATCACACAGCTTATGCATTTAACATACCAAGCTCATTCCGAATAAAACAAAATTGATCTTCACCAAGAGGCTTAGTAAAGATATCGGCTAATTGAAGATTAGTAGGAATGAACTCAAGTTCAATATCACCTTTCTCAGAATGATTGCGTAAGAAGTGATATCCGACCTCGATATGCTTTGTCTTCGAGTGCTTGGATCTGGATTCTTGGTGATGCTGATTGCACACCGATTGTCACACTTGATCGGAACCGATTTGAAAGAAAGTCCAAGATCTCTCAAGTATTGCTTTATCCATAGAATTTGAGAGCAACAGGCTCTAGCTGCAATGTACTCGGCTTCAGCAGTTGATAGCGCTACTGAGTTTTGCTTCTTTGAGTGCCAGGATATTAGGGATTGACCCAAAATTGGCAAGCTCCGGAGGTGCTCTTTCGATCAACTTTGTATCCAGCGTAGTCTGCGTCCGAGTATCCAGGTGAGAGTCGGTTACGAGTCTCTTAAATACCATAGACCTAAGTTACGAGTTCCTGCAAGATATCTAAATATTCTCTTCACCGCAGTGAGATGTGACTCTTTTGGATTAGATTGAAATCTTGCTCATAAACGGACATCGAACATTATATCCGGCCTACTGGAAGTAAGATATAGCAAAGATTCAATCATACCTCGATAGAGTTTCGATCTATTGCTTTACCTTTTTCGATCCGAGTCAAGTTTTATACTTGTTGCTCATGGGTGTAGATGCGTGCTTTGCATCTTGAAATCTGTATTTCTTCAGCAGTTCCTTGGTATACTTGGATTGATGGACATAGATCCCATCTTTGTCTTGTTTGATTTGTAAACCAAGGAAGAAATTGAGTTCTCCCATCATACTCATTTGCAATTCCTGACTCATCAACTCGGAAAATTCTCGACACGAAATTCATTAGTAGCACCGAAGATAATATCATCGACATAAATTTGAACAATAAGGAAATCTTTCCCCTTGGTTTTTATAAAGAGAGTCTTGTCAATTTGACCTCTTTTAAAATCATTTTGAACCAAGAAGCTACTCGATCTTTCATACCAAGCTCAAGGGGATTGTTTAAGACCATAGAGTGCCTTTTGAAGTTTGAAAACATGATTTGGAAATTCCGAGTTTTCAAAACCAGGAGGCTGCTCGACATAGACTTCCTCTTCAATAAAACCATTGAGAAATGCACACTTAGCATCCATTTGATATAATTTAATATGCATGTTGGATGCAAATGCCAACAGGATTCTAATAGCTTCGATTCGGAAACAGTGCAAATGTTTCCCCACAATCAATTCCTTCTTCTTGATTGTAACCTTGAGCCACAAGTCTAGCCTTGTTTTTGACTACCACTCCACCCTCATCTAGTTTGTTCTTGAAAACCCATTTGGCTCCTATAACTGGGTGGTCGGAAGGTCGGTTGGTCGAGTCCGAGACTTGGTTTCTTTCGAATTAATTGAGTTCCTCTTGCATGGCCTCTACCCATTCAGGTTCATTAAGGGCCTCTAGTGCATTTCTGGGTTCGGTTAATGAGATGAATGCAGTGAATGCACATAGATTTTGAAGAGAGGAACGAGTTCTTACCCCACTCGTTGATATCGAAATTATGTTTTCTAGTGGATGACTAGAAGTAAACTTGAACGCTTTACCAGTTCTCCGATTTACGAGATTTGTGGGCTGAGCTACCCGATCTTCGAAGCTTGTTCCGAGTGATCTTCTTTGTTAGCTTGTTCGTTCTAAGTGAGCTCTTGAGTTGTCTCATTCCGAGTCACTTTGTTCCGAGTGACTTCATTCCGAGCCGGTTGAGTTTGAGTCTTTGTGGGCTCGGTTTCATCATCATCTCTGCTGAGCTTCAATTCGAGTATGAAGACTCGCTTGGTTTTTCCTCTTGACCTTTATTGCACGGTTGAGAAATGCTCGAGCGGATTGTATTTTAATCCTTTGACAAGATAAACTGGATCGACCGGATCGCATCCTTTTCCAATCTTGCCTATCCCAACTATCTTGCCCTTGCTATCATCTCCAAATGTGACCTTTCCTCCTTTATGTTTTTCCAATTCGAAAAGAGTCCTGCGTCTCCCGACATGTGACGTGAACATCCACTGTCAAGGTACCAGTGTCCTCTTGATCTCTTCCGAGTGACCTGCAAAACAGAGAGAATCTAACCCTTCTCACTTCCTCTAACGAACCCAAGTAATGACCTTTATTGTAGTTCTTTTCGAGGAAGAAGGTTTTTCGGAACCCAGATTTGAATGACTTTGGGTTTTGTCCGATTCCGAGTTTTCCTTGCGAGAACCGAGTCCGTGTCTCTTTCTTTCGAAAACCTTTCCTTTTGAAACAGGAGAAAATGGTTTCCTTTTGTAAACTTTTCCGGGCTTAGTCCTCCTTTCATTTTTATGAATGGGACCATGCTCAGCTTTCCTGAACTTTACGGTTCTAGAATCTTTTTAAATAGTTCCGAGTAGGAATTGGATTCCTCCTCTTTGTTGAAACTAAGACCTTCTTTTCTGAAGGAGACACATTGAGATCCTAAGAGCATGTCAAGGTTCTTCCGACCTTGAGTAAACTTTAAAACCAGATCTTGAGACTCAATGAGCTTCGCTTTAGCTCGCTCATTTTCTTTCTCGAGTAACTCGGACTCGGTCTCATTAGATTGAGCACTAATCTTGAGTTCTCTCGAGTGTGAGTCTCGGTTTTCCAATTCATTTTTCAAAGAAGTGCTCTCGAAGTAATTAACTCAAGTTGTTCTTTGAATTGAGAACAATCGAATTGGACTTTTCTTCCAAAGTAAAAATGTATGTTGCTAAATCAACTTTGGAGAATTTGAGGAAGTAATCAATTACCTCTTGAGGATTAGTTTCCTCATTGTCCGAGTCCGAGTCCGACTCCTTTTCAGCCTTCCGAGTCGAAATTGCCATCGGACATTTCAAGTCGTCCGAGTCCTCGTCGTCTTCGATGAGTCCTCATCGCTCCATGTTGCCATCATAGCCTTCTTCTTCTTTCTTCCCCTTTTCCTTTTCGGACAGTCTTTGACTATGTGGTCTTTGCTTGCCACACTCAAAACATCCAGAATTCTTAGATAAAGATAACTTTGAAGGAGAAGAGTACTTACCTTTTCTGTCCTTCTTATCTTTCTTGTAGAATTCTTCTTTTGGCCTTTTGTCCCGTCTTTTGTGCTTCATTATTCTCTTGAAGCCTCGTGCAATAAGTGCCATGGGATCGTCTTCCGAATCGGAGGAGCTCAGATTTTCTTCTTTGGATTCCGAGGCTTTCGGTGCTATGTTCCTTTTGGTACGCCCTCAGCATCCTCCTCCTCTAGGTGGATTTCGTGAGTGAGAAGCTTTCCTATGAGCTCGTCCGGCTTTAAGAGTGAGAGGTTCGAGCTTCCTCTATGGCGGTCACCTTGGGACCCCATCTTCTCTTGGGTAGACTTCGAGTATCTTTCCGCACATTTCCTCGTGGGAAATCTTCTTACCCAGTGATTTGAGATTGTTGGTGATCTTAGTAAACCGAATGAACATCCGAGTGATGTTTTCTTCGGCTCCATCTTAAATAGCTTGTATTTATGAAGATACTGGCTGATCTTCGCTTGTCGACCCGGCTAGTGCCTTCGTAAGTGTTGACAAGTGTGTCCTACACTTCTTTTGCTCGAGTCGCGAGCGGACACCCGATTGTATTCTTCCGAGCTAATGGTGCACATCGGAATGTTCATAGCCTTGAAGTTCTTCCTGAACTTCTTTTCTTCGCCAGGAGTAAATTCGGCCTTTGTCTTGGGAATGATTCTCAATTCTTCTATCTTCATTGGAATGTAGTTTCCTTGTTGTATGATTTCCCATACATCTTCATCATGATCCATGAGGAAACATTCCATGAGTTTCTTCTAGTGCCCGAAGTTTGATCATTTGAATTTTGGTGGTCTGCTGGAAGATCTTTCTTCGTCGAACTCTCCGTTGTTCCGAGCCATTTGATCTTTAGACCTTTGGATGGTTAGATCCTTTCCGAAAGGCTAAGCTCGATACCAATTAAAGGTTAGCTCGGGAGAGTCTAAGTCACCCTAGAGGGGGTGAATAGGGTGAAGGAGGATTTTCGTAGAAATTCAAACTCTTTTGCCAAATAGGATACGAGAGATGGATTCCGAGTCAAAATCGAGTCGGAAAAGTATGGACTCGAAATGCTCGCTTAGAGAAAAGTGGCAAATTAAATAAAGGCTTTGAGACAGTTTGAGTCTAAAATGAACTCGGAAATTAAACACTTAGAGATTACGTGGAAACCCTCCTGGGCGAGAAAACCACGGACCTTGCTAATCCAAGCACGAAGTCAAATTCACTATTTTGAGTCCACAAAATACCGTGAACCGATTGAACCTGAGTTGCTCCCTTAGACAACTCTTTACAAGTTTTCTTAGACTCAAAAATTCCCTTATCCGATCTAGTACTTCTCGGCTGAGATAACCCTTACAGCTAGGGACAACTAAGCTGAGTTAACCCTTACAGCTTAGTCAAGGGACCTTTCGAGAGAAAGTAAGAAAGTGTTTGTAACTAAGTACAAGACCTTACAACTCATAAAGTAATGAATTACAGAGTGGGAGTTGTAAGTAGAAGATTGAGAGTAAAATACAATGACTTTGCTCAAGTACGTGTATTAACAATAGGTTCGGCAATCTTCAAGTCTTGTTAGATGGCTTCTATTTATAGATAACCGGGCAGAGTAGCCATTATCTCTATCTCGCTAACCGAGAGTCCTTGGTGATCTGTTGACGAAGCTTTACGAGTCGCTCGAAAGTATCCGTTGTGATATGAACGTTGGACAACGATTTTACTCTCTTGGAAGTCCCAAAACCATTGGCGGTGTCTTGAAGCATAAGGTGGAAACCACCGTTAAGCTTGGCGTTTCAGTTTTCCAGATTTGGAAATAGACAGCCACGACACAATCTTCTAGGACTGGAGCGAGAGAAGAGGAAAAGCCATGTCTCGCTGGTGATTTGACGTTTTGAAGCCGGTTACTTTTGTAACTTGAAAAGCGTATCCTCGTTTGAATAACCTACAAAAGTAAATCAATTTTGGTTCTCAAAGTATAAAATACTTTGGTCCACGATTAGACAAAGATAATAAAATAATTACGATGATTAACCGACTAATTATCCGAGTCGGAAAAAGAATGGAATTTTACGAGTCTAATATCTATAAAAGTCAAAATTCCATCCGACTTAGTCTAAGTGAAGAATCAAGTTACATAAAGAATATCGAGTGAAATAACTTGATATAGACTAAACATGAATCGGACTAGAAGCACCGACTTCAATAAGATAGAACAAATAACGTGAAGTCGGATCCGAGCGGAAAACTAGTCTAATCAACGAGCGATAAATCTAAGCAATGAGGGACTCAAAGCCGAGTAAAACACTCATATTTGTTTTCCGAGTCACAAAGAAACAAGCAAGAAAAACATGAAGTAAATGTTGTATCACTTAGATAAGATACCATATCACTCAGAAAAGTTTCTAAGGTACAGAGAATGCCTTGGAATCAAAACTCTATAAGTAAGAAAGTGTTATACCTGATTCCTTTCATACAACTCAGAAAGTGTTGTGCGGTGTTTGAGTCTTCATTCGTCATTCGGACTCGGTCAAAGTGGAGGCTAACTATAGACACCTAAAAAGTGTCATTCCTTTTCTTTTTATTTATTTGTTGGCTCGATGATGAAATCCTAATCCTATTTGTTGATTTGGATCACGGTCGGAGTCCGATTGCGTGACGGAAGCTAGTAAAACACAAAAACCCCTTAGCACCAAAAAATCATCCTTCTTTGCTTTGGGTCGGCCTACAAACCCATTTTCTTTCGGCTAGACCAAGCCCAATTCGGGCTCCCAACCAGGAAACCCAAACCCGCATCAAAAATAATACCTACCAAAAATAAAACCTACCAAAAATAGAAACCTACCAAAAAAATAAACTTTCCATTTTTGAAAAGCTGCTAAGGCCGACGCCTGGTCACTTCTATTTTGGGAAAAAACACATCGTTTCACTCTTTCACGCAGCAACCAAGTGAGACACGAAGTCAAACTTCACAAAACGACGTTGTACAAGGCTGGCGTCGCGCTTCAAAGTCAATTACGCCAAAGCGTTGCGTTTTGCTCCAGTGTTCAGCCAAAGCATGAATACCAAGATTTCCAAACAATGTCGTCCCGAGGCTAGCGTCACGCACCATAGAGTGATTCTTGGGATCCGGTTCAATCTTGTTTTTGGTCCGATTTTGCTGGCTGGTTTTCTACTTAATTTAGACGATTGCATTAAGTTAAACCCTAGGTCATTTTGTGACCTAATCATTTCCTATAAATAAAGAGCTTAGGCTCTCATTTGCACATGGCTATTTTCTATGCCAAATGTTGTTGAAACCTAATTAAGAGATATCGAATACGAGTTGGCTATATTATGATCTCTTGGTTTCTTTACATCCTATCATCATAATACTTCCAACACTCGATCCCAAATCCTTCATCCTTCATCCTTCATCAATATCCATCTACCCTCACAAAAGCTCACAAAAAAACCCTTTTCAATTCACCACCGTCGAGCTTCTAGATCCGAGTTCGAGACTCGGATCGGCAAGTGGGACAACCCGAGGGCGCCAGATTTGCTTTCAAGCTTTCTTACGGTTTATTTATTTATTCTATTTATTATTTTCAGTACTTGTGGATTCGAGATGTAATCGCTTTTAATTCCTCCCCTCCGATGTATTTTTTTTTCACTTTCTTTCGCTTTTACTTTCACTTTCTTTTATCGCTTTTATTTTCATTCGTGCTTTTATTTCTTTCTAGCATGTTTTGGTTGATTTTATTTCTTATCTAATATGTTGTTTGCTTTCTTATTTAAACACATTTCTTTAACTAACAATTTGAATTAGTAGAGGCCGTTTACGGACGGGCGAGAATGGAAGGGCTTATCCCTACATTTCGTACCTTTGCCCTTGAACCACTGGATTCTCACTTCTAGACCGATGGATTCATTTTCTATACCTCTTTCAAGCTTAGTTTTTCCATACTAAGATTGGAAGAGTATTTCTTTATTTTTGTTAGTTTTTATTTCTAAGATTGACGGGTGACTCCTTTTTCCTATTTTATTTCTCCTAATTGCTTCTCGGCATTTCGATTAAAAATAAAACAATTTAAATTAATTTTTATCCAGCTGAGGCCATAGGACCGAGACTGATTTCTCGATCTTGGCCTTATGGCCTCGCGCCGATCATTAGTCGAGCTGGCTCTCGCCGGCGCCGGCTGGTAACCGAGCTTGGTTTCACTCGAAACTCGTTTATCACCTTTTGGCCCAAAAGCCTTGCGACATAATGCCCATTTTATTTTTCTATTTTATTGAATTATTAAATAATATCCCGAGACTTCTAAAATTAATTTCTAAAATAAAAGATTAGTAAAATCGTCAATTGCCCTTTCAAAATCGGATTATAAAAATCGAAAATCTCAATAAGAGACACACCCTCACTTTCTAAATCCATCTTCAAAAATAATGTTTCAAAAGAATCTTCAAAAATCAAAGAGACCCGACATTCATAAGGAAACTCGGTCCCAATCCGGTTCCCTTTACGGAGGGGACGAGGCCATGGTTCCTACACAACCCAACAAAAAGTAATCAAATCCACAAATTCTCAATCTAACTCATTACTTCTCAATTCATTCGTATGCTAGACCTCCTAATTCATTTCCATGATTTAAACCAAATCGATAATGCTTACGGTTCCGGGTCCGGGTCTCTAGTTGCTCTCCGCTTCGGTTCTACTTCCATCTCTCATTCCCACTCTCACTTGTTCACTCTGCTCTTGCTTCCCCCTCCGTCTCTTCTTCCTCATTTGTCTCACCAAGCCTCCCTCTCTCTGTGCTTCTCCTTTTACTCCTTTTTCCCTCTCTATTAGTCCTCTCTTTCTCTTTCCCGTGGCTCCATCAGAATAAGCTAATAGCAAGTCTTTTATTTTATATTTAACTTAGGTTAAACCCAAAATAGGTAGGCTATAACACCCCTAGACCCACCCTAGGAGTATTACATGCCGGGGTTCCCCGAGAGGAACCCCTAAGGCTGCTTAAGGTCTCAACTTGGGATTACTAACCTTTTCTTAGATTGGCGGAAGCGCGGTTCTAGGTTTTCAAAGGGTTTTCTAGAAATTTCGGCGAGTTTCCTCTAAAACATGGCTAATTCCAGAGGCTTCAAGCCCTAACCCCGCACAAAACACAATCTTAAACTCAACGAGCCACACGCTCGGAGAAACACAACACAACTCAACGAGCCACGTGCTCGGAGTATTCACATAGGGTTTTTACATTTAAGGTCAAAACTTAAGTTCGGATACAATAGTCTTTACAACATCTTTACAAACAAAAGACGGAACAACATGCGGTAAGTCCGGCATCTCCTATTCGTCTCGCTATTTCCAAAAGCCAAAGGCAACTCCTGCCGGTCTTAACTTCGTACCTAAAATGTTGGTGATGTCATGAGCTCACTAGCCCGGTGAATAATCCAAACCCAACCCCGGGTTTCACTTTACACATTAGTTCATTAGCAAACACACGTAAGTTCACAATTCATTCACAACATGCAATTCGGATCATACATGCTTAAGACATGCGAGATTCTACACTTACCAACTTGCCGAGAATCATAATGACATCACTTATTCATGAATTCAATTAAACATGCATCATTCGTCTTTCTACGCAAGTAAATCATATAATCATTCATCATGCAAATCATTCGCCACGTAAATCACATCTTAGTTCTTATGGTGTTCATTTCTTATGAAATCGGGATTCGATCTTCTTCTTATTCTTCTTCTTGAGTTCAATCATGCATTTCATAAATCATCGATTCATTCTTTCTTGTTCGACATGCATGATCATGTGTTTCTTCATATCATAATTCTTTTAAGTCTTCTTAGTTTCGAAAGGAAAGAAGATTTATGCTCGCTCTAAAGACCCAGTTCTTGGAGCCAAAATATTTCGTTGGCTCGGTTCACGAAGGCGAATAATTCGTGGCCTCGAGGCAAAATAATTCGTGGCCTCGTGGCGGCCTCCCTTCCCCGAAGGACGCATACTGTCAATAATTCGTAGAAGCAAAATAATTCGTGGCTTCGGGTTGACGAGACACTTCTATGGCCATAGCTTTAGAGGGTTCTTTAATTCGTGGGGTCTTAGATCAATAACACAATCCTTTCTCCCTTCTTTAGTTCTTTATGTTTCTTATCTTCTTATTACTTATACATAAGAAATACTTAATTCATATAATTCATGCTTAGCACGTTCATGCGTAACTTCTTCAAAACAAGCAATTCACATAAGCAAGTTCTAACTCAAGTATAATCAATTCATTTCACATATGCATGCTTATGTCATTTACAATCGATCTAATTCGGGGTAAACGCATAATCACATAAACATGCCAACTAGGATTCCTAATCAACGAACGCATCGTCTTCATGATCGCGTATTATCGCATATAAGTGGTTTATGGTTCTATAACTTTCCTTAATCGATATACATCTTTTAATCTAGCCACATAACTTCTTAATTCTCAGCTCTTAACTCGGTTACTCATTTAGTTCCGATTTTGCTCAAAACAGGACATTTTCACTTAAAATTGCATATCTCCCAATCTACTCATCCAATGCATATGAAATTTTACAGGAAATTCTCATAAATCATCAGGAAGCTGCAGTAAAAATTTCAGAAAATTTGGGCTACACATGAATTCACAAAAATTCGGACAGCATGCTTAATTCATAGAAATCTGCACATGAATCATGAAATTCAATTCCCGATTTTTCTCAATAATTCTGTTCAAGCTAACTTCCCTAAATTCTCAGTCACACAGCTCCATAATCATGCTCAACAATGCTCAAATATCATTAAATTCATAAATTAGGCATAAATCGCAACATGCTTTTCAATTCATGAGTTTCTAGTTTCTTCAATTTAGGCCTCTAACTTCTTCAATTAAACCTAGGGTTTCCAATTTCATGAATCAATTCCAAGTTTCATCCACCTAATTCATTTTATTCGAGAGGATGAATTCAGATTACTCACCTTAAATTCTTAGAGGTTCTAAGAATTACGTTTTGGAAGGTTTCGAATTGGATTTCGATTTCGTTTCCCCTTTTCCCTTTCTTCCTCTCGGTCCCCCTTTCCTCCTTCTTTCCGACCCCCTGCTCCTTCGTTCTGCTTTGGTTCCTCTCGGTTCTCACTCTCTGGTCTCGGTTCGACTGGGTTCTACCCGGTTCCGCTGCCCATCCTCTTCTCGCTCGCCGGCTGCAGATTTCCGGCGTCCCTCTCGCTTTCCCTCGCTCCGCGTCCTTTCGTTCCCCTTTCTTCTTCCGCTCTGCTCGGCCTCTCAAGCCCGAGCTCTCCTTGCCCACCGGCGGCGGCGACCTCGCCGTTTGGGTGGCCACCGGCCGTTGGCTCTCACGCTTCCTCTTTCTCTCGCTCGGCCTCCGGTCCCTCTCGTTTCCCGGCTCCCTCTCTCGCTTTCCCTGTCTCTGCTTCCCGTGCTTTTCTTTCCCTACTTCGCTTCGGTTCTTTTTCTCGTTCTTTTCTTTGTTCTCGGTCCTAATCCCAGCCTCACTCTCTCTCCTCATCTCCTAATCACACCTAATGGGCTGTTGTCCAAGTTTAATTGAACCCCATTCTCTTCCTTGCTTAGTAATCTTCCAACTCTACCTTTCTCATTTCCTTCTCTTTTTTTTTTTTAATTGGGCCCAACTTCAATTTCAATAGGCCCAATAAGCTAGCCCATGCTCGGTTTCGATTCTCGGCTCCTAATTTCGACTCGGAAAAATTCTAATAATTCACTACCGTGCAAGCACCGGAATTTCGGGGTCTCACATAGGCAGTATATGTTGTCTTCGGTTTTCATTGATTTAGGTCCGAGTGAAAAGTCAAGAAAGCTAATGTATTTCACCAATTATGGCTAAGAAAACACATAATGAAAACTAATTAATTAATTTAAGGCTTATAATCACCTCACTTAAAACACAACAAGAAAACATCAAATTAGTGATCTGCATTACCGACCGTTTTATGAATGAGAACGGTAGGTATAAAAGTCTTCGACCATTTTCCCCACCATTTTTAGTTGTAGGAAAAACCTTGGTCGAAATTAATTACCAACCGAAATAAAGAAAACGGTTGGTAATTCCCGACCAGTATTACCAACCGAAGTTAATGGTTGGAATCGACTGTAATATTTCGATTGGAATTCCCACTTGGTTTTACAACCTTTTGAAACAGATTGGAAATATTTCGACCGTTTTACCAACCAAATCATGTGCATATTTACCAACCGTTTTCTTGTATTAGTTGGTAATTTTACCAACCATTTTCTTATGGTGGTGGGTAATTTCACCAACCATTTTTTATTCGGTGGGAAATTATGGAAAATAATGTTACATGAATTTTCCATCATTTTTGAAAACGATCGCTAATTTAAATTTTATTTTTTATATTTTTTATTTCAATAAAATTTAATAAGAAGTTATACCTATTTAACATAATTTGAGAATAATTCAGTATAAAACTAAAATAAGACATATAATCACATACCCGAAATACAATATAGTTTTGGTTCATACATACATAGAGTTCATAAATAAAACTATAACATAATCTTTTTGATTAAATAAGTGTAACATTCATGTCTAAAGAAAGTACATGAGATAAATAAGAATAAATAAATGATTAATTCTCATCATCATTCTCATATTCACTACCTTCAAATGCGAGTCATAGTCAACTTCTAAAAAATATCTTGTTCTTTTTCTTCAGTCGCTCCATCTTCTTTTCCTTGTCCTCATTTGCCTTTTGGACAACCTCAACTTTAGATGCAACTTTAGCAAAGGTAGCTTGAAACTCCGGAGTGTCTACCACACACACACACTTGTCTACCGAAATGTATCGATAGATTTTTTACTGCATGAAAAAGATTCCTTAAAAGTAGATGCTTGAAGTCCAAATCCGTAGATCTTGCCTTTCTTTTTAAGCCAATAGATTATGTCCATACTTCCACCTCATTTATTTGTTTGGATTGTTCTCTAGTTTCGTCGCCTTCAATTCCTTGAACATTTGACCCAACATCATTTGGAATCAAGCATTAATGATACTCATTAAAAGCAATATATATATATATATATATATATATATATATATATATATATATATATATATATATATATATATATATATATTAAATTTTTCACTTTAAGGAAACCCTAATTTTGCTCTTCTCTCTCTCTTTTCTCGATCTCTTGGTATAGTGACTATAGTCGTTGCTGCTCGGTGTTTTCTACAACGTTTCGTTAGTGCTTCTCGTCAGCACCATTAGTTACTCCTCACTGCTCTTCACTCATTAGCCGCTTTCTCACTGCCGGTCGCTTTTCTTTTCTCTCTCATTCCCTCGCTTTTTCTCCTTCGACTATTTTCCCGGTACCTGATCCTCGATTGACGACATTATTTGTGAGTATTTGTGTTTTTTGGTGTATCCGTTGAAAAAACGAACAAGTTTATTTGTTTTGCTAAGTTTTTGTTGTAGTTGTAGGTAGCTCGTGCCCGATTGTTGGTGGTGGACACTCGTTGTTTCTCTCATACTTCCGCTCTCTGCCATGGTCGGTTTATGTATCTCCTAAAAATACGGTTAGTTAATTGTCATTCCATTCTAGTATTAGGGTTGATAGTTGTTCTATGTTGCCTACACTCGGAAGATGATAATTATGCACTTGTAGGAACATTTTAAACCAAGCACTCTAATGGGATATGGCTTGCATCTTATTTTTTACTCTCTAAGATGATGACTCTAGATTTGACTAGAAGGATGATAATTATGCACTCATAAGGTAGATCAACTCTAATGGTTTTTGAATCTCTAAGTGGCATCTAGATTGACTCTAGATTTGATAATTTGGGCATCTCACTCACTGTCTTTGACTTTCAGAGAGAGAGAGAGAGAAGAGAGAGAGGTGATGAGGGAGATTTAGAAAAAGGGTTATTGTTAGTCATTTACTGTCTAGATACAAGCCATATATATTCTACCTTATAAGTGGTATTGTTATATTTCCAGAACATATATATTCCTTGGTAACATTATGTTATTGTTTTAATAGAGAACACATACAGTTTGTTATATTTCCATAACATATATATAAGTTTCAGAATATATATTACATGTTAACATTATGTCTTATTCTTATATTGTGTTCGCTAATGGGATATGGCTTGCATCTTGGTTTTTGCATATAATATAGTATGTCCTAAAAATACAAATAGGTGCATTGATAGAGAGGTAGAGGCTTAATCATTCTATATTAATTGAAAATACAAGTTGTTTACATGGTAAATTTATTGTCAATGTTAGTTGACTATGATCTAAAAACATCGATTTGTTAATGTTTTAACTACTCTTCACTTTATAATATTGATGTTTAATAATTCAAAATATTGTACCAATAATTAAATATTGTTAATATTTGATGAATTAATAGCAGAATGTCGGATTGGAGAACACTAAAGAACACATAGATTTGGAAGACCAAAGTGATGCAACTTCGACACAACTAAAACTAGGAAAAGGGATATGAAAGTCGGTGGCAATAGAAAGTCCCCATATTGGGACCATTTTAAAGACATAATCAATCCAATAACCAAAAAGCTTGAGAAAGCAAAATGCAAGTATTGTGGCAAGGTATTATCTTCCAACCATAATAATGGGACCTCTACTCTAAGAAAACATTTACAATCATGTCCTAAGTATCCTTTCAACGTGGATTAAAAAAAAAAGAAGCCTTTCTTCATTTAGAGATCCACAAAACAAGAGTTTCACTCTCTAAAATTGGACATTTGACCTAGAGGCTACTAGACTCGCTCTTGCAAAAATAGTTATTATTGATGAATTCTCTTTTTCATCAGTTGAACATGAAGGGTTTAGGTTGTTTGTTAGTGTTGCTGCCTACAATTTGCCAACAATGTTCTATCTCGTTTCACGATTGTTAGAGATTGTAAAAAGCTTTATTTTTGTGAAAACGATGCCTTGAAAAGTTCTCTAAGACGTTTGAGATTTAGAATCGCCTTCACAACTGATTGTTAGACTTTAATCCAAAACTTGAATTATCTTTGGTTGACTATACATTTCATAGATGATGAGTGAAATTTGCACAAGAGAATTATAAATTTAAGTTGATAAGTCATAAAGGCAAAGAGATTAGAAAGGTTGTGGAAAGTTGTGTTATTGTCCGGGGTATTAAAGACAAACGTTCTTATTTGATTGTTGATAATGGTAGTCCCAATAATGTGGCAATTGGTTACTTAAAAGACAATCTTGGTGAGAAACTTGTTTAAATGGTGATTTTTTCATATGAGCTGTGTAGTTTATTGTTAAACCTCGTTTTTGCCGGTTTTTAAGGCATTATTTAACCCAATTCTGAGATGATTTCAATGACATTTATTTAGTTTTGGGTTAGATTTTGCTCATTTTCTCTTTATCGTCACCTAAGCTCGTAAATCTCTTTATTACAGGTTTTTGGGCTTAAATTTGAGAGATTCGAGGTAAATTTGATGAAAAGCGATGAAGAGAAGAGTTCGGGCCCAAGAGGAGGCAAGAAAGAAGCCTAAAACACATCAAGAGAAGTTGCACAGCCCCTGTGTGAAGCTGCACAGCCGTGCGGATCATCGAGCGAAAGGCCCGAAGTGAAGGAAGGTCGCACGGCCCCTGTGCGCATTCCGCACTGGCCGTGCGAGAAGTTACGAAATTGAAGTTGTGCACGGTACCCCGTGCGGAAGATGCACGGCCGTGCGAATCGTCCGAGAGTTCGGAGTTTTCACACGGTTCCCCGTGCGAGACCCGCACGGGCGTGCGAAACCGCCACAAACCCGCACGGTACCCGTGCGAAAGCTGCACGGCCGTGTGGCTACTGTTTTGGCGATTATTTAAGTTTCCTAATTGTATTTGTTGAAGGATTCTATTCCATAATTTAGAGATTTAGCTAGGGTTTTCGAGAGAGGCTCGAGAGGAGACTCAAGAACACTCATTATTGTTATTCTACTTCAAGTTTTTATGATTGAATCGCATCAACCTTTTTATTCGGTAATCTTAATTTCTTCTCTTTGTGTTTTCTTCACAAGTTCTCTTCGTTTCTCTATGGCTATTTTCCCCAATCTTTGTCAATTGTTTAGTATCATGTTTAGGGGCTAATTTCTCTACTTAGGTTGGGATTGATCCCTATTATGCCTTAATAATCATGAATTGAGTACCAATTGAGTTGTTCTATGCCTGTTAGATTAGAATTCACTTCGTTCATCACTTTTTCATTGATTGCCTTGAGAGAGGACTCATATACTTTTATTAGGGTTTTGTGAACATCGAAAGGTGCAAACTTACCTAGAATGACTTTGTGAACGATTAGAACTTTGATATGAAAATAATTAAGGTTTTAAATCAGGGTTTGTGAGATGCATTCATTATGATTTTGCCCTTTATTAATCCCATGAAAATAGGTGATTAGATTGTGCAAGATTAGTCTTTGACCTTCGAAAGTAGGCGAAGATAGGCTTAATTGGTGTCTCCACCTTCTAAACTGCTAGCATAGGCAAATCTCAAGCGGTATTTGATGTTGATTTCAGGCATAGTAGTGTGATTAATCCCAATCTAAGGCTTGTTATTCATTGATCTTTCTTAGTTATTTTAGTAGTTGAATCCAAAAACCAAATCATTGTCGAACTGAGTTTTTACCTAGATTAGAGTTTTTAGGTGGATTTAGTATTTGAAAGCGAGTTCCTTGTGGACACGACCCGTACTTGCCGGTTCCTAACTACAGCTACACCGTGCACTTGCGGTATAATATTTCTTCTCAACATTTATGTCTTAAATTTGGCTATGAGGGATGGTTTGGTAAGGGTAAAGGGTTCCATTCATAACATTTGAACTACTATTAGATACATAAGGAGTTCACCTGGGAGATATGCATTGTTTGATTCTTGTGATAAAGTTGTGAAGATCCCTTGTAAAGGGTCTTTGTGTTTGGATGTGTGCACAAGGTGGACCTCTACTATCCTTATGTTAAGGATGGCTTTGAAATTTGAAAAAGCTTTTTAAAGATTTAAAAATGATGATTCTTGTTATGAGAATGAACTTGGTGAAAATGTTCCTATGAAGAAGGATTGGGAGAATGCTCGAGTCTTGGCAAAGTTTCTGCAACAATTTTATGAAGTTACGAAGAGGATGTTTGGTACTTTGTATGTCATTGAAAATTTGCATTTTCATGACTTGTTGGGCATACTTACTAATTTGTTAGAATAGGAGAAAGATTCATGCCCTTATATTCATGAGATGGCCTTGGCAATGCGTAAAAAATTTGATGATTATTATGGAGATGGAGCAAAGACTAATCTTATGGTCTTAATTGTTGTTGTTTTTTTATCCCCGCTACAAATTGAAGTTTGTTAGGTTCTCTTTTAGGAAACTTTTTCCTAATGACTTTGGAAAAGCAGATAAGATGTATGATCGTCTAATAATGTGCTCAAACGCTTGTATGCTTCATATTCTTCTTTGATGAATGTTGAAAATGATGGTCTTAATAGTTCTCCTTCCCCATTCATGTTGATCATTCAAAATATCTATGAATAATGATACTCTTAAGGGGTTGTACACTCAATGGAATGATGGTCGGGAAGATGATGTTGAGGTAGTCGAAAAACTCGAGTTAGATGTTTATCTAGATGCCCTTCGGGAAAAGGTAGATGACACTTTTGATATCTTAAAGTGATGGAAGAAAGATAACGACACTTATAAGGTGCTAGCTGTGGTGGTTAGGTATATTCTAGCTGTGTCTATTTCTACAGCCAAGCGAGTCTATATTTAGTATGTCTAGTCGGCGCTCGATTAATTTCGTAGTAGTTTGGGTTTAATAACCCGACCCTAAATGATATTATTAATCCCCATTAAACTACAGTTAAATTAACCAAATCGAGCGTGCACACTTTAATTTGAAATCTATAAGTGTTTGTGTTTTTGTAGGGCTCGAACTACCATGGAGGTCTTCGGTCAAATATGCAATTTATACATATATTAGATAAATAAGGTTACTAATGAAATGACCCAACTAAATGTTAAAAGCTAAATGCTAAATAATAAAAATACAATTATATCCTTATAATTTAAAAAAGGTGTAGTGGCCCACTTAAACATATACATATGCTCTATATGAATAGGGTAAAAATAAATTTAATAAATAAGATCAATTATAACAACTGGCATATGAATATTTGACTTGAATACGTCATTTAATCGGTCATATAATATTTTTGTTGACCTTAATACTCGTTGAGAACAATTAGAACTAGGTGTTCTTTGGACTAATTCACATACGTTGAAATTATCAACATTATATTTAGTAATTTACCTATTCATATAAAATTGGTCAAGCCAAAGTCAAAATCAAGTCAAGTCAAATCAAGTCAAATGTATACTTAGGCCCTATTTGGTTGCAACAACTCTTTGGGAAAAAAAAAGATGTTTGGGGATTTACCTGTTTTGACTTGGTCAAAATAGCTAAAGTGGTGTTTGGTTAGACAATTGTTTGAAAGAGATGTTTAGCCTCAAATAGTTCTTTCTCAAACAACTCTTCCCATTATCCTTTTGGGAAGAGATGTTTGTGAAAATGACACATTTGTCCAAAAGTTTAGAGAAATTACGCCATATGCCACCAACCTTTATTTATTTATTTATTTATTTATTTATTTATTTATTTATTTATTTATTTATTTATTATTATTATTATTATTATTATTATTATTATTATTATTATTAATAGCAATATTTTTGTTTAAATTGAATATAATAAATATTATATTAGGTAGAAAATGAATATAAATTTTGTAAAAATAGTAAAAAAATAAAGTTTTATAAATGAAGACAATTTGCATACATAACATAATATAATTATAATTGAAACAAATAAAATGATCAATAAAAAAATATATATTTATTTAAAAGACAACTTAGACATAAGGGTATAAATGAAATTTCACCAAAAAAATTTCCTCAAACAACTAATTTTACCAAACACCTTTTCAAGAAACAGTTAATTCAAACATCTAATGCAAACATGTAATTCAAACAACTAATGCAAACATGTAATTCAAACAACTAATAGCAAACAGCTGATACAAACAACTAACAACTAACAGTTAACAACTGTTTGCCAAACAGAGCCTTAGTAATTATGTAAAAAAATATATATAAACCAATTATTTAGCTTGCACATGGATTTTTCAAACCATGGTTTTATTTAGCCCATAATTTTTTTTATAGAAATCAAATGCACATGATTTTAGCCCATAGTTTTTAAAAACAATATGAGAAGCATCATAATTTCATTGGTTTGAAATTCCTATACATATGAGTTGATTTTCCTCCCTAAAAGCACCAAGGAGAAGCACCCCAAAAATTGTGATAAGGAAAAGAAGAGTTTTGAGGAAAGGAAGAGTTTGGAAGTTTTTGCCAGGTAGATTAAAGAACACAACAAAAATAGAGAGAAGGAAAGGATGATCTTGAAATTGCGTTGCATGTGTTATTTAGGGTAAAATTACAGATTGATAATATAAATGGAGATATGTTTAAGGATTAAAGTAAAAAGTTATCCTTAGGGAGTAAGGAAGTAGGAGAAGAGGAAGTTTTAAATAAGGTGTAAACAATCACGAATTTAGGATTCAAATCAAGCGGTGTCGAGCTCTCGAAATGTACATATGAGTTTAACATTATTACTAAAGCAGATTTTTTGTAAATTCAAAGTAACTAAAAATGAAATTAAACAACTAATACTTTATAATTGTAAAATTAAATTAAATTACTAATACATTATAATTGCCCTCGTCGAGGTTTCATAATCTGAAACTAAAACATGATTTTTTCATTGTCTACAGTTTTGAAAAGATCATCCTCAAAATAAGTAATAATAACGTCATTTAAAAACTAATAAATTATAATGACTCAATTTGAATCAAAATTGCATTCATAACTTCACAAACTCATAATTAATCAAATCAATATTGAAAAATTTTATATTCAATTACCATGGAGTAACTTATGATTCCATCCAACAAGTAATATCAAATAATCAAACAATCTATAACCGCAATCTAGAAAAGTCTAAAGCAACACTTAATTCACAAAACAAAATTTATTAAACACAAATAAAAAAGAACTAAATTCAGAAAATGAATCTCAAGTTTAATGAGAAAATTAGATTAACTACCAAGTGGAATGGAGCAAAAATCACGGCCGAATTGTGAGAAGTCACGGCCGGTTAAGTGAGTGGGTCACCGGCCAATGGAAAAATTTGAGCAAGTATAAGGCTGAGACGAGGAGGGCGAGGGCCAAGGGTGTGTGTGTGTGTATGTTAGGTTTTGCGAGAAAAGTCGAGCAAGTAATGCAGGGGACGACTAGGGTTTTTAGCCAAGCAACCACCAGGCAACTCATGACTAACCGGGCCACCGGCGACGCCTTGGCGCAGGGAGACGAGGAGCGGGGCATGGGTCGGTGCCGCTATGCTAGGATTTTAAGGATTTGAGAGAAGGAAAATTTTGAGAAGTTGGAAGTTATTTAGGAAAGGACCTCTTCATAGGGGATAAAAAAAAAAGTCTAGAATAAAAAACAAAATTGCTCGTGTTAGGATTGAACAAAGCTAGCTTGGCTAACATAAACTCCCTTAACCACTAAACCATCTAACACTTTCTAATTTTTTGTGGTGCCAAATTATATATATATATAATTTTTTTTTAAAATTTTATATGTAACTGTTTTTTCTCAAAAAGAGTGGTGTCAAGTGACACCACTCCTAACACATTGGATCCGCCCATATGTGTAAATAAGGGGTAATATAAAGATAGAATATGGAGAAATTTTAGATATATTAAAGTTTATAAATATGGTACAATATAGAGCATGAAGTTATCTTTCCAAAAATCAAATTTGCTTGATTTAGAGGCATACAACCCGAGTTATGACCGTTTTACCGAAACGAGTGTAATTTTTAAGTAAATTAGGAGCGAGTTCGATTCAAGTAAGTTTATTATTTTCTTGTTGTCATTTTTGGACTTTATGATCTGAATGAAAGTTTTAGATCACTTTTCAAGCTTTCTACTTGGGGTCTTATGCATTGATTTGACATCGGGTGAGAAAGATGTGAATTTTCTACGTTAGCCTTGAAATCGACCAAAACGCTCAAAGTTTTGTTATAGGATTTGTGACAATTTGGTATAAGTTGTTGAGTTAGTTCGTAATTAATAATAATAGACCATGTTAAATAACTACCTTGGATATGTTAAGATTTTACTTCTATTTTATATAATTTTTATGTTATTTTTAAGTCGAGATGAGACCAAGATAAAATTGGTTATATAGAATAACTTTTTAATTGATGTGACAAGTACAAAACTATAACTTATACAAGAAAAAGTTGAAAATGGAAGTATGTGAAAAATAATGATGAGAAAAATTAATATAAGAATATTATTGAAAGAAAAGAATAGATATATACACGAAATACTGATATGAATTATTACGGAGTCACAGAGCACATAGAATACGAATCTATAGCATAGTAGTGATTACAAATTTTTTTTAAGGCTAATATAGTGGTCAATAGGAATGGTCTAAATAGAGAGCAAAATATTTCCTAAAGAAATCAAATTATAATAATTAATCTAAGAATAAAACATTGAACATTGCATAAAAAGATTTAAAACCTGCAAGGAATAATTTAATCAAACTATTGACTATATAACCATTTACTTAAGCAGCAGAAGAGGATTTTCTAATGATTGTTGAGGCAATACACATCATTAAATATCAGTAAGGGATATCAAGGCTAAGGTACGTTTATTTCTTGTGTCTTATGAAAATTCACACACACACACACACACACACACACACACACACACACACACACACACACACATATATATATATACTTAAAATTGAGTGATTTGTTGTTGGCTAAACGTTTGGCACATTACCATTGGTTCCTTTTGTTTTTATCATTTTTTTATATTATCAAAGTTTTTTATAACACCCACTTTATTACATATAAATTTTAATTATAAGTGAATCAAGTCCATTTACTACTCTTGAATGACTATGATTATCAATCACACTTAATTTTGCTAAAAAAAACAATTACAGTTTATCACCTATGAATTTTAATTATAATCATAATCAACATTATATTTTATAACCTATATTTTTTTTGAAGGATTAGTCTATTACTTTAATAATTGTAAAATTAAAATTTTTAAAAAAATCTTAATAAAAATAATATTTATTGTATATAATTAATCTAACTATTCCAAAAAAATATAATATAATAAATCTATTAATTCCAGTATTGAAACTTAAATAAATTAAGATAATTACAATACAATATTATAATAGTTATAATTTAATTTGTTTAAAATTTCTTTAATCATTCATTTATTTTTATTTTATTGCATATATTCAGTTATAATAATATGAATGTTTATTAAGTTAGCAATTAGTATGGGAATTTATATTGATTATATTTAACATTTTTTCTTATTATGATAAAGAATTTTCGTCTAAGTTATTATTTGTTTATCTGTATATGTAACCTATCTCATGTTTATGAAATATATTTATTCAAAACTTTATTTTTGTATTATACAAGGGTAAAAATTATGAGATATAGGATAAGTGGCTTACACAACACCATATGCTATTGTTTTTTCTTTTTTATCAAAAATTTCATTTTGAAGAAGCAACCAACTACTTCTCAATTGAGTGATTAGTCTTGAATGGTGCTCTTTATCTCCATTGTCAACCTCGGATTTTTATAGCAGTATAGCAATGAGAAGACAAGCAAGATTGGGAAATGTAGGACAATATTTTGAGAAGAAATTAATAGTTGTGTATTTCATTATTTTGATGTTTAATTTTCTTATTATATATATAAGCACATCTGTTTATTTTATATATAGTGAATAATAATATTATTATAATATGTTCAAATTCTAGATATAATTGAGTAGTAGCATGTACGATACTTATACAAAAAGATCTAATAATGAACACATATATTTAAAGGAGTTTGGTGCTAACAAAGTGGGACATATATGTCTCAAATTTAAAATGTGGTGGGAGAAAAATGATAAGTTGGAAAGATATTTTATAGATTTACATGATGAAGAATTATTTTCTTTCATTAAGTAACTCAAAATTTACATTCTTCCTCCTAGTAATTACCTTTAGATTATAAAACATCCATATGTATTCTAAGGTTAATATTTATAATTTTACAAGAAATATATATTTAATATTTATAATAGTATATCAACTACTCAAATTATAACACATACCGTGCGAAGCATGGGATTCACACTAGTGTGTGTGTGTGTGTATAAACCAAAATGGTTTGCTTAATGAAAAAGGAATCATTCCAAATATTATTTGTCATCTAATCATGTTGCCCAAATCATATCAATCATATCATATCATGATCATATGATAACGATATCGTATATATTTGGTCATTATCAATCGAACTTTCCGATCGGTGCGGGTGTGCGTATATGTAGGAAACCGATGATCGTAAAAGTCACTCGGATAATAAATGAATAACTGTTTTACTATTTTCTTCCTATCTGATTTATATTTGAATTGAAATTTGCAAGCTCACAAATAACTTTACGTAATATTCATTTACGAGTGCAAGAATAAATGTACTGAGCTTAAGCTCACCATTTCGAAATGTTTTCTCTGTTTTGTTTTAAATGAATAACTGTTTTACTATTTTCTTCCTATCTGATTTATTTTTGAATTGATATTCGCGCGCTCACAAATAACTTTACATAATATTCATTTACGAGTGCAAGGATAAATGTACTCGAGCTTCGGCTCACCATTTCGAAAAGTTTTCTCCGTTTTGTTTTAGGTAAGACAAATGTTGATGGAAGCAAGAGTAGACACATTTATTTTGGTCAACAAGACTTAAAGCCTCATAGTGGTAGCAGGAAACATTGTTTGGGAGTCATCTATTTTATGGTTTAATAAATTAATCACATTATGGGGCGATTGATGAAGACTCCATCTAATAATCCATTTTCCTTTGTTTAGGTATCATCATAAATCATATTATATTTCTCTCATTTCAATTAGTTTGTATTCTTAATCAAACATTCCTTCGTTTTTTGTTTTTCTTTGGCAGAATCTAGAGTGGAGTAGAGGCTCTCTTTTTGTTAGGCAACAAGTCGTGGATTTGAGAATATCTCTTTGATTGTTAATGTTGGATTATTTGAGACTTTCTCTTTATGTTTTTTCCTATGATGTTTTTTAAAATTCAAACTTGTATTTTGGTATTTATTTTTCATGTGAATTTGAGACTTTTTGTTTCATTATTGATGTTGGATTTGAAACTTTTTATAGTAGTCACAATTATAGGGTTCCATGCTTCCTATTATTTGATTTAGTGCATTGAAAATATTGGATAATTATAGGCTAAAACTTTACAAAAAAACTAAAAAGAAAAAATCACACAAACTCAAATGGTGTGAAGTAACAATCGGGTACGAGACTAAAAAAAAAAAAGCAACCGGGTACCCGAGTCTTGGACCCGGCTCCTACTGGGTTCGGGACCGGTTCAGATTTTTGGACTCGTTAGAATTGGGTCCAGGACTGGTCTAGAAATATGGCCCCAGCTCTTACTGGGTCCGGCCAAAATGACCGGATACCCGGTCCCGTTCACCCTTATAGATATGTCAAGACTAACATACAAGATGATCCATGCTAATGGGCACATGAGTTTCTAAGACATGTTATAATTACCCAACTTAAACAAATCATAGTGTAAAACAATTTGGGTAATATGGAATTAGAACAATTAATTCTAGACCACTTTGTGATGTTTGCCATAACAAATCTGACATGTTAAATATGAAATATCTAAGGCAAACTAAATATCCGAGTTAGACTGAGTGGGTCACTTTAGGAGAACTGAGCGAGTTAACCTGACTCGGTTTGATGGCTGAGTGAGTTTCTACTTTCGAAGTAGATTTGAATATGAGACTTAGTGAGATATTCTTTTAATGCTTAACTCTTGGTTTAGTCATGAGTAAATTAGATTGAGTTAGATGATTTTCATAACATATGACTTAGTTCAATGAACTTCTTTTAGGATGCATCTTGGTTAATCCTAAATTTAGATGAATGATTTGAATTTAAAACATGTAAAGAGAAGTCGAGTCATACACGAGTCTTTAACGTCCCCTTTTTGTTGAAAGACATTCAATAAATAATGGCTTAAAGAAATTCATTAGAAATATCAAGCACTAATTGAAATAATTAAAATGTTCTCCCCTTAAACAAATGAGACATTTAAATCCATTAACCTCTTCATGATTGTCCCCCTAAACCAGTGAATTCCCCTACGGTTCAATATTCACATTATTTTCTTCTCTTAATAAAATGAATTCACAAAGTTCATTATTCTCTCTCCCTAATGCATTTCATCAAAAGTTTAAACAAGGAGAGAATAAAATGTTAACAAAATGAGATTAAGGAGCGAGGAAAGAAATATTAGATAAATTATACCAATTAAAAGAACTACGGAATTCAACATAAGTGATATTAGTCATACTTATTGAATGTAAACATAAGTAA
Organism: Talinum fruticosum; assembly: GCA_021018815.1. Classification (NCBI taxonomy): domain Eukaryota; kingdom Viridiplantae; phylum Streptophyta; class Magnoliopsida; order Caryophyllales; family Talinaceae; genus Talinum; species Talinum fruticosum. The sequence continues at coordinate 2,451,798 of JAITYX010000046.1, read as the reverse complement.
GGTCAGTTATACCTTAGTTGATGTCTAAAATGAAATTACTAAAGGGATAACTAGACTTGTACCTGAGTGTTTTCTCATATCTTTGTCTTACCAAGTTAAAATACTAAGCACTCTTTGAGGGTAAGACTTGAGTCGTTTGTTGCTTTGTGGTGTACATGCAAAAGGAAACAAACTAGCCCTTCTTGCTTTCTCTAACGAATCCTAGTAACTATTCTTATTGAGGTCGGTTGTTTAGGAAGCACACTTTTGGGAATTGAAATTTGAGTAATCTCGGAACATGTCCGATTCTTAGTCTTCCCTTTTAATACCGAGTCTCAGATTTGTTAAAGTCTTTTTGTTTGGAAAAGGTCCGGGAGACTTATTTTAATAAACCTTTTTATCTCGAGTTCTCTTACTCACTGTTTGAGTTGGAGTGGGCTCACTTTTCTGAAAGTGGTTTTCGAGAATCCTTTTTGGAAAAACTCTTGTAGGAGTTATCCTCCTTTTCGAGTTGAAACCCAAGCCTTTTTTCTAAAAGAAACAAACACCGAGAACCAGGTAATAAATCAAGGTTTTTCTGACCTTAGGTAAGTTTTAAAACAAGGTTATGAAACTCTTCAAGCTTTTTCTTTAATAGCTCATTTTACGAGCCACTCGGAATCGGTTTCATTATCGTGTGATCTAGTCTCAAGTAGCTTTAAGTTGAGTCTCGGTTTTCTAAATCAATTTTTAAAACTTTGTTTTCAGTTTCAAAAGACTTATTTTTTCTTCAAATAAAGAAGAATCAAAATTGGTCTTTTCCTCTAAATTATAAATGTACTTAGCAAGGTCTTTCTTAGAGAATTTAAGAAAATAGTCAATTACCTCTTGAGAATCGGTTTCTTCAAATTCTAATGAGTTTTGTTCCGATTCAATTTACGTGTGCGAGTCGAGTCATTTCTATTAGACACTTGGACTCATCCTCGGTGTCTTCTTCATCTTCTTACTCATCCTCACTTATGGCTTTCTTCTTCTTTTTGTAGTCTCTTTCTTTTTCGTGCAATATTTGATGATATGTTCCTCTGCTACAACACTAAAAACACTCGGAATAATTAGTAGAAAAAGAATTGAGATTGCGATAAGTTTTACCTTTTCTTTCTCGTTTGAGGACCTTAGCTCTAGGCATCTTTTGTTGTTTCTTGTGCTTTGTCATCTTCTTGAAGCCTCTGGTAATTTGCTCAATTGGGTCCTCGTTAAAGTCCGAGCTACTTGTAGTTGGTTCTTCTTCCTCTCGAGGCCTTCAAGGCGACATTCTTTCTCGAACTGATCTTAGTTTCATCATCTTGGAGATGAAGCTCATGGATCGAAGTTTTACAATAAGTTCATCTAGCTTTAATGTGCTGATGCCTTGAACTTCTTCAATCATTGTCACCGTTGGACCCTATTTCTTCTTAGGTAAGCATCTCATAATTTTTCGACAACTTCTTCATTAGGAACCTTTTTACTAAGAGATTTGAGATTATTTACAATCTCTGTAAATCTGATGTACATCTCGGTGATGCTTTCATCATCTTCCATTTTGAATAATTCGTATTTGTGCGGATACTAGCTGATCTTAGTCTACTTGACTTGGCTTGTTCCTTTATAGGTAGACCCTGTTAAACTCGGATGAGTATAATGCACTCATCAGGATGTTCATCACTTTGAAGTTCTTTTGGTGCTTTTGTTTCTCATCGGTGGTGAACTCGGACTTCGGTTTGGGCACAAACTTATTGTCTACTTTCTTCATTGGTCTATAGTTCCCTTCGAGATGATGTCCCGTACTTCCTCGTCTTGATCTTGAATGAAGTATTGTATCAATTTCTTCCAATGTGCGAAGTTTGAGCTTTTGAACTTTGGTGGCCTCAAGAAAGATCTATCTTCTTTGAATTCTCCCATATATTGAGCCGTGATCTTTAAACCTTTGGATTGTGAGATCCTTTAGAGAAAGGTTAGGATCCGATACCAATTGAAGGTTCACTTGGAGAAGATAATCACCTTAGAAGAGGGGTGAATAAATGTAAGATTTTACAGAATTTAAAGTTCAAGTGAAATTGAGAACTCATAATGTTTAGAGAATATTGAGTCATAGCTCGGTTAAGGCCGAAGCGAGTCTAGAATGACATAGACAAAGAAGAGAGAAAAATGAGACAAGTCGATTTACGTGGAAACCATCCTAGGGCAGAAAATAACGGGCAGTGCTAATCCAAGCACTAAGTCAAATCCACTATTTGAATCCTCAAATACAATGAATAAGAATACCTAGAATTCTTCCCGGACAAATCGGTTATTATTTTTTCAAGGTTTGAAATTTACCTTATCTAACTAACCTAGTACTTCCAAGTTGAAATTCCTTTATCAACTTGGAACCACCTAGATGAAGTTACCTTATCACCTACGGACAATTGAGTTTAAATTACCTTATCAACTCGGTTAGACAGAAATGTGTAGAAAGAGATTACAAGTAATACAAGATTTTTGATCGAGGAGGAAATACAACTCAAAATATAAGATTAGAATGTAGGAGTTGTATGTTAGAGAAGTATGATCAAATTGGTCTCTCTTTTACTGCCATTCATCAAGCGAATTTTTGCTAAGGCTTCTATAAATAGTTTCCCTTAAAGAGATAGCCATTTAGTCTCCAATGTCTTTCTGTTGAAGATGTTTGAGTCAACTAGTCGTTGTAACGGATAATTTGAGGATTCGGATTTCGGACCTTCTTGAAATAGCCATTGTGCCTCGGTCCTAGCTTCCAACAACTCTTTTTTCACCTTTTGTAAACTGGAAAAATAGATAGAAAAGAACGTTAGACTCATATATAAAATATTACCCAAAACATTAACAAACCAAGTTGTCACACGGTTACGAGCTAATCTAGAATTCCGGGCTTTTCAATATGGCGGTTCTTTAACGGTCATGAAGCCTTTGCTTTTTCATTTTCTTAAGATAAATCTCTTTTAGAAAACGTGCGAAAACATTATACAAAATGGTTCTTCAAGGATAAAAATACTTTGGTCCATAATTAGATAAGGATTAGTCTAAATAAAACGTTTAATGACTAAAATTCCTTAATCTAGTACTCTAGATTATTTCAAGTCTAATATTCACTATGCTCAGATTTCAAATATGTCAAAACTCACATACAACATGATCAATGCTGATAGGCACATAAGTTTCTAATACATATTATAATTACTCAATTTAAACAAATTATAGCATAAAACATTTTGGGTAATATCAAATTAAAGCGATTAATTTTAATCACTTTGTGATATTTTCTATAATAAATGTAACATGTTAAATATTGTAATGCCCCGACATAGAGTAATCAGGCACGTTACCGCCATAGATATCCTACTTGGACACCAACAAAACTATCTTAATTTCTTAACCTCAATTAGTACTGTTGGACGACTTACACAATGGAAGCTCTTAGAAAATTTAACCCAAAGTCGGATGAGGTAATTCTAAACGTACAACTTTATACATATTTAATTATATTCATAGCATTTATACAAACTCCGGGCAAAATACATCCATGTTTATTTATCAACATAGTTTAAAACATAATCAAGTAGCAAAATAACTGGGGTTGTCTTCCTAGCTTGGGCCTCCCAAAAAGTTGCTACTGTTGGCCTTCTTAAATGTTTCCCTGTATCTCTTTAACTTTCAAAACCTGAAAAATGGTGAGGTAATGAGCTCCTTGTAAACACCTAAAAGGTGTCGTCCCTTATCTTTTTAATTCTATATTTTATTTTGTGGGCCGGATAATGAAATCCCGAGTTCCCGTTTGAGGATTTGGATCTTGGACTATGTTTGATTGGTGCGACGAAGCCAGCAAACCACAAAGAACCCCTAACACCAAATAAATAGTCTTTTGCCTTGGATCGATCCAAAACTTGTTTTTTCTTTCGGACGGTCCAAGTCCGAGCCAAGCCTTTAGAGACAACGGAGTCAAGTGCTTGCGTATCGGGGTATTCCAAGTTCAGAATACCGCATTTTACTTTTGTCCAATCAAACAAGGAGGGGAAGACTTGAAGACGACATTAAAATGTTGCATTTCATGATCACGAGCATCAAAGTGATGTGTAAGACAGTCCACATGAGACTAAGAGGTTTTTGCCCTCAAAACGACGTTGTGGCCGATGCCCGCCACCCGGACTTTTTAATTGAAAGGCTGCGTTTTGGCTTAGAGACTACCTTGGAAACATGCTTAGGGCACGAAACCCTAGGCATGCCCGGGTGGCCGGCGCCGTGAACCGGGCTCAATCCGGTTTTATCCCTTCTTTATCTGGTTCAATCTTAAGATATTCTAGCCCGGATTTTTCTTAGTCTGCTTGGATGGCTAGGCGAGAGCAACCCTTGGTCATTTGTGACCTAGGTCTCTCCCTATAAACAGACAGACTTTGGCTCTCATTTGGATACGGCTTTGTCCTATGTGTAATGTTGCATAAAACTAACCGGAGCATTCATATCTTACTTGTTACTCTACTGAAAAGCATCCTCAAATTCTCCTCTTTCCTACTTATTGTCGTTGAATTTGTGCAAAGAGTTAAAGAATATTCAATTATTCTGATCTCTCGGGCATTTATTCGATTGATCTTTCCTACTCCCTACAAATTCACCTTTTCCAAGATTGACAAAAACAAGCCTTTTCCTTGGATTCGTCGTTGTCGCATCAAGAGATCCAATGTAGAGGTCCAGATTAGCGAGTGGGACATCTTGAGGGTAACCATTCGGCCTTTGGACGATTATTTAATTTATGCTTTTTTATCATTTTCCGTATTGTGGATCCGAGAGACGTAATCACATTTTAATTTCTCCCCGCCCGATGTAATGTTTTAGTTTTCCACTTTTCTTTTCCGCTTTCTTTAGTACTTTCTTTACCACTTTCTTTATCGTTTTCCTTAATTATGTTTGGTTGCTTTTATTTTCATTTAGCATGTTGAGTGCTTGAGTTTGGCACATGTTTTTAGTATACTACTCAAATTAGTAATGGATGTCTTCGAATGGCTGGAACGGAAGGATTTTCCCTATGTTTCGTACCCTCGCCCTCGAATCCAATTCTCGATTCTAAGACCGATGGAGTCACTTTTAGCCTTTTTCGGTCTTAGTTTTCTCATATTAATATCGGAAGAGCAAATCTTTATCTTTTATTTTTGTTAGTTTCTCTTTCTTAAAAACTTACTAATGTCTCCTTTTTTTTCGCTTTATTTGTATTTAAATTGTATCTCGACTATTTTTTAACCGCGAGAATAAAAAGGGTTCCGACTCGCTAAGCCGGGCAAAAGGCCAAGGCTGACTGTCTCGGCCTTAGCCCTTGGCCAACGCCGGCCACAACTAGGTGCAGGCTGCCGTCCGCACCGAGTGGTCAGCAAGCGAGCTTTGGTGCGAGCTGGTGTTTTCACACCAATTTGGCTCTAAAGCCTCGTGGAAGATTCGATAAACCCTAATTCTATCTCTTTTGGTTAAGAAATAATATTCCAAGGATTCTAAAAATAATTGCTAAAGTAAAACAATTAATAAAACGCCAATCAATTCAATCTAATTTAACTCTTTAATTTGATTTAATAAAACTCGAAAATCTTAATAGGAGATCAATCCCCACTTGTCTAAAATTACTCTTTTAAAATCTTAAATCATTTTCAAACCCATTTCAAAAGAAACCCTTACGCCAAGGTACGTGGGGAATCTAGTTCTGGTCGTGGTTCCTGCACTCCCGAGCCCCGTGAATAACCCTTACTTTCCCCGTCATTGCACTTTACACATTAATCGGTTAAGATGTAATCACATAATACATATAAACATATATAACATCCCAAATTGAACCATATGGATGGTAACATCCGAATGCAAATATTTCATGCACATAACTTCACAATATTGTCATTCATATCACTTGGATACGTAAGTACTCACGGATAAACAAAACAAATCGTATGTATAATTATTATAAGACCAGCAATTCGACTAAGTCAGTCATACCTGTCCCATTCCGGATATGATTCGAAACTCTCGTTTTCACTCAAGTCCCTAAACAAATTCTACTGCTAGTTTATTCACTAAACTAACCATAGTTGTCCCTTACCAATCATGTCTCTTGGGCTCATAGTCCCCACTTGAGTCCAAATGAAAGCAAAGTTCACTAAATTAGACAAATAACTCAACTATAACCACAACTCGTAAATATGTAAAAGCATATATATATATATATATATATATATATATATATATATATATATATATATTCTCACAAACTTGTTGAAATCACGTAATATATTTTTTTACATAAAGCCATAACTACACATATACTTAAAATTAAATATATCATAGTCTAATAAATATTCTAATATGGAATCCATATCACAAACCTTTCAAATCCAAATTAAAATCCATACTCATATCATATTCGTAACATTCTTACACAAACGGAATTACTTAATTTAGGGAAAGTCAACCCATGACTCGCACAAAGAACCATCACAACAAAAGGGTGACAAACAAATCCTGGAAGCACGTACCAGCCGTAACTAATTCATATGGTACCAACTAGTGGACAAGCTACAACTCAAACATATGGTACCAACCAGGCACCCTCGCTCTAGAGGATGCGAACTCGTCCAAATAACAAAAACTATGGAGTTACATTCAAATTATAGCAAGCTTAGGCCGAAACCCTCATCACCCACCAGGGGCTCACATAACTATAACTTATGGACTGACAAACAAATCCCAAAGGATCGGTTAGAACTTTTCTCACCTGGGCGACCCTCGGCCGACAAACAATCCTAGGGATTGGTTAAACCTTTCCCACTAGGGGAGCCAAACAAAACAACGAGATGCTTCTATAACCATAACTCTAAAACCTAAAAGTAATAGTCTCGGTTAAGAAATGAACCTCTTCCGTCAAAACATAATTTGACGAATATGTTGTCATAATACGTGATATTATTTTTTGAAAACTTGTATTCATAATTCATGCAAATTCTATTTTAATAATATTGTTAAACAATACATATGTAAAACTAAATAAATTTTCAAAATTTCCAATTTATATTGTAATTGAGATATATTACTTTTTATTACATAAACAACCCTCATAGGATTAATTTTCAGGAAACCCACATAAATAGGCTAGTTTATGCAAACAGGATAGATTCGTTCAAAAATTAATATCTCATAAACTACACATTCAAAATTCACAAAACTTTACAAAAAAACTCCATATATTACCTAAAACCTACAGTAAACATTTCCAAAATTTTCACCAAGCTAATAGTTTCATAAAATTCATACAGTGACCGATAAATGGGATAAATTCAAAATTAACCATCTTTTATCAATTTATTGTCCTATCCCAAATACTCACGAAAATTAACTAAAATTTTATGTTTATTAATTAAATTGGCAGCATTACTATCAATCTCATACATGATTAATTCAATAAAATTTTATATAATCCAACAATCACAAAAACACATTAGATAGATAGGTTTCTAGTTAATCAAAGCTAGGTTTTCTACTCCATTAAACTCTAAACATCAATTACATATATTAAACCATCATGGATACTCAAATTCAAAAATGAATTATCAAACTTAATCTTCCCCTAACCAATTTTAGATTAAAAGAAAGGTAAGAATTACTCACAACAATTTTTACTTGACTCAAATTTCCTCCTCTTCTTTTCCTTCTTTCTTCTTTCTCCTTTCTTCTACCTGTCCCTCTCTTGCTCTCTAATTTATTTATTTTTTGCTGCGTACATGGCTGGAAAATAACATAGGCAGCCCCCACCTTATCCTTATCTCATAAATCAGGGGCTAAGCCCCATTTCCATTTCTAGTTTTTATTTTCTTTCTTTTAAATTACCTTTTTACCTAATTCTTTTCACTTTATCCTTCTTTTTAAAAATACTAATTCTATTATAGATAATTACTGTTTTATAAAATTAGATCACAAAATAAAATTTTTCAATATATGATAAATCTTATATTTAAACCTAAGACGAAAATTAGTAGGTGAAATTTCGGGTGTTACATCCTCCCTCCCCCTCCCAAAATAAGTTTCGTCCTTGAAACTTGACATACCTTGATTTTGACGTGGATCGCATTAGTTATTCTCTAGTGGCCTCATGACATAAATTCTTCCCATCGAACTTTTGCTCCTATCATAATAAGTCTTCTTGTTCAACGACCGAGAGTCGTCTCCCTCATCTTGATAGGGTCTCTTAGTGTTTCTAAGGCCCCTCTTATTATACTCAGGACAATTAACAATGATATGTCTAGGTTTTCCACAATTCAAGTATTTCCCTTTTGCCCAATAACATTAAGTTTCAGTATGCTTTTTCCAATAGTTCATATTAATAGTCATACCGGATCCTTGTTCTTCAACATTTTTCTTCTCCTTCCCTAAATTCGAATTTGTAACACCGGATTTCTTTGCAATAATTGAATTCTTCGCCTTGCTTTCTTTTAAAATCTTTTCAACTCATATGGACCGTTCATATAGGTCTTGATATTTGGTAAACATCCGAGATGCCAACATAGTACGTATGTAGATATCTAACCTATCTTCAAATCGATCCACTTTCCGTTGCTCAGTATAAACCAAATGCCTTCCAAATTGGCTAAGTTCTGTAAACTTCCCACCATATTCCATCATTGTCATCTTTCCCTAGTGTAAGTTAGAAAATTATAATTCCTTAGCCCTCTCGGACATCCCGAGGATAGTACTTGTTCATTCATTTTCTCTTTCAGCTTCTCCCAACTCAATGTGTTTGCATGTTCCTCTACCAAGTTTGGCTTAACAGAATCCCACCAATGATATGCTTCTCCAACAAATAGTTATGTATCCAATCCCACTTTGTACTCCTCAGGGCACATCATAGTCTTGAATATTTTATTGATCTCCTTCATTCATTCATCCAACTCGGAAGGATTAGTAGTTCCCCTAAACTTCGAAGGTTGTAACATAAGGAACTTATTAAATAGATTAATTCCTATCATAGGGTCATATCGGTTTCCTCCCTCTATAGCAGCTATCTAAACGAATTGGCTATAGGTATGCTAGTACGTTGGGTGTTTGGTCATATAAGGCCCACAAGTAAAGCAAGCACGTATAGTTCAAATAAGCACAAATACATTCACATAATCATGTATTCAAATTGTCAAAGTAAACAGTCAATTACATGCGTACACAAAGTCCTAAAGGAGCCAAACCTATTGTTGTGATACCACTTCGTAATGGCCCGACCTAGAGTAGCCAGGAACGTCACCGCCGTGGATGTCCTACTTGGACACCCACAAGGCTATCTTAATTTCTTAACCTTACTTAGCCTGTTGGACGATTAGAGCAGCCGAAGCTCTTAGAAAATTTAACCCAAAGTCGAATGAGGTAATTATAACATACAACTTTATACATATTTAATTATATTCATAGCATTTATACAAACTCCGGGTAAAATACATCCATGTTTATTTATCAACATAGTTTAAAACATAATCAAGTACCAAAATAACAGGGTTGTCTTCCTAGCTTGGGCATCCCAAAAAGTCCTTACCTGTTGACCTTCTTAAATGTTTCCATATGTATCTCTTTAAATTTCAAAACCTAAAAATAGTGAGGTCATGAACTCCCGAGTCCAGTGAATAACCCTTACCTTCCTCGTCGTTGCACTCTACACTTAACCAATTAACAAGTAATCACATAAAACACATAAACATATATAATATCCAAAATTGAACCATATGGAAGGTAACATATGAATGCAAATATTTCCTGCACATAACTTGACAATATTGTCGTTCATTGCACTTAGATACTTAAGTACTCATAGATAAACAAAACAAATTGTATGCATAATTATTATAAGACAAGCAATTCGACTAACTCACTCATACCTATCCCATTCCAGATATGATTCAGAGACTCTTGTTTTCACTCAAGTCCCTAAACAAACTTTACTGCTAGTTTATTCATTAAACTAACCATAATTGTCCCATAGCAACCGTGTCTCTTAGGCTCATGGTTCCCACTCGAGTCCAAATGAAAGGGAAGTCCACTACGTTAGACAAATAACTCGAGTATAACAACAACTCATAAATACATAAAAGCATATACATATATAAAATAGATTTTCACAAACTTGTTAAAATCATGTAATATATTTTTTTACATAAAGTGATAACTACACATATACTTAAAATCAAATATAACGTAGTCACAAATATTCTAAGATGGAATCCATATCATAAACCTTTCAAATCCAAATCAAAATCTATATTCATATCATATTCATAATATTCTTACACAAACGAAATTACTTAACTTAGGGAAGTCAACCCATGACTCACACAAAGAAACATCACAACAAAAGACTCGACAAACAAATCCCGGAAGCACCAACGGCAACTTATTCATATGGTACCAACTAGTGGATCAACTACAACTCAAACATGTGGTACCAGTGCAGACACCCTTGCTCTAGAGGATGCAAACTGTCCAAATAACAAAAAATATGGAGTCTCATTCAAATTCCAACAAGCTCAGGCCGAAACCCTCGTCACCCACCAGGGAGTTACATAACTTTAACATATGGGCCAACAAACAAATCCTAAAGGATCGGTTAGAACCTTTCCTACTGGCCGACCACCGGGTCAATCAACAAATCGTAAGGGATTGTTTAAACCTTTCCCACTAAGCGACCCATAAAAAAATAACATGCATTTTGGTCGTTTCTACCTTTATGCACACAGGCAATTTTCACATTCAATACCCAAATTATTGAACTTGGATAATTCCATGAAGTAATTGAAGTAATTGGGAATAGACTAGCAGAGGAAGTAATTGTAGATATCCAATTTCAGCCTAAAGTTGCTGAATTTGATAGTGGAGAACTCATAGGGTTATAAAAATATTGGCTCCGTTAATTGATGAGGGAGTTGTTGTTATTAATAAAAGTGGTGCCAAGCTCCGAAGTAGAGTAGAGAGAGGGTAGAGAGAGGAGGGTATAGAGGGAAAACAACATTATAGGATGTTAAAACATAATCGAAATTGGGTAGAGAAGCATTAGTTGACTACAAAAGTCAAAACAACCAATTGTTCATAATGGTTGGTCATAAATTAGTATTCATGGTGGTGATGCAGTACTGATGGTCAGCGACGTAGATGACGTGAAATCTACTAGGACATAGGAAGAGGGGACAGAAAAAAGTGCATGAAAGATGCAAGTAAATTGAGATTATTTTAGGATATTATAATGCAAATATTAGAGTAGTTAAAAAGTCTTAGCTATAATTATCAATAATAATTAATTATTGAAATAATAAATGAGATTTTATTTGATACTACTAATATTTTATCGTATCCATCGCCCTAAGGGTGACTATTAGCAAAATTTATATAACGTACCGAGATTTTAGCTAATGATGATTGACTTGCATATGAATGTTTCACTTGAATATGTGATTTAATCTGTCGCATAATATTTGGTTGGACTTAATACTTTTGAGAACAATTAATTTTTTTATAAGCCCATTGTTTTAGCTCGCACATAGATTTTTGAAACGATGGTTTTGTTTAGACCATAGTTTTTTTTTATATAGAAATAAAATGCAAATGATTTTATCCCATGGATTTTTAAAAAAATTTGACACAAGTATCATAATTTGATTGGTTTAAAATTTATATAAGTATGAGTTGATTTTCCTCCCTAAAAGCACCAAGAAGAATCACAACAAAATAAAGAGAAGGAAAAGAAGAGATTGGAGGCTTTTGCTTGGTAGATTTAGGAAGAAGTAAAGAAATATTAAAGAGAATCATTTAGTTAAATTGAGGTGAGTAATTCTTATATTTTATTTTTAACTAAAAGGGGTTAGTAGAAGATAATTAAAAGAAATAATGCATGAATATAATAACCTAGACTTAAGTAAAGAATTAAAATTTTAATTTTACTAAATTAAGAACTCACCTTAGTTTTATGTTATAATTTGTTTGATTATTTAGATGCTCTAATTGAATTATGAATATGTATGATTGACGAGTGCGAGATATATTCTAATCTTGTATGTATTATTGTATGGTTAAGGAGAATAATGATTGTTGAATATAGATGCTAAATTTCATATTATAAAATATTTTCTTCATTGTTTGATTTTCTGCGAATTATTGGATGTACAAAAAAAATAAAAATTGTACTATAGCTTCTATATATTATATGGCAATTTAATGAAAATTTTTATGAATTTTAGATGAGTAGGGTTTGAGTTATGAATTTTTAAGTAAAATGGCTTGATTTATGCTAAATATGAACTAGCTATATGTTTGTAATTTGTTCGCTGATTTGTTGATTAATTATGAAGCATAAAATCAGTAGAATCAACTATAAATGAATTATGTGCACTTATCGAAATTATTTTGCAAGTGTTAAACCTATTTTCATGCATCTATATGACTATGTACATGACGACGAACTTGTTAATTTAAGATGTAAATGTATGTTTTCTTAAAAGAAATATGATAATAATATGATTTTAAGATATGTTAAAACTATGTTTAAAAAAGAGAGTGAAGTTCATGTCTGCATAGGACTATTGCTTATGTGTTATGTTATAGAGTTATGGCCGTAGAAGTCGTTTGTCTTTGTGTGTTTCAGGTTGCCTGTTTTGAGAAATTTAACAAATCCACTAGGATGTAATTTTTCGTCTTTTATGTTATCGTAAACACCTAAAAGCGTCATCCCTTTTCTATTTGTTTATTTTATTTATTTTTGTTAGCCCAAGTAATGAAAACACAATCTCATTTGCATGTTCGAGTCAAGATCGAACTCGAGTGATAAAATACATTTTTGCCCACAAAAAGCCAACTAACCCACAAAAAGCCAAATAGTATCAAGAACAGCTGAAAGTACATCTCCCTAGGCTCGGCACACTTTTCGAGACCATGAAAAAGGTCACCATGGGCTGACGTCCGCTCGCGGGCCCTCTTAAAAGGCATCGTTTTGGTTAGTTCAGCTTCTCATACTCTCCTCTATCCAGTTCTGAAAATTTTGTATAAACAGGAGGGTTCCGGCTCTCATTTTACACCTTCCACGCACCATGAGCAGTTGGAAATCCCACCAAGCTGCTGAAACTCTCTTCCTCTCTTCTTTACACTCTCACCCATTCTGTCTTAAAATCCTCTTTCTAAACCTTTCACAAAAAAGCCTTCGTTTGCCTTTTTCACATCCCCCCACCCAAAATTCGATCGCAACTCAAGTCTAGCAAGTGAGTCAACATGAGGGCATCATTCTACCACCCAAAGTTTTGTTTTGTATTTTATTTAATTTCCATCTTTTTATTGCTTTACGTATTGTGGATTCAAGATATAATCGCTTCACTTTCCTACTCACCCTATGTAGTTTTCTTTTTCGCTTTCTTTATTTCTTTCATCTAATTTCTTTCCTTTACCGCTTTATATTATGTTTGTTTACCTTTTATTTCCACCTAGTGCATGTTGACTGCTTGTTTTTCTTAGCATGATTTAAATTCACCTTTTCAATTAGTAGATGTCGTCTTTTGATGGGTAGAATGAAGAGTGTCCCTCTTTGTTTCATACCTTCTCCCTTGAACACCGGATTGGTTTAAAACCGATGGAGTCATTTTTAAAACCTTTTCCCATTTTGAGTCTTTATACCGAATTTATAGAATTGTTTTTTTTAAAGTTTTATTATTTTGTATTTTCAAACCTAACTGGCGACTTCTCTTTTTTCATCTCTTTTTCTCCTAAAATTGCATCTAGGCTTTTTTTTTATAAGAATTGGCAAAAATGGAAACATGGCTTATAGCGTGAGCCATCTGACCAGAATTGCTTCGACAATACTGGCCAAATGGTCGGCGGATGAAAGCTATGGCTAGTTGGCCCCGGTCTCTAGGTTGCCCTCCGGGCTTAGCTCCTGGTCCATACAACTTTAGCTGTTCGGCCAAGTTGAGCTTTGCGGCAACCATATTTTTATTTTAACTTTTCTACTAAAAAAGCATCCCTAGTCTTCTAAAACCTCTTTTGAAAATAAAACGATTTTAAAAATTGTCAATCAATCCCTTCTTAAAAATATCTCTTTCAAAAGTCTTATTGTTCATTTGATAAGCACACCTTGTGTGAAGTCGGCATTCGTGGGAAAAATTGATATGCTCCTATGGGATGGGTCATGGCTCCTACAGTAGTGACTTCACCGGGGACACTTATTAAGAGCGTGAGATACAAAAGTTGAATTTGTTAGTCTTTATCGAGTTCGCATTAGGAATTTGGCATTAATTTAAGTGACCTTGAACATAGTTGTTTTTATAGACCTATATGCTTCAACCCATAAGAATCCTTTTCGGGAGGTTGAATAATTATCTTGATGGTTCCACTCGATTTAACACCGAGGTGTGATTACTCTCCACTCACAACATGCTTTTTGATTCCCGATCGAGAGGCACCGATTATTCAAGTCCCGCTATACATCCTATATGAGACGAAATTTTTAGACTATGAGCCACCATGTTTATCTGACATAGTACCTTATGAACCATAAAATCTTTGTGGTTTAGGTTGAACCTTCATTTGCATTCTTGGACGTATGTGGTTGCTTTTGTTATTTAATCCTTTTTCTTGAGTCCGAAGACTCGGGTTTGAACTTATTATCTCTCTTAATAGTTTTGAATTCAAGTCATTCTCAAACCTTACAAACATTATCGTTAAGTTTTCATCTCTGTTTGACCCACTAAAAAATCCTAAGTAAACACCGAGTTTCGGGTTTCGACCCACTCGGATAGACTCGAGACGGAAATCTTGCTTAAATAATTTCATGAGCTTAACTTGTTATTTTAACTAGCTTGTTCTAAAAATAAAATCTGAATTATAGTGTTAATTCTAACTTAAGCCAGATTTATTTAATTGAAATTATTTTCAATTGAAAAATAAAGAAATGTGTTTAAAGTTTTTTTTCTTACTCATTTATCACCCAAAGATAGACACAAATGGAATATTAGACTTAAAAAATTCCATTTAATTAGATTAAGGATATTCTGCAGTAAGATATTTGAATTAATTAATATCTTTAACTAATCTTGAACCAAAGTATTTCTATACTTTGAGTACCACTTTGGTTTGTTTTTGTAGGTTGATAAAAATTGATTTAACTCAATTTAAAAAGCAAAAACAACCGTCTTCTTACCGTTAAATGCCAGCAAACAAAAAAGCCGTATTTTTAGGCGAGGCTCGGACATCGTGTCGTGGTTTCTTGTTACCATTTCTGGTAAACTTCAAGTTTGAGTCTAACGGTTGTTTCCACCCTAGATCATTTTTCGAACCAAGAACCTAAGCACAATGACTACCTCCACAACATTTCTTTTTTGAGGGACTTAGACTATCCGTTACAATGGCTAGTGATTCACTTCGATTAAGCCTAAGGCACAATGACTATCTACATTGCTGATTATAAATAGAAGCCACTTCATAAAACTTAGAAGATTGCTGGAACATAACTCTCAACTCTCATACTCAATCTTTCTAAACTTTCAACTCTGTTCTTAATTTTCTCAACTTCGAGTTGAAACAAGAAGTCTTGTAATCAGTTACATTCATTCGTACTTAATTCTTCCGTAATTTCCCTTGACTAAGCTGTTATAGGTAACTCAGCTCAGTTGTACCTAACTCGTAAAGGGTATCTTAGTTAAGAAATATTAGGGCAGATAAGGGATCTTTTGTGCCTAGGAAAAACCTTGTATCGAATTATCTAAGGGAACAATTCAGCGAGTCAGTCCTTGTATTTTGTATATTCAAAATAATGTATTTGACTTGGTATCTAGACTAATATTGGTTGTGGTATTCTGCCCCATAAGGTTTCCACGTAAATTCTCTAGTGCTTATTCTTTCCGAGTCCAATATAGACTCAGCTTATCCTTTTGAGTCATGACTTTAGCATCAAGTTTTTTTATTTCCGCAAAATTTCCTTCATACCCTATTCACCCCCTTAGAGTGATTCAAACTCTCTAAGCACAAACCTTCAGAGCCTATAGTAGTTTAGCCAGGTCAGTCCAATAATTCTTGCATTTGTACAAAATAAAAAATAATAGAACTTCGAGTCGATCCATTTCAAGTTTTTCCGCTGGGCCCATTTCTTGTTGCAGTAGATTGTAGGTCCATGCTTTGTTTCTGCACTTGCCTTGCATTATTGCATTTTCAAACTTTTTTCATTAGGCCAAATAAAAATCATCCCAGTAAGGTGAGTCCATTTTTTGTATTAGTCAAATAAAAAAATTATCTCAATTACGGTGAATCCATTTTTTGCATTAGCCAAATAAAAATCATCTCAATTAAGGTAATTCCATTTTGCATTAGCCCAATAAAAATCACTTCATTTTAAGTGAATTCATTTTCGCATTTTTTTCCATTTAGGTCAGCCCTTTTTTTCAAAAAAATGCATTCGTTTTCCCCTTAAGGATCATTTAAGCCAAAATTAACCATGACCTTATTCAAAGATTATGCTGCAAAAATTGAAGCCAAAATTAAGGCTTATGATATAAAAGATTGAATCCATGTCTAAAACCCTTGACCTCATACTTAAAGAAAGAAACCAAAGTACAAAGGGAAAGAAAAAGAAGATGAGCATGAAGTTCCCAAATCTCGGTATGATCCACAAATAGATCAAATCGAAAATATATTATGGGAATCCACCATGTTCGATGACTACTTGCTTGGCCTAGGGATTCACTTCAATCCCTAAAGGCAAATTGCCCCCAAAATTAACCATGCCCAACATCAAGTTCCACGAGACTAAAAACCCTCACCACCATATGAGGAACTTTGTAAGGGCAATGACTTTAAAGAATGTACTTAAGGACAAATATCATGTCATCGTACCATAGCAGTTCAACAAAGACGTCATGAAGTGGTATAATGTTGTTGGCCCACAGAAGGTGACAAACTAGTAGGATCTTTGCTGAGAGTTGTTACACTAATACTCCTGGTACTGATCTACCAATCACTTTTTGAGACCTAGAGTTGATCAAGCAAGGAGACAAGGAAAACTTCATTGACTTCCTTACTCGTTGGAAGGCAAAGGCCGCCCACATGGCAGACCGACCCTCTAAAAAGATCAGGTTAGACTTATCATCAAAAAACTTAAATTTGTTTGTCATCAACACTTGAAGTTCTTATCTTAATGGACTTCAAAACACTATGAGATGTAGGCATGCTCATAGAAGAGGAGTAGTTATCCACAAAAGTCGCAACCAACTAGAGGTCATGCGTAGGTTTAGGCAACTCTCTTACGAAGTAGAACACTTCACCATCCAGTGATCCAATCACTTATCAAGGATTCCAATAAAGTGCGCATTTCTCTATTTTAGATTCATCATTGATCTATTATTGTTTTTCTGTTTTAAAAAAAAATCAATATTTTTTAAACTGTGAAAGTCTTATTTTCGTTATAGCGAGATATGTAGGAAGCCCATGAGGTTCGTCCCCAATCTCAATCTTATTCAAATTTCCAGTTTCCATTTCTGATTACCAAAATTCCCAAATTCACGACCACTTTGCTATATCTAGATGAGCAAAAATCAATTAGGAAGCATGCCATATTGACCCAGCTTCGGACCATCAAACCTAGGTTTCAATGTTCAGCAATAGTACATTGCAGTTCAGGTGACCAATTTTTCATTATGCTTTACTTTGGGGAGTAGGGGCTAAAAGTACAATTTTATCTTTGTCTTTTTGAAAGTTTCACATCATATTAATAAAAGACTACATTTGTTTTTAGATAAGTGTCCTGGACTCATCCCCTTTGCATGAGTCAAAATCCTAAAATGAACATTCAACAAACAAAGCACCATACAAGAATCAACATCATCCAAGAAGTCGGCATCAAGAAGGACATCGACATAATTCAAAATATCAGTCGGAAGGATCACACCATCGCAACAAACTCGGGGAATATCCATGAGGAGATACAAATCGTCTACCACGAAAACAAGGGGGCTATCATCACACATATTAAAAAGCTCAAAATTAGAATGGGGCACATAACCCTTCTGAACTTTAGATTGTCAAGCAAGTCAAGTTCAGACCATTCCTAAGAGTTTAGGTCATCCAATGACCAAGTCTAGTATCTGTCCCTACTCCGACAAAAGTGGATAGACCTTGAGCTTTACGGCCAACAGCGGTCAAGATTCAAACATCGCAGTTGAGTCTTACACCCAAGAGCGGTCAAGGCTCGACATCCCCGTTGAGCTTCGGACCCAACAAGTAGTCAAGATTCAAACATCTCCATCTAGCTTTAGACTAAGAAATGATAATGTTTTGGCTCATCATCTGAGTTTCAGGACTTTTAATCAACCAAACTCAAGAACCATATAGCCGGATTTCAGACTTCATTACCCAAGTCAAGTTCAAGCCCATTGCCAAGCTTCAAACTATATATGTTTAGACACCAAAAAAGTGTCATCCTTGTTTCTTTTATTTATTTATGTTGATTCGATGATGAAATCTGAGTCTTGTTTGCGAACTCGGGTCATGATCGGACTAAAACAGCGTGACGGAAACAAGTAGCCCATAAAAAGCCATTCAGCACCATAAAACAACCTATTTTCATTTTTCTGGGATTAGGGCGCCTGCAAACAGTTTCTTCAGCCGACCCAAGATAGATTTGGACTCCCAAACTACGATATGAACTGGCGCCGATCTCCCAAGCTTATTAAATGCAGCATTTGATATCTTTTAGCGGCCAAACACGGCACATGCTCATGAACATCCGCACAATGATGTTTTGGACAGGTGCTAATCCCCGGATCCCTTGAAACCGCATCATTTTGACCAGTTCGAATATCCTATTTTCACTTTATCCTTTCCCGGAAATTTCACACCTGGTATCCGTAACTAGCGCGCTGGAATTGATTTTTAGGGTTTTATTAACCCTAAAAACTCCTATAAAAAGAGGGTACCCCACTCATTCTTTACACACCAATTTAGCTGGGTAACCACCCCTACTTAGGTTGAATTCTCTCCCTCTCTCTTGTATCACTCTCCCTCACTTCCACTCTCAAAAACCTTTTCTAAACCTCTCTAAAAAAGGCATTCTTTTGCCTCTTTCGCCTGTCACTGGCCTACTTGTCACTCTGCCGAACTCGATCGTGATTCAAACCTAATAGGTAGGTTAACCTGAGGGTGTGCATCCACCATCTCGAAGTTTACTTTTACATCTTATTTAATTTCAGTATTTAATTGCTTTCCATATTGTGGTTAAAGTTGTATCACTTTAGCTTTCCATTATGCCCAATGTAATCTCTTATTTTTCGCTTTCCTTTTTCAGTTTTCTTTCTTTTATTGCTTTCTTTATGCTTTATTTACCACTTTACATCATGTTTTGTTTGACTTTTATTTTCTCTTATTGCATACTGATTGCTTGTCTTTCTTAACGTGATTTAAACTAACCTTTTCAATTAGAAGAGGTTGTCTTTTGATAAGCGGAATGAACAACATACCTCTTTGTTTCATACCTTTATTTCCAAATACCGGATCATTGGTTTAAGACTGACGAAGTCGTTTTTAATACCATTTTTTATTTTGAGTTTTTGTACCGAATTCAGAAATGTGCTTTCTTTTTATTTTAGTTAGTTTTTATTTTTAAAATTGACTGGCGACTCCCTTTTAAATGTTTTTAACTCTCAATTGCATCTCGGTTTTCTTAAACAGAAATGGGTAAAAGATGGTGAAGTAACTCACGGTCCAAGCCATCTGACTAGGACTGTCTCTGCAGTCCCGGCCAGATGGTCAACGCCGGACAACATCCCTAGTGGACCGCCCACGACCCCGAGTTGTTGGTCAGGCTTAGCTCCTGGTCTAGATTGTTTTGACTTCATAGCCTTGTTGAGTTTTATGAGAGTATTCCTTTTTTTCCTTTTTGTCTAATGAAGCATTCCGAAACTTCTAAAATTGATTTCAAAAATAAAATAGTTTCCTAAAATCGCCAATTAGTCCTTTCTTAAAGATCTCTTTCAAAAGCCTTATCGCTTGCTAACCATAACTCGCGTGAAGCCGACATTTGTGGGAAGACTCGATCTGCTACCTACGGGGACGGACAACTCCTATAATATAGTCAAGTTTAGGAACATTAATCCGAGCTTCAGAACTTTAATTATCCAAGTTCAGGAATCATCAAGCTGGAGTTCAGACTCCATTAGTCAAGTTCAGGCCAATCATTAGATTCAAGTCATATCTAATGACCAATCATCGACGCTCCTCCTCTCACTACATCTATTAAGCATCCAAATCAGATCCTTATTCGTCGACGTAGTTAGATAAAAACTAGACTTTCGTACATTTCATTATCAACTAACAAAATTGTTTGTGCAGAAAGTTTCATAGCCAGGCTTCAGACCAAAGAATGGTCATGTTTAGCCCCTCATCCGAGCTTCAGGACTTTTGATCAAGAGAAGCTCTGGAACCATATAGCCAGATTTCAAACTTCACTACTTGAGTTAAGTCCATGGCCTCTTGTTGGAGTTCAAGTCACCAGACAACCGATTCCAGGCATCCTAAATTCACGAACACAACTGGCATCCGAGGCAATGCTAACTAAATAAATTAGTACCCTTTAGTGTTTACTTTTATCTTTGTCTTTCAGACTCGATCAAAGTGGGGCTAACTATAGACACCTAAAAAGTGTTGTCGCTTTTATATTTATTTATTTGATTTATTTTCATTAGCTCGGTGATGAAAACCCAACCTCATTTTGCATGCTGGGGTTGAGATCAAACTAAAGTAGAGGGATAAAAGACATTTTAACCCACAAAAAGCCAACTAACCAACAAAAAGCCAAGCAGTGTTAAGAACAACCAAAAGTACATCTTCTTGGGCTCGGCACACTTTTCGATACCATAAAAAAGGTCACCATAGGATGGCGCCAGCCCCCAGAGCCTCCTGAACAACATCGTTTTGGTCAGTTTAGCTTCCCGGACTTTCCTTTATCCAGTTCCAAAAATTCGTTTTGGCTTATCCTTTCGGCCGACGGCTTTGCGGCTAGTTTAGGGTTTCCTAAACCTTAAAATTTTCTATAAACAGGAGGGTTCTACTCTCTCATTTTACACCTTTCAAACACCAGTTCCAGCTAGAAAATTCCCTAAGTTGCTGAAACTCTCCCCCTTTCTCTTCTCTACACTCTTTCCCATTCTCTCTCAAAATCCTCTTCTAAACCTTTCACAAAAAGGCCTTATTTTTCCTCTTTCAACTCTGCCTTTTTCCACCACCACCCTCACCACCCCTCCACCAAATCTCCACTACCCCTCTAACCATCTTTGAATGACTCTCTGTTTCTCTATCTTTCCTCCTCTGCTCCATTGTATGCCTCTCTTTCTCTCTCAAAACCCGCATCTCTTTCTAATTGGCCTATGGTTCTATCAATTTAAAAGCTGCTCTAGTTCAATATGTTGCCAACTCATAACCTGATCCACCAACTCCGTTTGTACAACAGTTAACAATGACCATTTCCGACGAAATTCCACTCCCTTTGACATTTTTTGGTGAGGTCTCCCATCTCTATTATAGATATGTGTTCTAAGTGGCATAAATGTCGAAGAAGATCTATCCGAAGGCGGGTAGGTTGTCCTTAGAAGTGATGATGATGTTGGTGTATGGACTGAGGGCATGGTGGAGGAGAGTGAAATGCATGAGGCGGAGAGAACCTTGGAGCTATAACGAAAACTTTGTGTAATGCCCCGACCCTTGGGTAGGGACGTTACATCGCCACCACCCTTCTCGAGTATCCTTAAGGCCAATATAGGGAAGAACTTGGCAAACGTAACATGTTTTTAAAATTATTGGAAGTCGAGTTCGCAATATTTTTTCAAGAGAGAAACTACAATGAATTTTGAGCCCACACGGTTCCAAAATTTAAACTTTTAGGTTCACAAACCCCTACATCATAAAATGGAGTGCAATAGTAATGGAGTCTTGGTGGGGGTCACCGAGGCTGAATCATAACATCTATAAACGCTAACGTACTTCTACTTACAAACATGCTCAAATACTTAATAAGATTTACATGTCAAATTCAAAGTTACACATAAGTAACCCATGCATACTAAGTTCCTTGTTGCAAAAAAAAAAAAAACAAAAAAAAAAACCATCAATACAGTCTCCAAAATGATAAAGTTTTCCAAAAACCTTACTCTTGCTCTGGATCTGATTAGATGAAAAGTAAAGGAATGAGCAACCACCGCTTAATGGGAGTTCTTTGCCTCCCAAAACCAAAATAACTTTGCATGTGTATACATATATAATAGCAATCTACTTAACAACAATAATATTAGTAATTAAGTCGCATAAAAAATATAATCATATTGAATGAAAAGATCGTAATACATTAGAACTCAAGTGATCTACATTTTCTTCATCAATGCCACCAAATCACGGCTCTACTTGGAACTTAGCTTAATTTTACTATCTTGAATTTCTTTGGATAAGAGTTAGTACCCTGGTACTTAATTGACGCCTGTGAGCCAACCCACGTACTACAATGTGGGGATTCGGAACCACTCATTCGTGTGCACAAGTTTCCTATCTAGGAGGACTTGTAATATAGAAGTGAAAGTCGCTGCTCTTAGACAAAAATACGTCATCTTCCTAGATTTTGGACTCATAACCTAGGAGTGAAAGTCACTGCCCTTGTGCCAGAATACGTTACCTTCTTAGATTTTGTGTTTTGACGCCTGTGAGCCGAGCTAACGTACCACGGTACAGGGATTCGGAACTACTTGCACATATAAGCAAGTTTATCACCCGGAAGGACTCATGGTTTAGGAGTGAAAGCCACTGCCCATAGGCCGAAATACAATCTCATGTCATCTTCCTATATTTTATACCGGTAAACTGCTCAATTCCAAGGAATTAACTTCTTAATATACATTATGATTGTTATCTTTGTCATTTCTTCATATATATGTTTATTAAATTGCTCAATGAGGCTCAAAACCACACTTCGAAACCTTAAACTCGTTTTCCAACACAAAATACAAGGCTCACAAGTATCCAAGATAAGGCCCGTGGGTTGTGGGGTCCAAGATTGCTTTGGAGGCCACCATGGATCTTCCCACAGCCAGTGGGGGTCAATGGTTGACTTTAAAGGTTATAACCGGCCTCCCCACAGTTAGTGGGGGTCTGGTGACCACCACGTGCTAACCCGCGGTCTGCGGGAGCACCGTGGTGGGTTTTTATTGCTATTTTGGCCACTGCTAACCACCACGACCAGCCCCACAGTCTGTGGGGACGCCCGTGGTTAGTGACAGTGACTCCCAAACACCGTTTTTTTCTTTTTCTTTTTTTATTTCTTCTATATATTTTTTTCTTTGTGAGATATCTATGAGAGGTTTGTTTTATAAAATTTCTAATATGTTAAGTATCATAACAACACATTTTATCTCAAAAGAAAATCATTAAACACTCATACAAGGGTAACCAATTAGTAAACATGAATTGAGCAATCTGAGCTAAAATTTCCGCTCACCATTTTCTAAAATCAACAACCATGGATATAACTTACTAGCATACTTCGAAACCTCAAGAAAATCATGATTCATAAAGATCTAAACATGATTGGTATAAATTATTTTTCTCCGATGTTTCTTATAATTCAATAGTTAGTAATATATATATATAGGGGAGGGTTCAAGTGAGCCCTCCCCTTGAGGTGAGCTCAGATCATAAGGTGAACACTTCACATTTCAGCCATTCAATTTTCATCCAATGGCTGAAATAAAAAATGGACTATTTTATCTTTAAAAAAACGTTTTTCGTGAGAGAGGGGAGGGCTGGAAATCATCGTCATGTTCTAGCCCCCAATCTCTCTTTCTCTCTCTCAATCCTCTCGCACTCTCCTCTCCTTCTGCCCCTCTCACCTTTCTCTCTCTCTCTCTCTCTCGCCGGACTCTCTCTGTCTCAGGCAGGTTCCTCTCTCTCACCGGGCCCTTACTCTACCACATGCCCTCGCTCACGCTCCCGCTCGCTTTGTCTCTCTCTCTCTTTCTCATCACGCCGTCGTCTACCCGAATCCATGGCTTGGTGAGCATCCTTACCCCCTCTATTTTCTGTCTCTCTCTCTCATCTTGCGGCCATCTGACCTCGTCCGCTCCCGAATCCATGGCTCGGTCAACATCCCCCTCTACCTCTATTATCGTTGAAACCCTAGGTTTTCGATTACTCTCTTTCAATCCCCTCTATGTCTCTATCGCTCTCTATCTCCCCACACATACAATCGCTCTCTCTCATCCCCCTCTCTCTATCTCCACAAATGATTTGCCCGCCCAGAGCTTGGTACTGCCACCGGAAACTTACGCCGGAATCTGCCCGCGCCGTAGACTTTTGTTTGTGAGTTTTTATCTGAATTTTTTTATGTTGTCTGAATTGAATGTGAAATCATTTGGTAATGTTTTCAAATTCAATTGTGAAATTATTTATGAAATTTTAGTTTTTGTTTGAATGTTCTAGACAATTATGTTTTCTGATTGTTTTTTGGATCAATTTGGATTTGGGATTTGAGATTTGGAGGATATGTTACTGTCTGGGCTAGATGAATGATTAGATACATCCAGTGATTGTTTTACAAATCTTGGACGTAGTCATTTTGTGTCTGATAATTCAGATTGCATATTTCTCTGATATCAATTACTAAGGTGCATTGACTTCTGTTTTCTTTGAATTTGGACAAATGGTTTTCATGTTGAAACAAAAGCATTTGTATATGATAATTCAGAGAATAAATTGGGCAAATGAAAATCTCTTCTTCCTCCCTGCATATACCCCCGACCATTTATTGGATTGGAGATTACATTGTTTTCTATTGTGGAGATTATTGTTGGATTATGTATTCTTCTTTTGTGTGTGAAAGTTCATATTTGTAACCTATTAGCTCAACGGGAGAGCAACATGTTATAGCATGTGGATGCGGGTTCAAATCCCACATAGGTTGTATGTGTATTCATTATGTTGTCCATTTTATAGCATTATATAATTTGAGCATGAACAGAATGAAGCAAGTTCATAGAGATGCATGTGGTTAAAAGAAATTGATGTTCTTTTGGCTCATATCAAATCCCCCGACTGTTTATTTATGTCACAATGGATGATATGGGTGTTGTAAATCTCATGCAACCCCTTGTATGATTTGGATCCTTTTTGATATCTTGTATCTTATTCTGTTTAAAAGGTGATAATATTTGGTCATTTCAAATCCCATAGACTTCTTGACTTTCAGATGTAAAGAACCTGTCAGATCTAGCATTTATAAACTCGAAAAATGCAAAATTTCATATGTACCAGTTCAAGAGCATTTCATGTCTCGTCCTTAAATGCAGCAGGAAGCTTCAAATCAAACTGGATGAGAAATATGCAAAATTTCATATATTGGAAGGTGACTTTATACACAGAGGGAAACCATACTTGGTGAATGATGAAATTACTTAAATTGCATTTCACGAAGATTGTTCCATTCCCTATAAAAGAGGGCTAATACAAGACGGCTACTACATTGGCACCTCCAGAATTGACCAAAAAACATAATCAAGGGGCATAAAGATGTAGATAATGGCAAATATCAGAATCAACACAAAGCTCATGACAGGAGCGATTGACTTTTTGATATAGCAAGATGCAGATAACAGCAAATATGTGCTGGACTTGTTTCCTTTAAGGCCTTGTTTATCAATTACAGAGTTTGTCATTGAGTGGAAGCCTCATATTGCTCTTGTATACACTTCACTACCAAGTTGTAGTTTATAGATGCCAGATTTCTTTGCATCTGAAAGTGAAGAAATCTGTGTGGATGCTTGCTCATGTGTGTATGGTTGCTGTTGTATTTGAACAATACTCATATGTAAAACGACAATCCAAGCAACGAGAAGATTTCAACTAGGCATAACATACAGACCAGGCAGCTTTAGGCAAATGATCAGGGGAAGTTACAGAACACAATGAAGCAATTTGTGCAGATTAGACCTTCACCTCCTCTAATAACACAACTAAAGTAGGGAGGAGACTTGTCCTTGCCA
The DNA here is from genome assembly GCA_021018815.1 of Talinum fruticosum. Classification (NCBI taxonomy): domain Eukaryota; kingdom Viridiplantae; phylum Streptophyta; class Magnoliopsida; order Caryophyllales; family Talinaceae; genus Talinum; species Talinum fruticosum. The sequence continues at coordinate 2,425,744 of JAITYX010000046.1, read as the reverse complement.
TGGGAGGGAATGAAGCTTCCTCCCAAAAACTAAGTCAACGGGAAGTTGGTTTTTGGGCGTAGAAGGGAAAGTTATAGCGTCAAACACCTGCAGGTTTTTATCTTTAAGAAATCCATCTCCTAAGTTATTTTTAGTTTTGTTTTCAGCCTATGTGGGATTTGAACCTACATCTTTGTGTAATAACACAAATGCTTTACCGATTAAGCTAATAGGCATCCACGGTTTACTAGACATAGACACTGAATGACACTTGAGTAGTTCCTGCTGAACACACACCTTGACTCAATTTTTGAGATTAAACTTCACATTTCTCTCTCTCTCTCGTGTTGCATCACAACATATGAAATTATTACATTATTTATCCATACTAAGGTTTATACTAAAGTTTATAATACAAGATAGAAAACGGAAATGTCAATAAATTCAAAAGATAAGTTTAAATACATAAATTAAATGACTGAAGAGACTCCTTCCACAGTCTTAGCAATATAATAGTAACATACATATCACATCAACTCACCCTGACAATATTTTTGGACCACCCAAAATATGTTGATCCAATCAATAGTAATTGATCGTAAGAACAAAATAATAAGGAGAAAATGAGGCTTAGGTGAAGAATGTGATCCAACCTACTAAAGCTCTCCTTCAAAGATATTTTTCTCCCAATAGATCGTAAGAACAAAAAAATAAGGAGAACATGAGGCTTAGGTAAAGAATGTGATACAACCTACTAAAGCTTTCCTTCAAAGACATTTCTCTCCCAGAAAGTAAAAGCAAGTAGATCCCAAAGGTCTCAAGTAAATTCTGTTTATAAATAGAGTGCATCAAATAGACTATACAAAGATAGTGTTCTCAAAGTGTTTGATACTAATTTGATATTGGCCACAGCTATTACCAATAAAGATGAGCATTGATGATTTTCTTTCCTCGCTCGCAAAATATGAACTCCATAACAAGAAACTCACTCCTTATTAGATAATGAATCACTAACTTTTAAAAAATAAGTAGATTTAATGATCAATAGCTAACCATGCATGAGAAGTGTTTATCTACAAATTTCTCAAAACATTCTTGGACATTGTTCATTGTTGAGATTTTATTAAAGACCACTTTATTATCCATCATACCTTACGAAAAAGAGGTTCATAGCTTCAGTAAAGACACTCAGATAGTAACAAAAAGATGGGCAAAAAATTGTTCCCAAATCGCTATAAAACTGTAATTGAACAATCTAGAAGTAGAACAAAAAGAAGTAAACAATTGAATTCGATCAAGTTAAGAAGCAGAATACTGTGAATTCTGCGTGTGAGTGTTCGTAAATACAGTGAAGCAGATATAATCTTTGTTACCCAATTCAATGTGAACACTGTGCAATGAACTTGAGAACTCCACATCATACCATACCAAACAAGGGATTGAAATACACAAAATCATCAAAGGTTTAAAGCATTTGTCAATTACGATTATCAATTCATCTAAATGACAGCATAATTACTTCGCAATTAGCATCAAAATTAAGAAATCCATCCAAAAATTTAACAATTACCGTTTAGGGTTCCGGAGGTGGAGGGCACGCAGGGGAGGATGGAGACTGACCGGGGCAATAGGGAGAGAGAGACGCCGGCGGGAGGGCAGCGAAAGGGACGAGAGAAAGAGCATTAAAACTGACACCGGCGGGGAGAAACCCTAGACGAGAGAAAAGCAGAAAACTGACGAGAGAGAGAGAAGCAGAGTAGGGAGAAACCCTAAACGAGATAGAGCAGCGAGAGGGACGACGCTGGTGGTGTAAAGAGGCCGGAGGAGGACGCAGGCGGTGGAAAGCGGCCGACAGACGACAAAGAGAGAAGAGCAGATGGGAGGTTATCCAAACTAGCAGAGCAGAAGGGGGTCTCGATCCCTTCCAGTCCTTTTTGTGTTTTTTTCTTTTTTTAAATTAAAAAATTCTCTTTAATCTGAACCCTCAAATTATAATTTGAAGCGCCGATTAAAAGTCTGTCACATAATAGGGAGACTCACCTAAAAGCGATGATTCATTTGAATCCTATATATATATATATATATATATATATATATATAAAATGGATATTACTGCTCACTTACTATATTCGAGGGTTACTATTCATGATTGAAGACTTTATGTTCATCCGTGAAAATGGATATGCATCAAGGTCATTTCAACTATTCAATAACCATGTGCTTAAATGGAAAGTTATGGCAACTACTTTCCACTTAAAGATTGTCGGTTAATTATTTCAAGTTACTATTCAAGCCTCACATCTAGCAAGCATTGTTCAAGCATCGTTGAAGATAAGATGATTCATCAATTACTATTCATACTTTTGGTCCAATCAAGAGTGTTCTAATAATTCAACATTGTCGGAAGATATTTTCAAAACGATTCCATTCCAATCAAGGATCTCCAACCATCCAAGTGTTCATTTGTAATTCAATGTTGTACTCTATATATAGTTACTCCTTTGTTCATCCAAAGGCATTGCTCATTATCACTTACAATCACGAGCACTTGCCTACCCTTACTCCCAAACACTCTTTGTACTTTTCTTCAATCTCTCTCCGAGAGCTTTATCAATACCCTTTGTACAAGTTCATTTAATTCAATCAAAGTAAGTTTGGTTTTCATTATCATCTTCTTCATTTCAATTACTCTTTATTTAATTATATTTTAATTGCTTGTTTTCATCTTTTGTTTTGTAAAATCAATTTGTTAAATTAATTTGTCACCCTACTTCCCCACTATTCAACCACAAACGAGTACCCGAGCTTCATCCCCGAGCTCTAGATCGATCCTGTTCCCCATTGGTATCGGAGCCAAGTCTGTCTATTTAGTTGGTTGTTACAACCATAGCTAGCGTTGGTCGGCCGTTGGTCGGCCCCATGTTATCCGTTGGTCGGCCGTGTGAGGTGGTCCCGATAGTATGTGCGTAATTGCCTACTAGATATTCAAACAAAAGCTCGGATGGCCTCTTGGCTACATGATCATCTAAGTTTAGGTAGTAGTAAGAGTACTAATGTGGTCAATAGCAAAGAAGTTAGGCTGCCAAATTGATTTCTCAAATTGGTCCATTCCAAAATAAAAGATAGAAACAATCTATCAAATAGGCAAGTTTGATTTCAATACTGCTTTTTCAATAAAAGATCATGAAGAAACCTTCGGTTTAGATGAAGAGTTTTAAACTATTAAGTTATTATCAAATATTTCTATTAAAAAATATAAAGAAAAATATAGATATATTCATTTTGGTATGATTCAAATAGCACTCAAGCCATTAACAAGACTAGGATTAGATTGTCCTATATTCATGGCCCTAAAAGACAATAGATTAATTAGATATCAAGACTCTTTATTAGCCATGGTTCAAAGCAATATATGCAATGGTCCTATTTATTTCAATTGTTGTCCAAATTATTCGAGTATATCCGAATGATCCTCGGATCTTAGATACATTAATTGTAGATATTCATCTTCAAAATGATTCAAAAGTATTATTTAGAGAATTATCAAGAAATTTTGTTATTACTTATAGAGTTTATTTCAAGCTATTATCTTCTCAATTAAATCCAAAGTGTTTATTAAAGCCATCTCTAGATGAAACAATATTATTAAAAATTGAATCGGATAATACTTCAAGCTTTACTCCTAAATTATTAAAGTGGAATGAAATAACTATCCCTCAAGAATTTATTATTCAAAATATTAAGCCTCCTAGGAATATTGCTCAAAAGAATATTCAACAAGTAATTGAAGAGCCTGACGGCGAGTACTAATAAGATTTAATTCTATTAATGAAAGATCCTTTTCTTCAAGGCTTTCGGAGAAAAGAGATCTTCCCGATTTTCTTTCTCTATGCCTTCAAGATCTACTAATTATGATTACCTAAAAGATAATCAAGTAGATGATTCTCCTTCTTCTTCAAAAATTTATTACAAATCTCCAATAGCGAGAACCAGTTGAAGAAGATAATTCTTCAATAGGTTCCCCTACTCATTCATCTATGCAACCTCCTTCTTACTCCTCTATTAATGTTATTTCAAGACCTTTTGAAATTAATAAAGATTATTTAAGAAAAGATTTCGATTCAATCGAGAATAGAGATTAAAAAACAATGGTTTTTTTATCCCATTTCGATCTCAAAGGTCAAGCATTCATTAGGCAAGAATGGTATTCACTCATGGAAAGATTAGAATGTAATATTCTATTCTTTATATGGTGGACCATGTTTGCTCAAGAAAATAACTTACCGGATCCTCATGGTATTAAAGAAATTAATACTAATTAAAATCTTAGTAAGAAATGGACGTTATTAGAAGGAAACGTATTCCATTCTATAACCCCTCCTTTACAAGAGATTTTGATCCCTATGGATCAAGGTCATATTCCTCGCTTCTCCTTTCAAAATAGGAAGAAAAGATCCGAGATAATTCTCAAGTAGAATTAGAAGATATTAAAAAGGTTTATCATCAAAATAATTATACTAATCAAGTTTTACATACGGTTTCTCAACAAGTTAATATGGTTTCTACTCAAATAGAAGCAATATCTAAAAAGAAGATATTGATCTATTATCCAAAAAATTAGAAAATTTAAATTTAAATTAAGATTCAATAAAACCAGGATTTCTCAATGATATTTCATCTCCTCTTATTAAATTCAACAAAAATAAAAAATTAGAAATTCCAGATAGCCCATTAATTAAAAGAATTGATGAAAAACTCAAACAAGTATCTAGTTCAAGTAATACTCTTAATGTTTTAGATATTTCTCAAGAAGATCAAGATGTAACTAATATTAATAAAATCTTTAATAAAAAAGAAATTCCTTATTATTCAAGAAGCACCCTTCCGGATCTTCAACTTGAATAAATAAAATCAATAGTCACGAAGCCTTTGACGGTGGTTCCATCTATGAATGGAATTTAGATGGAAAATCCGAGCATGAGGCATTAATTATTCTCCATAGGATGATGATGGCATATGCTGCCTACACATCCAAGGGAGCTCCAGAAACTCAAGCTTTTGATTTATTAATTTCGAGGCTTCACCCGGTCTTTAAAGTCTTGGTGGGAAAATTATATGATAGACGAAGAATGTCCGAGTATTAAAAATCATAAAAAAGCTGTATACACACTAGTCCATACAATAATTGTTAATCTTCTAGGAACTCCAAAAGATATGTTAAGTGGTCAAGAGATCCTCTTAACAAATCTAAGATGTCCTAATCTAAAAGATTACAATTGGTATAAAGATACATATTTTTCATACTTATTAAAACGACAAGATTGTAGACAACGCTATTGGAAAGAAAAATTCATATCGGGATTACCAAATTTATTTTCTCAACGAATATTTAATAAATTCAAAGAAGCTACGAGGCCAAGATCCAATTCCATATGATCAAATTACATTTGGTCGAGTTATTAGGATTTATTAAAAAGGAAGGTATTTCATTATGTAATGAATTAAAACTTCAAGCAAGATATTCAATAGACAAAGCAGCTACGCAAAAAGAATTAGGTTCTTTTTGTGAAGCTTTCTGTCTTCCAAAAGTTGAAGCTCCATCTGTTCAAAAAAGAAGAACTAATCAAATTAATAAGAAAAAACAGTTCAATCGTACTAATAACAATAATAAAATAAATACTCCTAATACAATTAAGAAAACTACTCCAAAAAAGAAAGCTACTAATAAAGCTACTTGTTTCAAATGTGGAAAACTAGGACATTATGCAAAAAATTGTAAAGTCAAAGAAAAATTAAATGAAATTTGTGAAGATAATCAAGAGATTAAAGAAAAGATTATTTCTTTATTTGAACTCAAAGATACTCCAGTTAATTCAGATAACTCATCTTCTGATTCCGAAGACAATGGTCTTTATGAATTAGAAAGTAATTCAAGCGATTATTCATCCGGTAATGAATCATCAAGAATTCGTTACAAATGTATTAATATGATCAATACTACTAAAAATGAAAAAGAATTTTGACTAGATTTAATTGAACAAATTCAAGATCCTCAATTAAGGAAAGAATATTTAGAAAAACTCAAAAGGATTTTAATAGAAGAAGATTTATTAAAAACTACTCCTCCAAGTGTTAGTATTAATAAAATATTTGAAAAATACGATACTCCAAATATTTTAAAAGTAGTTGCCATAACTTTCCATTTAAGCACATGGTTATTGAATAGTTGAAATGACCTTGATGCATATCCATTTTCACGGATGAACATAAAGTCTTCAATCATGAATAGTAACCCCTGAATATAGTAAGTGAACAAGTAATGTCCACTTCCTTCCCGAGCTTTTGAGAGGTGAAATAAGAAATTTCACCGAAACAAAAACTTGTAAAAACCTGCACAGGAAACGTTAGAAAATAATTTTTTTTGAATACCCCGTTATGGGTTAAATATCATACGGATCCTGGGCGCACTTGTCCATCAAATGGATCATAATTAGATTGAATGGATGAATATGATGAATTAGTTGGTTCTTTGAGGAGTAACTCGCTGATGCTATTTCTTGAGTAGTCTGTATCTCCTTTTTGAGTAATTGAATTTCATCCTCTTGAACCTTTTCCTTTCCTTTTGAACTCTTCTCTTTCTTACGTGGAGTAGGGGTACTTGTTGAGTTGGTGGAGCTGTCTTAATTCCTAAGGCAGCTTTGACATCAAACTTGTCCCACCATTTGATCTTGAATTCTCTTACTAATGAGTAAGATGCTAGAAGCTTATAATATTGAGTAATTGAAAAGGACCAAGCAAAGGATCCAAAGGAATCCATATTTCTTATGGAATAAAATCTCTTTGAGATCCGGATCGATGGTTGAAGTATTTGAGTAACTAGTGAAATGTTTTTTGACCTCTTCGGCCAAATATCTTGAGTAGACCCCATGGTTAGCCACCACTCGTAGAACCAAATGGGGAACTGAAATTCTGTTCTTGTATCAAAGTCGATGAACCAAGAATGATTGAATGGTCTCGTATAGAAATGTATAGTACTAGACTTTTTCATAATCAATATAATTGTAACCTGGTGGGTTGAATGGTTGAGAAAAGGATTTTATTGTAAATCTATTGGTAAAATCTTTTGTAATAAGGACTTTGATGATTCTCGGTTTTGAGTAGGCTATTTGATTTGGATTTGTTTTGTGTGGAACATGCTCAATAATAGCAGATTTTGAATCAACCAAAATGAATTCGTAAAAAATTCTAGTTTTTTGAGGATTGTCATTAATAAAGTAATATTCTGGAGTAAATAAGGTTTTGACAAACTCATTGAGTTGTCTAAGAGATTGAGGTGTTCTATACTTAGTATAGACCACATGCTCTTTAGTAGGTTTGGTGAAATATTTTGAATCAAAAGAAGGACTTAAAATTGTTGGATTTTGAAATTTTGAGGAAACTTGAGAATAAGTCAATGGAGGAAAATCTTGATTATGCAGAACTTGGAATGTATTTGTCATTGGTATTGAGAATTGAGAAGGGGTGACGGGCTTGACTGCATAATGATGGGGAGTTTGAATATTTTTTTCTTTATCTTGACTCATTTTGAAATCTGAAAAAATATAACATTAATAAAAGGATGCTTTTTAAAAGATAAATCTTTTGAAAGCATTGAAGATATGAACTTGAATGAAATAAATTTTTCATGAATCTGAGTATGAATACCAAATTGATCAACTTTGAAAGGGTAAATTTGAGTAATAAAGGGGTTCCTAATATGGCTTCTTGTCCTATATCCTCGACTAGGACAAAGGTGTTTTTGAAACAATAACTTTGATTACGAGACATAAACATTTGATAACTTGTACTGAATTTGTAGTGCCGTTCCATTGGCATTATGGAGTTGTTTTTTAGTTTTTTCATAATATATAGATGGAATTAGACCTTCTTTAATACAATTTTGATCTGCTCCATTATCAAGTAGGGCAATTGTATTGAATTCAAAGTCATCATTAATTTTTGAAGTAATATATATATACCATTTTTGATAATTTATATGGTTAATTGTTGAAATAAATTGTTGATTAGAAGAACTTGGAGTATCTTCTTCAATATTTGAAGAACTTGATTTATTTTCAATTAATGCTAATTTTATTTCTAATTCTAAATCTTTAGTATGAAAAGAACATAAATTTTGATTAATATCTTTAATCTGTTCTTTAAGATTATTAATTTTCATTTTTAAGTCTTGAATATTGACAACTTTTAAAATATTTGGAGTATCGTATTTTTCAAATATTTTATTAATACTAAAACTAGGAGGAGTAGTTTTTAATAAATCTTCCTTTATTAAAATTCTTTTGAGTTTTTCTAAATATTCTTTCCTTAATTCTGAATCTTGAATTTGTTCGATTAAATCTAACAAAAATTCTTTTTCATTTTTGTAGTATTGATCATATTAATACATTTGTAACAAATTTTTGATGATTCATTACCGGATGAATAATCGCTTGAAATACTTTCTAATTCATAAAAGACCATTGTCTTCAGAATCGGAAGATGATTTGTCCGAATTAACTGGAGTATCTTTGAGTTCAAATAAAGAAATAATCTTTTCTTTAATCTCTTGATTATCTTCACAAATTTCATTTAATTTTTCTTTGACTTTACATTTTTTGCAATATGTCCTGGTTTTATTGAATCTCTATTTAAATCTAAATTTTCTAATTTTTTTGATAATAGATCAATATCTTCTTTTTAGATATTGCTTCTATTTGAGTAGAAACTATATTAACTTGTTGAGAAACTGTATGTAATACTTGATTAGTGTAATTATTTTGATGATAAACCTTTTTAATATCTTCTAATTCTACTTGAGAATTATCCGGATCTTTTCTTCCTATTTTGAAAGGAGAAGCAGGAATATAACCTTGATCCTTAGGGATCAAAATCTCTTACAAATGAGGAGTTATAGAATGGAATACGTTTCCATCTAATAAAGTCCATTTTTTTGCTAAGATCTTGATTAGTATTAATTTCTTTAATACCATAAGGATCCGGTAAATTATTCTCTTGAGCAAACATGGTCCACCATGTAAAGAATAGAATATTACATTCTAATCTTTCCATTAGTGAATACCATTCTTGCCTAATGAATGCTTGAGCTTTGAGATCGAAATGAGATAAAAACCATTGTTTTTTATCTCTATTCTCAATTGAATCAAAATCTTTTCTTAAATAATCTTTATTAATTTCAAAGGGTCTTGAAATAACATTAATGGAGGAGTAAGAAGGAGGTTGCATAACTGAATGAGTAGGAGAGCCTATTGATGAACTAGTTTCATCAACTGGTTCTCGCTATTGGTGATTTGTAATAAATTTTTGAAGAAGAAGGAGAATCTTTTACTTGATTATCTTTTAAGTAATCATAATTAGTAGATCTTGAAGGCATAGAGAAAGAAGATCTAGGAAGATCTCTTCTCTCCGAAAGTCTTGAAAAAAAGTATCCTTCATTAATAGAATTAAATCTTATTAATACTCTGCCATCGAGCTCTTCAATTACTTGTTGAATATTCTTTTGAGCAATATTCCTAGGAGGCTTAATATTTTGAATAATAAATTCTTGAGGAATTGTTATTTCGTTCCACTTTAATAATTTAGGAGTAAAGCTTGAAGTATTATCCGATTCAACTTTTAATAATATTGTTTCATCTAGAGATGACTTTAATAAACACTTTGGATTTAATTGAGAAGATAATAGCTTGAAATAAACTCTATAAGTAATAGCAAAATTTCTTGATAATTCACTAAATAATACTTTTGAATCATTTTGAAGATGAATATCTACAATTAATGTATCTAAGATCCAAGAATCACTTAGATCTACGAATAATTAGGACAACAATTGAAATAAATAGGACCATTGCATATATTGGTTTGAACCATTACTAATAATGAATCTTGATATCTAATTAATCTATTGTCTCTAAGGGCCATGAATATAGGACAATCTAATCCTAGTCTTGTTAAAGGCTTGAGTGATATTTGAATCATTCCAAAATGAATATATCTGTATTTTTCTTTATATTTTTTAATAGAAATATTTGATAATAACTTAATAGTTTGAAACTCTTCATCTAAACTGAAGGTTTCTTCATGATCTTTTATTGAAAAAGCAGTATTGAAATCAAACTTGCCTATTTGATAGATAGTTTCTATCTTTTGTTTTGGAATAGACCAATTTGAGAAATCAACTTGACGACTAACTTCTCTACTATTGACCACATTTGTACTCTTACTACTACCTAAACTTAGATGATCTCGTAGCCAAGAGGCCATCCGAGCTTTTGTTTGAATATCTAGCAGGCAATTACGCACATACTACCGGAACCACCCTCTACCGAGACCACCTCACACGGCTGACCAACGGATAACATGGGGCCGACCAACGGCTGACCAACGCTAGCTATGGTTGTAACAACCAACTAAATAGACGAGACTTGGCTCCGATACCAATGGGGAACAGGATCGATCTAGAGCTCGGGGATGAAGCTCGGGTACTGTTTGTGGTTGAATAGTGGGGGAAGTAGGGTGACAAATTAATTTAACAAATTGATTTTACAAAACAAAAGATGAAAACAAGCAATTAAAATATAATTAAATAAAGAGTAATTGAAATGAAGAAGATGATAATGAAAACCAAACTTACTTTGATTGAATTAAATGAACTTGTACAAAGGGTATTGATAAAGCTCTCGGAGAGAGATTGAAGAAAAGTACAAAGAGTGTTTGGGAGTAAGGGTAGGCAAGTGCTCGTGATTGTAAGTGATAATGAGCAATGCCTTTGGATGAACAAAGGAGTAACTATATATAGAGTACAACATTGAATTACAAATGAACACTTGGATGGTTGGAGATCCTTGATTGGAATGGAATCGTTTTGAAAATATCTTCCGACAATGTTGAATTATTAGAACACTCTTGATTGGACCAAAAGTATGAATAGTAATTGATGAATCATCTTATCTTCAACGAGTCTTGAACAAGTGCTTGCTAGATGTGAGGCTTGAATAGTAACTTGAAATAATTAACCGACAATCTTTAAGTGGAAAGTAGTTGCCATAACTTTCCATTTAAGCACATGGTTATTGAATAGTTGAAATGACCTTGATGCATATCCATTTTCACGGATGAACATAAAGTCTTCAATCATGAATAGTAACCCCGAATATAGTAAGTGAGCGATAATGTCCACTTCCTTCCCGGAGCTTTTTGAGAGGTGAAATAAGAAATTTCACCGAAACAAAACTTGTAAAAACTTGCACGTAAAAACGTTAGAAAATAATAAATTTTTTTTGAATACCCGTTATGGGTTAAATATCATACGGATCTCAGGCGCACTGCCCATCAAATGGATCATAATCAGATTGAATAGATGAAATGACCTTGATGCATATCCATTTTCACGAGATGAACATAAAGTCTTCAATCATGAATAGTAACCCCTGAATATAGTAAGTGAATAGTAATGTCCACTTCCTTCCAGGAGCTTTTGAGAGGTGAAATAAGAAATTTCACCGAAACAAAAACTTGTAAAAACTCGCACGTAAAACGTTAATGGGATATATATATATATATATATATATATATATATATATATATATATATAACTAGCATAATATATGATTTTTTTATGACCAATTATCAAATTAATTTAATTAGTAAATAAATCACATATATTAATCAAATTATTTTACATAATATTTCTTTTAGTTCGAGCGTCACACTTTGCTAGTGGGGATGAGGAAGAGGGTGATAAGTGAGATGGAAAAGTAATTTATGGGGTTTGAATATCAAGAATATTTTCCTTTGTTTTGGGCAAATTTGCCTTAAAAATGAATTTTTAGTTTATCTGTTACAAAACATTAGAATAGAAAAACTATTTTGTAAAAAATTTTTTAACACAACCAAATATACCCTTAATATTTTCCAACATTATGAGTATATGTTTTTTTTTGGGTTTAATTAGCTTAATTTAATAGCTGGAAAAAGATTGGGAGTATTTTCTTTTTCCTTTGAAAAAATTAAGGACCATATAATCCATTTATTGTTGTCACAACTCATAGCCGTCTCGCCGTAGTATTTCTATGGATAACGCAAAAAGTGTGGCGATAAATGACTCGAACTTGTGTCACCTTTATAAAAGTCCAAGTGACGGACTCACGACTCACGACTCCACGTTGACAGCTCCTTGTGAGTCGGGCACGCACGAATACGATTGCCACGCCATCAAACAACCAAACAAACGCAGATGACACCATTATTGAATCCAAAAAATAAAAAAATAAAAATGGGCCTAGCCAAAGCCTAAAAGAGAAGAACACAATAATAATAAATATAGCCTTTCTGCAAACTGAGCCCACCTGGACAATTCAATTTCAAATATGAATACAAAGTACTTTTTATATTTATCCAAAAAATGTTTTTTAAAGGATAAATACAAATAAATAAAATAACAATTTTTGGGTGCCAATTCGTTGCTTCTGGTTACTGGTTAACCCCACTCGGTTTTCATCAGAAGCAGCAGAGGAAGAAGGAGAAACAGGAGAAAGAATCTTTTTACTTCTTGAAAGTTTTCCACAGTTCTCTCCCTCTCTCTCTCTCTCTCTCCTTGCCTTTTGAGTTTTGCCCCTGGAACTTTTGGTGACTGATTCTTTACTTTACTCTCTTGGTGTGCTTTATAATCTGGCCTTCCATTTCTATTTGTCTCTGAAAAGAGCCTTTTTCTCCCAACATCTTTGCTGTCTCCTTCATGCCTCTTCTGCTTCCTCAAACATGACCCCTTCCATTTTTGTAAGTCTCTCTCTCTCTCTCTCTCTCTCTCTCTCTCTCTCTCTCTCTCTGGAAATTCTACTGTGTAATTTGAGTTCTGGGTTTAGTTTTTCTCCATGTTCATGCTTACTGTGATTAGATTTTCGAAAATTGTGCGGCTATTTGGAACTTCCTTTTTGACAAAAAAATAAAATAAAATAGTGGGGTCGGTGGGAGCCAGAGTGAGGCTTTGGTTTTGATGTTTATTTTGATGTTCTAGTTTTAGTTCTTTTTTCCATTTGGTTGCTCGAGGATAGGTTAAACTAGCGCTGAAAGAAAATCTATTAAAAAACTTAGTAGTCCAAAGGTTACATCTTGGGTACACAGATAAGTTTTCTATTCACCTGAATTTTCAAGCTAATTGTTGCATTTCATATTTTTTCATTTTCCCTTTCCCTCCCTTTTGGAATACTAGGAATTTGAATTTTGATAATCCTGATTTTATCCTTTTTTAAATTGAAGCTTGTTTGCCTGTTGTACATGAATAAGTTTCCAAGTAGTTTCATAGGATTTATCTCTTTGCTAGTCGGGATGCTACTTGCAGGAGTAGGGCTGCCTATATCGAAGGCCCGAAGCTGCTAAAACAAGACCCATACAGGGTGTTGTTGTTTCGTACGACTTGTGTTTGGTGAGACGCCAAAAATTGCCTTAAGATGAATGCTTGCTTAAGAAAATGTAGGGCTGCAAGGCCCATCAAGAAGAAGAAACTGGTCTCAAAAAACCTTAATCTGCTCTGTATTGTTGACAAAATCTGGGGAGGTCAATGTACATGTACCCAGCTTTGACACTGACAAGTATGGAGGCTATATGTGGAATTCCTCAAAGAAAAATTACCAGATGTTTTCACAAATAACTGGCAATTATGGTGTATACTGATGTAATGCTTGTGCTGATATGATGCTTTTATGTTTATTGCTGTTGTTATTTTTAAGTTGGTAAGCCTCATTCCAGCGCCTTTTCTCTTCACAGGTTTCTCCATTCACGGATCCAAAGAGCCGGTCATATTTATACAGTATTTTCATTGGAGCATCTCTAATTTGCTTTGTTTATTTCACTGGGAGTGCTTTAATCACAAAGGATTACAAAGAAGTTAGTACCACCGCTGGATATTGCATATCTGAATTTACTTCTTTATAAATGTGGGCAAGATGTTCTGTATATGCACTTGTGGTTACCATTATGTTTGAATTGTGGGCCTATGAAAATGTGGCACCACATGTTCATCTCCAGGAAGTGAGAATTGCATTTAACAGAAAAAGAAGCATAAATGATGACATATGTGCAGTTGACCTCATATTTGATCTCTTCCATTGATTTGTAGGGGTTGTGATTTGCTCAGCAGTCGGTGCTTGATATGTTTGCTTGGAATTTTACAAATTTTTATCGCTTCTCCTAATTTTGTTTCATTGGAATAAATTTTTAGCAAAATAAATGTATGTCAGTTATTGTGATTTGCAAATAGATTGGGCAATTTAGTCCTTGAGTACTTTCTAACATTGATGTGCCTGTAATTGACAATTAGTACTCCTCGTCTCTGTAGACAAATTATGTTGGTTGAACTCGTTGCTTCACCTCCAATTCCTGTGAGGCAGTCATAGATACTCTGACATAAATTTTCACACTTCAATTTTAGACCAAAAGCAAGTGTCAAAACATGGATGAGTTCAGTACCTGGACAAGTGCTTGTGTTGGACACTTAGCTGGATCCAATTACCTGAGTGACATAGTTGATGATATAGGTTTGCAACAGCTTTATGCCACCTTTATTGATATACTAGGGAATTTAGTGCCTGATGTTTTGAAGATTCCTTTCAGAGAAACCTTTGTGCTTAAACTGCCATCCTTAATAATCTGGAAACCACTTGTTGCAGAGGACGTCAAGATGGTCAATGCAAATGCTTGGTTCCACACAAAAACCAAAGCCTAATTTTTGCAAGGTTAGTCAATTGATGTTTATTGCTTTAGGGTACATTGATTTCCTTAGCATATTTCTTATTATTGCTTTAGTTGCTTTGTTAGAATCAATGCAGGCCCCTGGAAGCGAAGCGTTGCCTGAGGGAATTGTTGTCAAGACATCCAACCTGGAAATGCGACCCTTATGGGATTTCTCCACAGTCAAGGTCTGTGGTATCATAGGAACCATAAACTCTCAGTTTGATGCTTTTCTAACTCATTTGCTTTATACTTTTCTTTACCCATTATGGTTTTTTTGTCCACAGGCAAGGTATGTGTTCTGATAAGAATCATAAATTCTTTGTTTTGACCATTTTTTGAATAAAAATATCATATTAAACAAATCAATACCACAACCCCAAGTTGTTAGTTGCTGTTTTTGTAATTTTGGTGGACTCTGGATTTGGGAAAGTAAGAACATATTATATTAGTAAATGAAAGCTGTTACATTGCCGAAGGGATCATGTAGAGCATTTGTGTGATATCCTTGAATGAAGGGTTTCTATGATGATTGACAGCTAGAATCGAGTTTGAAATAGGGTCTCATGTGGCACTACTTTAGTTATTATTTGATAATATTGGCGTCGTATGATGGTTTCTTTATCATGAAATCTTCAACTTGTGATTACTTGTTTCAGGAAAAGTTGAATATTCCTTTGAACTTGTTGGCTGTTGCAGTTGGAGTGAAGCAAAAAGTGGTAGTGAATAAAATTGTTGAAAAGGTAATGATTCATGCTAATGTGTTGTTACTTGCTACTAGTGATTCAGTGTTAATACTGAGAATATAATTGCAGTTCCTGGCCAGTGGCTTTGTAGTAATGCTCTTCCATTATGATGGGATTGTTGATGAATGGAGAAATTTCAAGTGGAATGACCATGTGATACATGTGTCTGCTAAGAATCAAACAAAGTGGTAAGCTCATAAGTCATCTTCTGGTGACAAATGCTTCTTGATGGTTTGACTGTATTCAATTGATTAATCTTAGTCTAAGTCATATTTGCTTTGGGTTATGTGTGCAAGCATGGTTCAGCTTCAGTTTCACGGAGCTATTCTTTGGCTATGGGTATCCCCGACACCATTAACCAAATTATTTATTTACTTTTAAAATTCTATATCTTAAAATGTTTTTAAAGGACTTCCATAAATATTACTAATTGATACTTCTCAAATTCCATGAAAACCAAAAGTGCGATGCCCGTACACGTATCTTCTTGACCTGTCAATGTTTAACATTTGCTAAGCCTGAGATTAACATTTTTTTGTTAATGGGGTGAAGGTGGTTTGCCAAGCGTTTCTTGCAACCAGATGTAACTGCAGAATATGACTATGTTTTTCTTTGGGATGAGGACCTTGGTGTTGAAAATTTCCATCCACAAAGGTAAAATTTTTTATTTTTAGGATGCATTTTATGTACCTTCAACTTTTCTTTAAGGTCAGTGTTCTCTTTCACTGGCATATCTAGACTACAAACATTTAGATAACATGCTGAACTTTCTAAAGGAAAGCAAACAGCAGGATTTACATTTTTAGGAATAATGCATGCTTATTTAAAATAAAAAAAAGGGCAAAATGTGATATGAAGCAAATGATAACTCTTTAAGGAGTTAGTATATGTTTTTTTTTTCAGTGTGTGTACACACACAGACCCCCTCCCCCAAATAAGAAAGGATACTTATGACTTAAGCCATGAGGCCCATGACCAAGCCTTTTGTCAGAAGCAAGTGAACTATCTGAAACGGCACCAAACCAAGCCATTGCCATGGAGTCCCATCAAGGGTGGAGGGTTTTTCTTTTCTTTTCTTTTTTTGGAGGGGGGAGGTGGTTATATGTACATAGACTTCTAAAATTCATTTACAGAGGTTATTTCCTTTAGATCCTAGATTTGAAAGCCGTTGATTGGTAGTGATTTTGGTTGAGACTGGAGAAATTTTATTGTAATTCACGACAAACTGAAATGACTATTGGAGGGAAAACCCTATAATGCTTTTGGCCACAATCCAAGCTGGCTTAAACTGCATCTAAGAAACCCATGTTGCCTTCTACAACTAAACATTTCCCTGGAAATTCCAGGTCATGCACTGAATACCTAAGCTAAAAATAAGCAGCAATGAAGCTAAACAACAGTCTTAAATTGCTGCAGAAAGCATAACACAAAAACTGCCAACACCAAGCGGCAACTACATTATAATAAATAAGCACTGAGGCCACTGCCACAATAACAAATGGCTAAATCTGAAAACCACATCAAATCAGCAAACAATAAAATCTTACCAGTTCAGGAAAATCGGCCAGTGCCTGATATACTTTCAGTCTTTATGGTTCGCTGAGTCTCTGTTGCCTGAGCCAGAACATCCAACCTGACTAGGATAAGTAAATTTCACTCTAATCTGCTAATAGTCTGTGTTACTGATTAGATACAGTAGCTCATTAAGTGTTCAATTAAACAGTGTCCCTCTCTAACTACCAACCAAAGGAGTTGCTACCCACTACCTGTCACAAGTATCAGAATGCACTCGAAATCAACCCTAGTCTTAGTATTATAGAAATTTCTTGCACCTATTTCAAGTCAGGTTTCCGGGATGCCATTTTCTGAAAGTTTTGCATTTGTTCTAAAAATGAAATGTCAATTGTCCTTACCCACTTTGTAGTGTGAAGTGGGCACAAATGAAATAACACAGTACAACTAGAAATGGGCATAAAGTCCCTTACTCCATGGTGGAAGCCTTTAGGGATCAAAGTAATTGTGGCACTGTTGATTAGTGTTGGCGTCCTAACAAAATGAAAGAAGTCAAATATGGCATTTGCATATTGCCTTCTTGCGATAATGAATCTGCAAACTTTCTGCAATTGGTTGTGTTGTCTTTTCGTGTAACCATATTTTTCTCATTTTTCCTTCTTTAACTTATGGTTTGTAAAAAATTTTATACAGGTATATAGACATTATTAGAAGCGAAGGACTTGAGATATCACAGCCTGCACTTGATCCTACCAAATCTGTGGTTCATCACCCACTTACTGCTCGCCGGAAGAATGCAGGAGTGCACAGGTAATCACTAGTGTAAAGCTTGATGTATTTTCAAAATAAATTCAAAGTCATGAAAGATATATGGTGGAATGACTCACCAATATGGGAGTATGATATTCTATATATATAGGAGATAATACAAAAAATAATTTATAATTATTTTATGTACAATAATATCTTTAATACTTTATTGCGACCCCTCAAGCCGACTGGAGGGACGCACGGACAACTTGGATTTAAGAAACCGAAAAACGAAACTGTTGAGAAGACAGCTCTTTAGTGAAGATGTCCGATCCGAGAATTAGTAGGGATATATCGCACAACGAGATCTCCATCAGCAACCCGTTCTCAAACAAAGTGGTAATTCATCGGTTGTGATTGACCGGATTGGCGATCATATATGGAGTATGGAGCACCGACATTGTCACAATATAACCGCACCGGAATGGCAAGGGTGATACCAACATCAAACAATAGCCGGCGAAGCCAAAGTGTCTATAACCAAGAGCGCGATACTCAGCTCTTTTAGAACGTCAACGGATAAGATTAGACCCAAAATAAACCGCACGACTCGAGGTAGATCGACAGGTGTGACACCTGTTCGATCAACATCGGAATAGGCAATAATGACCGATAGTGAAGAGGCAACACGAAGACAAAGCCCATGATTAAGAGTTCCTTGGAGATACCCGAAAATACGTTTCACAGACATGCGGATGAGTAGTACGGGAAGTGTGCATAAATTGGGAAACTACATGCATTGCATAAGCAATAACGAGTCGAGTCATGGTTAAGTAGTGTAAGGCACCTATCATACTTACGTATTGAGAGGGATTAGCAACGTCTCTAAGAGATAGGGCGGTTCGAGTAGCAGAAGGAGTTTTAACGAAGTACAAGTTTGAAGTTCAAATTTATGTAAGAGATCTAAAACATATTTTTGTTGTGACGAATAATCCAAAAGGAGATCGAATCACCTTAATGTCAAGAAAATAACTTAGATTCTTAAGATCTTTCATTGCTAATTGACTCGCAAGGGAATTAATGAAAAATTGAAGTAAGATGGACAAACTACCGATCAAAATAATGTCATCCACATAAAGGAGAATGAGGATATGACTACCGAGTGTGAAGAACAAACACGGAGGTGTCGGCATTGCTACATGCAAAACCATGAGACAGAGGGAAATTGGTAAAGTGATGAAACCAGGTGCCTATTTCAAGCCATAGAGCACCTTTTTAAGGTGACAAACATGGGTAGGAAAGTCGGGATGAACAAACGCAAGGGGTTGTTTCATATGAACAAGTAAGATGTCCATGTAAAAGGTATTCTTAACATCAAGTTGTCAAATAGGCCAATGAAAAGAAGTAGCAAGAGTCGAACTAAACGAATAGTACCGAGGCTTAACAAATAAGCAGGGCCGAAAGTCTCATGGTAGTTAATATCCGGTTCCTGGTGAAACCCCTGTGCTACAAGTCTAGCTTTGTACTCGCTCCACGGTGCCATCGGATCGGTATTTTATCCTTTAAACTCATTTACTTCCAACCAAATTGAGACTCGGTTGGGATGGAATCAAATCCCATGTATTATTGGCAAGCAAAGTATTATACTCTTTAACCATGGCTTCCTTTCATTTAGAATGTTTGGAAGCCTAAGAAAAACACGTAGGTTTACCTTCAGCAATACCCGTACTAAGGGATAAGAGATGCTTAGGTTTGATAATACCGGAGTTGGACCGAGTCCGCATAGGGTGGGCGGTTGTGGGTCGAGACATGGGGATACTTGGAGAGACATATGGACTTGGTGATAAGCCTATAAAATCACTAACAGGATTTGATGTCGATCGAGAATGACATGCGGTGAAATAGACAAACGAGAGATGACATGCGTGAAATAGACAAACGGTGAAATGGACAAAGAAACAGGGTGACAGAAGGGGGATTTTGCCCAGCGAGACAGGGGCTAGGAGACAAGGGGTCCATAGGGATAGACCTAGGGCTAGGACTCAATGAAGAGGAAGAGACGAAGTCCCAAGAGAAGGTCCAAGGGAAGGGGTAGGGGTAGTAGGACATGACAACGGAGCGGGCGATGAAGCCCAAACAACGCAGGAGGAAGTCGGAACAAATAAAGACTGGGTCGGCCTCTGCGACGAGTAGCAAAGGAGAATGCAACTCCTTTGAGGTGGAAGATGAGACAATCGGAGTCGAGTGGGAGTGAGACAAAGTATATCCTTTAGCACGAAAGGGACACGGGGAGCCGAACTAGAGACAAGTTTAGGAAAAGGGTATACATTTTCATGAAATCGTACATTTCTACTCACAAAAACACGACTGTTATAGGATCCAAACAACGATAGTCCTTATAATGAGAAGCATATCCCAAAAAACACAAAGCGAGGAGAAAGCTTATTTGACTCGTTTGCAACAAAATTTGGAAAACATGAACAACCAAAAGGTTTGAGGAAACCATAATGAGGCGGACGACCAAATAAAAGTGCAAACAGAGAGTTGTTTTGCAGCAAAGGGGTAGGTAAACGGTTTATAGTATAAACAGTGAGTTAACTCAGCGAGCAAAGAAGCATCAATAAAAAAGCACCGTCATTTCCAAAATATGACAATGCTTGCGCTCAGCAACTCCATTTCTGTTGTTGAGTATCGGGGCAAGATTTTTGAAATAGGATCCCTTTTTGAAGAAAGTAAGCAAATAGAGGAGAGTTATCAAACTCTTTTCCTCCATCACTCGAATCATTTTAATTTTGCAATTAAAAAGATTTTCAACTAAAAATTGCAAAAAATGGAGTATACTTCAAATTTCAATCGCATAGGATAAATCCAGGTGAATCTAGTGAAATCATCAGCAAACACAAGAAGATATCTAAAAACCTTATGCGAAAGGTACGGTGATTGCCAAACATGTGAATGTATTAACTCAAGAGGAGAAACAAATTTATGTTCTCCTAATATAAAAGGAAGAGTATGTGACTTTGCCAACCGACAAGTCGTATATGTATCAGGAAAACGATTTGTAAGTTTAACGGAATGAGTGATCCTAAGAAATTCCAAAATTTGAGCTCCATAATGTCCCAGTCTCCGATACCAAGTGTCGCTAGTCTTACCCAGTGCCAAGTTGGCGGAAAGATATGGTGCCTCACCGGGTAGACGCAAGAGATAGACATTGCCTACATTGGGGTTTGCAAAAGGACCTCACCCTACGTGTTGTCCTTTACGTAAAAAGAATCGAGTGTGAAATGTGACATGACAATTATTATCCCGACAGAGAGAAGGTTATCGTCGAAGTCGAGGTATATGATAAATAGGTTTCAAGAGAAGTGACCGAGAAATAGTTTGTAATGTCATAGTACCAACATTAGAAATAGGTAACAAGGTTCCATTTCCAACACGAACTTGTAAGTAGATTTAGAAGATAGCTTACCTTCATCAAGTGTCATGTGAGAGACCGTCGTTAAATAAGTATACTACGATTGTTCACCACTTTCAATCGAATTGGGGCAACTAGTAGAATGCCCCTAAGCATGACAAATTTGGCAAATAACATTAAGACAGAACCTAATATCCCTTCGACATGAGACTAGTTAGTACACCAAGTAGAAGGCCGAAAAGTATAAGACAATGACCCAATCGAATTACTAAATATAATACTTGTAGGCGCACTCCTGAACGAGGCCCGATCGGAAGAATTATTGCTTGTTGGAGACTTGGTGATGGTTACGATTATTGTTACGATTCCAATTGTTTCGACCCCCTTTGCCTTTGTTGTAGTGGCTAGAGTTGCCTTTCCCGGAAAGAAGCGCCCCGAATTGGACCACCACCGTTTGGTGCGGAGGTAGTGCCCGATGTGTAGGGGATCACGGGCACGCCCAAAACTAAGTTGTTGCTCGTGGAAGATAAGTTTGGAACGCATATCATTAAAAGTGTGAACACCAGGAAGGAGGGAATAGGCGAGTGACAAAGGTATGATACTCGAAAGGGAGCCCGACAAGTAGTAAACCGAATCAATTCTAGGTCTATAACGGGAGATTGAATAGCAACAAGGGAATCATCTATGTTCTTAATGGTTCGGAGATAATCATCCATGGATTGATTTTCCCCAGTAGAAACATGAGTGAGCATTTGTTGAAGATCAAGGGCCCGAGCTAAACTAGCGATGTTGAATCGAGACTCTAGGTGTTGCCAAATTTGAAGGGAACGAGGCAAGTTACGAACTTCACTCAAAGTTTCCGGAGAAATAGTAGCAAAAATCCAAACATGTAACAATTGATCAACCCGTAACCAATAAGAGTAATTAGGATTTACAACCGAACAACCCGGGGCAACAACTAAGTGATACGATGGTTGTGAAATAGAACCATCAAGCATACCACCGATGCATAATAGTGAAAGAGGAAAATTGTTGTCGCCAAGATAAATAATCATCAACCGAACGAAGAATAATCGTACCAGTAATTTGTGATATTTACCATCTAAAGAGACGATGGAAGGGGCGCCGGACCACCCGGTGGAGGCGGAGCAAAGGTACTGGCGGCGAAGTCTTCGGCGGTGAAGAGAGCAAACGTGGGCGGACGGCGGTGGTTGGTGTAGTGGCGGAGAACACCGGCGACGTGAAGAGAGCGAGCGGAACCGATGGAGACGCCATGCTCCGAGTAAGAGCCCCGGTGAAAGGCGCCGACGATGGCAGCGTTGGGCTCACGTTGGCGAGGCGGTGGCGGCGGAAAGCGAACCCGGTGGCGGCCACGGCATGGGCGACAGAGCCTATAGTAGAGGAAACCGAAGCGGAGGCATAAACCACGAGAAAAGAGAGGGAGTTGGACGTCGGCGGGGTTCACGGAGGAGGCACCGTCCGGAGGGGCGATGTCGAGACGACGGTGGCGGAAGCGGCCGGCGGCGAGTTTGGGGTGAGAGCAGCCATGAAGAAGAGAGAAGGCTACGGTTAGGGTTTTTCTTTGGTGTGTGCAATCGTGAGCAGGTGTTTTAGTTTTTTTTTTTGTGACAGTGGGCCCTAGGGTGTTTTCTTAAGGAAGAAGAAAACGAGAGATTTTGAATCGAGTCTTTGGCTCTAATACCATGTGAAAGATATATGGCGAAATGATTCCCATATAGGGGTTTGACGTTCTATATATATAGGAGATAATATAGAAAAATAATTTACAATTATTTTAGATACAATGATATCTCTAATACTCTATTAAAAGCTATGAGCTTCAAATTGTCTCTTGTATTTTAATTTTCTTTGTTTGGAGAAGTGGTTTTAATCTATTTTAACCCCTCCCTTGAATGAGCAGGAGATTTTACAAATTCAAGGGCAGTGGGAGGTGTGATGATGATAGCAAAGCTCCTCCATGCATTGGGTAAGCTTTTCTTCTGTTTCATTGTGCCTTTTGGCGACTCAATGTTATATGAAAGAAACTTCTGAATATGGATGGGGAGCTCTATGCTGCTTTGTAGATAATCTGACTATTGCAAGTTCTGGCACAGCTGGGTAGAAATGATGGCACCAGTCTTCTCAAAAGCCGCATGGAGATGTGCATGGTATATGATCCAGGTACCCACTTTACTTCTAGTCAGGAAGGAATTTCCTGCATGGGTGCTGTGAAAACCGCCCACATAGATTGACATTCTATTTTGATATTTCTTTTACTTCTAATTTATAAACACAATTACCCAGAAGTTAAGCAACCTCTTGAAGATCACAATGACATAATTCTGCACATGGATGTTTATGCTATGTTCATTTCATCTTGTCTGATGAGATGAAATTTTCAGTCGATTCCTGAAATATATGGGGAGATAGAGGGCCTCTTTTTTTTTCTTTCAGGAAGATAATTATGGGGTCAGCTGTAAGTAGCTGTGAGCTTAAAGCAGAATAGAACAGGTGCAAAATCTATTTTTGTAAAGCAAACAGAATTGCAGCACGCTTTTAGAAACCTCGAATTACCTGTGAAATGAACGAAGCCAATGTATTAATTATGTCTGTGTGAATGCTGGTTCTCATTGGGCTAGGCATTTTACTATGAAGAAAAAGCTGCAATATTAGCTTAGAGTTCTTAGCCAAGTATGCCACTAAACATTGTAATTTATTCGAAAATGCTATAAAACTTGTTGCCCTACCTTTCCATGCCACTAAACTTGTTTAATGTGTATCAATATGCCACTATTTGAATTTTTCACCGATTACCACCAGTTTTAATTTATTTTAGAATTATTTTATTAGCATTTATGTGAAAAAAAAAAATAGAAGAAAAGGAAACCTAAAAAATAAAGGGGCTTTAGGACCTTCTTCTCTTTGCTTTCCTTTTCTTTGCATTCAGATTAGGGTTTGTCGAAACCTTAGAATAAAAAATTAGCCTTCAATCCTTCACTAACTTGCGAAATTGAATTGTGCATTTTGTTCATCATATGATTTGAGGCAAAAAAAGCCCTAAAATGTTATCTTTAGTTAATTCAAATCCCTACTTTCGCCTATGGAGATGAACGAATTGTTGTTGTTGGACAATGGATGAAAGAATTGTTGTTAATTTGTTGGTGTTGCGGAGATTGATAGACGAATTGCCGGTGTTGAGAAGATTGGAATTGTTGTTTGTTGGGGAAGACTAAATTGTTGTTGTAGAAGTTGGTGTTGGTGTTGGTGTTGGTGCTGGTGTTGAGGAGAGAGAAAGAAGGGTCTTGATTGGAGGCTACGTCTTTTCTTCAAATCTCCCACTCTACTGTCCTCTGTCCACCAATACTCATTTCCTGCAACACCCTCATCGAATTTCAGCGGTAAGAATCAAGGTGCTCATTCTTGTTTATGGTGATTTCCTTCGCAAAGTCGGAGGTTGGCAGGGATTTTGCCAGTGAGGGAGTTGGAGAGGTTGGTGCAGTGGAAGAGAAGAGGAGCGAGACTGCCTCGAAGAGAGAGCTTGGGAGGGGTCTGCTGTGGAGGAGTAAAATTCTGGAGAGGGAGGGAGAGAGTGAAGCCTCGTAAGAGAGAGATTGAGAAAAGAGTTTAGTGGTTTAAGACTTTCTATTTCTTTTTGGGCTTCATGTCACCAATAACTCAGTCAACACTCTTTTTTAATATTTAATCATCAACTGTCAATTACAGTGGCATTTTAAGATGACTTAAAACAAATTTAGAGACATTCAATGGTAGCAAAAAAATTTATGACATTTCTGAATAAACTTCAAAGTTTAAGGGTATATTTGGCTAAGAACTCTATTAGCTTACTATCATCTATTTTATCTACATTCTGTGATCCTTACCTATGTTCTTGACACAAAATCTAACTGATTCAGTTCTATGCAGAATGATTTGATTCACGCTTGGGGTTTGGACAGGCAACTTGGTTATTGTGCACAGGTGACTATTTTTGTTCAAAAATTCATATTTTCTTCATCTTATGTTTTCTACTGACACTTCTGTTTGTTTTTCAGGGTGACAGGACAAAGAATGTTGGCATAGTGGATTCAGAGTACATTGTTCATCTTGGCCTTCCAACACTAGGAGTCTTGGACAGAAAAAAGGCAAATGTTTATATTGTTTTTCTAGCTTATACCAAAGTATTAAAAAGTCTGAAGTGGCTTTTATGTTGATCTGCTGTTAAAAGTTTTCACTCTTTTTATATGTCCAATGTACAGGAAAAGTATGTACTGAAGTTTTCCATTGGAAAATTTATGAAATGGATAGTGGTTCCTGAATTTTATGACCAAATTCACCCTTGCTAACTCATGGTTTGTTTTTTTGAAAAAAAAATGTGCAGGACCTGTCTGAATCCTGTAAAATTGATAATCGATCAGCAGTAAGTACCCTCCTAGTTTCCCTTGTTAATAATGTTGTGAGTTCTCTCCTTTAAATTGTATGCCTGGTAGATTTGGCCTTACTTCATGGGAATGCTCCATACTGCACGATCCACAATCTTGGGACACACGATCAGAAGTGTAAATCAGGCTAATTTGTGCAGTAGGTATCAAACTGCATCCCGACTAAGCAATCTAGGGGGTGTTCTAGGTAATGGTGACTTGGAAAAGGGGTCATTGGGGTCGACCTAAATTCAGACTGGGTCAGGGCAGATATATAGAGTATTCGAATCAGATTGGCCTTAGATTAGATTCTAGTTTGCAATCAATTTGTTTAATAAGCTTTTCAAGTAAATCTGATCAATGTTATGCAGAATTCTGTTTGCTTGGCTTTGGTGGCTATTGGGTTTGTTCAAGTCCGAGGTGCAATGGGCCTACGTAATTTGGGTATGAATAGGATTTGGTTTCGGGTTTTATTTGGGTACGGTAATAGATCTGTATTGGCTGGGCCAAATGCCTGTCAAGCATAATGCCTTCTCGAGATGACCTGCATACGTATTCTTAGAATTCCTAATCAAACCCGAATATTCCGCTGTAAGACAACCTACTCGAGGAGAGGTTCATGTGAGGGTTTCTGATCCAGAATAGATTTTCAATTGCAGTGTGCTTCTTGTATTGGATGTTATGTTACAGATCTGAACCTTGTAGACTGTTCTCCTTTTAAGTGAACCTTTTTTTTTTGTTTGAATTGCTTCTTTCAAATGGTCACAAATTTAGCGAGAAGCTTGTCATTCAGTGCCTGCCAAGTTGTGTCGTCGAGAAGTAATGCAGTCTTTGACCTTGTGCTTGTGAAACGTAGTCATTTGCCGAAATCTGTGTTTGACCTTCAAGATTGTCATTTACAAGACAGAGTGTGCGGTGGTAATACCTCAAATTTCAAGTGTGTTACTCAGATTCAACCATACCTATTTGAAGCATTGAGCTCTTCCTTTTTATGGAAAAGAAATAAAAGATTGTATCTAACACCCATGTCAGAGTGCAATTACTCAAGATGCACACTTCCGGTCCATTGAAGAGTCCGAGTACTATAATTGCCCATGCGGATAAACCACCCTGCCCCCTTTCCATCTTGCTCATGCTCAATCCTAAATGATTCCTCCTTTTTAAAAACCGGGGGTGTATTGTGGATCTTGTGGTAGGTTTCTCATGTAAAAAAGTGTATAGGGCTAGGAATACAGTAGAACTGATTAAAGGGGCAGGAAGATCCAACTTATGATATCTAAACCAAGTATTCGACGTTAAAACACACATTCTAAACCTGATAGTCCTGTTGTAGCATGTATAACATGCCATTAACAGACTGATTCAATTTCTAGTATGGCGATCCTTATATCTCACCATAGGAGATATTGACGAGTGGTTTCTCTCGCTTAATAAACTGCCCGAAAGCTTTACATGATTTCCCGAGTTTTTACTCATCCCAGAGGATTTTTTTGAACTGCAGGTGAGAAGACAGTCATTCATCGAAATGCAAATGTTCAACCAAAGATGGAAAGATGCAGTGAAGAACGATAAGTGCTGGATCGATTTGTATGGACAACCTGACCAACAAACTACACGCTGAAAGCTGTCACAAAGCACCAGAGTAAAGAGATCAAACGTCATACAATCTAAATATACTACACAGTTTTGTGTTCCCATCTCGGGTCCTGCTTTTATATTTGTATATTAATTGCTTGATCTTCTTGTGGTTGTTTATTTTTTCCCTTTTTGGGCTCATCTTCTTGTGGTTGTTTATGAATGTTAATATGTATATATTTATATTTATTATTTATAAAATCTCAATTTTTGTGCTCTTTGTATGTGGCGTAACCTGTAAGATGAAGTATATACAATAATACAACTAGGAAGCTCTTCTATCGAAATCCTCCGTAAACAGTATCATCATGCATTAAGTAATGAAATTCCATATTCAAAATAGGGGCTAGACTTACATATTATCGAACACAGTTTTGTAATTTTGGGTGAACTTGTTTTGGATATCGGGTCAGGTATGGGTTTACGTTAAGGTTTCGGTCAGTTTTGCAAGGTTTAGTTGTGTTACAAGAAAGTTTTAGCCCTAATCTCAAAATTAAGTGTACGCACTTTGACAAATAAAATAAGCTAATCCGATTCTAGCATTACTGCACATACCTCTGATGATTACTGCCTCTGCTTCTTTGACGAACAATTATGCTTGGCGGAATCTGGAACATGATGAAGCTGCTCAGAAGCAAATGCATCATGAAGGAAATTTTCATCTTCCATCAAGAGCTCCAGGTTCTCTCTAATAATAAGAAGAAACTCAACTGAATCACTGTCAAATTCATAATCAAAACCCAGCTGAATGATTTTCCTGAGGTCGTCTACCAACACAGGTCACTGTCGACGCAACCCAAAAGGCCATCTGCCAGTTCTTGTGAAAAATAGCTCCCAAATTCCACTCTCCGTTTTCGCTTCTCATAGAGGATTTATTAACCAGCAGCAACTGTGATAATTTTTCCCAGTGAACGACTTTCTTAGATTCCACTTCCGGTGCTCTGCAACTTGGCAGATACAATGTGCAATGTAACAATATTGGAGATGGGAGTATGTACTCCCACACTAACATGACAAGAATTTAATATCTTTATGTTTTTAACTAATTGAGTTATTTTAGATATTAACCGGCTTAATTTGGATACCGTTAGGATTCTTCCATGTTTTTTTCTAAAATTTGCTTTCCCAGAACTCTGCATCACTTCAAACTCTTCAACTTCCTCGCAATTTTCCTCTCGTCGGTTTCCCTCGCTCGTTTTCCCTTGACGTCCAGAATCCTAGTCGTCGATGATCCTCATTTACCTCCGATACTCATTCAAGAAACCTTTGACCATTTCCAGTCGTGCTCATTGAAGAAGAAGAACAAAAGAAAACAAAACCATTGGAGGATAAGAAAAAAAAAACGACGAAGAAGAAAACCAAATCGTTGGTCATCAATAAATCACGCAAACAACGTTGGTTATTTTGTTCATCTTGAGATAATTTGTTATGGAGGAAGCAAGCAAAACAAAAATAATATGCTACATAAGAAAAAAAAAAAAAAAAGAAGGTATGTTATATTGCGTGGTGAATTATACTACAAGTTTAATGAATTTGCACATATAAATTGAGTCAAACCCTTCAACTTTAGTGAATTTGTACCTAAAAAGGTAGTCAAACTATTTGTTTAAGGTGTAATCCTCCCTAAAAATAAAAAATAAGATCCAAATTGAATATATTAGTAACCTCACAAGAAGCAAGCTAGCGAAGTTCACGTTGAAATATATTTACGTTGATGTCAAGCTATTTGTTCAAGGATGTCAAATTATTTGTTCAATGATGTCAAGCTATTTGTTAAGGATATCAAATATCGATTATATTTACGTGGATTTTGTGGTATTTCGCATTTGTTCATATAAATATATTATAATTGTTCATGGATAATATTTATTTGTTTACTAAACTCAAACTGTTTGTTCATAGTTATCATTCTCATTTGTTAATATGCATGTCATCGTTGTTCAAGAATATTAAACTATTTATTCAAGGATGTCAAATTATTTGTTCAAGAATGTCAAACTATTTGTTCAAGAATGTCAAGCTATTTGTTCATTGCATAAAATATAGTTGTTTGTCATCGGTAGATAATTTTTTTCATTATATATTGCTTATTTGTTCATTTCTAAATATTCATTTGTTTATTTGACATATTGTATATTCGTTCATTAGGTATATGTATATTTTGATGTGATTGGCCATAATGTTTATTTGTTCATTATAATGGAATAGTTTGTTCATTATTTGGACTGTTTTGTTCATAAATACAGTTTATTAATTGTTCATAACACTAATTTCTTAATTTTTATTTGCAGTAGAGAAGGAACTTCGAAACAAAACTCGATCCTACCGAAATTGAAATCTTCAACAGGGACTCATATGCAATTGAAGAAGATTGCGATTTTAAATACATAGTCATTGTATAAGTAAAACGCTTCATCTTCCGAGTAAGCGGTAGATCCAACTATATCGATGACCAAAGAATTCAAATTTATAGTGTCTTCGCAAGAAGAACTAATACCTATATAGATTGAATATTATTTAACTCATTTGGTATACAAATAGATGCATTGTACTAGTTAACCAAATAGCATTTCCTTATTCATAATAAATTGACAATTTGATCATTTGTATATTACAATTTATTTATATTATTATATTTGTTTGTTCATTCAAGTGATACATTTTGTTCATTGTAATGGTAGATTTGTTCACTCACATAATATATTTGTTCATGGTATTATGCTTGATTGTTCACCGAAATAATATATTTGTTATTCGAAGTAGATGCATTGTATACTCACAATATATTTGATTAAAATTACACTCGATTATTATCGAAAAAAATTCACATTAACCAAATAACAATTACCAATGAACAATTTGAACATACTGTGTGAACAAATACTTAAGATTTGCGAACAATTTAACACTCGCTATATGAACAAATAAAGAAAAATGGTCACTTTATTGATGAACCTACGATGAACAATTAAAGTAAATTTTATAAAAAAATTAATAATTTCGTTGGTTACAAAAGGATAAAACACTAAGTTAAAAAAATTGATAATTTCGTTGGTTTCTTTTGCATTGAACGTAGGATGAAACACTCGAGTTTTAATTTTGTTTTATCCAATCGGTTATAATAGGATAGGGTTCGTTACAAAAGGATAATTTATTTATTTTTTTATCTTAATAAATGATGTGTTGGAATTTTTTAAAAAAATGTGTTAAAATTAATTAATGATATGGCAACTGGGACTATGTACTACTAGGAGCTTATCAGAATTTGCAAACAATGTGTACCTAACTTGGATAGGTACATTTCTCTCAGGTAGACGAGACAAGCACGGATTTAGCGGCTTCATGTCTCGGTGTGGCAACCATGCTCACCTTAGAAGAGGTAAGGAAGCTCGAAGTTATCTTTATAAGCCCCCTTGAGACAAGCGCATCTCTTAGGTGACCGTCTCATTTGCTTGAATATCTGAGAGATTTTGAACAGCACTGGGCGGATTCTGACAGCCTTTTAACACCTAACAAATCATAGACTCGATGCAGTTCTGCAAGGCCAACAGAAAATTAAACTTGATCCAGTTCAGTAAGAGCAATAGATGAACAGGAAGAATATATTCTACCTCTTGGAGACCACACAAACAGATGACTTTACTTGATCAGATTCTTTGCAAACATCTTCTTCAGCAGAGTCATATGGGAAACATAAATTTTCCTTTCTTATGCGTTGGACTTACATCAAGGGTGAAGGAGACTGTGCAGGCAGGCAATTTAGCCAGGTTCTTTAGAGTCTCTTCTGTCTCTGAATTCCAGTTCTCAAGGATACAACTCTAGAAAGAACATCCCGTGATGGTCAATTCATGATTGTCTCTCTCTGACCAGATACCCCACAGCTTAATATGATGGTTTAGTCCAAGAAATCCCGCAACACCCAAAGCTCGTGAAAATAGTGGCAGCAACTCTTTGTCGTAATAGCCATCCAGACAGTGAAAAACAGTGCCGCAAAAATTATTTGTATCATGAAGAATGCAATTATTTGAACTTACTCATTGCCCAAGTCTGCTAGAACTACTTTTGTCAGGTATCCAAACCTGAGAACTAGTTTTCCAGCCGGAGATCCAAGTTCACAAGAATACCTGTTCAGAAATATGTGAAATCTATTCACTGAGAATGTTTCTGAGAGCAAGTGCAGGGATTTGGAAAGAAGAGCACATAACATCGCTCACATGATTTTTACCCCAATAGTTTCTAATTCATTCCGGTACCCAGAAATGTGGTTGCTATATAAATCTCATCAAGAAATGGAAAATCTGTAGGCTCAAGTATACCATTTCATCGACTTTGAAGCACCACACATTGCTTTGGAGGTCTGTCGCCACTAGCAGTCCTTAAACTCGCTTTCAGTGATTATCTTGAGAAAATGTTGGATTGAATATTGATCATGCATTCAAGACATCAACCGTAACGCCCCAATACGTAAATACATAAATAAGTAATTAACAGCGGAAGACTTGTTAATTGGAGACGTTACCGCCGTTTTGGAATGAAAACGAGGCAAATTCATTTGAGCAAATTAATTCTGAAAAACAATTTATGTAACAATCCAACCCAAATTTTTTTTTCTTTACGTAAAATGAAATTTCAAAATGCCGAGGATCAGCTGGAGAGGAATCATGAGCCATGAGACCGAGGAAGGAACTAACATGTATGGGGTCAAGACGAACAGCCGAACATTACTTCTCCTGGCCAGCTTTATCTTTTCTTCATCTTTAAACTTTGGGTGTGATTGAGAGGAGTCCGCCATGAGCTCGACTTCCTAAAAATTTTAAAATATAAAACAATAGACATGTGAGCTAGAAGCTCGATACGTTATCGTTATAAAATAAAACTGCGATTTAGATGCTATTAAATCATGCCTATCTTAAAGCATCTTTCTTGACTACTCGGCTTGCAAACTTCTTAATTGCCGATTTGCTTTTCCAATTTGGCCAAACTTAGGACCCATACTCGTGAAACAATTAATCATGGAATCCGACTCTTAGGGTCATTAATCCCCGAGGCGATCGGCTGTGAACTATTGAACAATTAAACGATTAAACGGTTAACAATTGAACGATTAACGATTCCGTGAACAATTGAACAATTAACGATTCCGTGCACAATTGAACAATTAACGATTCACGTGCACAATTGAACAATTAACGATTCCGTGCACAATTGAACAATTAACGGTTAAATGTTCCGCTAGCGAGCAACGTTGTCCAGGCGTCCCGGATCAACCATTTACAATTGCAATTACGATTACGATTACGATTACGATCACATTCATTCATGGATCGTCATACGATTACGATTACGATTACGATTACGATCAAATTCATTCATGGATTGTCATAACGGTTAACGGGTCCTTTGCATGGCCAAATCAATTAAATTGTGAAAAACTTATGTATAAGCGCAATGAATTGTAATCGTGTTCGTGAACTGTAAATTGTACTCGTGAATCGTAAACTATAATCGTGAACTGTGAACCGTAAGTCGTAACTTTGAACTATAAACCGCATCCGTGAACTGCGAACCGTAATAAATCTGTTGTAAGCGTGAACTGTGAAGTGGGTCCAAATTATTTGTATTATTAAAACAAGCAACTCAATAATAAAGATAAGCACTTTGGAAAAGGTACAAGCAATAACGTACCTCAGCGTGCCAACACTACAATGACTCGATTGTTTCGCAACACAATTTCAATTCGATTACGTTTCCAAAACTAATCTACTTTGTAGATTACTAGTCCTTTAACAATATTTATATGCATTTACGATTACCAAACTTTTACTTTTGCGCGCTTATCCATAATGTTTCCTTTTGAGCCCAATATTTATACGTTTCCCGTAAATCCGCTATTGATGATATGGTTTGAATTTGTATATAGCGATTGATGAGTTTAATTCCCCATCCTTGTAATATTGCTCAAGTTTGATCTTTTGCTTCTATCACTTCTAGATTGTGCTTAATGCAAGGCTAAACTTAATTGTACCATTCATTTCATCTAATATGCTCGGATGTCCTCTTATCTCGTAAATTAGTTATGCTTCCTACTTAAGGTGTGGGTTTGGTTTTCTAATTTTCTAAAAATTTCGGCAGAATTTCATTTGAAACATGGCCTAACCAATTGGCTAAAAGCCTTAAAAACCTGCATAAAACCCACAATAAAACTCAACGAGCCACACGCTCGGAGTACACAACTCAACGGCCACACGCCGGAGTATATCCACAACCACAAAAACCAAGTTTCAACTAGTATATAATCCGAGTTACAATCTCATCAATATCCTCATCTCTTGTGCTCATGCACTTTTCGATTTTTGGTTACAACATATATATTTATAATCGAGGCTCCGGTTATGCAATTTAATCATAGAAATCCCGATTATCGGGAGATGGTTCCGTGCGATAAATTTCTTT
Organism: Talinum fruticosum; assembly: GCA_021018815.1. NCBI lineage: Eukaryota > Viridiplantae > Streptophyta > Magnoliopsida > Caryophyllales > Talinaceae > Talinum > Talinum fruticosum. The sequence continues at coordinate 2,392,055 of JAITYX010000046.1, read as the reverse complement.
ATGAAAAGTACTAATAATCGGTTAACGTTTTAGCGCGTCGTAGACAAAATAGTGAAACTCATCAATAGTTTAACATGTTAACTTTTAAATATTTTGAGGAAGTGCAAACAAGTAACGCACTGAGGTAGTTGATCGTTTTCCTTCGAGTATTGTTTTTCATTATTTCCTTTGATCATGTCCATTTCCATCGATTTTCTGTTTTCAGGAAGTAATTTGATTTATGCATTAATAAACTTAATAGCTACTCTCTATTTGTGCAAACTTCTCACATTTGACTTCCTCTAATTCCCCACTTATTACTCAAATTCATTTGAATTTTTAACTTCCTTTAATTCTGTAAATTTCTTTTCCCCATGATCCTATATCTATAACCTCACCCACTTTCTACATTTCAAATAATTTCGCACTTGCACAATTAGGCCAAAACTCAATTACGTTAATTTACTCAAGTTTAGCACACATGCAACAATAAATTCAATCCTCCATCAATCTTCAATGTCCCCTTTACGCATTCTTGAAACTAACTCCCAAAATTATGTATATGCTCATATTTCAATCATCCTCGATATTTTTCTTCCAATTCTTCCACCGCCAAACAATTTATTCATATTCATATAAAACTTAAACAAGCACATCCACAATTATAAATAATCCCAAATCAATTTGCAATTCCATATCTACACATATCAAACCCTAACTCCAATTTCAATTTTCCCCCACAATTCCTTCACTTCCACCGTAATCAATTCACAATTCACATATACTTGCCTAATTGTTCAATAATAACATGAATTTGTGCTAAAATTTGCTTAGAAATTAAGGATTGGAGATGTGGAGATATACCTCACGAGTGGTCAAAAGTGGAATTAGGTAGTGCTGGCTCGTTGGTGGCGATACGGTGGCTCCGGCAGCGGCACGACACACTGGTCGGCGGCGTCAGGCGCCGGTCGATGACCAGGGACGGCAGCTAGGGTGGCACGACCGTGCAGCAGCAGCAGCAGGGGGCGGTTTTGCCCTGCTGGCGCGAGACAGGGAGGAGGGAGAAGAAGGACCTGATGCGGGGGCAGGCAGCGGCCAGGAACGCCGGCGGCGGCTTGCTGGCGGCGGCAGCGGCCAAGGGGCGGTGGCACCAGCCCAGTCCGGTGGTGGTGGCGGCATCAGGGTCGCTTGAAGCAGAACAGAGCAAAGAGGAGAGAGAGGTGCGACGGAGGTGACAGGGCGCCGGCGGCGGCCTGCTGGCGGTAGCAGAGGCCGGTGGTGGTGGCTGGCCGGCGGTGGGTGCAATGGCAGAGCAGTGAGAGAGAGTGGGGAGGTGAGGGAGAGGTGAAGATGAATGTGGTAGCTTTATTTTCAAACAGACCCCTCCACTGGTATCTCGATGCTTATAGGCTTTGTTGTTGTTGTGTTTTTTTTTTTTTTTCCCATTTCTGTTATAATAATTTGTATATATATATATGTATACTGTTTTATTTTATTTCTTTTTACTCATTAATTTAATTTATTTAATTTCGAAATAAAATTATTCGAACATATATACATATCGCAATGACAAACGTAAATTTGTACGAATTACCCCTTAATATTTGCGATTATCAAGTTTGTTGGCATCTTTTATTCCGGTTTCAGTATTTTGCGCGCCCAAACTCTTAAACAATATTAAGACGACAAAATGCAAAATTAATTACGATTAAGTTTCGGCGTGTTACATCAACACTTAACAGCTTTTAGCAATGAAAGAGAACTCCTTTAGTCGTTAATTGGCTCGGTTTTATTGGCCTTGTCGGACCTTTGACAACAAAATTAATCCCTTCATCCAATCTAATTACAACCCTTAGAAACTCTAGCTCAACTTGGTAGTCATGTATCTCAAGACCATAGTATGAATCATCAATTGTAGGAACATTGACAAACAATGAAATTGATGCCCAAGAACGACTAGAAAAGATTGATTTACAAGGAATCTGGTAACCACGGCGAGTTTTGAACAATGATTTATCAGCCAAAGCCTCCTGGATTTTATCTAGGTGTATGGGCATAGAGATAAGAATACTTCGGATGCTTTGCAACAATGATATGACTTTAGAAGGAAACATCTTGGAAGAGTTCAAAAGTGCACATATTTGCTCGATATTTTGTTCAATGTGCTCTCAAAATTTACTCGCAACCCCAAGTATTCCCATATCTTTCGTGTATGACTATTGAATTTCCATACTATGCTTTATCTATAAGAGGTAGTTCAATGCTATTTAGTAGGAAAGCGAGCTATTATCGTAAGGATAGTGGATGAGGGGCAACGAAGCTCAAGCTAGTTTTCATCCAAGGATAATTCCGCACCATCTCAATCGGACATGCAAGCATTAGGTTGTAGGCGTCGACACATTCAAGTATGAACAAGCCACAACAATTTGTCATAAAAGAAGAGACATCTAGAAAAGTGATTTTCTCGGGAACTAATCCATAAACCTCATCATCGGACTTGAATGTGTTCCAAGTTTGCTCCCATAGAAATCCCTATTAATGATAGGAACATCGGTAAGTGCAAATTACTTCATAATCCAATAAGAGGATAGGGAGAAGGATCTTGGAGCAACTGCTCTCTAGGAACTCTTGAGTTATCTACCAAACTTGACTGTCTTCAACCATTTATCACCAAACATATTCCTTTCTTTTAGAAACCCGATAAAAATCAACAATGAAAATGCATGCCCTTTACTCATTTCGAAGATCACTCGCCTCAATGTAGGTCATAGCCATTTTCGAGTACATCATCAAATCCCAAAGTAACACCAAGATATTTCAGCTCATTCAAATAAAGATTTAGGTTATTCTTGTAGAACATTGTGTTAAGGACAGAAACATGACGTAACGTAACTTGTCATTTCAAAAACACTTATTCTTGTTTCATCCGGAAGAATAAACTTAGATGGAGAACCGAATGGTTTTTCGATTTTTAAGAAATCAAATCCAGTCAAGTAGCAAGAATGCTTGTTCACTTGTCAACTTAGAAGATGCAACTGCCAATGCAGCATTTGGAGGGCACATTTCCGGTAAGTCTAAAGCTCCGATATGTTTTGTGAACATGTTCGAAGTGAATTTTCAGGAGTAAATTCTCCGGAAAAATTACCACTCACGTAATACAAGACCACCAAGTCATGATATGAATTTTGAATGAACGGATTTTCAGGTCCAAATAATTTCAACCATTTACTACCCTCTCGAACATACAACCTTTGTGGGTTTTCGGTTTTCCTTTATGATAGAGTTGGACCCATCAATTATCGAAAGAGACGAAATCGGGCTTGACAACTCGGTCTCGTAGATAAACCCTTTCAAGGGGGATTGGTAAACAAATTGAGTGAACTTGAGCAGAAGACTTCGATTGGTGTTGCTCGGGATAAACTACCAAGCAATGAATAATAATTATACGTAGAACAAGACTCAATTTTGGAATGTGACAGCCAACTAATTAGGAGACTATTCCCGCTCATGGCCAACCGGAGTAGCTTGTATGGAATCGGCAAAAGAAGACATTACACGAACAGTTGAATTCCAGGTTGCAGGTATTAAGCCAAGAATTAAGCTCGGGCATCATTGTAAAATGACTCATATGCCCTCCTTTCTTGGTTTTACAAGAAATACACAGCTCCAATGTCCCCTTCTATTTATAAGCTTAAAAACTTGGTTTTCTATGAAGAAAGATTCCGTGAAGATTTCCTCATTGTCGATAAAAATGCATAGCAAGTCAACGTAGTCCATCTCGGATGCTTGCAAAATTAGTTTGCATGCGAGTGATACATTTTCTATACAAGCTACAGGTATCTAATGCAGATTGGACACAAAGAAATTCAAGAATCTCCGCATATTCCGCCATATCGAGGGAAGAATTTATTGGATAAGTTTTCGGTGAAGAAAGCCTATCAAGAGAAAAACCCTTTGCTTTCATCTTGATCAGCAGTTATCGAAAGTCACACAAGAATCCTAACACCAAAAGGTTTGTGACGAGAAATCAGCTTCCCTTGAAGAAGCTAGCAAGAAATCAGCTTGCTCTATGAGGGGAAGTTTATGACCATTGATGTTGGAAGAAATGCAAATATTCCCACATAATGTGATGTTTCTCAAGTCAACCCATCACCAAATGGGAAGGCAAGTGAGATACTCTATTCATTAACATCCTTTCTTCCACTAACCTTGTTTTCGGGTTTGACTAGAAATAATTGTCTCCGGATACAATACTTGCATGTTGCTTCGATTAGCCTTCTTTGTTATTCATAAACAAATGAACAAACACATGAATCTTCCTTTTTCAACCACATCTCTATCAGTTTCATGAGATATTGAAACCGCACTTGTATCAGCAGCAATCTTATAATAGCTATTGCTATCGTGTACACAATTTATTTATCTTAGATAAGAAGAGAGGCATCTTTGGGTGCAGTTGGGAAAGCTCCTCTTCGATACACTTAACCTTCTCTCGGCTTTAAGAGGAGAAAAATTGTTGTCCTAGGAAAATTTTTGCTTGATGCATATACACCATGTATGTTAGAAGCAAAAGATGCATCGGATACCCATTGGGGAACTATGTAACCAATCCCACAACTCGGTATCCAGGTTCTTCACTAAATTTTACCTTGTACCCATTGCCAACAATGTGAGGCTCCTTACTTACTCGAAAGACATTCTTGAATCCCATATTTGTAGATGGCATCAGCATTCGTGAAACAATCGGTTCGCCAAACATTAAGCTAGGATGAAAGAGGTAAAGAAAAAGGAAAAGAAAAGATAAAGAAATTTGTCTAATGATTAAGATGATAATGGTAGACGAATGGGGTGGTTGCAATTATTGTCAAAAGGAATCAAAAAACCATTTAACTTGGAGATTGCCACGTATCTCACCAATAGTCACCATTGATTAATCTTTATCCCACGTAATTTGAGTTTCCATCTCACCCTCTCTCCCTTTTGGATTCGAGACTTGGAGAGAGATTCATCTCAGGTTTTTGGGGCTTGAGAATACCATGGATGAAGAGATGGTAAGTATAATTTTTCTCGCATATACATTGTGGAACTAACTAGACTCACACTTGTATTGAACACTTAATTAGGAGAATATGAATGCAAATCCATATACTTATCAGCAGTTGTATATTATCATAAGCACATCATTCCCCACCATCCGACAATGATCTTTGAACAAGATTCTCAGTAGTTGCGCTTATGATAAAATTTGAATGAAATTCAAATTGCGGATCATATAATATTCAAGAGAGCTTCTCATCTAGTATATTTCTTCAAATGATTGCACCTTAAACAGAATATAAGTAAAATGACAGCTGCAACTCCACAAGCATTTGTTATAATCATCGAAGCTTCAAATACACTAAAACAAGAAAATGCCAATGAATGTTAAATCTTACAAAATTATAAGAGCATTAAATTTTTCTTCATATCCTCTCGATTCATCGATTAAGCACTCTACATATAGATGTTGTGACACATACACTAAAAAATGTATGTCACTTATGTTAGCCAAAATAGGCGTGTGTACCTTGTAATAGCGGAAGTGATCGGTTTGTCGATTGATGTTCCACGAGTGTCAATTCTTTAGCAAGTCCAGTAGTCCGTCCTCTTGCCTTTTCTCGAGCATGAATCCAAACCTTGGATGCTACTAGAGTCACCGTGTTAACCACGCATCAAACCCATAAACTTACAATGGTAGTTTATGTGAGGGAGAGATTGAAGGATTCAGGAGCAAGAGCCGGCGGAGCAACCAATGCTCTCTTCGTGTGTTCTTTTCTCGTATTTCACAATTACATTTTTAATAGAAGACATGAACTCCTGTTTTCCAGATTTGAGGAGTTGAGTCCTTTTCAACTTCTTCAACTATCCACTTATCCAGGAACCTTTCCTAGATAAGTGGAAGTATGAATAATTGGGAATAATTGGCCTAAGTGGTCGTATATTAACTTTGGTCAACAACTCCCACTCGGACACGTAGGCCTTTAAACACATCTTTAATCCTACACATCTCTTCATATTTCACATAGGGAATGAAGCGTGCGACCAAAAAAGTAAAGTGTTATATAAAGTCACCATTTAACTAACATAACAATTTCACAAGGACAATGCCCTAAACCATCCATACATTACCCGCGATATATATTATCTCTTTATGCCTACTGATATATCATATGATTATATTTTGAATATAGTTTCCCGGGCTGATATGGGGAATATGGAGTGATTTTCCTTAGCCACTCACAATGTTACATCTCGGTTAGACTAGTTTCCTAATGTATTCTACTCGAGCTTTGTGTATATCTTAGTCTGTTGGAATATACATTAAAGTAGCAACATCTAACTTAAATTTCACAACATAGCCCTAAGTCAAAGGGAACTGTATCTCATAGACACAAATTCCATAAGGATTACACAGTGACAAAGAAGGGATCCATTTGTCACACCTCTAAAGATCGACAAAACACACACAATATGAAATGCGTGTCACGAGCATAGCTCCCACTAAGCTAAGCATGTCACTCTTCTATGCTATGCTAATCATAAGTCTAGTTTAATGAAAAAACTAACTTGAACCACTAGATTAACATACCTAATGTTAATCTTGACACTCAAGATTCAGTTTTAAGGCTTTAACATAAAATCAAGGCATTTTATATTTCAACTCTATAGCGTCTCATCGTAGACTTACTAAGGCGACTATAAAAATTTTTAACTTATCATTCATATAACACAAGTATGAAGATATGATAACATTACACACAAACTTAGTGTTAATGTTGTTCAGTCTCATCCTACGCGCTACTCAAGCATTAGGGTGATTACCGGTATCACAGGGTCAATCATAAGCCCGATGACATTTCATCGTGCCTAATCACAGAGTTATTAGTGTATAAGTATACGAAAAAGGAACACTATCCTTTTCATATACACTTTATACAATACTAACATGACCATCATAAAACAAGATTTATCCATAAGATAAAAACTTGTTCCCTAAACTTCAAAAACAACATGTAAAAATTTTGTTTACGCAATCATGCTTCCTACTGCGTCCTTCCATAGCTCATCCACTAAGGATGAAAAAACATTTTCTCGAGGTTGACCACCTAGACTTATCTAGGTTGTACCTACGATCAGCAATCGAGTATCATCTTATTGTTAACTTTAAACAATTTGACTACTCGTACCATGAAGGTAATGCCATAAATTCTCTTAACTCGGTTGCTAAACGAGCAGAAAAATGTCATTGTCATAGTGTCTTACAAAAAGAACATAAAATGACAATAATTAAATGTTAAACAATGTGCACAACATGTTAAACATTTAAATTTTCTAGTGCACTATCGTAGACAATCTGCTCATTTTCTAAGGCATTTGATCGAGGCTTGAGGATAGACTTTTATCAACCAAAGTGTCAATAGATTTGGAGGAATATACTAAATAACATTCTAAGATTTCCTGAATATTTACAAACTTAGCAATATCCCAGGAACTTTTTAGGACAATTTCTAGTTATACCCATGAGTAAGACACACCAACTTTTGATTTGTCTTTCCCATCTCACAAATGGAAAACAACTACTACTTAGTGGCTGCAAAACATCTCCAAGTTATTTCCAGCCAACAATGTGTCATAGAAGAGAATTGAGAAACATAACCTATCTTGTTGTTCTTGACACATAGACAATCATAGTATCTTATTATACAATGATTTGGAAGATTGTTCAAGACATTATATGGATTTTACAAGATGACACATTTTGTCCTCTTGACTTTATTATACAAAAACAGTAGTTGGATCCATGTATATTTGAAGAAGGCAATCTAAAAATCCATTTGAACTAACATTATAGTCCAAGTGGGCAACTATGACTAGAAGTAGTGAATAGAAACATATCTCAACATATGAGGTAAAAATCTCTACATAGTTAGCACCCATAGAAGTGGGTAAAAACTTTCACCACTATATGGACCTTGAACTTGGCAAGTAATTCATTTGTTCGATGTTTATCTTGAAAAATATACTTGTTTTCCAAATTATTTACATTGGATAGAAAAGTCAATCCTCGGAACCTCATTCTTTGCATATGAGTTCATTTTACCCCTTAAAGCATATTTACACTTCTTGTGATTTGGTGAATCGTTAGCCTCTACAAAAGAGGTTAAATATTTATATTTCTAAAAAAACCTTTCATATTTGCCTAATGTGATAGAGGATTCCTCCCCTTTTCTCTTTGGAGAATTACTCCCACTATCCGTTACGTATGTGAGATCCACTACTATAAAAACGTTATATAGCGACGGAATACGAGTCCATCGCTAACTAACGACTGAAACCGACATCCGTAAGATAAAACTTAAGTAGCGACAGAAAAAAATTTCGTCGCTATTTTACTCACTAGCAACGGAAATGGAAAAATTAGCGACGGATTTATGAAATAAATAAATTTTTTAACTTTTTTAAAATTAGCAACGGAATCGGTCTGTCGATAATTCCGTCACTAAGTCTATTTTTTTATTTTTTTATTTAGTGACGGAATCAATCCGTCGCTAGATCTAATTTTAAATTTTTTAATTAGCTACGGAATTAGTCCTTGCTAATTCAAAATTTTTAAAATTTTAAATTTGTCGCCTATTTTAATTTGAAAAATATAAAATTTTTCAAATTTAAATTAGCGACGGAATTTTTCGTCGCTAATCCAAAATTTTCGAAATTTAAATTTGCCACCTATTTTTGTTTTGCAAATATCTAAAATTTTTCAAATTTTTAGTTAGCGACGGACTGTTCAGTCGCTAACTCAAAATTTGAAAAATTTTACATTGGCGAGCTATTAAATTTTCTCCAGTTTTGAAATTTTAAAATTTTTAATTAGTGATGGACTGATTCCGTCGCTAACTAAATTTTTTAAAGTAGCGATGGACAGATCTGTCGCCGATCCGTCGTTATGATGGAAATAAAATCTCGACTTCAACGAGGCTCGGCAAAACCATAAGGAGAGATAGATTGAGAATTAGAGAGAAGTGAGAGTGTCGAGAGCAAGAGGCTGAAAACCATTCCTCCTTTCGTAATCGTCTACCACCGTCATTCGCCGCCGCCGCCGTCACCGCCATGCATGTCACAAACTAACCACCTTTAACCTCTTGTAGGTGTGCTTTCTCCATCCTCCCTCATTGTTAGTTGTATTTATAATTTACTTTGTTTAATATAAAATTTCAGATTTTAGAGGATTTTATATAACTTATTTTGATAGGCATGGTTGGAATGAAAATGAGGTACAAGGTGAAGATAATGAGAAAGAGGAAGAAGAAGAGGAAAAGGAAGATGAAGAACATAACTTTTGTTTGTTAATAATGTAATACTCTTGTTTTTTTTTTCAATTAGTTTTTATGGATGTTGTTGAATTGAAATTAGATTATTTATAACTTTTGTGTTTGTATATGATTTTTGTGTTTGAATTGAAGTTGAATTTGATGTTGTTATGCTTTGTCGGATTATTTGGATTTGTATATCGTTCTAGATTTTTTGTATTAAGCACTCAAAAATACACAAAATTGTTAATTTTTTTTAAAAAATTGGTGATGAAAGAGCGACGGAATTCTACGATTCCGTCGCTAATTGGAACGACGGAATCGCAGAATTCGTGGCTGATTTTTAGCGACGCGAAAATCGGAGACGGAATTTTTCCGTCGCTAATTGTGAAATTTCGTCGCTAAATGACGTTTTCCGTCGCTGTCTCCGTCGCTATATGGCGATTTTCTAGTAGTGATCCTTAATGTGTAGACTAACTTCACATTAGAAGTTAGAGATTAAGAACAAAACTTATTCTCAAGATAACTCTCCCGATCGGGCAAAATTCCACCATTTAGCATAATAGGTAGAGAATAACTCCCACTATCCGTTGGATGTGTGGGATCCTTAGTATGTAGACTAACTTCACATTAAGAGTTAAAGATTAAGAACAAAACCCTATTCTCAAAGATAATTCTCTCATCATTTAGAATAGTAGGACTTTTTCCTTTCTATTATTTTCATCCGGAGGAATTATACTATCCTCGGTGCATTTGTGAACATACAATTCTCCCACTCACTAAGAGATAGTTGTATATCTTTATTGTAACTCATATAATTCTTTTAGGTCCTTTTTAAATTCACCAATAGGAACTTATCCATAAGAAGATCGATATTGCTAGTTTGTCAATATCAGTCATGCTACCACCTAGATAGCTTTTAGACCAAGTTTTCATATTTGTGGCCTAGTTATGCAAATAATTTGAAACCAAATACAAAGAGGCCCAAAAAGAGTTTTTATACCATTCCATAACCTTTTATGGTGTGGCAGATATATATGCACTTAACATAATTTGAGTCATCATTAACTTGACCATTTTAAAATGATGTGCGATTTTTATGTTTCACAACAATATGCAAATGCTGAGTATGCGGAATCGAAAGTAGTAAATATATTTTTTTCTCATTTAATTCTATAAATTCATTATAGAAAGATTATTCACTATAACGATGAGCTCATCTTAATTCTTCATCCTGATCGTCTATACTCATGTCACGAAATGTTGAACACATCTAACGCTTTGTGTCAACGATACAATAAGTACTCATACCTATATTGTGAATGGTCATTAAAATGAGGGATAAACTCAACTCTTTGACATTGCCTTGTCGTTCAAGGTCCTATAAATGTCTAAGTAGATCCGCTCTAATGGTTTTTGATGTCATAAAAGTCTTACTAAAAGTACTTCTTGGTCAAACTGCTAACTAAAACATGACTCCTATTAGGTACTTAACCTTAGGGAATCGATCTCAAATAATATTTAGCTAGCTAACTTACTTTATTTCGATCAAAAGAGACCAAGTCTAACAAATCAATCAATAAATTCAGAATCACAACCACAATGTTAAACTAAAAATAAGCCAAGAATTATACAATTAACATTCAAGTCAAGAAAAATTTATTTAATTATTTTTTCAATGACCCATGGTCAAAACACACATCGTCATGATACAAAAGAATTATTGTCTTTCCAAATGAAACTTAGTTTCGACAAAAAACGTAGGAGAGTGATATAAAGAAGTAACATATTTTCTTCATACTATCCTTGAACTATGTGCTTACTAATTCTAGATTTGATTTATTTTTAGATTGGTAGAATAAATTGTCTTATACATTCTTCTTCTATCTCGAGTCATCTCTAAATCCGTCCGAAGGTTTTCATATGTTCACTGTGAGTCATAGTGAGCTTAACCTTCTTGCAATGCACATTATCATCATGAAGAGCCCGAATCACATTTAAGACTTGTTCCTTCTCAAAGATTTCTCACCCAACAACTTTAAGATCCCGAACCAATATACTCATGATTCATACATGCTTAGCTATACTCGTCTGCTGGAATCCATTTGGTACTACGTGCACTTCATATTCAAGATATGTAATCTTGATATAGAAGTCATATCAAATCTAATTTTGACTCTGTCTCATATGTCCTTAGCAGTGAGGCAATCTTCAAACTCTCCAATTATATAGTTATGCATGTTATGCAACATAATTTGTTGCACCTTACAATCCTTTTTGCTCCAAGCATCATATACTTTCATATCTTGTTGATATTGCTCATTAGCGGTATTTATAGTCTTAGCAACAATAATCGTTAAGGTTTCCAAAACCTTATTCTCTCTTAGAAGAAATTAAATTTCTATATATCGGATGTCGTAATTAGTACCATCCAACATCTTACTAGTGGACAGACCACCAATAATGTCATTTATTGCCATGTATACAATTATAAAAGAAGGATAGTAGACACACCTATGTAATTAAATTATTTAAAACTCTATCATCTATATAGCACATTCGAAAATTTCGTTAGGCTCATAATCATCACATGTAACATGAATTTGGAAATTTCTAATTTGACTACATTTAATACATTAAACACATTTAACAAAGATTTAAAGTATAAAAAAGATATTAAAAAATCTTATGTAAACCAAATTCCCATAATTTTATACTAAATGAATTAGTATGATCATTTGTCCTTATGTAAAACTAATGCACATAATCACTTGGCATTATGTAAAGTAAATTTACATAATTTTATATTAAACGAATTAATATAATCATTAGTCCTCATGTAAAACTAGTTTACATAATCATTTGGCATTATGTAAACCAAATTTACATAATATGGTAAAAATAAAAAAATATAAATTTGTTCAATTGTCATTAGGTAAAGCGAATTCACCTAATATTACACAAAATACATTTATATAATCTTTAGGTGATTGAATTTATGTGAAACAAAATCACATAGTGTTATATAAGATCAAAATACATAAATTAAATCAATTGACATTATATAGTACGAAAACTATATAACATTGTATAAAACTAATTTATGCAAGTTGTTGTGTAAAGCAAAATTATACTCCATTACATAAAACTAATTTATATAATTTTAATCAACTAATTAGATATGAAAAAATTCATATTATAGAAAACCAATTTATATATATACATATATTTTATTAATAACTTGATGTGAATATATCTATATCAAAGATGAATAATACTAAATTACTTAATCAAGATAAGACAAATTTTCTTGACTCTGTAAAAGACATATTTATGTAAAATATGTTTACATAATATTTACCTAATATATATATATATATGAACATATCATACAAGTGTAGATCAGGTAAAACTAATTTACCAAATTTATGTGAAAAAACATATTTATATAATCGGATATTATGTAAAAAAATTCAGATAATATAACCTTTTAAGTGAATATTCTATAAAACGAATTTACGTACTATTCAATACCATCTAACCAAATATTTTATACATCACAAGAATGCATAAATTAATTTGAAGACTAACTTAGATATAACATTTACAAAATAAATTTGTATTTGGTATTATAAATTCATATGAAACATATTCATATTTATTCTAAAAACTAATTCGAATAATATCATATAACTCATATTATATAAAAACTAATTTTATAATTAATATGAATTACTCATATGAAACATATTCATATATTTAGCATGTAAAACAAAATTATATGACTCCATATAAAACTAATTTTTGCAACATTATATTAAACATATTTATATAATGATTGTACAAGTTATCAACTTTAAACATGTAATATAAAATTACATTCATTAAAAAAATAACAAGCCAAATAAATATTACATAAAATAAAATTACATAATATTATGAATTTACACATGAAATAAATTCACATGCACTGATTAATTAGGCATAAAATAATTTACATAAAATTACAATCACATAATCTATGTTATATATAAAGGGAAGAGGGACTTTGTCCTGTATAAATTTTGCTTTACCATTTTTACCCTTTTATTAGCTTCACTTTTAGGGTTATAATTGTCCTTCTCCTGCCCCCTCTCTGTCAATTCCCCGTCGGTTTCCCTCCTTTCTCTAAACTTCCTTCACGTCGGTTTGCTACTCTTTCTCAACTCCTCATATTCACTTCATTTCACTCCATTTCTCCCACCTTCATTAACCAGATTGAATGTTCTACAAACTGCTGTGAAGCTTCGATTTAGTCATCAATCTTCCGCAAATAATCAAGCCACCTGGTACATTTGTTTCGATTTTATTAACCAATTTCTTTTTCTTTTCCTCTCGTTTCAATTTCGTTTATTTTTTGGGCTTAGCACCTGTAAATAAGCTATACGAGTTCATACATCAAGCGGAATTTTACATGTTCTTCTCGTCCTCCATTTACATGTGAACTTCACAAGTCACCACATATCCATCCAAACTCACAATTTAGAAAAATCAAATCTAGAATTTGAGTAAAAGGACGAAGACAGGGGAGAGAGAATGAAATTCCCAGCAAGGTAGAGGCAGCAACAAGTTCGAATTGTAGATGTTATGGGCTGCTCGAAAACATCAAATATAAAAATATTGACAGATTTGGGATTGTAAAACATAAAATATATATAATTCAACATACCCAAAAACGATTCGAGATAGAGGCAGAGGGGCATTGTTCACATCCAATTCAACATACTCAAAAACGATGTACATATATATAGCCGCAGTCCACCCGGAGAACACACGGAGGACATACCGAGAGATATGGCTGAAGGAGGAGGTCGGTCGGCGAGGCGAGGCGGAGATCGAGACAGGGGGCAAGACGGCGAGAATGACCCATGGAGGACCGAGAGAGATGGCTGAAGGAGGAGGTCGGCCGGCGGTATGGAGGCGAAATCGAGAGATGGGGGACGATGGCGAGAAGGGGCCATGGAGGACGTCGATAAGAGGGGGAAGGAGGGATACCGTAGGAGATTGCACGACAAGTGGGTCGGCCGGCGAGATGGAGGCAGAGATTGAGAGAGCGGCAGCACGACGATAACGAACCATGGAGGATGCCTAGAAGAGGCTCAAGGTCGGTACCCAGAGAGATGGCTCACAAGGAGGTCGGCCGGCGATATTGATAGAGGGTGGCCGTCGAGAAGAGGGGGACGAGAGGTTGGCCGGCGAGAAGAGGGGGAGGAGGAGAAGCTAAAAGAGCTAAATTATAATGAGGGAGAATTAAGTATGTTAGGGTTCACCTTCACAAATAAGACCTTAAGTAGCTCTAATAATACATAGATAATAATTAAAAAAATATCTATATTCAGTAATTTCAAGTATTTTGTTTTATGAATATATCTATAAAAGTTTAAATTCTACTTATATATATTCTATAAAGATAGAATCTTATTTTGAAAATATAAAATTATACACAAAATAAGTCTCTAATGAGACATCATAAAATACAATAATAATTAGAATTTAAAAAATAAATACAAAATAAATAAAATGATATCAATATTAAATGTTAAGCAATTTTATTTTCCGTAATTTTATAGTTTATAGTTTATTGTTTTCTTTAACTAAATACTATATAATTTCATTATATTTCCTTAGTGAAATTTACATTGTACATATATATAATCTGTCTCTAATGTATTACAATTGATTATACAAAATAAGCCTCTCATGGGACATCATAAAATATACAACTTATAATTAGAATTAAAAAAATAAATATATAAAAAATTAAAATTATATTAGTATTAGTATTTAATTGTAAGCAATTTTATTGTCCATAATTTTATAGTTTTATTTTTTCTTACAAAAACTACTTTCTAATATCATTATATTTCCTTAGTAGAATTTACATTGTATATATGTTTATAACATGCCTCTAATGCATTACAATTGAATATACAAAATAAGCCTCTAATGAGACATGATAAAATAGAATAATAATTACAATTGAAAAAAATTAAAATAATAAAATTATATCAATATTTAATGGTATAAGAACATAATTTTCCCATAATTTTATACCTTATTGTTTTCTTGCAAAAACTACTTTATAATGTCAAATTCTGTCCAACTCAAAAAAACTTTACTATTTTTAGATAGTTTCACTACTAAAATTTCATGTTAGGTGAATACGATTTTTTAAAAATTCTATACTTATATATAAAATGAATTTAACTTGAATTTACACTTTCTATAAATTTTTTTTCATATTTCTTTTATCGAATCCAATATATACATCTTTAGTTATTTTTATTTAACTTATTTTTTAATCACTAACTTTTAAATCTTCGTTGTTGATTTAGACGTACGAAGTTCTAAATCTTCTTTTTAACCACCAAGTTTTAAATGTTCAAAAGAGTAAAGATTATAATACACCAAACTCTAAGAAATCTAATTTAATTTATTTTTCAATTTTTACATTGAAAAATTAACAAACCTAATGAACTTGCTAATACCATATATGACTTATCAAAATAACTGCTTGATGCATAACAATATTAAAATAGTGATATTATCATAATTTATATTTCTTTTAAACTTACTAAATTATTATAATCTTTTACTTGAACTAAAATTATCATATACAAATAAAACAATTGTTCTATTAATTTCATTTCCATTTTCCCTTAGTTACACAATTCCAATGGATAATGGATCACTTGAAAGACTAAGTACCACTGCTTATCAACGTTTACGAAGACAAAGAACAAAGAATGGCATCCGACCAACTCGCTCAAGAAAATGCCGCAAATAACACACGAAGACGGAGGAGGAGGCATATTCAACAAAATGAAAATGAAGGACCACATCCACCGTGTTCACAAGCTCCTGTTCAAATAATGCCATCTACTTCGGGTTCCTCTCGGGCCACCATTGTCCAATATTTCAAAAGTATTACAAAATAACTCCCAATCGGATTATGCAAGTAATGTCTATTCCAATTTTGTTTCTAACTATGTATATATATCTATATTTTATGGGTTTTCTATATGGAAATTATTAACTTCACAAACTGCATTAAATCATGCAAGTGTAATCGACCAATCATGTTATTATATAGTTTCATATAATACAACTTATGAATTCATAACATAAATTATATTGTATTTTCTTTTTCTATACAATAAAATATATGAAATCATCAAACTTCTTAACAATTATTTTTGTTAAATATGGTTTATAACACGTTTTGTATTACATAGATTACTTTATACCTTTAGTTATTTTCTCTTTAATGTATCCAAACTTAATGTTATTTTTTTCATTCTTAGTGCCTGGATAACGCTATTATTGCGTCCAAAAATATAACAACCAATACGCCTATCTATGACGGTCAAAGTAGTAGGTTAAACTCGCTCCATGCACGTCGGTGAAAGCATTCGGTCAAATACGCTAAGGAATTCTACCCTCGAGTTCCAAGACAGAGAGTCCACTTTCTTTCCGCAATTAACTATCACGAACAAAGTGGTGTTCCTATCCTACGATTGCCTTCTCCAAGATCATGTGCCCATTGTGAAGCTCGCTTATTTGAGCATGAAACATCGGAATTGTGTTCTTTATCCGGAAAGATTAATTTACCACAAATTCCAGTTCCGGATGAGTTGCTTGTGTTTTACACGGAGGAGACACTCGATGCAGTCCACTTTAGGAAGAATATTAGAAAATATAACTATGGGTGTACATATAGACAACAACTTAGCAAATAATCAACATGGGGTTTACACTTTTCGGGCTCAAGGTTCTATATATCATAGGATAGGTGGTTTCATACCAGCTACACCTCAATGTCGACCTCGCTTTCTTCAACTGTATATATATGAAACGGATCATGAGCTTGAGCATCGTCTTTCGGAGAATAATACATTACGACCTGATATGATTAAAAAACTCAAGGATATTCTTGACAGATATAACCCTTTTGTTCAAAATTTTCGAAATTTGGCACAACGAGAAGACATACACCATTGTAGACTTATAATTCGGGAGCAACCATCAGATAGACCTTAATATTGTTTACCTACTTGTTTCTCAAGTGGCTGGGATAATTGTTGGCGGTGAAGAGGTCGGGAATTTAAATGAAAGGGATATCATGGTTCAATCAACCTCTCGGTGAATTATCGAATATTAGGGACACAGTTGGATATTATGATCCTTTGCAGTATCCTTTATTACATCCGTTTGGGTCATATGGTTGGACAATTAACACCCTAAGACGTGATGGGGGACTATACTTTGCAGAGCATTCTATGCATTTATCCTTCAAGTATGTCCTTCACAACTAATACTTTCATTTACTTATACTTTACATAAGTTTCTATAATAACATCTACTACTATGATTTGTAGATACGCCCAAATTCACTTTCTACATTTTTAAGGTCGGGATGTCTCTTACAACAATATGTTATTGACAATTACGTAAAAATTCAAGCTCAAATATTACGATGGATTAAGGACAATCAACATACAATCCGAGCAGAGTTGTACCAAGGTTTACAAGATTCTTTGCATGCGGGAGAATCAAAGCCGGTAATAAGATCTTTACTATATATGCTTCTTATTTTTGATATATATCATAATTTATCTTTTATATATCGTTATAATTTACACTGCTTTATATATTTATTATCATAAATAGATAATGTTGGACAACAAATTATTTTGCCCTCTTCATTTGTTGGAAGTCCTCGAGACATGAGCCAATATTATCAAGATGCAATGACATTGATAAAATATTACGGGAAACCGGACTTTTTGTTACCATGACCTGCAACCCAAATTTGCAAGAAATTACAAATGAGTTATTGCCAGGTCAAAGTCCTCATAATCGTCCGGATCTATTAACTAGGATTTTCCACACCAAATTTGAAGAGCTGAAAAGGGATATTGTTGACCGGGGTGTCTTCGGAAAAGTTGTTGCCTATGTTTATGTAGTTGAATTCCAAAAAAGAGGTCTACCCCATGTATATATGTTACTTATCTTGGATGATCATGACAAACCAAGATCTCCCGATCACTATGACTAATTTGTTAGAGCAGAGATTCCTTATAGGGATGAAGAGCCTTCATTATATGAGGCTATTCTTAAGCATATGATACATGGGCCATGCGATCATGGCCATCAAAATGCAAGTTGCATGGAGAATGGAGTTTGCAAGCTTGAATTCCCTAAGCGATTTTCATCAACTACATTCCAAGGTAGTGACTCATATCCAATATATCGGTGTCGAGCTGACCGACCTCCTGTTCCTTTACATGACAATAGGAGAATAATGATTGACAATAGTTGGGTTGTTCCATACAATCCTTGACTCTTACTCAAGTATGATTGTCATATCAATGTTGAGATTTGCAGCAAGCATCAAGAATGTTAAGTATTTGTACAAATATATACACAAAGGTCCTGATCGGGTATCGATAGAGTTTCGAAGTGAGCCTAATTATAATGAGATTAAGTAATATGTGGATGCTAGATGGGTTTGTGCACCGGAGGCTATGTGGAAAATATATCAATTTTCTTTTACATGAATGTGTCCATCTGTTGAACGTTTTCAACTCTATTTGCCTAATATGCAGCAAATAAGATATCGAACAAATCAATCTGTTCAACAGATTGTTGGTTCACTAAGGAATTCCGATACGATGCTTACAGAATTCTTCAATATGAACATCGTTGATCCGGATGCAAGAAATTATCTTTATGCAGAGTTCTCTAAACACTATCGATGGATTGAATCATCACATACTTGGAGAAAGAGACAAAGTAATCAAAGAGTCGTTGGTCGAATATATAATGTCAATCCAAGTGATGGAGAAAGATTTTATATGCGATTGTTGCTCAATCATGTTAAAGGTCCGCAATCATTTGCACATCTCAAAACTATTAATGGTATTACTTATCCAACCTCCAGAAAAGCTGCAGAAAAATTAGGTCTCATGGATAATGATGCCGTATTCGAGGATGTTTAGTGGATGCATCCATGACAAGAATGTCGTCGTCATTTCGATGGTTATTTGTTACTTGTTTTGGTATACTATCAACCAATTGGAGTATGTAACTTATGGGATGAATTCTTTCCATTCATGGCTGATGATTATCCTTCAACTTCCTCGACGGATGGTGATTGTGCACTCAATTCTGTTCTATTTGAAGTAGATCGAATGCTAAAACAATTAGGCCATAAAATTGCAGATTTTAACCTCCCACAACTAACTATTCAAGTTGATGAAGGGCTTCAATTGTCTAGGGCTTTATATGCTGAATTGTCTACGCGAGTGCCTTCTAAAGATATGCATTGTGCCCAAAATATGAATGATGATTAATGATATGCATTTAACACCATTATGGAGGTTATTAACATAAAAAAGGGTGGCATGTTTTTCGTAGATGGACCTGGTGGGACAGGAAAAGCATTTTTATATCGTGCCATTCTTGCCACCGTAAAACTTGAAGGTCACTTTGGACTCGTTGCAGCAAGCTCTGGAATTGCTGTAACACTTTTATATAGGGCCAAAACAGCACATAAGACCTTTGGACTTCCGAGTTACTCCGCATGCGTCTTCAATGTGTTATCTTAGTAAACAATCCGTCGAAGCACATTTGATAAAACAGCCGCAATTATTATATGGGATGAAGCCACTATGATCATCGGCATGCATTTGAGGTCTGTTGATCAAAGTTTTAGGGATATTATGGGAGTCAACCTCCCTTTTGGAGGCAAAGTGATGGTTTTTGGTGGAGATTTCTTACCAGTCATACCGAAAGGCACTAAAGCTGAAACAATCAATGCGTTTCATCAAATCAACATTGTGGACACATGTTCGGGTACTTCACTTGACAAAAACATGAGGTCTCGGTTGGATGAGGATTTTGCAACTTTCTTGCTTAGAGTGGGGGATGGACGTGAATGTACCGTCAATGAGGATATTATCAAGTTGCCACCATCGATACTCGAATCACCTAATCATGGTAATCCCGTTGATGATTTAATTGATGCGATCTTCCCTTATTTGAGTTCACATGCAGGTGATACAACCTATATAGTTGATAGAGCTATAATTACCCCTACAAATGAAGAAGTCCAGTACTTTGAATGAAAAAATCATTGATAAATTTGCCGATATGGAAAAGATTTATTACTCGTTGACTATCTCCCGATGATGTCCAACATCTATATCCGGATGAATTCTGAACTCATTAACCTTTGGAGGATTGCCGCCACATGCTCTTAGATTAAAAGTTGGATGTCCAATAATGCTCCTACGCAATATTGACACAAAGAATGGTTTATGCAATGGAACTAGGTTAATATGTCGTCAATTACGGGACCATTTGATCGAGGCTGAAATCTTAACCGGTCATTGCAAAGGGACTACGGTGTTTATACCACGGATTCCATTGAAAAATGCTAAAGATGTAAGACTTCCTTTTGAGATGGTTAGGAAACAGCTTCTGTAAAATTATGTTTTTCATTAACCATTAACAAATCCCGAGGCGAACAATTCCACATGTTGGTGTATATCTTCCTGAACATGTTTTTAGTCATGGTCAATTATATGTTGCATTATCTAAGGGCACATCACAAAATACAACAAGGGCTTTGGTTACTAAAGGTGATGTTCAAGGAAAGTCTAGGGTGTTTGCGAAAAATGTTGTTTACAGAGAAGTTTTATTGCCGATGATCTAAGGATAGTGTTACTTTGTTTTTTTCTTTGATTTTTTTCTTTGATTTTTTTCCTTCTACATCGTTGTAAAATACATTTGCTTCTTATCAATGTTAATTAACTATTAAGGAATTTTTTTGTTAATAATTTTATTTAAATATTTTCATTATCCTATTCAATTAAATAATTTCTCAATCTACTCAAAATAGTTTAGGGACAAATATAAATAAATGCTAAATTGCAAATACAATACATATTCAATTAAATAATTTCTCAATGTTATTAACTATTTTTTATCTAGCATAATTAAAAATATATGTGCAGAATTTGCATTGCTTACATCAATTAGATGTTGACAATAGGGACATTAAAATCAATAATGTACAAATTATAAAGTTTTAAATTTAGATAAATAAATAAATATTATTTGAATATTTGAATATTATATTTGAATATTTGAATAAAACTATTATGTTTGAACTTAATTTAATTATGCACGTATTACGTGCAATTCAAAGCTAGGCTTTTTTTCCAATTTCTTTTCCAAAATTATATTGACACTATTTTATTCTCAAGTTTAAATCTTTTAACATAAAAAATAAGTATGTGATACAAAAATTCTCTCATATATATATAATTCTCTCATATATATATATATATATATATATATATATATATATATATATATATATATATATATATATATATATATATATATATATAAGCCAGTTATAGTTTCACACCAATAAAATAAAGAGTTAAAGTTATAAAAAAATTATCCGATTTAAATAGTCTTATTGACTTCTCTTAATTGATACTAGCTTTGAATTCCACGTAATGCGTGCATGATTAAATTAAGTTCAAACATAATAATTTTTATTATATTTAAATATTATGGTTAGGTTAGGATTCAATTTAATAATTATCATAATATTCAAATATAATAAAAACTATTATATTTGCACTTAATTTAATCATGCACGTATTACGTGCAATTCAAAGCTAGTCGATTGAATTTAACTATGAGTTTACATAAAATCTATAAAATTAAATTAAAGTAGGCATGTCGCTTGAATTAAATAAAAACCTCGATAATTCAGGCATAGAGAACAAAAAGGAAACCGGCCTCGGGCCGCTAAAAGCCCACGCTTAACTTAAATCACCCCTACTCTCTCTCACGCATGCCTTTTCCTTTGCTTTCTTTGTCTATGACCCATAGACTTTTCTCGTAAAGTCTCACGACGCCTCTTTTCCGGGCAAAGCAATCTCACCTCTAGACTCTCTTTCTTCTCTAGGCGGTCATGGCTACCGAGATAATGGGCACGGCCGGACATGACTTACACCTTCGACCCTAAGGCTATCTTCAATGGGAGCAACTCCCTTGGAGTTGCTCCCATGTGGAGGAAAGAGAAAATAAAAAGAAAACGGAAGTTGGGGCTTATGTGGAGCAACTCCAAGAGAGTTGCTCCAAGGAGTTGCTCCAGGAGCAACTTGCCAAGAGGGAAAAAAGAGGAGAGAGAGGAAAAAGGAGGAGAGAGAAGAAAAAGGAGGAGAGAGAGGAACAATTATATTATGTGGGACCCATTTATAATATAAATTCTTATGAAGCAACTCTCATGAGTTATTACCATTGGCAATAGGCAATAAAAGGGAGCAACTCCCTTGCCTATGTGGCACTTGGAGCAACTCAAAGGAGTTGCTACCATTGTGGATAGCCTAAGCATGCCACAATCTCGCTTTCCTTCTCCGACAACCCAAAAATGCATCCAAATGATGCTAAACCACCTCTTTCTCCGCCGAGCAAATGAGACCCACAAGTTTCATGTGTGCCTTTTCGACGAAAACACCACTACCAAGCTGTAGATCGGCGACCGAGCAATCGATTGACACCGATCACTTTCGTGAAGTGCAGCAAAATGGCGGCACGTGACCCACACGAGCCACCATTGGGGCTCATTTTCGCAAAAAACTTGTTTCGGCAAAGATCAGCGTCGGAGAAGGATATTGAGCTGAAGAAGATGAACAAACTAATTTCATCGGTGGCCCGTGTGTGCATGCACTACCCCTCTCTCAGCGAGTGGTCCGATGGGTTAGTGTCGGTTTCTCCAATTCTCTTTTTCTTTGTTTTGGTCGATTGGTATCAAAAACTCAGATTGATAAATAGTTGGCCGGAAGAGTCAAGTTGCCTAAAAATAACCGAGCCTAGGTAGGGCTGCGCCGTCAGCGGATGGGTCGAGTGAAGGTACTGGTACAAAACCATTAAAAAAATGGACCGAGTGACACGGGAGGTCGGTCAATCCCGATTTACTCGTAAAAACGGATTGAGGCGAATGCATAAAAACAGAGATAATGGGCAAAGGAATAATATATTATAATAATTATTAGAACTCGAAAAATATGGATCTAGCCTTCACATAATCCAAACCTAGGAAACCACCATTTTCTCCCTACCTAGCGTGAACAAACAATTGAACCAGATGTTTTGAATTCTATAATGAGCTAGGATTTGAATGACATCACATGCTCTAACTAATAAGGAAAGAAATATATATAAGTCGATTACCAAAACAGCTCAAACTAATACAAACCACAAGCACAAATGAAAGTTCAAGGCTATAATATACATATATTATTTTTTTGCTAGGCGTGCAACAATCTATGGATTAACGAACAACATTTTTTTTTTGGTTACACTTAATTTAGGAACTGTGTCTTGTAATATATCTTTTGTTATTTTCATACTCGTTGGTACAAAGTTCTCTATGGTCCACAGTTCTAAAGCATTTGTGTGAACTAAACAACCCGCACCTTTTACATTATGTTACATCACATGCAATACATAGTTTCTTTTGATTGAATGGCTTGACTGGGAAATGAATCGATGTCTAACGAGCACATTCACACATCATCCACGAAGGTTTCGGAGCATCAACCTTCATCAAATTGAAATCTATCCCCAACAAAAAGTAAACTATTTGCGAAAGGGTTTAACTTGTTCCCTAGAAAGACATGAGGTGTCATTTTTTTCCAAATTGTTTAAGGCAAGCAAGTACAAATAATTAGACGACACATTGAATGGATTGTGAATGGTGTGTTCCTCCTAGTTTGTATCTCCCGCTTAGCTTTAGTTATTTCCTTAGCAGATTGGATGATAGCCTAATCCGAACTTGTAGTTGTTGGTGGGCGTAAGGGGTGGATAGATCGGGTGGTATGCCCTCCTCGCCTACGCTAAGTTAGGAAAATACCCCTTTTCCTTAGCATCAAGTGGACACTAGGGTTGATAGGAGGTGATTCATCCTTGTCTATAGAAGCGATGGTCTCAAATCCATAGAGCTCTTTATCATCAACATCATGCTCAATTTCGACAGCAGACTCCTTAGAGGTCATGGAGGCAAAGACGTCGTCTCCTTTGATGGTTTCTACTTGACCTTTGATGATTATTTTAACTTTCCGATGCGATGTAAAAGGCACTCGCCTGGTCGTCGTGTAACCAAGGGCATCATAGAAGAGGGTTGAAAGTGGTTGGAATGTCTAGGACTTGAAAGTCGATGTTTTTCACCACAGTCTAACATTAATCGGAAGAGTCACCATTCCCAAAATTTTTCTTTTTGAGTTATCATAAGCTCAAAGATGAATAGTTTGCTTAAAGAGTTATTCCTCTTAACCTTTTGGCAGTTGGGACAAACATTTACAAGCAGATCCATTGTCTACTAAGGTTAGAGGGATAAATTTGTTAATGCAAGTTATAATTAACTAAAGGGTATTGTTGTGTGCAATGCCTTTTTCAAGTAGGTCTTTCTTGTCGAACGTGATGGTTTCATTCCCGTTATTGATCAATCCTATCACCTCCTCAGGCGTACTTTCGGGAAAGACTTCAATTTTTCTAAGTGCAACAATTAAGGCATGTCTATGCTTTTGGGAGGCGGATATGAGTTGCCGGATGGAAATATCAGCTTTAAGTTTTTGAAGTTGTTTTAGGATTTAGTCTTCTTCTTTAGCAACTTCTTTTTATTGAGGCTTCTTGAGTCTGTTGTGTATTCATTGGTGTACTATATCGTCCAAATCTGGTAAGGAACTAGACTTCAGGACTCTTTAGTTCTCCGCAAAAGTCATCTTCTTCTAAGGGTGGTGTATCCCAAAAGTTATCATTATTATCATCTTTAGTTTCGTACACATCTTCCTTATCACTCACCCACAATCCCTTGACTTCGGGTCTAGGGAAGGTAAGCTTGCAAGCCGTTTGGACCCATTAATGTCTTGAATGAAGACAGTTGGATCACACTAAGCTAGAATGAGTTTAGAAAAGAGAGCTAAGGTACCGCTGAATGGGTTCTTCTTGTTGTTAGGTTTCGAGCGGCCTTAGGGAGAGGAAGTTGATCGTTATGGAACATACTCCCTAATTTGTTCTAAAATGTCCAACATTGCTTCATATCGTATCCTTGTGCATTATGGTATTTACGGAATTTTCCTACGTCCCAATATTTCGATCTGTTTACTGTTTCGATTTTGCTCTTATAGGCGGGAACTCTCAATCTTCCCTTTAGACCACGAGACGATCGAGGGCTTGAGCATAAGTAGTCTCTATAGGAGTGTAGCCATTATACATATTAATAGGGCATTGACATCCGCACTCCTACTAGTATTCCCTTGATTAGAGGTTTCTTGTCTTTGGATTGATAATTACCTCGATATCCAGCCACGACTTTTTTATCGTGGCGGACAACTCCTCTTCTATCAACATGCCTACATCTCTAAAGGTTGTGAAGTTCATAAACAGTAGGAACTTGAGATGTTGGTTATAGGCAGCCGAAGGTTCTTCACAATTGTTCCGACTTGGTCTTTCTCGGAAGGTCGGTCTACCATATGGGCAGCCTTTGCCCTCCATCCGGTGAAAAAGTCAGTAAAGCTCTCTTTCTCCCTTTATTTGATCAATTCTAAGTCTCTAAGGGTGACATGTAGATCAATGTTATAGGAGTATTGATGTAGGAACTCCTTATACGGATCATTCCAATTAGTGATCTTGTATGGGTCAACTCCATTATACCACTTTATTACATCATTATCGAAGATCCATGGAAAGTTGATGTGGTAAGTATATTCGAGTACATTTTTAGAAGTCATTGAGCAGAGCAAGGATGGGAGATTGTTCCGATCCTCCGTCCCAAGGAGGAGAATTGTTTTGGGCACCGTCCTACGACGAAAGATTGACTAAACCAAGTGTTGTGTGCATCGAGGTCGGTCGTATCGGTGTAGAGCGAGAGGAAGAAGTACCGGACTTCTTGTTGAGGCGTTTTAACCTTTTGGAGGTAGGATTTCGATGAAACCCAATGGCGACGAGCTTCCCTATTCTGCAGCTGCTTAGGACCATGTGTAGGAACACCAACTTTTGAGAGGAAGGGACTCAAGTGCAAAATCCGAATGAACTAAGAAAGAAATAATGCTTTTTATTTGGATGCACATGAGAAATGCAAAGAAATCAAAATGGAATGTAATGATGCTTAATGACTTAGTTTGGGATGATTTCTAATTTGGCTAATGCATAAATAAAATGCATAAATGGACCTTTCTTTTGAGATGAATTTATCTTTTGGCTAAATACATAAATGGACTTACCTAATTTAAGATGAATTTATTTTTGTCTAAATGAGGAATTGAATTCAATAAGACTCACCTAATTTGAGATGAATTTACTTTTGGCTAAATGCAAAATTGAATGCAAATGGACTCACCTAATTTGAGATGAATTTATTTTTGGCTAAATACAAAATTGAATGCAAATGGATTCACGTAATTTGAGATGAATTTATTTTTTGGCTAAATATAAAATTGAAATGCGAAAACGGATTGCAAAGATGCTAAAAAGTCGAACCCTATAAAAAACCACACTTGGTTGAAGAGATGACGGTCCTCTGCAGGACCCTCCTGGATTGACCGGCAGTGATTGGCGCCAGGCTAAGCCAGGCGGCCGGCGGAACCTAGACTAAGAGACAAATTTTTGGGAAGACTAAAAATGCAATTAATGGACCGACCTAAAAAAAAGAAGACAATTTTTTACTTTTAGCTAAAAATGTGAACATCTTGGACTGACTCAAGGAAATTAATTATTGTATTTTATTCGCACCCATGCAAGTGTTATTCAGCACTCCTAACCTAATCTAAATGCTCACAAGTAGAAGATTAAATACTAAAACAACCACATTCATCCAAGCATGCAAATGAAGAGACAAGGGGACCCCTAAATAACCAACAATCTATGGTCACAAAAAAGGGATAAAACTAGGTGGGATATATGGTGTCTCATAGTTCAAGTATTTAGTCCTCTGTGGGGTGCACGACAGGAAAAGCATAAATCCTCAATACCTCTTGGTAAACCAAAGAGAGCGTGCTATGAGGGAAGAGGTACACCTCCTTGACAATCAAGCCTAATTGGGTCCGATCCGGGTTAGCAATCCGAACCTCCTCCAAAATTGTTCTTAGAGGTAAAGCCTAAAGTCAAAATTAAAAGCAATTATGTCCAAAATGCAAAATGTCTAATGCAAAACACATTAAGAAAACTCACAACTCAAACTTTCAAGTTTCACCCTCTTAATATCCGCGAGTGGAGTTGCCACTCGTAGGAACCACCGTCACGAATCGTTGGGTCTCTTTGGTTTTTTAATATTCTTTTTGAAAGTTAATTTTTTGAAATGGATTAGAAATGGGAATGCATGTCTTGTTGAGATTTTTGATTTTCGAAATCTAATTTAAAATAGATTAATCGGAATAATGATTGGCGGTTTTTATTAATAATTTATTTTAGAAATTATTTTTAGAAGCCTCGGGATACCATTTCACAACTTAAAAAAAAAATTAGGTTTATTTCTGCCGCAAGGCTTTTGGGCCAAAATGGTGTAAAAATAGCAGCTTCGACCAATAAACAGAGTAGTAGTTTAAGGAGAAATAAAATGGAAATAAAATGGAAAAATAAGAGTCGCTAGGTGAGTTTTGAGAAATAAAAACGAACAAAAATAACTAAAGACTCTTTCAATCTTAGTATCGAAAAGACTAAGCCTGAAAGAGGTTTAAAATTTGACTCCATCGTACGTAATCAAGAATCTAGATTCAGGGGCGGAGGTACAAAACGTATGGATAAGCCCTTTCATTCCGCCCGTCAACGGACGACCTTTATGAGTTTGAGATGTGAGTTTAGGAAACATGTTTTCAAACAAGGGTACGCCATATGAATCATAAATTTAAATCAACCAAGGCATGCGAATAAAGCGATAAAACAAATATGAAAGCGATAAAAGAAAAGTAGTAAAGAAAGCGGTAAAAGAAAGCGGTAAAAATAAATTACAGCAGGCGGGGAGGGATTGAAAGCGATTACATCTTTGTATTCACAATACCAAAAGTAATAAAAATGTAATAATTAAATAAACTGTTAAAATCGCGAAGGTAATGAACGCCCTCAGGTTACCCCACCTGTTGATCTTGATCTCGAATTGGATCCGTAGGCGTGACGATGGTGAATTGAGAGTGGTTGTTTTTGTGAATTATGGTGAAGGTAAAATGATGTGTGAGGATGAAAGTGATGAAGATTAGGGGATTGAATGTTGGTATTGTAGTGAGGATTAGCTAAAAGGAAACCAAGAGATCGGAATACATAAAGCATTTAATAGCTTTTAGTTAGATTTCAGCAAAGTTTGGCATAGAAAATAGCCATGCATAATCGAGAGCTCTCTATTTATATTGAAAAGATTAGGTCACAAAATGACCTAAGGAGCGGTTAAACAACCATCCATAATGCGATAGCGAACCGACTAGAAAATTAGAAAAATTGGACCAAATCTCTTTGAACCGAAATCCCATGGACGAAGCCGAGAATCGCGACGTCGGTCGAGAAACGACGTCATCCGGTCAAGCCACCCTTCCATGTTTAGTCGGAGAAAAACGCAGCGAGTTTGGAGAAAATACCCTTGAAACGCAGATGTCGGTCAAGTACGGTGGTGTTTTGCGCAGTTGAGCTCCGTGTCTCGGTTGGACGCTCGGAGTAAAACGCAATGCTTTGGTAGGAATAACCTTCAAATGTGATGCCGATTAATGTGACGTCGTACGAACGAATTAAGCTCCGTGGCTCGGTTGAATGTTGAAGACGAAATGCAACGTTTAGCGGTATTGAGGCTTGATGCGCGGCGCCAACCAAGGTCCGACCTTAAATGTTGGCTCGAGATTCGACTTGTCCAAAGAAATGGGTTTGTGGACCGGCCCAAAGCAAATAAGCTTGATTTTTGGTGCTAAAAGATTTTTGTGGTTTATTGGCTTCCATCACGCCAATCGGACTCCGACCGTGATCCAAATTCGCAAACGAGATTGGGATTTCAATACCGACCGACAAAATAAAATAGGAAAAATAAAGAAATATTGGAAGGAAATAATACAAACTTTGGAGGTATTGGTCAAATTTAAACGAAGAATTTTCTTGACTACGAACAAAACCAACTTTGGGGTTATTTTGCAATATCGTAACGCTACCGAGTTTTATGGGTGGTGATTCGTCGGGAACGTGACGTGGCAATTTTTTGGACACATGTATTAATTTGAAAAAAAAAGAAAAAAAACTAAACTAAAATTTTAGTGGTTGTTAAGAATTAGAACATTACATTAGTGAGGCCTAATTTAACCTCTTCTCTTCCATGAAAACGTGTCTTTCCTCGACAACATCTTCATCGCTCTTTCTCGCTCTCTTCGCATCTCGGAAAACTCACAAAGATATTAATATTTCTTTCTCTCTTTTCAGTTCAAAATTTAAAATTAGGGTTTGTGAAAAGTGAGAGCTAAGAACATCGGGTGGAAGAGGAAGAATAAATTGGCGGTGGAAGTGGTTACAGAGGAAGAAGAAATCGAAGAGGTTAAGGTTGAAGAAGGATGTCGAGAGCAAATCGAATTTGAGAGTCTTCAAAAGAGGCTTCTTCACTTAATGGTGGGATCTTTAAAAGCAAACAATGAACTGGTTGGGGATGAATTGGTAAGATGTTTTCATAATGTTCCAGCCATTCGAGTAGATATGTAAGAAGCCCCTAAATAGAGGAAGAAAGTTCCATGAATGCCCTTTGTGGCAAGTAATTTTTTGACAATTATTAGAAAAATTTTATGAAATTAGGTATTTTGAAAGCTGAACAATTGCTGAATGTAAATGTACTTTTTGTGAAGGTTCCGAATCAAAATTGTGGGATATTTCAAGTGGGATGGTGATGAAGATGTAAGCTTAAATGAGAAGAATGAGATATTGGAAGAATGAGTTGAAGAGTTGAATAGCCTTATACTTAACTTGAATATGGAAGTGAAAAATTTGAAGGAAGTGACAAATGAGAGCAACAAGGGAATCATCCAAGCAGAGGTATCAAGTGAAGTTAGAGACTTAATTGAAGAGAACAATAAATTAAGGAAGAAATTATCCAAAGAAAAGGTGAAGAGGGACAAGGCAAATGAGCTACTGAAAGCTTGCAAAGAAGAGCTTAATGTGGCGTTTGATTGGATCTAATGCAATAGGGGTGTAATATAATCAACTATGTAATGTAATTAGGTATGCAATGTAATGGGACAACAATTACATTACCATGTTTGGTTACATAAAAAGTGTAATGTAATAAAAAAGGTAATGGATTATTTCAATGGAAGAAAATAGTAATTAAATTATTGTAGTGGAGATAAATGTTATCTAAATAAAAATTTCAGCTACATATTTAGATTTGAGGTTTTTAAAATATTTTCTATAAATAATCAAGTTTTATTTCTTGTGTGACAAATATCAACTATATTATTCTAATGACAATAAATATCGTAACAAAGATAAATGTTATCCACACCAAAATATTTTAAATTCGAAATCATATTTGAGATTTTTAAATCTTTTCTATCATATTTCCCAATTTTAAATTTCTTTGGTAGGAAAAGATATCAATCGGATTATTCTAGTGGCGATAAATGTTTGTCGTAATGAAGATAAATGTTATCCAAATAATAAAATTTTAAACTCTAAATTTATATTTGAGCTTTTTTATTCTCTTCTATCATATAATTAAGTTTTGAATTTTTTTCATTGATAAAAGAATACCAACTAAAATTATTTTATTGATGATAAATATTTATTAAATTAAAGATAAATGTTAACAAGTAAAAAAATTTTAATCTAAAAAATTTAATTGAAGCTTTTTTATCTTTTCAATTGAATAGTTAAATTTTGAGTCCAAAATGTTGAAGTTGAATTTTTCCCTTAATGACCGACCAATTATATTATATATTAAGATAATAGAAGAAAGAAAATCAAGTTTTTTCTCAAATTAATTTTTTTGCTTGCCAAGGAGGAGTGAGAAAAAGATATGGAGAGAGAGAGAGAAAGAGAGAGAGCGAAAGAGTTATTAGAAGTGTGTTAAAATTTGATCACGAGTGATTGATGTAATCATAATTGTTTAATAAATGTCCAAGTAATTGTAATTGTATAGGTAGAGGTTAATGTAATTACAATGCAATTAAAATTGCATTACAAAGTTATAACCAAACATGGTAATGTAATGACCATTACCACTTTGATTGCATTACCATTTTGATTACATCCAACCAAACATGCCCTAAGGGTATAAGGGAGAATGGAAGTCGGGGTTGGCTTTATTTGCTTGCAATTGTAGTGGTTGGAGTTGTGTTGGTTAGGTTCATTTAAAAGGTGGAGGGTGGGGACGGTAAATGGTCTCTGTTATTGGAAGTTTGGTTGGTGAGAATGTAATGAGGTTTACTACTACATAAACTACTTTTAACAACGGGTCTTTAATGACGGTGAAAAGGACAAACCGTTATGAAAAATGGACCGGCAGAATTTTTGTAAAAAATGCGGTTTTTGTTGTGTATATGACGACGGTTCAAATGAACAACCGTCGTCTAATGGTTGAATTGAACCTTAGACTACAATTCATTAAATGAACCGACGTCAAAAGAACTTTAGACGACAGTTCTTAGTTGTGAATCGTCATCTAAACTCGCTGCACCAAAACCCCCGTAACCTCTCGTTGTTCCATTCCCACCATCTCGCTTTGCTCATCTTCTCTTGGGCTCTCCTCTTCTCCTCCACCGGCATCCTTCTCCGCCTGAGTTTTCTGGTGCCTTAGTTCTTCTTCTCGGAACCCCTTTCCTCTCACTTTCACTCGCATCAACCGAGTGAATTCAGTCCCCCTCTCGTCGTTCGATGTTCGTTCTCTCCTCTCGGGCTCTCTTCTTCTCCTCTACCGGCGTTCTTCTCTGCTTGCGTTTTTCATCCGGCAAATCTATCTCTTTCTCTCTCCCCCTCCGGTATCGCGTTCCCTTCTCATATATCTAAAACTAGGGTTTTAGGGTTCAATCTGGATTCATACTTTTCCGGGTTCATTTGGACAAATTATTTGAATTAGTGGACACTTGATGTTGTGTGTTCGATTGAGGGGATTTATGCATCCGATGAGAATTTGTTAATTTGGCTATTTCATGGTTGTTTCATCTGGACTTTAGGTTGTTTAACTTGTATATTCTTACGTGTAGAAATTTCATCTTATATTTGAGGAATATGAATGGATAGAATATGAAAATAAGACAAGAGACAAAAACGACCAAAATTGAGGACCATGGTTACGGCAGCCAGCACGGGCCGTGCCGGACTACACGGTTAGCCCGTGGTGGCTGCTGCCCAACCCAACTTATGTGTTTCCATTCAAAAATTGTTCTACATGTTTATTTACAATTGTATAATTGCTTGCAGTCTAAGATGGATTCTTCCAAAAATACAAAGAATTCGAGGGGCGAACAATGATGAACAAGGAGAAGTTGATCCGGAGTAGAGATGATCCAACTCTTCTTACACGGGTTGATTTTGATTGATAGCCACGGAAATGCTGTAGGTGGGAAGAAATCTACCTTTATAAGCTACGTTGGTACGGCAACCCGATGCCACGTGAACATTAAATACGTAAAATGGGCTGCCGTCCCTAATTCCATTTAGGACAACCTATGGAACGATATTCGGGTAAATGAATACATCTCAACTTAATATTGCAAGTTATATTCTAAATGGTTAATATATATGCACAAATACATATCGTTCCTATGTTTCAAAGAACGTTCAGCTTGAACGTTAATGAATCTCGGATCCCTTCCGTGAAACAAAAGACTTTCATGTCGGAGGCGAGAAAAAGTTAGAGACAACAAATATCGTATTATCGCTATATGAGTCTTCAAAATAAAGCAGATTAAATAAGAAAGTAGACCCGGGAGGTTTACAATTGTATCACGAGAGGAAGATTGGAGATCGTTTGAGTCATATGTCACCTTTTTGGAATACAAGGTTATTTACACTACAGTAAAACTACTAATTAGTGTCGGACAAAATCGGACGCCAAATAAGCAAAATCCGACGCTAATCGTGTTTAGCGTCGGATTAGTGTCGCATAAAAATCTGACTCGAAGACCTCAACGCTAAAACATTTAACATCGGATTCATCATCCGACGCTAATTAGCGTCGGATTTAGCGGATGACGCTAATAGCGTCGAGATAATACTTTTCAGCGTTGGATTTTGTGTCCGACGCTAATTTCCTTCGGTTTTTTTGAGCTACTTCTTCATTTTAGCGTCGGATTTTTGAGTTTAGCGTCGGACATTTTGACTCAAATAGCTTCAGATTACTGTCGGACGCTAAAATCGTCGCTAAATTTTTGCCTACTTTGCCGGAGCTTCTTTTACATTTGCTATTCCCTTTTACATATATTTCCTGCAAAACAATTACATAAGTTCGACTTCTTCTCTACACAAGTCATCCACGAATACACAAATACATTGTGTCTCATTCTATGCACAATCATCCACAAACCACCAAGTATTCATAAAAACATCCAACATTCGCAATTAAGTTATAAGTTATACAATAAGTTTATCAAATAAATCAATTCAAAGTTCCACCTACAAACCATGCTAAGAAATTAGTTACAACCACCGACATCCTGTCAACTTTTGATTGGAGGTTTTGGATGAGTTTCATCGCTTTTTCCATTGCCTTTTGCTGACTCTCAACTAGTTTTCTTTGCTCATCAAGTTGTTATTGGGTTGATTTAAGTTGTGATTGTAGTTGAGAACAGGACCGAGGAACTGTAGGTAGCACCGGTAGACGATGTCAAGGCAATAGGTTTTTGTAAAACATTGTCGTGGAATTACCCAATCCATAAATGGTTGATTTTTTACTCCACCTACCCGATACCTCATAGTAGAGGGTCTCTGTCTCTTTTGTCCCCTCCCGAATACCATGCTCAACTCTAACTCGCTTCATATTTTTCCTGCAAAAGGGAAGACATCCATTGTCCATTCATTATTGATAATCATGGATATATTGAATATTTAACACAATAAAGTTCTAACTTATCCCCTACAATTCCAATGCCATTGTTCCTTACAATTGAGTGCTCACTCATTCTATTTGCTTGTAAAGGTTTATGGATATAGTATTCTTACCCATAGAGATTTGGACTGGTCATCGACGAAGACCTTTCCAAATTGAGCATCTTCCTTACTACGACTCCTTACAAACAATGCAGAGGGAGTAGGATTCTTCCATTCCTTGATCTAGGCATACAAAATATGCAATAAAGTTACACAAACTACATTATGTATATAAAATGAAAGGAAACCAAAATACTAGAGTTTATACCATTCGGATCGCGAGATCTGCGGTTGAGACCGACCCTTGGCTATGTAAGGCTCCTGCTTTTGGGCATTCTATCCTATTTTTAAGCATTGGGCAGATTTTTTTGAAATTCAGGGATACTTCTTAGGCCCTTCAACCTCTCTCGCCCCTCATTTGACAACCAAGTTGGTTTATTATCGAGCCTTTTTCCAGCCTTGCTCGCTAATTTCCTCAAATTTCTACCAACTTTCTTTTTCCATTCCGCATAGACTTCTCGAGAAAGTTCCGGAGCCCAAGTATACTTGCCCTGTTTGACAAAAATATTACCAAATATAAATTGAAAATATTAAAAAGTACTCATATATATAACCAATTGTTTTCAAGCTTTTTACCTCAAAAGTCCTCCACAAAAGTTGTAGCTCTTCTTTAGGGAGATTTGATAAACATGTGCACTGGCCATTGTAGAAACTCTTGATATGATATGATATAGCTTGTGACAACTTCGACTTAGTGAACCCGCAATAAAATTATTAAGTTAAAAGTACTCAAAGAATACGAAAGATAAATAAAATTACTAATACATACCACCGAGTTATCATTATCTTGTGATAAAACTCTTTTCCTACAAGCCGCCCCTTGTTGTGAGCCATCCCCATGTGATGATGATGATTGAGACTGGACTATAGCTTGATCGGCCCCAACATTGGAATCGGAACCGAAGTAGGCGCACCATGATTTAGCGCAAAACCTTTTGTTCGAGGCATACTTGTATATACAACAAATAATGTCATGTAAAGAAGATTTAAGTGTATATATTCAAAAATAAATTAATATACACAAAAATATCAAAACATAAAGCATAATCATAACATAGATCGTTTGGTTATCAATGTCACTAGATTACAATATTACTTCAAAAATCATCATCATCATTAGGTACAATGTCATCATCAATTTCATTATACAATGAAAGATTGTCATCATCTGCCTCCCCTTCAAAATTATTATCCTCATTTTCAACATTAAAATCGTCTTTATTAGCTTCCTCTTCACTTATGTCCTTAAGTTCATTTTCAACTCCTTCTTGGACTCCTTCAAACTCATACAAAGTAGGATGATTATCATTAATATCCTCTTGGAAAGTCTGTATCATTGAGTGCTTGCTTCAATTGTTGATCTTGGTTTTATCTTAAGCACCGTCCACCATTGGTTTCTATCGTTCCTTATACTTGGATAAGGGGTAAAATACACTTGCATAACTTGCGATGCCAATACAAATGTATCATACTTTGGGTACTTCTTTGTAAGGTTGACATCCACTAATTTATATTGTTCATGTGTATTAATACCTTATAAAATCAAACCATTCACATTTGAACAAAACCGTCTTGTAAGAACGAGAATCCCCAACATACTCTAACTTAATCACCTCTTGAAGAATGCCATAATAATGAATGTTATCTACCCCTTTCATGGATACCCCATAGTTCATACTCGGCCTTGTTTTGACCGTATTTATGGGTGTGAAAGTTGTAATTATTTATGTAATGATGGTTAAAAATACGCACATCCTTCTTTAGACCAAGTGCCAAACTTTTAATTACTCCATTGTTCTCGTTCAAATGAAAAACCTAC
This sequence comes from Talinum fruticosum, assembly GCA_021018815.1. Classification (NCBI taxonomy): domain Eukaryota; kingdom Viridiplantae; phylum Streptophyta; class Magnoliopsida; order Caryophyllales; family Talinaceae; genus Talinum; species Talinum fruticosum. The sequence continues at coordinate 2,355,686 of JAITYX010000046.1, read as the reverse complement.
GCCATTAAAGTATTTTCCATCAAACCTTTTATACATCCACTCTATATTTGTCTCCATTACTGCGAGATATATACGATTTTAATAATTAAGTATGTTTATCTTTTAAAATTACCAATCAATCAAACTTGCGTAATGTTTTACATTGTATTTGTTTATAATGACAATTGCATGTCCTACATTTTTGTACAGGGATAAGTGGTCTTATACCCATTCAAGAATAATATAATATTAGATCGTGTAGCTACGTCCTTGCATACTTTGACAAAATTTCGGCAAGCATTTCCCCTTAATTCTCCAAGTACGATCTATAAAGATGAGATGAATAATGCCTATGGTAAAATAATTCACTCGGACATTACGTGCCACATCTTTATAATAGTATCTAGAGAACATATGGAAATTAGAGCCTTAAATATGTCAAAGTGTATGCAAGGATCTAGTAACTACACAACCTAATACCATATGATTCTTAAACTGTCCAACACGAACAATTCAAAAACTTGTACATAACAAAGTATTATATCAACACCATACACATGAGAATGTGTATAACTTGCCGATATACCTTGTTATGTACAAATTTTTGAACAGGTTTGCTAATCTTTATTAAATGCATATATATAACTAATAGCTACTATTTAAAATTTTTAGACTTTTGGTATTTTAACTTTTAGTAAACTTAGCTATATTTTATTAATAATAGATGATTAAAAAGTTAAAATGATAATAAAAGAAAAAAAGTAGGAGAATGGCCAACACATACATATAAAGAAGGGTGTAGCCCCTCATACACATAATCCATATAAAGATCATTCAGGCTCAAGTCATCTAAACATTGCTTGGACAAGTATGATTAAACACACGAGGCCAAAACTCAATATCTTATATAATATAGTAAGAAAAGGCTAACCGTTCTTCCGCATATACATCATTGTTCATAGGTACGCATACATGAAACTTTGTGCCCAACTAATACGAGAATCATGGCACATACAAACAACAAAACTTACTAATCTCAGCCTGCATCTCTGTTATATTTCTTTGTGGCATTTCATCAAACATATGCATTTAAAAATTCACCGAAAATAATACGAAAGAGCAAAGCATTGAGAAACAATCAGGGAGGGAGTCTCAAGCTTCAAATGGCAAGAGAGAGGAAAAGATAAAGCTTTCGATGATGGACGAGAGGGAGTAGATCACTAATTCCACCCCCAAACACTAGAACAAGCTGCATTAATGAAGCATATATTTCAGTCCAAGTTTAGCTAGATTTTGCACTAGATCGATCAACATGTTAGAGTTGATTGCAATAGAAATGACAATAACCACTTCAACTTTGCATGCATGATGATCAAAGGAACATTTATAAAATTCTTGCGAGGGGCAGAGACTTGAGCACATAAGTTATTGTTGTTTCAATCACTACGTTTATTCGAGCAAAAACAATCAATTCCATGACAGGTTGTAGTATATTTTGACTATGAGTAAAATAGTTCCATGCTTCAAGATTTGATAATAGGTTGACAACTTCAAAGTTTTGAGACACTAGAGATGTAAATGGCCACCCCACATCGATGACAACGAGGAAATCAAACAGCTCACAATCCGAAAGCCCATTGCAACTTTGAAGATGTTACAAGCCACAACAAATGTCAAAGAGATATGTAAATAAACACATAACCTTAGAAGGATATATAGACTCTAAGAAATGACCCATCTACATTAGGCACCATAAGATTGAGTTCCAATGAACGTGTATATGATCCGACATCAAGCCTAGCCTCTTTTCAAACACCAAAAATGTAACATAGTCCGTCATATAGCTAGTGTATTTAACACTTGACAAAAGTTAATGGACAAAGTTGATCATAAGTGCAGATAAGGGAGTAAAACATATCATATCAGGGCTATGGTCTGTGTATATTCCTCTCGGGCATGTGTAGTATTAAGTATATTCCTCTCGGCCATGGCTGTGTTGTCTCCCTCTCTCAACTATTCGGTGGGGAAGCAAAGCTCAGCTCATGGTGCTTCAATCTACTACGGGGCATGTACAAATTCATTTTCAAAGCTTAGTCCTTTGCCCAACACTTACTGTGGATTAAAATTCATTCTTCATCCTCACCAAACACAATTAAAATAAGATAGATGATTTTACACATAAAGCTATCAAAATGTAGAAATTCAATCCTCAAATTAAACAATAACAGCTTAAATTTCATGCATCAATAGCATAACAACGAACGATGAATGGAAAGCAAAGGCACAAAATTAAACAAATTAAGCTCCAATTCGCAAATTACTAGGACAAAGAAGATAGTATCGAAATTTACAAGCGGTAGAAAACAGAGAACGCAACACTCTTCGCCGGAAAGAAACACCGGTGATCGAAGGGGCGAAGACACCGGCGCCGGAGAAGAGCGAGGACACCGGCGCTCGAGACGAGCGAAGATGCCAGCGAGAGGAGCGAAGACGTCGCGCAAGGCGAGAGCATAACTAGAGTAGGCTTCGTGTTTAGGGCGAGGGATACGCCGGTGACCGAAGACACTGGCGGCGGAGGGAAGCGAAGACATCGGCGCCGAAGAGGAGCGAAGACGTCGGCGCCGGATGCGATAGCAGTGGCTTTGTGTTTAGGGGAGGGATAGGAGGGAGAGAGTTAGGGATTGAGAATTGGAGTGCCGTGAATTGGAAAGTCACCCGAAGTTGTTAGAATTAGTCAACTTTAGCGTCGGGTGTCACAATCGGACGCCAATTAGCGTCGAAATTTTAATCCGACTCTAAAATCGGACGCTAATAGAGTTCATTTTTATTTTCGACTCAAATAGTGTCTCTTTTAAGTTCCAACGCTAATTTCGTCGAGTATTAGAATTGAATTTTATTGTGGTCTCTAAATTCCAACGCTAATCGCGAGTTTTTGTAGTGTTAATTCAATATTCAACCTCATATACATATAGTGTGATGCTGGTTGTCGAATTGATATAAAAATGAAGAAATGAAAGTTATGCATTGATATTTTTGTTTCTTAATATTACTTGTGCGAGACGATAGGTGAAGCCAACCGGAAGAGGATTAAGAGCAATTGTACCTTCATGTGCTTGTCCCGTGGGGATACGTGAAGTTGGAGGAGAGGTAGTACAAGCAAAAACTTAAACAACTTCGGGGCACATATGGTGAAGGGTCCGCCATAGATACTTTGCAGCTCGTTGTTGATAGGGACGAACTGTGGATCGAAAGAAGAAGGAAGAAAGATGGAACCTTCACTACGTCTAATGTAGAAGCTATTTCTCGCCAACTCATGAGTTTTTTACTATTTTCCTTTATTTATTTTGAGAACTTATCGGTTTATTTTATAAATTTGTCAAATAATAATATTTTTTTCTTCTTACAGCGAGTCTTTGTCACGGACATCGACTTCATACACCGACACCACCAGGAGGAGGAACAAGCTAACTTTGGCCCTACAAAGAGATGAGCATCCCAATCGTCTTCGAGCCGTCGTTGGGTGGGTGGGGATAGTTGAGCACTTTGAGAATAGGAAGAAGCGCCCCATCTCTTTGAGCGACGCATATATAGATGCCCAATTGACCTAAATGCGGTTCCAAATACGAGTCCCAAATGTCCCAAATGGCTGCACGGATCGCATATATGAGGGCGCAGATATGGACAGAGATGCGATCCTAGATGAGGACGTACTTGACCAACATGGGTATGCCGTTACCTATCAACTTTGATGATGTACATCTTTTCTCACCCCACTCATCGGCCATCGTGAACGCGAGCTCACCCGTCAACCAATTCGAAATTGTGACAGAGGCAATTAAGATTTTGCAACCTAATTATATTTACATGCATGCATATTTATATTTTGACTAATTAATGTATAATCTTGTTGAATAATTACTTATAGTATGTTTCAAGGGCTAATATGGCATAATTCATTGATCCTCTAGGTCGTGATGTCACGGAAGATATCGGGGACGTCGTCGAGGCGTGAGTTCATACTTTTTAATCATTTTATGCTGTTTTATTAACTAATCGTTCAATGATATGTCTAACTTGAATTTGATTTTTACTGATTGAAAAATAGTGCTCTAGTCTGTTATTATTATGGCGGAGGTCCCAAATGAGTGAAGAAAACACAACTACTAATTGTCCCTGTTAAGGTGAGGTTCTCTTGGTTATTACAATATACTTTATATGCTTTTCATTTCATATTACTTGCTAGATACATGAGTACTAATTAATTCTTTATGTGTAGGGAATGTATTTTTATTATTGTAGTGCTATAAACAAGCAGGGAACGTGCAATACGGCTTCCATATTCTCCAAGTACATGAAAGAGATTGTGACCAAACTCGAATAGAATGCTAGTCCCAAAGAGGTATAGTTTCACTTTTAATTGATTATTTTTATATTCTTTTTCACCTTGATTAACACTTGCACTGACCTAATTAATGTCTTTTAAAGCATTGGTCACAGTATTTCTTGGAAAAGAAGCCACCCACTCCCTATACGAGATGAAGTGCTCAACAAATTAAAATAAGGTATATATATTACAATTATTCTTCATTATTTGATAGATTAAGTTTGTGATTTTAGTAGTCATACATAAGTATAAGTATAAATATGTACATAGGATTGTGGTTTGTATATGTGTTCGTTATTTTGTATATAATTTAGTGAAGAGGAAGGCCTATATCCAAAATATGAAGAGTATATGTGTTTGTTATTTTGTATATATTCTGGTGAAGATTATATTGGGATGGTGGTTTGTATATGTGTTTGTATATATTTTTTTGTACTGTACGAGAGGGGTAAGCAAATACTAAAACTAATTTAAAAAAAAAAATAGACTTATGACGAAGGCTCTTAACGTAGAACCGTATTCATAGGCTCATCTATGACGGCGGTTCAAATAAAGGAACCGTCGATCATACATTCTCTATAATCAGTTTTTCCAACTACGGAAGAAGGCATATGACAACGGTTTAGATGAAGAAACCGTCGTCATAGGTTCTCTCATAATCAGCTTTTCCAACTATAGAAGAAGGCATATGAGGACGGTTCAAATGAAGAAACCGTCATCATAGATGAGCCTATGACTACAATTTTTCCATCTAAACCGTCGTCATATATTGACCTATAACTACGGTTTTGAAACATAGTCAAAGGTGGTATATACAACGACGCCCAAATACATGATGCTTATTAATCGTCGTTAAATATCGTTTTTAACCGTATTTAAAAGTGGTTCCTGTAGTAGTGGTTGGATATGTATGGCCTCTTTTATTAGCTTATAAAATTGTTTGTGACAAGTTTAGCACTTGATTGCATTATTTTGTAAAATGAAGTTTATGTTTTGTTCTCATTATGAACTTCATTGTAGTGAATTTGTTTGGTTGGTAAAAATATGAGTAAGTAGTTGTATTTGCTATTAGGTTGCTTGCAATGAAGGTGTCATATGTTAAGTAGGATGAAAAGCAATACATATAAAATGCATGGAATACGAGTGTAATGGAAAAGCAAAATATATATAACATAATTAGTCCGAATAATAATATTGGAACATCATAATTGTTAGTTACATAATCAAAGCACAAATGACAAGCTTGTGCTCTAATCAAAATGTATAATATGTCTACTCATACAACTGTTTGCTGACCAAATTAGAAGGTGTCATACAAATATAACAAATTAATAGGCTTAACACGGAATTAGTTGCTTGGTCACGAAGTTTGAGTCAAGAAAACCGCTTGCTCAAGTTGAGCGAGAGGATGAAATGGTAGCTGAAATTGCTGCAACCTGGGAAAAAAAAAAAACAAAAATGTGTGTCGGTTACTACGGAACATTTGTGGGGGCAACTATCAATGCATTATATGAGTGAAGATACATACATTATCCGATTGCTGCAATGCTTTGCCTTCCTCTTCTCCTTCCTCTACCTCTTCCACTTGCCCTTGTTCTTCCTCTTCCCCTCCTAGTGGAAGGTGCAGCGAGTTGCGGTTGCATCAAGAGCTGTCAATGGAGTTTTTCTTGGTCCGCCCCTCCCTCTCCTTTGTGTGGGAACAACATTGGTTGCTTAGGCATCCTTATCCGGACATATCCTCTGTTATGACCTATCCTATGGCAGATGGTGCATGTCATTTCCTTCCCATGTCCGGTTAAGTGACTTGGTCTCTTGGGATCTTCATGAGAATATTTTCTCATGTTTTTCTTTGGTCGGTCGGGCATAACTTTGACCTTTGGGGGATCTAGAGGCATGTCTTTGGGTGGCTAATGTTTTTCCCTAACACATGGTAAGATAGGAAGTTCATATGCTCGCATGTACATTTCCCTTTTGAAATATGGGTGGATAAAGTCCTCGGCATCTTCTTTGAGTCAAACAAGCATAGGCAATAGCATGACAACACGGTATTCTAGTTAAATCCGACTTTCTACACGTATATGTTGCAGCATTCATGTTTACATGGATGCTATCAAGCCTATGACTAACCTCAAACACCCTATTTCCGGAAGGGATGGGTAGACAATATCTAAACTCCTCTCTTTCTTTTTCAAACTTTGCCCTTACTCTAGGACAAACATCATCATCAAAATTTTCCATTCGTGTTGTCTTCACAACAAGCCTTTGCATCAATGCTAGTCTAATGTCCTTAAGCATGAATATGATATGCTTAAACCTAGCTTGAACTATGTAGGCATTGAAAGTTTCAACCATGTTGTTCACAATATACTCACACTTAGTATATGTAGTTATAGAGGTCCTGTAAAATGTCTTGGGGTTTTTAACAACAAAGTCATGGGCGGCAATGGGGGAGACTTTTTTAGCTCATCCAAGGCAAGGTTGAAGTCAATTTCATTGTATGCCCTTGCTGCATTCTAGAACATCAATTTCAGCTCTTCTCCCTTGTATTTTTTATGCCAGTTTGCATATATATGTCCGGCATAATTTTTATGCTCTGTCTTAGGGAACACAAGTTGTCCCGCATGCAATATGGCCTGAGGTTGAAAGCAACATAATTTGAATATTAACAAAATATATGTAAAAGTATATGTGTGATTAATGTATGAAAATAAACTAAATTGATGTGGAAGTTGTTACCTTATGCATATCCGATATTATTGTCCACCCACTGCCATCTATGCTCTCAATACAAGCTTGAAGTTGGGATAGAAACCAACCCAACTGTCATCATTTTCTCACTCTGCCACACCCCATGCAAGAGAAAACATCTTATTGTTCCAATCAAAACCTATTGCTGACAAGTATGATGCCCCTAAGAAATTTTTTAATGACAACATCATTATGAAAATGACATGTCTACATCCTTTCAAAATCCCTGTCCTTAATGCATCAAAACACACAAAGAACCTCTGAAAAATAGGAATTTGTTGTGTTATTGATGGATCGATCTTCGAATGAAAGTGCTCCCAGTGTTTGACCTCCTAAGTTCCTCTATATACCTTCCAAGTTTGCAGTAATGATCTCTCATTGAACCATGCAACAACCTCGCTAACAGCTTGCCTAATCTTGTAAGCTTGCCAATTAATAACACATGGGAAAAAATCGACTTTTCCATGGCTTGAATTTGCTTAGTCGACAAATGAGGACAATCTTTAAACTTCATCAAATAAAATTGAGCAACCAAAGAAGATTTGAATGGAGGTTTTATTAATCATTTTATTTTATCAATTATTTTAGAAGTCCCGTGATCTTATTTTCTAATTAAGGACTAAATGATATTAAGGTTATGATTCTACCGTGAGACTTTAGGACCGGATTGGTGTAAAAACACCAATCTGGACCGAGCTACCACCGCTGCCTCCGTGGTGCTGGCCATGGCCTCGCACCAGGAGAAGGCGGGCGCCAACCGGAGGCCATGGCTGGTGAAACTAGCCTCGGTCTCTACGCAGTGGGCAGATCCAAAACCCTAGGTCATTTTTCCTACAACCGAAAAACACCGAGATACGATTTTGAATAGATCGAAGCATAAAAAATAGGAGTCGCCAGTTAGTTTTTGAGAAGGAAAAAACTAACAAAAAAACAAAAGAAGACTTACTTCCTCGATCTTAGTATGGGAAAAACTAAGACCGAAAAAGACTAAAAATATTGACTCAATCGGTCTTGAACTAAGAATCGAATTCGGGGCGAGGGCACAAAACGTAGGGATAAATCCCTCCATTCTCGCTCGTCCAAAGACGACCATTACTGCTTCGAGTAGTGTATTAATAAAGATGTAAGAAAACAAGTATACAACATGCGAAATAAAATTAAAGCAACCAAAACATAACAAGGAAAACGATAAAGAAAAGCGATAAAAGAAAGAAAAGCGAGAAATAAAAGATTACATCGGTCGGGAGAAATTAAAGCGATTACATCTCTTAAACCATAACACGAAAAGCAAATAAAACAAAAATAAATATAACTGTTCGAAGGCTGAAATATGGCCCTCATGTTGTCCCACCTTACCGATCTAGATCTCCAAGCCGGATCTCTCGATGCAATGGCGACAATCCAAAGAAAAGGGCTAGTTTTGTGAGTTGTGTCTAGGATATGGCGGTGATCGGTTAAATGAGTGCCCGAGAGATCGAGAATAATCGAATATTCTTTAGCTCTTTGCACGGATTCAACGGTAAAAGATGAATGTTTATAGAAAATTCGATAGACTAATGGTTAGATGAGACCATTCAAGTTGGCTTTCATCAGCGTGATACTAAGGCGAGTTCTCTATTTATAGAAGAGGACCTAGGTCATAAATGACCTAGGGTTTGCCTCTTATCTGCCGTCCAAACAGCTTGAAATAAAACCGAGCCATTCCTCAATAGAGAGAACTAGATCAAAAGATGATAAAACCAGATAGAACCAGGTTAAAAGAGAGGAGGCGGGCACCGGCCTACTAGACCCTTCTAGGGTTTCGTGCCCTAGTTGTGTCTACAAGGACTCTCCAAGCTCAAAACGCAGCGTTCCACCATGTTTCTAGAAGGCGGGCGCCGACCACGACTTTGGAAAGCTTCTAGCCTCGTGTGGACTGTCTTGTGAAGCTTAAAATGCAGCGCTTTGATGCTTCGAACATGAAGTGCAATGCTTCAACGTCGTCTTCGGTCTTCAGCTCCTTGTCTAACCTGGACAAAAAGTAGAATACGGTATTCGTACTTGGAATCTCCCGACACACATCATAGGACTCCAAAATTTCTAAAGGCTCAGCCTGGTTCTTTGACGATCCGAAAGAAAAGAGGATTTGTGGACCGACCTAAGGCAAAAGGCTATTTAAGTGGTGCTTGGGGATTCTTTGTGGTTTACTCGGCTTATGCTATACCGATCGATCACGATCCAAAATCCAAATCTGCAAATAGGACTTGAGATTATCATTAGTTGCTATGAATCTAGTATCGGACTGTGGTGAAGTATGGGATGCCATAGAAGATCGAGCGATCCAAGGCTTAATTAAATCTTAACCTAATAACTCTTTCCTGCTCTTTCTTACCGGTTTTGGTAAATGCCACATTAGCAGAGCACTTGGGATGATTTTAGGTACGACACCTTTTGGGTGTGGAATGCTCATTTAACTTTTGTATTCATCTCATTCCTTATTTACCTGGGTGCCATACTAGAAAAAAATCGATCAAGCTGTATTAGTGGGATCAATTTACCTCGTAGATATTGATAAGTTAAGTTATTGGGAGTTAAAAGGGATAACGGAAGAGGTTGAGTATGGGAGAGTGTAGACACCTAAAAAGTGTCGTCCTTTATCTCGTTATTTCTATGTTTTGTTTTGTCGGCCCGACAGAGTTAAGGCGCTAGGGCTACCTAAACCTTTCCTTCCTGCATCTATGAATCATGGTCTAGTGCTTCCCTTTCATACATTAACTTATTGTCATGCACAAACTTGCCCCCATGATGCGGATGCAATGTTATCAAATTATCATCCATTTTTTTCACTTCATCAAACATAAAACAAAACCAACAAAAATCCAACCATAATTAAGTCATAATTAAAGAAATTAATAACACTAAACGAGAGTAACCCGATAAGGTAAAAAATTATCACCTAACATTTTCGATTTTTCCCGAATGCCACATATACACACCAAAATTCAACCATAATTCAAGCAAAATTGAAGAAATTAATCACAATAAACGAGAGTAACTCAATAAGGCGAAAAAGTATCACTTAAAATTTTCAATTTTCCCCATATTCCACATACACAAACAACTAAACCCTAAATCAAAACCATTACAACATTAACAATTATAAACCCAAATTCACATCCCGCTCGGTTGCATTTGCATTTCAACATCATCAATTTACAATAAATTTAATCTACATTCAGGTTTTTGAATTACCCGATCGTTTCCTCAAAGAAGCACGCACGCTCCGATTTCTTCAAGCAAAACATCTCCGCCAACCTCTTAATGATTTTGACACTCTGGAAGAATTGTTTTCTACAATTATACCACGAGAAAGAGAGTATAACGAGTTTTTTACGAAACCCGGATACGAAGAAAGATAGAGACAGAGAGAGAGAGAGGGTGGAAAAGAAAGACAGAAGAGAGAGAGATGAAGCCGAGATAATGAAATTTACCGGGATGGAGAGTAACGATTAGAGATAAAGCAAGATGTAAACAATGATGAGCGAGAGATTCGAATGTGAGATACGAAGAGAGAGACCCAAGACCCTGTCTGATAGGAAGAGAGGGAAATAGTAAAAGAGAGATGGAGGTTAACTAGCATTCAAGTGTAGTTAATCTAACGTTTTAATTTTAACTGTCATTAATCAACCTTTTTTATTGTTAATTATTTTTTAGAAAAAATAATCATTCCTAACAAACACCACAACCTTTTAATTAAAATCAATTCATTCATTTCGCCGTAATCGTGTTTCAAATAATTGACTCCACGTACCAAAAAAATTGTCACGTCACGTTCTCGACAAGTCGCCGCCCATAAAACTCGGTGGCGTTCGATATTACAAAATAGCCCTAAAGTAGGTTCTGTTCACAACCAAGAAAATTGTTTGTATTAAATTTAACCAATACCCCCAAAGTTTGTATTATTCCCGTCCAATATTCCAAAAATAAAAGAGATAAGAATGACACGTTTTTGGTGTCTACATCAGCGGCGAGCATAAGCTTGCGCTAATTGGTAACCGATCACCGGCTATAGGACTATGATCGAGGGATCAACTCAGCCATATAGCTTCAACTGTCAAAATAGAACCAAAATTTTCTATTTTTTAGGCTGAAATGTCGAGAAGCAATAAGAAGAATTAAAAGCAAAAGTAAGGAGTCACTAGTCAATTTTAGGAAAAAACTAACAAAAATACAAAAAGTACTCCTCCAATTGTATAGGAAAACTAAGCTTATAAGAGGTTTTGAAAGAGACTCCACTGGTCTTAAGTTGAGAATCCGGTGTTCGGAGGTGAAGGTATAACATTAAGAGGGATGCTCTCCATTTTGCCCCTCAACATATGACCTTTACTAATCTAAATTATGAGTTAAAATTGTGTTTAAACAGCCAAGCAATCAATAGCCAAAAATTAAAGTAAACAAAACATGCTAGGAAAGCGATAAACAAGCAAATAATAAAGCAAGAAAGAAAGCAATAAAAGAAAGAAAAAGGAAATAGGAAAGTGAAATAAAATATCACAACGGGCGAGTAGGAAATTAAAGTGATTATATTGTTAATCCACAATACAAAAAGTAATAAATAAATGAAATTAAATATAGTACACGAACAAACTCCAAGATGATGGAACCGCACCTTCAAGTCGACACATCTGTTAGCTTAATGTCGATTGGATTTTGGCAAAGTGACGGCAGGACAATCAGCATAGAAAATGATGAAAAGAGGGCTATTTTAGTGGCTTTGGAAAGGGACTACTTGAGTGGAGTAAGTAGGAAGTAGAGAGAAGAGAATATGGAAAAGAGTGAGGGAGAAAGAATTTCAACATAAAGGGGGTTTTCTACGGAAATTTGGGTGTAAAATGAGGAGAAGGGAGTCTCCTATTTATAGGAAAGTTTAGGGTTAACCATCAAATTAACTTCAAAAGTCGTCGACCGAAGAGATACAAATGACGAAAATCCCGGAAATGGATAGAGGAGATCCTGAGGAGCCAAATCGACGAAACAACGTTGTTCGAGGAGGGGTCCCAAAACTAGTGCCAATTTTGTGCCACCTTTTAGCAGACCTTGAAATGTGTGTCAAGCCCAAGAACCCGTGTTTTGGACTATTCTTGACACTTATTGGATTTACGTTAGCTAGTTGGCTTTTGTGGGCTAAAATGTATTTTATCACTCTGTTTTAGTCCAATCTTGACCCAAGCATACAAATGAGGTTGGGTTTTTATCAACGAGCTAACAATAAATAAATAAATAGAAAAGGGACGATACTTTTCGGGTGTCTACAGTTAGCCCCCATTTTAACCGAGTCCGGAAGATGAAGGTCAAAATAGACACTAAAGAGTACTTACCTTTTTAGTTGGCATCGTTTCCGATATCGCTTACATTTGTGAAATTAATGCGTCTAAAATTAGTTAATGGATTCTGAAGTTTGGTTGGCTTATTCCCGAACTTGGCTAATTAAAGTCTTGAAGCTCGGATTGGTGTGCCCACGTACTTAGTCCGAAGTTTGGTGGGGAGCTTGAGTTTGACTCGAGTAGTAAAGTTTGAAGTCCGGAGGGTTGCCCGAACTTGACCACTTCTTATATCCGAAGTTCAGCGGGGTATCCTGAGCTTGGCTTGATTATTATCCTGAAGCTCGGATGAGGGGCCTAAACTTGACTCGTCTCTTGGTCCGAAACTTGGCTAAAACTTTCGACATTAACAGCTTTGTTAGTTGATAATCGAATGTAGATAGATTCAAGTGTTACCCGAAAATGGTCTTTAGCCAAATCATGTTTCAAGGGTGATGTCTCGACTTGGCCATCGAGCGGTCCTGAAGTCTTGGCTTGGTGTCCGAACCTTGACCGCTGTTGGGCCCGAAGCTCGATTAGGATGTTTGAAACTTGATCGTTATTGGGCCCGAAGCTCAATGTAGGGAAGTCTAAACCTTAACCGCCATTGGGCCTAAAGCTCGATAGGGATGTCCGAACCTTGACCACTCTTAAGTCCAAGACTCAACTGGGGTGTCCGAACCTTAACCGCTCTTGAGTCCGAGACTCAACCGGGGTGTCCGAACTTTAACCGTTGTTGGGTCCGAAGCTCGACTGGGTGTCCGAACCTTGACGGATGTTGGGTCCGAAGCTCGATGTCTATTCGTTTTCGTCGAAATAGGGATGGATAAACTTGACTTGCTTGAAAATCTAGAGTTTACTGAGATTATATGCCTCTTTTTAATTTTGAGCTTTTTAGTCCGTGTGCTAATAGCTCCTTCATTTATATGGTAAATGATTTGTGTCTCTTCCTAGGTATTCTTGGAGTTGCTGCGGTAATATGATCTTTTCGATCACAAGCCCCCACGTTTTTCTTGGGTGCCCGTGTCTAACTCTTCTTGAATATCGTAGCTATGATGAAATCTCTTTGAAGGTAGCGGTATTGATGACCTTCTTGATACTAACTAAATGGATAATGCTTGATTGAAAAATCTCTTGTAGGGTGCTTTGTTATTAATTTTTGTATTTTTAGAACTTTGACTCATGCAAAGGAGATGAATGTAAGACTCTATTCTAAGAACAAATGCATTCTTTTATTAAGATGATGCAAAAAATTTTAAAAAGACAAAGACAAAATTGCATTTTAGCCCTTACTCTTAAAGTAAAGCAAAAGAAATGAGATGCTTAAACTTCAAGTATGGTTCAATGGCGGATCAGAATGGGATGCTTCCCGATTGATTTACGCTTCTCCGAGTATGGCAAACTTACTTTGAATTAAGAACTTGAAAAAGATTAGAATTGGGGTTGGACCTCAAGGGCTTCCTACGTATCTGTTATAACGAAAATTAGGCCTTCGTAATTCAAAAAGGAATCCTGATTTGGGTTTACTTTAGTTCGTCGACCATTTTTGGAAGAGGGTTGCGCTTTGTTCATGGGCGACGTACAAGAATTACCACTAATGGTTTTCGACGTACTGGTGTGGTATGTATTTTCTTATTTCATAACCACTTCGAGTTAGGATTCCCGATTTTGGTACCATTCCCTACCATGCGTCCCAAAAGAGTAGGTGCTCAAGATTGTTTCGTGGAAAATTTTAGAAGAGATGGGGCTTAAGTTCTTGACCCAAGAAAACAATGGAAACCTAAGAAAAGAAAATGATATGCTCTGTTATTTGGATGCATATACGGATTGACCAAAATAAAATGCAACGATATCAATGGAGTCCCTTAGATTGGGATAAATTTGATTTGGCTAAATGCAAATAAAGACTCACCTAATTTGAGATAAATTTAATTTGACTGAATACAAACAAAGACTCGCCTATTTTGAGATTAATTTGGCTAAATGCAAACAAAGATTCATCTGTTTTGATGTGAACTTGATTTGGCTAAACAAAGACTCCCTATTTTGAGATAAATTTAAATTTGGCTAACGCAAATAAAAGGCTGACCTATTTGAGATGAATTTTAATTTTGTTAATGCAAATAAAAGACTCACCTAATTAGAGATGAATTTAATTTGGCTAATGCAAACAAAGACTCTTCTAATTAGAGATGAATTTCAATTTGGCTAATACAAAAACAAAAGACTCATCACCTTAATTGAGATGATTTTAATTTTGGCTAATACAAAAATGGACTCTCCTAATTGAGATGAATTTAATTTTGGCTAAATACAAAAGACACCTCTTAATTTGCAACGAAAAAAAATGCAATTATGTTGAGGGAAAATGCTGAAAAGAAGGCTAGAACCTAAGACTCGACTAGAGCATAGAAGGGGCCCATTGGAAAGACCGGCCCAAGGGGAGGACGGAAAGTCGGTGTCGGTTAGGCCCGACGGTTGTGGACCGTTCCTGATTTTTTTTTTTTTTTGGACCGAGACTAGAAGGAATTGACTGACTTGAAAAATGCAATTAATAGACCGACCTTAAGGGAGAGGAAAATTTTGAGTTTGGATAAAAATGCACAAAAATGGACCAACTCAAGAAGATTTATTAGTTTATTTTATTTTTGCACCCATGCAAGGATTATTTAGCAAACCTATCTTAAACTAAAGACTCACAAGAAAAAGGTTAAATACTAAAAGCATCCACACTCGTTTCAAGCATGGAAATGAAAAGATGGTACAACCTAGACTCCTAAGATTTTATGGTCAAAAGAGGCATAATTCTAGGCCGCTTACACGGTGGCTCATATTCCGTCGTCCCCTATGGGATGCATAGTGGGACTTGAATAATCAGTGCCTCTCGCTCGGGAATCGAGAAAAGGCATGCTATGAGTGGAGAGTAACCATCTCCTGTGTTAAGCCTAGTTGGGCCCACTGAGGTAATGGTTCGACTTCACCGAAAATGTTCACTTAAGGGTAAAGCCTAAAGGTCAAAATTAAAAGAAACTAAAGTTTAAGGTTGCTTAAATGCAACATGTCTAATGGAAAACATAATAAGAAAACTCACAATTTTGATTTCAAGTCTCACCTCCTTAATAAGTGACGTCCTCAACAAAGTCGCCACTATAAGAACCAACGAGCTCGTCCCCCATAGGGATGGTGGGATCGGAGTTTCCCATGAAGCGTCGGATTTTTTTATTTTGTTAAGATTCTTTTGATTTTTGAAAGTTTATTTGGAAAGTGGGGTACACCTTTTATTAAAATTGTTTCTTTTTAGAATCTGATTTTGAAATAGTTTAATCGAAGGTGTGATTAGCGATTTTTATTAATCATTTTATTTTATAAATTCATTTTAGGCAAATCTCGGGATATTGTTTCAAGGGTAGAAAAGAGAAAAATAAAAGTTTCATTTTGCAGCAAAGCACTTAGTTCAAATAGAGAAATCCGCTTAGGCCAGGAGCTAAGTCCGGCTACTCATCGATGCCGGCTATAGGACCATGACTAAGGAATCGGTCTCGACCAATATGACTTCAACTCGTCAAAATGGAACCAAAATTTTCTATTTTTTTAGCTTGAAATGCCAAGAAGCAATAAAAAGAAATAAAAGCAAAAATAAGATTCGCCGATCGGTTTTAGAAAAAACCTAACAAAAGTACAAAAATACTCCTCTAATCTTAGTATGGGAAAACTAAGCTTAGAAGAGGTTTCGAAAGAGATTTCATCGGTTTTAAACCGAGAATCCGGTGTTCGGGGTGAAGATACAAAATAAAGAGGGATGTTCTCCATTCCTCCCGTCAACATATGACCTTTACTAATCTAAATTACGTGTTAAAAAATTGTGTTTAAACAGTCAAGCAATCAGCATGCGATAGACGTAAATTAAAGTAAGCAAAACATGCTAGGAAAGCGATAAACAAGTAAATAATAAAGCAGTAAAGAAAGCAATAAAAGAAAGAAAAGTAGAAGAGGAAAGCGAGAAATAAAATATTATAGCGGACGAGGAGGAAAGTAAAGTGATTGCATCATTAATCCGCAATACGGAAAGTAATAAATAATTGGAATTAAATACAGTACAAGAACAAACTCCGGGGTGGTAGAAGTGTGCCCTCAAATTGACCCACCTGCTAGCTTGAATATCGATCGTCGACGGAGTGACAACGAGAACAACGAGCACAAAAAATGATGAAAAGATTGCTATTTTGGTGGGTTTAGAAAGGGACTACTCGAGTTGAGTAAGTGGGAAGTAGAGATAAGAGAATGTGGGAGAGAGTGAGGGAGAGAGAACTTCAGCATAAGGGAGGTTTCCTGCTGAAATTAAGGTGTGAAATGAGGAGAGGGAGTCTCCTATTTATAGGAAAGTTTAGGGTTTAGGAAACCCTAAACATAACTTCAAAATTCATCTATCGAGGATGATGAAAATCCTGGAAATGGATAGAGGAGATCCCGAGGAGCCGAACCGACAAAACGGCATCGTTCGGGAGGGGTCCCAAAACCAGCACCACTTTTGTGAGACCTTTTCCACGGTCTCAAAATGCATGCCTAGCTTAAGAAGTCTGTGTTTTGGGTTGTTCTTGACAACAATTGGCTTTTTGTGGGCTAGTTGGCTTTTGTGGGTTAAAATGTATTTTATCACTCTAATTTAGTCCAATATTGACCGAAGCATGCAAATGAGGTTGGGTTTTCATCACCGGGCTAACAAAATAAAATAAAATAAAATAAATAGAAAAGGGGCGGCACTTTTTAGGTGTCTACACCATTTCATCTTTGGTCGCAATGGCAATTATTCTCTTCTCTTCTCTATGAAGTTCGATCCGATATGTTTTAACTTCTCCAACTTTCCGATATTTCTTGAGAATCGACACTCAAATTTCTTATGGCCTAGTAGCAAACAAGTTTGGAGCGAGATTTTGTTCTCCCTTGGACTTTCCACGTCCACTATTTCTTCCGCAGTAATCACTTCTACTATGGCTCTTAGCAACATTGGCTTTCGATTGTACCGAAATATCTCTTTCTTTTCTCCTGGCTTCTTCATTTAGGAGACTATGGCTCTGTTCCATTTAGTTATAAGGAGTTGTAAGAAAAGTTGTAAGGAAATGTGAGCAGTTGTAAGAAACTTTAAGGAGTTTTAAGCAATCGTAAGAAATTATAAGGGTTGTAAAAAATTGTAAAGAGTTGTAAAGAGGTGTAAGAAGTTATAAAGAGTTGTAAGAAGGTGTAAAGAATATAAAAATGTTGTATATGACTTGATAAAATTATTTAATG
Source organism: Talinum fruticosum (assembly GCA_021018815.1). NCBI lineage: Eukaryota > Viridiplantae > Streptophyta > Magnoliopsida > Caryophyllales > Talinaceae > Talinum > Talinum fruticosum. The sequence goes on along the minus strand of JAITYX010000046.1, from coordinate 2,337,950 downwards.
TATTTTTACATTTACATAAAATATATTTGTATTTTTATTTATGAATTTAACGTAAACTATAAAATTTATATATTTATAATGCCAAATGCATATATTTATTTTCTTATTTTATATTTTTAGAAAAAAATAAATTATGTTTGATGTTTACTGAAAAGAGTTTTTATATATGCATGAATAATTTTCATATAATAGATAGTTGAAAATAAACTTAATTTTACAAGTTTGAAATAAATGTCCTCAACTACTAAATGTTTTCAACTACTAAATTAGTAGTTAATGATATTTATTTCGAACTTGTAAAATTAAGGTCATTTTTAACTACCTATTACATGAAAATCATTTATACATTTATAAAAACTCTTTTCACAAATATCAAATATAATTTCTTTTTATTAAAAAAATCATTAAACATGACATATATGCATTTGGCATCACAAATATGTAAATTTTATAATTCTATAAATTACATATAATTCATAAATAAAAATATAAATATATTACACATAACTATAAAAATACATATATGAATATACTAAACATTTTCATCGACTCATATACAATATTTTATACTTCTTACAACTCTTTACATCTTTTTACACCTCCTTACATCTTCTTACACATCCTTACAATACCTTACAACTTATGTTAAATAAAACATGGCGGAAATAGCTCAAATGATTTCGTCACATTCAAAAATTCCAACTTAAACTTTAACAAAATGTTTGTAATATTATTCATGATAACTAGATCCAATAGACATGATACTTTTTTAAATTAATTATTTGTTGGAATTTTTGTGAATTTATTAATACATAAAATTAATTTAATGTACCAATGGGTATTAATTATCAAAATCCTTACGCATCTATCAAAATAAACGTGATATAGGCAAAATACCCGATGGAAGTATGAGTATAGAAATTGAGGAAAATAGTACGTTCCCAAAATGGGTACTATTAGGTCAGATGAATTTAACAATAGATACATGTTGGCATTCCAACCTTCCTTCTACTTTCAGGGCCTATCCGAAAGAGAATCCACCCCATAATCATCCTTGGTAGACATCCTTAACGTACATAAATATTCACTAAGAAAAAAAATTCATAAACAATAGAAAAAAATTTACAACAAGTTTCGATGTGAAAAATAATATGTAGTCGTAAGAAGGTGTAAGGAGTTGTAAGAAGTTGTAAGGAGTTGTAGGAAATTGTAAGAAGTTGTAAGGAAAGTTATAAGCAATCTGTATGGATGTAAGCTAAAGCTAAATGGAATAGGGCCTATCCGTGATGGTATCTATTGTCAATTTACCTTCTAGAGCGAACTTACTTATCATAGCTACCAACGTATCCTAGCTCTCGAGAAGTGAACTAAGCAGTAGTAATGTCTTCAATTCATCTCCAAGTTTCATCTCAACTTTTGATAATTGATTTATGAGCCCCTTGAATGTGTTTAAATGTTCAATCATATTTTTGTCGTCCTTGTACTCCAACTTCACCAACCGTCTCACAATGTGAGTTTTATTGCATGGAGTCTCTTTGAATCAACAACTCAAGGTGTGTCCAAAACTTATATGCATTGTTAAAAGTTGGCACATGCTCGAATAAGCTTCAATCAATGTATTTTGGAATCATCGCAACAGCTTTGCGATTTAGCATCGTCCAATCTTTTTCATCTTTTCCTATTAGCATATCCTTATTGAGAATGGGCTCAACAAGGTCCTTGCAAATTAAATGGTCTTCCATCATGGACTTCCGAGTAGGAGAAATTACCTACTCGTAAGTTTGACCATGTCACCATCGTATGTGATAGTGCCCTCCATCTTGAATCACACAAGAACGTGGTTGCTCAACCCGAGGTCCGAGACCACCTGTTGGGAAAAGGTTGATTATAGCGGAAGCGAACCATTTTCCCTCTTTATGTAATTTAAGATGGACAATAAAATTATAAAAATATAATAGAAGGAGAAACAAATTTTTATGTAAAAAACATTCCAAGACGAAGGGAAAAAAACTAAGGGATCGTAGGTCCGAAAAATATACCTCTACTACTTGAATAGTAGGATTACAATATCATTTTCTCTAAATAAATTACCTCAACCACTTGGGATGAAATACAAAATTCATATCACCAAATTTTAGTGGAACTCCCTCGTCTATTTTTAGCTGTACACTCAACTTTTAAGTGTTTCACATACTTGGTTACTAGCGCTGGCAAAAATCCATCCAAACCAATTGTCCAAATTTGTTTGACCCGAAAAAAATCGGGTTGGTCACAAAAATTTTGTCCGAAATATTAAATTCGGACAATCGGGTTCAGACATTTGGTCATTCGAGTTTAGGTATAATTTAGTTTATAATCTACTAAATATTCAATAAAAAATTCGGACTTTCGGGTTCGACATTGAAAATTTAGGTTCGTGTTCGGTCATATACATAATTTCAGTCCAATTTTTGAAAGTTTATATCACAAATTTGGACATTCGGACATTTGGATTTGAACATCAGATATTCGGGTTCGGGTTCGGGTCCGGTCGGGAGTCCGAATCTATAATTCGGATAGGGTTCGTGTATTTGTCCGAATTATCCGAACCCGAATTGACTCGAACCCGAATTTTTGCTAATGCTATTGGTTACATGCTCTCTATTTTACTGAAAGCATGCATACATCTCATTTATAATGGGGAATTTGGAGCTTCAATTAATTAATATAGCTAGCCTAAGTATTGAGGCAACTTGACTTACAGCCCCTTAATTCTCTAAGAAATCAACCTAAAATCTTTTTCTTCAACTTTATAATGATTTGAAATCTAGGAAGCTCCTGACAAGTATTGAGGCAAATCCCTTTAAGCTTGACTTTGGTTGCTATAACACCAATCAGTCAAAATATGATGATCATGCCTTAAATGCTCCTGATGCATTTTGGCTACTTTGCAGTGGCTTTCTTCCTCCTCTTTCATTTCTCTTTTTTTAATTTATTCAATGTGTGGGTCCCACTAAGTATGGAGGAAACCCAACAAGTAGTATTGTTCACAAGAAATTGACTTGTACCAAAAGCTTGTAGCTCGGTTGGTATGGGAGTAGAGTTTCAACATTTCCCACCAAAGTTCGAATCCTGGTGACCACACTTTGGTGGAACTTGTGGACTTTTGGGAGGTTTCAAATGGGTCTGAAAACATGGTTAGGCCTCCATTGGAAAGGATGAGCATGGGTTGGTTCGGTTCGGTTTGGGGGTTACAATTCGGTTAACCAGATTTTTCGGTTCGAAAAATGTGAACCGTAATCGTAACTGAGATAAACCGGTTAACCGGATATCGGTTAGACGGATTTTTCGGTTCGATTCACCGGTTAACGAGAACCGTTAGATAAAGTTTCTTAATGTTCATTTTTTAAATATTTTTTGAGGTGTAGCATATATATGCAATAGAAAAATGAGCATAATTTTTAAAGTGTAGTAGGAATATCTAATTTGGAACATGAACATATATGGCCATTTGAAAAATGAAGGTTTTCTATTTAAAACAATATAAATTAAAGATTAATAAAACTTAATATGGACTTAAAATGCCCCCTCCCCTGTGCCATCCCCCCTCCTCTTGTGAAACTGCCCCCTCCCAACTCCACTCCCCACCCCTTATGTCACTACCCCCCCAAGCCATAACCTCCTCCAAAAATACACACAATGTAAAAAAATATATATACTCAACTTAATATTTCACAAAAAGAAATTAAAAATAATTATCGAGTCGGTTTGGTTAACCGGCGGTTTCAAAATCTTGAACCGTAATCGGAACCGGATAAAACGGTTAACCGGATATTTTAACTTGTTCGATTAACCGGAAAATCGGTTCGGTTTTGCCAGCTTTTCGGTTCGGTTTATCGGTTTGGGTTTTTCTGCTCACCCCTATCCATTGGGCTTAGTTCGGTGATTGTGCACCCCTTCCGTTGGGCTTTAGGGTAAAGTCTCGACCGGCAGTAAATTTAAATAAGGATGGCATAAATCTCATCACCTCAAAGAGCAATTGTTGTCGAAAGATTGAGAATGCTATCTCCGTCAAGCACGACAGTGAGGTTCGGTATGCCACAGTGCTGATCTAGACCCACTAGACTCGACCATTTAATCAGTGTCTGGATTCAAAACATTTAAACCCAATGCATCTTAATCAAGTTTGGAACCAAGTTACCTAGATAGGATCTAGGTCTACTTATTTAAGTTAGTATTTGTTATTCAGTAAGTAAACCTTTTTTTAATGCGTTGTCTGCTATTGTTATTTTGTGTCTTTGTATTTCTCTTTTCTACCTGTTGCATGCTAATAGCTTGTACTTTGTATAATGGTTATTAGATATTGTGATTTATGCCTTAAAACACGATATTTTGGTCATATTCAAGGGTTATATGTCGTCAAATTGCTTACAAATGTGAAATAATATTAAACATGTACAAATTAGCCTGAATGACTAATGACTCGTGGGTATGCTTGGTCTCGATCCGAGTCCAATCTTCACGAGACTCAACGAATCTCGATTAGGTTTGGATCCAAGTACAGAAAAAATAAATAAATGGATTCGAGTCAAGGTGGAACCAATCCAGATCCGACCTATCGTCATCCATTTCGATTAACATGCTAAAGAACCTCGAAAAATCAAGCATAAGTGTAGAGGCAAGGGAAATGACATGGTTTTAGTCGTTTTAGTTCATTACTTGCTTACCACGTCAAAAGGAGAGGGAGGTAAAGCAGTTGCACACTTGATAACGAGACTCGGTCCTTTTAATGGGCGTGAACAATTGTACTGTGAGAAGTTTCCCAAGGGGTCATTACTCTTGGGGAACCTGATTTAATTCAATGAAATCCCTTTTTCGTTCAAAGGAGAAAAAAAAGTGAACAAAAGAAAAGAAGTAAAAAGATAAATATATTTATCCTTTACAAATAGTCAAATAATTTCACTTTTTAACTAAAAAATAGATAAAGTGATATTTTTAAATATTTTAAAAAATTTGGATGGAGATTTTGAAAAAAAAAGAACTAGTATAGTTTAAGTGAAAAATTACATGAAGGTACCCTCGGATTTGGTATAATTATTTTAAGATCCCTCAATTATGAAAAATAATTCTTAGATACCTAACATTTCCAAACAATTAGTCGAGATACCCTCATATTTGGTACAACTATTTTAAAACCCCTCGGGTATGAAAAATAACTCACGAGATACCTCGATATTCGAAAAAATTATCCGGAGGAACCATAAGATCCGATGTAACTATTTAAAGGTTCCTCATGAATGAAAATATACTCTTAAGTATACTTCCCTTTGTTATAATGTGACATTGACATTATACATACGAAGGAAATTCAAAATTTTTTGTTGAATATCAATTTTACCTCCGATTTCAATGACTAAATTTTAAAATATTGATTTTTTACCTTCATCCCATCTAACAAGATAATTTAGTGACTTATTTGGCTCCGGATTATCCAAATTTTGTGACTTATTCGGGGTTCAAACAAATTCGGACAATCGGATAACCAGGTTCGGTCATTCGGATTTAGGTATAATTTAGTCCAAAATTTTCAATAAAATATTCGGACATTCGGTTGAAAATTCGGGTTCGAGATTAGTCACATACATAATTTCAGTTCAATTTTCAACGGTTCATATCACAAATTCGGACATTTGTACATTCGGGTTTGGGTTCGAGTTCGGGTTCGGGTTTGGTCGTGGCGTCCAAATCCGCAATTCGGACAAGGTTCGGATATGGTGTTTTTGTCCGAATGTCCGAATTGTCCGAACCCGAATTGACCCGAACTTTGTCGGCGCTAACCCTATCATATGCTTCTCTTGGTTTCCCGCATGTTCTTGATTTATGTCCCAATTTGTGACAATTACTACATATAATAGAGAATTTGAAGTTAATCTATTATATCAATTGTCGACAATAAATGAAGGATTATTGACACTTTAGTACCCTATACTATCGACAAATGATTAAAAAAAAAAAAAGTCCCTCATCTATCGAAAATAATAAATTATTACTCTTAGTTAGCCTATAATGTTGTTTGATTGTAAGAAGTTACCTTTTTAAGAGTTGTAAATTTTTCATAAATGAAATATACTAAAAATATATAAATTTGAATGTTTGAAGAATGTATAAAATTTAAGGTGCCCGATTTAAAAGAGGTATTCCTCATGGCACTAAATTTAGGAGTATATTTTCATTCCTAAGGGGTCTTTAAATAGTTACACCAAACTTTAGGGTAAATCTGGACAATTTTTTACAAAGGTTAGGGCACCTAAAAGTTATTTTTCATACCTGAAGGGACTTAAAATAGTTATATCAAACCTGAAGATATCTTTGAATAATTGTTTGCAAAGATCATGGTACCTAAGAGTTATTTTTTATATTTGAGAAACCTTAAAATAGTTACATCAAACATTAGGGTACATCCGCGTAATTTTTGATATTTTAAGCAGAGTTTAGTTACTCACCATTTGTTTGTCATCATTAGAATAAAAGCAGCATGAAGGCAAGCACCCACTGCTGAAGCATGAATGGGGCAAAGACTGGCTGAAGACGTCCCATTTCTTTGGCTGATTGAACCCAAGCTTTGGCTACTGCCAAGTACCGTAAAAGCTGGCCGTCAGTAAGTCTGTACAAGGATGGCATAAATCTATCTTACCCATCTCAAAGAGCTACTGTTGTCAAAGGACTGAGAATGCCCACCTCCCTCAAAGAAAATGTTTACGTTTTCGGTTCCTCAAGTATAGTGAGTCACTTTTTTAGTGAGTTCACTGTTTTAACCTAGGTATGTCAATTAATTTTAAGGTATTTGTGGGTCACTGATCTTGAAAAGTATATTTTTACTCTTAAATTTTTTTATAAAATAAAAAAGCAAATTAAAAAGTAAGACTTTTTTAAAAAATTCCTCAAATGTTTATTTGTTATTTCTCTTTCTTTTCTTCCCATGTTCCTAGGGTTCAAGATTAGAAAAACTTACACGAGACTCAAAACACAAACTGAATCACTCGGACCTATATCTGAGTCGACACCAGAAATATGCTCAGTCGAAACTCGAATCGAGCCGAACCCGACCCATTTTTCAACAAAATTAATTCTTTTTATAAGACAAGTTCGTTTAACCAAATTTTGGTTCAACCTAACCTGAACTCACATTGTCCTTAAGTGAATGGACACTAAATGATTTTAACTTGAAACATAACCCAACTTAAAGTTAATTTGTCCTATATCCGAACTAAATGACCAGGATTCTAAATCTAGTTCAAGCCTCCCCTCCCCGGAGTTCTCACGCTTCCCCCTCTTTATAAAATAAGCAAGGGCTGGCTATAAGTTCAATACAAGAAGTGTCAAGTCTGAATGCTCATGGATGATTCATGCTTCAAGGTTACGAATAGAAGTCTCATTTTTTAATTTTATAAATTGAGAGGGAACAGTAAGAACTAGGAGCAGGGAGGTGGTAGCTAAATTGGGGGATACAAGACTGAGGGAAGGGGAGAGAAACAACAAATTAATATTAGCGGTAATTTTATTTAAAAAAATATTTTGTATTTTAATATCTCAAATTTTGGACTATTTTGTTCATAATATTTCAAATTAGTGATTTAATCTATATCATCCCTAGCTTTAACAATAATATTTTTTTATCTCATACTTTAAAAAATTAACTTTAGTTATCTCAATTTTGGAACACTCGATCACTACTTTTTCAAAGTATGCGATATTAAAAAATTAGTGTTAAAGACGGAAATATTTTTATGGTGCAGAAAGACGGAAATATTATTGGGTGAATTGATAGCTCAGAAAATTATGAATAATATGTCTCAAAGTTCGGAATATTAAAATCTAATCATCGGAAAAAAAAAAAAAAACCAAAGTCTCTTTTTACAATTTTTTTATTTTATAAAAGATTTAATGTTAAAATTATAATTTGCATGATCTGGTGATCAATTTACTACTCATGAGGCTAAAAAGTAGATTAATCATATGTTGAGGTACTTTTCAATAACCTAAGCTTTAAAAAATACTCACCATATTTTAAGGTAAAAAATAAAAAAATTCCCCTCAAGGACAAACAGTGAGGTTCGGCTAACAAGCTAAAGAACCTCAAAAAACGAGCATAAGTGATGGGGGCAAGGCAGACATGGCTTTAGTGTGAAGTGGATAAAAGCAAAGAATTAAAAAGACAGATACATTCATGCTTCAATTAAAGCATCAAAACTACATTACAGAAGTCACAGGCAGTATGACAAAAGTTAATTAATCCATGGCAAAGAAGGAATGAACAATAATCAAGTCATTTCATTAGCCACTGCAGGACAAATTACAAGAGACATAAACTAGTGCAACATAAGACCCATGACTCATGTGGATGGCCCTAAGGGTTTAATACTTATTTTCCTATGGCCTTAAGGCTCTATTTAGACCTAGGAAAGTAGGTTGAAAAGAAAATTCAGAGGAAAAAAAATGAGAAGGAAAAAAGTTGAGAGAAACTTATTTTTTTCCCTTGTTTGGATTAGAGAAAAAACACAAGGAAAAAATTGATTTTCCAACTAACATTTTTTCCACTGTTTGGAAGTAGGAAAATTGATTGGAAAAATAAAAAAACTAACTTAATGAGTTTCTAACTTCATTAAACTATTGTACGCAAGCTCTCATACCAATTATGTAAATTAACCATGACTAAACTAATCACTTAAAACATATAATAATCAATAAAAAATTATCATCACATTGAAAAAATCAAAAACCAAATTTGATGAGAAGCTTATAAGCTGTTTTTAACATTGTCACCAAAAACCAAATTTAACAAGGAGCTCATGACCGTTTTTAACATTGTCATCAAAAACCAAATGCTAAAATTGAATCCCTAATAATCCCAAAAATAGCATTATACTATCCATCATCTCTCCAAACGTTTTAAAAATAAGAAAAAATGGCGCTCTTGACCTGTTGGGTTGACCCGAAACCCACAAAACCGAAATACATCCGACCCGTATTTTACCCGAACCCGAAATACACCCGACCCGTATTTTACCCGAACCCGAATACACTGGACCCGTATTTAACCCGCCCGCCTTAATTGACAGGTCTAATTATACCTGAAGCTTGGGCCACTATTTGAAGGAAGCAACTCCTCCAGACCAGGGGCATTTTCGACAATCTTTAAAACAAATGGGAGCAGTAAGAATATATACAAACTCCACATCCACAGAAATCACATGGAAATAAAGTGCACTATTGTTTTCGTTGTCAGAACAAGCCAAGCGCCAATTGACCACACAACAAACTCATCTTCCACATTATTTCTTGGATATTTGCATAACGAAACAACATTCTTCACAATATACAAATGTCCTCTCATTATATTTCCTTCTTGGTCATCCCTCTTTCGTTCGTAGCAGATAATAAGAGGTAAATTAGACATAATAAGCAAAAGCATCCCAAACAGATGTTTCAATGGGCCTTCAACAAGATTTAAAGAAATTGCGCAAAACTGAACAACCAGGGGTGAAATTTATAGAAGATATTGAGATAACATTGAAAGAAAGAAACCAGGGGTAGGGGGACAAAACATATACAAATTCCTGCAAAAAATAAGTACTATGCAGTTAACCTGAGGGATTCAAATCCAAGTTGTTATTAGATTTTTCCATTCTACAATATCGGAACTTCTGCATTTTCATTTTTGTTGTTATCCCTCCCTTGTGGAGGCTAGGCAATCACTTTTCCTGTTACATCCTCTCTAGCAATGCATGGGTCTATAGAACTTAATATGAATTCCTCATGTTGTGCTGGCATTCCCTTCTTATTGCCTCATTGTTTGCTTCTGGAGACAAGCTTTATCAAAGGGGATAAGCTTTGTATTGTCCGAAGAGTATACTCATCGGTTATTATCTTACCTTGCACAGTAGGATCTCAATTCTCACCCCTTCACAATAAGTGCCCTATGCTTTTCTCTTCATTTGAATAATTACAAATAAAGGATGAACAGTAGGTGCGGACATGACAGAGAGGAAAAACATGATCGGAACACCATCAGTTTAATGCATGCAATAAGAATGAAAACAGAAGTCTTACCATTGCAGCTATTGGAATAAGTTGCTCCAACAGTCTTCAATAGCTGCTACAATCTTCTTCTGTTTGCAACACTGTCTGAGAACTATCTCCCAAGTAGAGGCTTCTGGTGGCAAAAGCTTCTGAAGCATAAACTGTAGAATTCTGGAAGCAGCTACCCATCTGTGCCGCTTACACAATCGTAAAGCAAACTCATCCAAGAACTCCTTACCATCTTGTGGAGTGTTACCTTTCTCCCTTAATGCCCTCAGAAAAATGTCACAAGTATGTAAATCTGGATCACAACCTTGATCTAACATACAATTCAGAAGATCAATGGCTCCAGAAACATTATTGTTGTTGCATAAACCACCGAAAAGTATATTGTAAGTAACTACATCTGGTTTGCATATACCCCCTGAAAAAGCATCTCATTGAAAACTTTTAAACCCTGCTCAATCAAGCCAGTCTTGCAAAAGCCATTAATCAATGAACTATAGGTGACAGCATCAGGTTTGCATCCGCTGTCAAGCATACGCCTCCACACTGACACAGCTTCATCAAGCTTTCCTTCCTCACACAAACCATCAATAAGAACACTATAGCAGACCACATTATACAGACAATTATTGGCTTCCATCTCTTTCCATAAGAGAAGTGCCTCATGGCTATTACCTGCCTTAAAGTAGCCTTTCATCAAGGAACTATAAGTAAAAGCATTAGGAGTGAAGCCCTTGTCTACCATCTCGTATAAAATTTCTCTAGCCTCTTCAGGTTTTCCAGCTCGACATAGACCATCAATAAGTACACTATAAAGGACAGTGTTAGGTTTGCGTCCTTTTGTGATCATGTCCTTCCACAGTGTCATTGCCTCCTCAGCCCTTCTGTCCTTAAATAGCCCACTAAGAAGAGATGAATAGATATATTCATTTGGATGCAGTCCCCTCTCCTCCATGAAAACCAACAAAGTAGTGGCATCTACCGCTCTTCCTTGCTTGACAAGCCCATTAACTATCGTTCCATACGTAACATCATTGGGTAGGCATTTGCTCAATACCATATGATTCAAAAGACTAACTGCCTTGTCCAACTTCCCAACAGAGCACAATCCATGAAGGAGTGTGTTATACGTGACCTCATTAGGGACACAATCTTTGAAAAACATGTTCTCGACAAGTTTAGCTGCCCTTGTCAAGTCACCCTTCTTGCAAAGCCCATTGATCAGGACATTGAATGTAACTTGGCTAGGAAAGCACCCCTCTATCTGCATCTCATCCAACAATGAAACTGCTTCATCAATTCTTCCAGTCTTGCACAACCCGTCCATCACAGTACAATATGTAAAAACATCAGGAACACATTTCCAGTTGGACATTTCCCTCAACAATTCCACAGCCCTATCAATCTTTCCTAGCCTGCACAAAGCTTTAATAACCAAATTGAATGTCAATACATTGGGCATCACATTCTCACTTCCAACAACATAATAATAAAAATCCAATGCCCTGTTCAATTGACCGCCCTGAATGACTACATTTAGAACAGAATTCAATGAACGAACCGACCAATTACATCGAAATTCATCAACCATTCTCTCAAACAATTCAAGGGCTTTTTCAGGCAAATTTGCTTTCCCATAAGCCCTAAACACAAGAATGAAGTCTCTTTCTCTAAACACCCGCCCTTCACGGCTCATTCTACGGAAAACCCTCTCCAATGACTCAAAATTGCCCGAACTAGCACACGTATCAATCAGAGAATAAAAGGTGGAATCACCCAGTTTGTAAGAACCCATTTTGGGGGATGAGACGAACATATCATCATTAATGAGTGATTGAATATCACCGCCGCCATTTTCAGCTTGAAATTCGGAAACTTCGTAGAGAGGAGTTGAATAAGAAGAGTAGAAAGAAGAAACTAAAAACTTACATGGGATTGAACACAAAGTGTAACTGAGCTTTCTTGGGACGAAATTGGTGATGAACATCACAAGAACAGCTGTCAATTTTATCTTCCTTTGGACGAAGAATCTGATAAAGGATATGAAGAATATTGTGGACAATTTAATTGAACACCCCCAGTTGTTTGGTTAACCTATTCTAATGGAAGTCAATCCCGGAAGCCACCTTGTTTGGACTGGACTGACGTGGTTGTAAGCTCCGCTATCTCGAGATATACTTGTCCTAGAGAGAAAGACTTTAACGGAGGTTGGAAGAGAGACAAAATGTCTGAAGGCGACGGCTATAGAGGAAGAGGAGGCGATTCCGGCTGCGGCAAGTGGTTGGGCATAAGGCTCACTAAAATTCGGGTTCGGGGTCGAAATTGGGTCGGTCATAGCAAAAATTTGGGTTCGGGTCGAAATTAGGTTGGTCATTTGGGCGAAATTTTTTGTTCGATATTTGATATTTTTGGGTCAAATAATTTAGACGAGTGCAAATTCGGGTTAAAATCACGTTCAGTACTAATAGAAATATGAAAATTTTATGTTTGAATTTAAAATTCGGACAACAAAGTCATACCTCGACCTGGTTTTTCGGGACGGATAAATTTGGATAATCGGATCGAACAAAATTTTGCCAGTGCTAGTTGGGCGAGGCATAGTACGGGCCGCATTGAAGGGGAACCAAGCTTTTTTAAAAAAATTTACGTGCACGAGTCTGCTCTAATTTTAGGAAAATTGACCTTTAGGTATTGGGTCAATTTGACTTAGACTAATAAAGGGACATAGATATTTAGGTGTTAAGTTAAGCAAAGCACGTGTGTAGCATGTGAATGATTGGGGAAGAGAAAATTACAGCTCTACCCTTACTCATAAGAGGAGGTTCACAATTCAAGTTAGGAGGAGGCGGAAAGAGCGGGAAAGAGAGGCGTTGTAGGTGGGTGAGGTGGGTAAAGAGGATGAGGATGGACGAAGAAGAAGAAGAAGAAGTATGCGCTCGAAGGTCAAAGAAGGGCACGAGGACGAGGAAGAGCAAGTAGAAGAAGAAGTAATAGCGATAGCGTATGACGTAGAGCGACGAATTTGTGTTGAATTCGAGTAAGTTAAGAATTTGATTCGGTTTGGTTTGTTTTTGAGGTTTGGTTGTGTAATTTTTTGGGAATAAGTGAAGTTCATTGAAATTGGATGTAATTTCGTCCTAATGTGGGTTGATTTTGCGGTGGAAGGGTTTGTTTTATGAAAGGTTTGATTTATTTGGGGTTTACAATTTGTTTGAAAATGGCTACAAATTTGGTTTGAATTGAATAATATTTTTTGGACTTTGGTTTCGTTGAGTTATGTCGGTTCGAATTTGTGGCGTACAACTTGGTTGATGGGAGGTGAGTAGTGAGGTAAATGGTGGTGCATTATTGTTTAGGTTATCCTCGTAATGGTTGTTAATATTCAGGGATGTCTAAGAGGGAAATCTAGTATTACCTAAAATTCATTGTTTGATTTGCATTGGAGAATGCATGTAGTTGAGTCACATGTTTTACATTGTACATGGCCATAAGTTTGGTTATGTTTATAAAAAGAGGAATTTACTAAATAACATTAAAAAAATAATGTCTAGGTTATGATATTGTGCTTATTTTGATTATCAATCTATATGCTTTCATAAATTATCATATGCATTTCATAAGCTTAGATAACATGTTCAAAAATCTGTACATAAGAAGTTATCCTAGGTGTCGTTACGTGCATAAAGGTTCGTATAGCGCTCGGGATGTTAGCTTGGTATGTATAGGTTTTTTAATTGTCCGTGTTGGACAATTTGAGAATAATATGATAATAAATTGTGTGGCTATTATAAATCTTATCATACATTTGACAAGATATTACGGTGCTCATTTCCCCTCTCGTTCTTTGGGTGCAACTGTGATGACGATGGGTTTGATGTGTATGTGCCTTACTTATGTTACCCAACAATTAAGTAAGGATATACACATTAGTCATTTCAGTATTCGTATGTTGTACTTAAAGGACAACAGGAAATGTTGCTCGAATTTTGTAAAATGTATGATAAAATTTTGCTACATGGTCTAGAGTCATATTATTCTTGAATGGGTTTAGGACCATTTGTCCCTATAGAAGGATATTAGGCTCATGTCATATTATTTGGCGTAATATTAATGATGAAAGTATGTACTTTTGTAATTATATGAGGTGAATTGCTTCTCGTATTTAGGGTGGGTATGGATCGAGCATGGGTTTATAGTAATAGGTAGAGTGTCCAATATCGTGATGGTGTTAACAACTTTTTGGAGATTACCATCGAACATACAACCAAATTCGGATAACGGCCCATATTCCGTCCGTGTTTACGTTGTTTTAACTCCTCGATATTGCTCCCTAAGCTTGTAAAAGGACACCTATTTCGAGTATGAATTTGACACAATTTATAAGATTTGGGTATGGCATGGGGAAGAGGAGTCCGTGAATAATAAGGTAGGAGAAGAGGAAGGGTATGGTGAAAATGAAGCTAGCGAGTATGGAATTAGAAGATCGAGTTGAAGATCCGCATCGTGAAGTAGAAGGTGAATTAGTCAATCAACCGCACGTATTGGAGCGATTGTTAGGCGACTCGGAGAAGCCTATATACTCGGGGTGTGATAAATATGCTCATTTATCGGTTGTGTTGAGGTCAATGAACTTGGAGACTACTAATGGTCGTAGTGACAAAAAGTTTCACAAACTTGTTGAATGCGCTCAAAGATATACTCCCGAGGAGACAATGTCCTTCCCAGTAGTACATATGAGGTGAAGAGGATGTTGTATCCTATGGGCATGGGGTATAAGAAGATATATGCTGCCCCATCGATTGCATATTGTACTGAAAAGAACATGCACATAGACACGAATGTCCTAAATGTGGTGTACCTCAATACAAAATGAAAAAGATCGATGGAGAGAGTATTGAGGGACCTCCTGCAAAGGTGTTATGATACTTGCCTATAATAACGAGGTTTAAGTGCTTGCTTTTAAGTGCAAATGATGCCAAGAACTTAACGTGGCATGCCGACGGAAGAATCTCCGATGACAAGCTATGACACCCTGCTGATTCTCCTCGGTGGAAGAAGATAGATTCATTGTTCCGGAATTTGGTAGGGAGACACGGAATCTACGTTTGGGTCTTTGTACGGACAGAATAAACCCCTATGGTGACCTGAGTAGCAAGCACAACATGTAACCCATTCTTTTGGTTATTTACAACCTATCATGCTCATTGTGTATGAAACGCAAGTACATTATATTGCCAATACTCATTTTTGGGCCTAAATAGCCAGGAAATGATATAGATGTGTACTTGGTGCTTTTTGTTGAAGATTTAAAGCTCATATGGAATAAAGGTGTTTCAGTTTTTGATGTATACCGTCAAAAGCAATTTACATTGCGAGTTATGATCTTCACCACGATCAATGACTTCCCGCATACAAAAACTTATCCGATTATACCGTCAAAGGCCATAAAGTATGCCCCATTTATATAAAGGGTAGTTGCTCCTATTAACTTAAGCACGGAAAGAAGATGGTCTATCTCGGACACCGAAAATTTCTTCCTTATTCCCATCAATATCATAAGAAAAAGAAGGATTTCAATGGTAAAACCGAGATGGATTCTGCTCCAACTCCATTAACATAACATCAAATTTATGAACAAGTGAAGGGTCTTGATGTGGAGTTCGGCAAGCCATATCTACGTCAATCCAAAAACGGTGTGTGGAAAAGGAGATCAATATTTTTAATCTACCATATTGGAAAGAGTTGTATGTGAGACATAGTCTTGATGTGATGCACATAGAGAAAAACATTTGTATAGTCTTGATGTGATGCACATAGAGAAAAACATTTATGAAAGTCTCATTGACACTCTTTTAAACATACCTGGGAAAACCAAGGACGGAAAGAAAGCAAGACTTGATTTGTGTGAAATGGGAATACGGGAGGAATTAGCAACACAAGCAAAGGGGAAGAGAACGTTTTCCCTCCAGCGTCTTACCCATTGAGTAGAAAGGAAAAAAGCCATTTGTGTGAGACCTTAAAGAAAATCAAAGCGCCATAGGGATATTCTTCAAACATCGGTAGACTCGTTTCGATGTCCGATTATAGACTAATCGGTTTCAAATCTCATGATTACCATGCTTTGATGCAACAAATTCTATTGGTTGTTATCCGAGCTGTGATGCCCAAACATGTCAGAAAGTTAATTATAAGACTTTGCTTCTTCTTCAATGTCATATGTAGCAAAGTCGTTGATTTGGAGAAATTGGATGATCTTGAATGCATTTTGATCGTTACATTATGCTAACTTGAGATGTACTTCCCAACTTCTTTTTTTTTTTTTTTTTGATATCATGGTGCACCTAGTTGTCCATTTGGTGAGAGAAGTGCGATTATGTGGCCTGGTTTTTTTATCGATGGATGTACCCTTTTGAACGATTTATGAAGATTCTCAAAAGGTGTGTTAGAAATCGATCTTGACCGGAAGCGTGCATTGTTGAGGCATACACAGTTGAGGAGTGTGTTGAGTTCTCGCTGTGAATAGTACCCTCAAATGGAAGTTATTGGTATTCCTAAACATTGATTTATAAGGAAGATCGTTGAGCAAAGGAAACTAGTGCCGATGATTCAAACAATCGGTCGAGGATATGAGGGATCAAGCACATCTTTATATTCTTCAAAACAGTGATGAAGTGTAGCCATTCATTAATGAGCACAAATTTCTCATAAGGAGACAAGATCGAGGAAAAATAAGACGTGGGTACTAGCCCAACATAATCGCACATTTGTCAACAAGTTTAGAGATAGAATCATCAATAGCCAATTGGAAGAATTACGAGAAGATATCTCGCAAACTTTAGTAAGATTGGCTAGAGGGCTCCGGTTAGATGTCATTTCTTACCGTGGGTATGACATCAATGGATTTTTTCTATACAAAGAGCCAGGATAATAGAAGCATCGTGTAAAATAGTGGGGTCACTTAGATGCTCATACACTTCATGTTTTGAACTCCAACAACAAAATTGTTGTAAAATGTCGTATTACAAAGTCATTGAGGATATATGGAAGCTAGACTATGCTGACTTCGAGTGAGCCCGTTTTCTAGTGCAAATGGGTTGATAATAACAACGGTGTCCAAATTGATAAGATGGGATTCACGATGGTCGATCTCACAAGAGAAGAACGTAAAGGGGATCAATTCGTTATGGCATCTTAAGCAAGACAAGTGTGCTACGTTGAGGACTCAGCCAATGATAAGTGGTCTATTGTTCTTCGGGGAAGAGGCACGTTGCTAGTGGGGATGGTGAAGATGAGTGTGAATTTGTTGAGGAGACTCCACCCTTCTCCTTGGAAATTCTCGTCGAAAATGAGGATGCCAATTTTGAAAAATTGTATTAAAGGGTTGACCATCGGGAGAGCATATATACTGAAGATCAATCCAACGGAGGGGAAAAAAGGAATAAACCATATAATTACATCAATTTGCTAAGAACATTATTGTATAATAATTTTATTGATGTATATCCATATTTTTATTGTTTCCAGTAATTGTAACTTGCTTTTTAGTATTTCGACCGTAGCGCTTTCCTGTAACACATTATTATTTGATGCGGATCAAAAGGACTACGTTTTCCAATGGAAGGGGAGAAAGCTTTTTCAGGTAAACAAGTGATTTATACCCTTTGTTTCGTCATTCTCAACTCCCGCTTCTCACGTTGGAGCTTTTTGGTATAAAACCAACTCAAGTTATTTATACCACGAAGTTCCAAGTTGAGAAGCGGAGCGAGAATACCGAAAGAAATCTAGTATTAATGTCCTTTCTAATTTATGATCCTTCTATATTTGTTCCGTTTCTTGTGGAAAAGTTGTTGTTTAACGCTTTCCTCGGTTTTAAGTATATATTGTCCAGGCTACCGCTACAAAAACTCCAAATAAGAAATATAGTCATAAAGACAAGCATCACTTGGGTAAATATGGGACCATACTTGTTTTTTCAGTATTTCCAGTAACTACGGGTTGCTTTTTTCGAGTGTTTCTAACCTTAACGCTTTACTGTAACGGATCATTGTTCAATGCGGATCAAAAGGACTAAGTTGTCCAATGAAAGGGGATAAAGTAGCAAAATTATTAATTTTCCGATCAATCCGGTATTCAAAATATGGGACCATGACATATGAAACATAGAATGTTGGTGACATCTTTTGCTCGGTGTACTCCTTTTTCAATATTTATGCCAAAAAGTTCATCTCTTGGTCTTGAAAATTTTGGGTAATGATTTTTAGTATTTATGTGCTAGTGAGCTCCTGTTGGTGTACTCCTTTTCGAGTATTTCGCTAAATAAGTGATTTATACCAAAAATTTTATCTCTTGGTCTTGGAACTTTTCGTATAAATCACTTGTTTAGCAAACATATAGGACCACAAGGAATGTGTCTGGTGAGCTCCTACTGGTCTACGTACTCCTTGTAATATATCTCGCGAAATATTGGGCCATGGAACTATTGTGGTTGCAAAATATATAAAATTTTATTGTGAAACAAATGAGTCCGTTGGTGATTTGTTGTATAAATTATTGTGGTTGTACGTATGTATATTCTGTTTGTATAATTGTACGAGAGGATATGAAAAAACAAAACAAAATTATATAAAAAAATTTCAGACCTATTACTACGATTATTAAGGAAGAACCGTAGTAATAGGTTTGAATATAACCTACTACTATGGTTTTTAGTTAAAAATCATAGTAATAGGTCTGAGCCTAAAATTTTGGCCAAAAGGGGGATTTGGGCGTAGACCTATTACTACGGTTCCGGAGAAAGAACCATAGTAATAGATGAACCTATTACTACGGTTCTTTATCCGGAACTTTGGTAATATGTTCTCTATTACTACTTGTTTTTCAAATAAATCGTAGTAATAGGTGATCTTTACTACGATTTCAAACCATAATAAAAGATGCACATCTACAATTACGACTACATACACAACGCCGTGATAACCGTAATAAAAGATTTTTCGTAACCGTAGTTAAAAGTGGTTCCTATAGTAGTGTGGATTTTACCCGAATTAGTAGTTTAATGATCCGTAGCCGATCATATTTCAAAGGTGCTTGACTTGGCCACTGGGAGGTTCTCAAGTCTTGGCCCGGTGTTTGAACCTCGACCACTCTTGGGTCCGAAGCTCGACAGGGTGTCCGAACCTTGACCGCTCTTGGGCCTAAAGCTCGACGGGGTCTCTAAACCTTGACTCGCTCTTGGGCCTAAAGCTCGATGGGGTCTTTGAACCTTGACCGCTCTTGGGTCTAAAGCTCGAAGTTTATCCACTTTCTTCATAGTAGGGATGGATATTTGTCTTCATATAGAAATTTTTCTTAGACTTGGTCATCCGATGACCTAAAATCTAGGGAATGGCATGAACTTGACTTGCTCTTCGATCCGAAGTTCATTACATTGATTTTGAGCTTTTAGTCTATGCGCTAATACCCCTTTGTTTGCAATATAGATGATCGATGTCTCCTCCTAAGTATTCCCGGAGTTGTTGCGATGATATAATCCTTTTAGCTCACATTTTAAATCATATGTCGGTGTCCTTCTTGATGCTGATTTCATGGATGATGATGATTCGATAATTCTTGTATGGTGCTTTTTATTAAATATTTATTTTAGGATTTTCACTCATGCATGAGGATGAATGCAAGACTCTTTTCTAAGAACAAATGCAATCTTTTATTAATATCAAAAAAAGATACAAAAAGACAAAGACAAAACTGCACTTTTAGCCCCCTACTCCCCAAAGTAGAGCATAAGGATCCAAGTAGTAATGAAGAGGGACCACTTGTAATGAGGCCAAAATACGAGTGCATTGGTACTAAATGGTAAAACCCGAGTCCGATAGTCCGGAGCTAGGTCGAGCGGTATGCTTCCCGATTGAGTATTGCTCCGTTAAAAATTGGAAATGGAAAAATGGACTAGAATTTGGGAATTTAAAAATTGAAGGTTTGGAACAAGATTAGGTATAAGGTCGGACCTCATGGGCTTCCTATGTATCTCGCTATAATGAAAATTTGGCCTTCATAGTTAAAAAAAGTATTGATTTGGTTGGTTTTTCTTTTATTTTGAAAAAGGAAATGAAAACAGACCTAAAATGGATCCGAAATCGGGAAGTGCACACTTTATTGTCATTATTGATAAGTGATGGGTTCGTTGGATGGTGAAATGTAATGCTTCACAAGGAAGTTGCTCGGACCTACATATGTCATCTAATTGATCACGGCTTTTGTGGCCATGGATGCTTCATATTCTTCTATGAGCATGTCAGCATTTCACATTGTTTTGAAGTCCATGAAAGGTAAGAACTGTAAGTGCATATGTAGGTTTCAAGTTTTTTATGATTAATCTTACTCGATTTTTTTTCGGAGGGTCGATCCGCCATGTGGGTGGCCTTTGCTCTCCAGCGAGTGAGGAAATTAGTGAAGCTTTCTTTGTCTCCTTCCTTAATCAGCTCTAAATCTCGTAGAGTGACTAGAAGAGCAAGTACTATAGGAGTATATGTGTAAGAACTCCCTATAAAAATCCTCGCCAATTTATCACTTTACATGGATGAACAACATTGTACCACTTTATGATGTCTTCATCAAACATCCGTGGAAAGATGACATGGTATGTGTGCTCTGGTACATTCTTCAAGGTCATTACCCCTGCAAAGTTCCTTAAGTGATAGTGAGGATTTTCATTCCCGTGGAACTTGATGTCGGACATGGTGAATTTTGGGGAAGTTTACCTTTCGGGATTGAAGTGAATCCCACGTGATCCAATAATAATCATTTATCATAGAAGATTCCTGCAACATCTTTTCTATTTGATCCATCTATGGATCCAAAGCGAGTTTTTCCTCTTCAACTTCACGGTCGGCCTCATTTCCTTTCCCTTTGGATTTTGGGTTTTTCTCTAGTTCTTTGAGTATGTGGTCAAGGGTTTCGGACATAGCCCTAATCTTTTCTCCTAGGCCTCAATTTTGGCTTCCATTTTCACAGCAGATTCTTTAGAACAAGGTCATGATAAGGTTTTGGTATGGTTCTTCGGCCATTTTTTAAAGAGGGTTATCCTTTGAAGTTGTCCATGGGTATAAACACCTAAAAAGTGTCATGCCCTTTCTCTTTATTTATTTGTTGGCGCAATGATAAAATCCCAAGTCCTGTTTGAGGATTTTGATCACGGTTAGGAATTTATTGGTGCGACGGAAGCCGGTAAACCACAAAGAACCCCAAGCACCATATAAATAGCCTTTTGCCTTGGATCGATCTAAAAATCCCCTTTTCTTTTGGACGATCCAAGACGGGCCAAGCCTTCGGATACAACGAAGACCGATGCCGCATACAGGGAAATTCCAAGCTTCGAATACTGTGTTTCACTTTAGTCTAATCAAACAAGGAGATGAAGACCTCAAGACGACGTTAGACGCTGCATTTCATGATCACAAGCATAAAAGTGTTGCGTTCGGCTCCAAGACAATCCACCCGAGACTAGGAGCACGCATCTCGCATAAAAAATGAAAACCGCCAAAAATAAAAACCTACCAAAAATGGAAACATTCCATTTTTGGAAAGTCTACTAGCTGATACCTACCACCCTAAAATTTTAAGTGGAACGCAACGTTTTGCCCCTGAGACTCCCTTAGAAGCATGCTAGGGCACGAAACCCTAGAAATCCCTTGGTGGTCGGCGCCATGAACCAGATTTTATTTGGTTTTATCTTTTCTTTATCCGGTTCAATCTCAAGATATCTTGGCCCGGTTTTACTACTAGTTTTGGACGGCTAGCCGAGATAAACCTAGGTCATTCCTTGACATAGTTTCCCCTATAAATAGAGATCATTGGCTCTCATTCTTACAATGGCTCATCCCTTACTCGTTATGTTGCTGAAACCTAATTAAGAGTTACTCGAATACTCCCATCCGTATTATGATCTCTTGGTCTCTTTTCAACCTATTCTCATTCTACTCTCCAATATCACCACATCTCGAACCCGAGAACTCCATCATTTATTCATCCGCCTACCTATCTCCACAAAATAATCACAAAAAGCCCCTTCAAATCACCACCATCGCATCACCGGATCCGGATCCGAGATCCGGATCAGTAGGTGGTACAACCCGAGGGCACGGATCTAAGTTTTCAAAACGGTTTACTTGTTTATTTATGTTTTATTTATCGCTTTTGTATTGTGGATTCGAGATTTATCGCTTTTAATTCCTCCCGACCGATGTAATCTCTTTAATTTCCGCTTTTCTTTCTTTTTTGCTTTTACTTTCTTTACCACTTTCTTTACTTTTGCTTTTATCGCTTTCTTTCAATATGTTTGGTTGCTTTTAATTCTCATCGCATGTTGCTTGCTTGCTTGTTTTACATTATTTTAGTTCACTACTCGAACTAGTATTGGTCGTTTTCGGACGAGCCAAATGGAAGAGTTTTCCGTACAGTTTGTACCCTCGCCCCGAATTCGATTCTCGGTTCAAAGACCGATAAAGTCATTTTTAGTCTTAGTTTTTCCATACTAAGATTGGAAGAGTAAGCTTTATTCTGGTTTTTGTTAGTTTTTCTTTACTAAAAGCTGATCGCCAACTTCATTTTGTTTATTTCTTCTAAATTTGCATCTCGGCTATGTTTTAAGCTGCAGGATAAGAAAACGAGGATATGGATTTTCCAAGCCAAGGCAGAGGCCAAGGCTGATCTCCTCAGCCGTGGCCTCCGGCTGGCGTCGGCCACCACTGGTGTAGGTCACCGCCTGCACCAAGTGGTCGATAGAGCGGGGCTTCGGTCCAGATTGGTGTTTTCAAACTTATCTCGGTCCTAAAGCCTCACAATAGATTCAAAACTCTAATTTTATTTATCATTCGGTTAAGAAATAATATCCCGGGAATTCTAAAAATAATTCCTAAAATAAAATAATTAATAAAATCACCATTCAAACTTTGCCTAATCAGATTTAATAAAACTCAAAAATCTTAATAAAAGGTTCATCTCTACTTTCAAAATCATCTTGTCTCTTTGAAAATCAAAAGCGTTCTAAAACCTACGCCAAGCATTCGTGGGGAAGCTCGGTTTGGGCTCTTGGTCGTGGTTCCTACAATAGGGGACGTATTGGTCTTAACCATATAGGTGTTGAATGTATCGGTGTTGACTAAACCGGTGTTGAATATGCCACTTGTTGAAGTAGACTCCTTACTTTGTAGCCGGTTTGTGTCGGGATTCCGACAATATCCGGTTTTGGTAGGCTTCCCTATCCTATGTAAAGAATAGGTGCTTAGGACTGGCTCTTGGAAATGGCTTTTGGGAGATGGGGCTTAAGTGCTCGACCTGAGAAGATAGTTGACCCTAAGAAAAATGAATGATATGCCTCTTTTTGGATGCACATTAAAATGCGACCATCAAAATGTGAAGAAGATGATCCTTAAGGGAAAAATGAAAGCCTTTTTATTTGGCTAAACAAACAAAAAAGACCAACCTGAAAAAAAAAAAGGAATGCTCTCACCCTTTTTTATTTTGGCTAATACTGAAAATATAATAAATGGACCCATCTTAGTTGAGACTTTTTATTTGGCTAATGCAAGAATAAAATAAATGGACTCGTCTTAGTTGAGATGACTTTTTTATTTGGCTAATGCAAAAACAAAATAAATGGACTCGTCTTGATTGAGATTATTCTTTTATCAAAAAAATTAGGATAAGTTTTTTTTAATGCAAAACAATATACATAGACTCACCTTAATTGAGATGAATTTTTATTTGAGTAATATAAAAATAAATGGACACACCTTAAATGCGATGTTTTTTTGCTAATGCAAAAACAAAATAATGATTTTTTTCCGCTAATGTAAAACCAAAATAAGTGGACTCATCTTAAATGAGATGATCTTTTATTTGGCTAATGTAAAAGCAAAATTAATGGACTCACCTTAATTGAGATATTTTTTTTTTTTTTGCTAATGCAAAAGCAAAATGAATAGAATCACCTTAATTGAGATTATTTTTTTGTGGCTAATGTAAAAACAGAATAGATGAACTCGTATTAATTGAGATTTTTTTGGCTAATGCAAAATTTATGCAGAAACTAAAATGGACCCAAAAACAATTGAAACCAAAATAATGGATACAACGGCAAAACCCGACCCAAAGGGAGGATCAGGCGGGTCACATGCTTGGATTTTTGTGCCATTTTCTTTTACTTGAGATATGGGAGGAGGAATGAGCCGACTTTAAAAAAAAACCTTGGACTCCGAAAATGCAAATATGGACCGACCTAAGAAAAGGAAGAAAAATTTGCATTGGCTAAAAATGCGAGAAAATGGATAAACTCGAACTTTTGTTATTGTTTGTTTTACACCAATGCAAGAATTATTTGGTAGGTTAAACTTTGTTAAATTGTTAAAGGCTCAAAGAAAAGGATTAAATAGCAAAAACAATCACACACATTCAAGCATGCAAATGAAGGTGTATCCTAAACCACAAAGGTTTTATATTCACAAGGAATTTCTAGGTCGGATAAACATGGTGGCTCATAATCTGAAAATTATGATGCATAGTGGGACTTATAATCGGTGTCTCTCGATCAAGAATCGAAAAGGTTTGCTATGAGTGGGAAAGTAATCACACCTCAATGTTAAGTCGAGTGGACCCACCTATATAATTATTTGACCTCCTCGAAAAAGGTTCTTAAGGGTTGAATTCTATAAGGTACCAAAATATCTATGTTCAAAGTTGCCTAAAATAATACAAAAATATCTAATGAAAATGCGATAAAGACTCACAATTCAACTTTCGGATCTCACCCTCTTAATAAGTGTCCCCAGCGGAGTCACCATTATAGAAGTCAACGCCCGTCCTCCCCGTTAGGAGCGGATCCAAAAAAGGGGAGAGTGTCTCCCCACGAATGTCGGCTTCGTACAAGGTGGGTCACTATTATTAAGTTGATTCTTTTTTAAATTAGGTTTTGAAAAGAGGTTTCAAGGAAAGGATTGATTGGTGGTTTTATGAATTATTTATTTTTGAATTAATTTGTAGAAGTCTTGGGACACTTTTTTAAACAAAAACATCAAAACAAAGGAAAATTAACATTGTTGCAAAGCTCATTGGACCAGACAGTGGGAACTATCTCGGGCTAGAAGCTAAGCCTCGCATGCAGTGGGGCTGGCGCTGCCCACCAAAACTGCTGCCCGAGGCCGACCATCCGGCCTCGGATTGCCTAAGCTTAAGACTGTTAGTCTATTTTCCTTAATTTAAGGAGTCGCTAGTTAGTTTAGGAAAGAAAAACTAACAAAATAAAATAGCAATTTTCTAATTTCGAGTTTATTGAAGAGACAATCGAAGGGTACAAAAACTCAAAATTTCAAAAGGACTTGTATTGGTCAAAAAACCAACGATTCGATGGTTGCCGATGATGGTAGGAAATGAGGTGGGACACTCCTCATTACGCTCATCAACAGACGATCTCTATTAATTGAAAATGTAAGTCTAAATTACATTAATTAAAATAGGCAACCAACTTGCAAAATGTGGAAGTTAAAAACAATCAAGGCATGCTTGAAGTGATAAATGAAATGAATAAAGAAAGTGATAAAAGAAATTACATAGAGGGTGGAAAAGTAAAGCGACTACAACTTTAAACCATAATGCGAAAGCGATAAATAGCATAAATTAAATAAAACGTTCGAGTAACAAACTCCTAAATGGTTGAAACATGCCCTCAAGTTAACCAACCTGCAAAACTTGAATCATGATCGAATTTCAACAGAGTAGCAGCGAGCACGGAAAGATGAAAAGGAATGAAAAGAGGGCTTTTTGAGTAGGTTTAGAAGAGGAATTTTTAGAGAGAGTAAAGGAGAGTAGAGAGAATAGAATAGGAGAGAATTTCAACAAAAATATGGTAAGTTTTTAGCTAAAATTGGTGTGTTCAATGAGGGAGGGAGGCCCTCTATTTATAGTAAATAATTCGGTTTAGAAAACCATAAACCTAACCTCTCAACCATCGGCTAAGTGATTAATCGGGTCCGAAAATACCGGAAATAGATAAGTCAAAATCGAAAAGCTAAACTAGTCAAAATGACACCGTTCAAAGGAATTCATGGGCTAGTGCCGGACCAAAATGGCAACGTTTAGTGGTCTAGGAAGGCATGTCGGGCTCAATAGTTGAAAAAAAGGTAAAACGTTGTGCTTTTGCAAGTTTGCGATCCGGCGCCAATTTAGAGCTCGGTTTGGGAGTCCGAACGTGGATGGACCATAAAATAAATTTAAATGGACTGGATCCGGCCCATGTAAAGTAAACAAGGTTGTTTTGTGAGCACCACTTTGTTTTTGTCCGATCTCGATCTAAGCTTGCAAACTAGACTTGGTTTTCATCATTGAGATAACATAAACAAATATAAATAAATAAAATGGAGAAGGATGACACTTTTTAGGTGTCTATAATATGAGACAAATATTATATGGTTCGAGAATATGCTTGACTATGCTTAATCTCGGAAGAAAAAAATATGATGGGTGATCTTGAAATTTGTGTTGCATACGTTATTTTAGGTAAAATTATATATTTGAAATATAAATAGACATATGTTTAAGGGTTAGAGCAAAGAAGTTACCGTTAGGGAGCAAGAAATGAAGATGAAGTGAAAATTTTAAAGAAGGTGTAAAAGGGGTAATATAATGCTAGAATATGAGTGGGATATCTAAAAATTCATAATCATGGTAAAATATACTACAAGAATTTTTATCTTTCCAAGAAGTAAAATTTGGCTTGATTTAGAGGCATATAACCCGAGTTATGATCTGTTTTATCAAGATTGTGCGACTTTTAGGTAAACTAGGAGCAATTCGGTTCAAGTCGGTTTTAAGGTCCTTATTGTCGTTTTTACGCTTTGTTATCTGAATGAAAGTTTTAGAGAACTTTTCAAGCATTTTAAGTTGGGTTCTTATGCCTTAATTTAATATAGAGAAATAAAGATATGAATTTTCTAAGTTAGGCATTAAAATATGTCCATAATGCTTAATGTTTTGTTTTAGGATTTTTGACAGTTTAACTAAGTTGTTAGGTTCTAACATAATTAAAAATAACAAACCATGTTAAATGACTACCTAAGATATTTTATTAGTTCACTTATATTTTATATAATTTTTGTGTCGTTTTTAGTTAGTGAGTGTCAAGATAATTTTTTTATGAAAAGATAAAATTGATTATATAAGAATAACTTTAGAATTGATGTGAAAAGGATAAAACTATAATATATATAGAGAAAAGGTTAGGAAATGGCAGAATATGAAAAATAATGACGGGTAAAATTAATACGAGAATATTTTTAAAAGAAAAGAATATATATATATATATATATATATATATATATATAATACCAATATAAATTATTAGAAAATCATATAGCATATAAACTATGAATGTGGAGTCTACTAATAATGATAAATATATTTGGGGCTAATATGATGGTCATTAGAATTGGTCTAAGTGGAAAGCAAAATACTTCATAAGGAAATCGGGCTATATCAATTACATAAAGAATGAAATATCGAACATTGTATAAAAAGATCTAAAACCCGCAAGGAATAATCTAATCAAGTTATTGACCACAAAACTATTTACTTAAGAATAAGAAAAGGATTCTCCAACAATTGTCGAGCCAATGCATATCATTAAATATTAGTAAGAGATATCAAGGCTAAGGTACGTTTATTACTTATGTCTTATGAAAACTCACATGTTTTATATATTTTTACCAAAATGGTTTTCTTAATGTAAAAGAAGTCATTTCAAATAAGATTCATCACATAATAATGTGTGATCAAACCATATCAATATTATCATATCATAACCATATCATTTATATTTGGTCATTATTAATCGGACTTCCGGATCGATTTAGGTATGAGCATATGTAGGGAAACCGAAGATAATAAGGGTTGCACTTAGATAATATACTAACAACTATTTTACTATTTCTTTTCCTATCTTATTTACAAATGAGTTGAAAAGCACGTGTTCATAAATAATTTTACAAAATATCCATTTAAAATGCATGGATAAATGTACTGAGTTTTGGATCGCCATTTTGAAATGTTTTTCCTTGTTTTGTTTTAGGTAAGGCTAATGTTGATGGAAGCAATAAGTAGATGTGTTTATTTCAATCAACGAGACTTATAAACTCACAAGTGGTAGTTAGGAATATAGTGTTTGAGGGTCATCTATTTTCTCGGTTAAATAAGTTCCAATAATGATGGTATTGTTAAACTTAATTTGTTGTTTATATTGCATAAGATTAGTGTCTTAGATATTTTGAACTTTGTTTTAGCAAGTGGTGTTCATGGGTTCATGTTCATAGAATTTTTATTATAAAGTCTGCCTTGCCCCTTGTTTTAGGGTGGCGATAATGCTTCTAAACCTTTTTCGATGCACTCGTATATTAAGTAATTAATCATTAAGACTAAACTGGTGAATATAGGGTTTGAGCGTTACATACTTATTCAAGATAAAAATATTTTATGAAACAACTTAGATGTTGTTTAGATGTTCTGTATGTAACGGGCAATACATATGTGCCTCGGAAATATGAGGTTGGGTATGTGATATCCCCTTGTTGTGGTAATGAGAATAGCACATTAGGAACATGGCTTACGTAATGAAGGAAAAATATGATAAGTATTAGGAAAATGTTGATAATATAATATTTTTGTGTTCATTCCCTTAGTTCTTAACCCAAGATACAAGTTGGACCATTTTGAGTGGCTTGTTAGGAGCAACTATGCCGAGGAAAGTGCTAATATGTTGTTCCTCAAAAACAACGTCACTTTAAGGTCTACGTTTTATTCCTATGCATCTTGTCTACCTTGACCAAAGAAAAAATGGAAACATCAAGTTGTGTTCGAAGACTCGGACTTTACTCCGCACATTTCGAGTCATCGTCAAGGGAATCGGGTATACGACTTTCTCACTTATAGAGTTTTGATTCCAAGTTATTCTCTCGTACCTTAGAAACTTCTCCGAGTGATATAGTATTTCCTCTAAGTGATATAGCAATTATTTCATGTATTTATGCATGACTCTGTCTAACTCGGAAAACATATCTATACTCATTTTTGTACACTCGGTTCCGAGTCTCTCATCACTTAGAATTATCGCATGTTCAAATGACTAGTATTTGCATAACCGCACTCAGGTCCGACTTCATGTTACAGGTCTTATTCTCGTTAGAGTCGGCGCTTCTAGTCCGAACCATGCTTAGTCTAGATCAAGTTTGTTTCACACTTGTTATTCTTTATTTAACTTGATTCTCGCTTAGACTAACTCGGATGGAATTTCGAGTTTCATGGATATGAGACTCGGAAAATTTCATTCCTTTTCCGACTCGGATAATTAGTTACTTAATTATCTTAATTATGTTATTATCTGTGTCTAATCTTGGACCAAAGTATTTTATACTTTGAGAACCAATTTGATTTACTTTTGTAGGTTATTCAAACGAGGCTACAGCTTTTGAAATACAAAAGTAACCGGCTTCAAAATGTCAAATCACCAGCGAGACAAGGCTTTTCCCACCTCCGACCTAGCCCCGGAAGACTATGTCGTAGCTGCCTGCTTCCAAACCGGAAATCGCAAGACCAAGCTAAACGGTGGTTTCCACCTTATTTTTCAAGACACCACCAGTGGTTTTGGGACTTCCAAAGGAGACAAGAACCGTTGTCCAACGTTCATATCTCAACGGATATTTTCCGAGTGACTCGGAAAACCTTTAACAATGGTCACAAAGGACTCTCGGTCAGTAGATGGACTCAACGGCTAAGTCTGCTTGGTCATCTATAAATAGAAGCCAACTCTCAAGACTTGAAGATTGCCGAATCTATTGTTAATATACATACTTGATCAAAAGTTATTGTATTCATTCTCACTCTTCTACTTACAACTCCCACTCGTAATTCATTATATTATGAGTTGTAAGGTCTTGTACTTAGTTACAAACTCTGTTCTTACTCTCTAAGTAAGGTCCTTGACTGAGCTGTAAGGGTTAACTCAGCTCGGTTGTCCCTAAATGTAAGGGTTATCTCAGCTAGGAAGTACTAGATCGGATAAGGGAATTTCGAGTCTAGGAAAAACTTGTAAAGAGTTGTCTAAGGGAGCAACTCGGGGTCGATCGATCCATCGTATTTTGTGGACTCAAAATAGTGGATTTAACTTCGTGCTTGGATTAGCACGGTCCGTGGTTTTCTGTCCCGGTGGGTTTCCACATACTTTCCGTGTCTTCACTTTCGAGTACATTCTAGACTCAAACAGGCTCAAAGTTTCGGCTTTATCTCGCTTCTTTACTCCTCACTGCAATTCGAGTTCCTACTTTCCCGACCCCATTATAGACTCGAGACCGCTCTGTCTGTGTAACACCCCGACCCTAAATCACAATTATTTATTTTAAATCACATGATTTATTTTATTAATTACACTATTTATATAATTGAGCGCGTGCACTTCAATTCGATATCTTATATTTAAACTATTTATATCTCGTATGTTATGCAGCTAAGGCGATGAAGTGGCCCTAATAAAAAAATCTCATAATAAAATTTTGATTTGTGTACATCGTTATTAAAAACAAACAAAATTAAAAGTAACAATAGAAGAAAATAAAATAAGTAACTAAATAAATAAATCAAAATAATAGAATAACCAAATTAGATTTTTCTAAAGAAAATTCCAGAGAAAGAATTCTCCGGAATGTTGAGGCAGACTTAAAAATATTCAAGCTCGGGCTCCTCGTGCTCCTTCGTTCTCTGCCCTCCCCTGCCTCCTCTCGCATCTCCCCTGCCTCACCACCTCTTTGCCTTCCAGCCCGGCCACCGGACGCCACCGCGCCGGCCAGACGCGGCCGCTAGGCGCCGCCCGGCGAGCTCCTCGCCCTCTCCTCTCTCTCGCGCCGCCGCTCGCCTCTTTCTCGCGTGCTCGCTACGCGTCCCTCGCTGCTTCTCTTTCGCTGGCGTCGCCTCCTTCGGCCACCAGCACAGCCGACGCCGGCTGGAAGACCGGCGCCGGCCACCATTCTCTCTCTCCGTCGCGGCTCGTGTTCTTCTCGCTCTCGCGGGGCCTTGCTTCCCTGCCGCTCGGCTTCCCTTCGCTGCCGCTGCTGCTCCCGCTGCCGCGTTCTGCCGCTCGCACCGCGGTTCCTCTGCCGCGGCCACCTAGCAGCCAACAATAGCACCAGCAGCCGCCACTCGGAGCGGACACCGGCCTTGTCCGATGAATCGCCGATACAGCCACCGCGCCACCACCCCATGCTCGTCCTCTTCGACTACTCCTCTTCGAATCGAAGGTAAACACCCTAAACCCTAAGTTATCAAGTTTCGATTTATTTAGGCAATTGCAACTATAAATTGAAGTGTATGATTTAGAATTGTGTTGTTAAATGAATCGAGGATTGATTGGGAAAAATTCGATTGGCATGAATGACAGAGAAGTGGCGGTTGGATGGGTTAGTGGGCGTATGAATGTGAACGAATATGATTTCTTTGGGAAAACTGTGATCTAGTGAACGAAATTAGGGATGTTTTGGTTATATAACGGAGTAATTTGATAGATTTTGTTATATTAGAAACGATTATAGTGAACGAACGAAGGCGAATAGATGTAGGTTCTTTTGTAAAATTGTGATTCGATGAATTGAATGGGAAGTATATTGGCACGTATGTGAACAATTTGATGGGTTAGTAACATTTTGTAAATAGCTAGGATTGAACAATAAGGAAGAGAAAAATACGCAAGGAAATTGAAGTTGGGTAATAGATTGTGTAGAAGGCAAGTAGAACATCCGAACACTTGGTGTGCGTAATTTGTTCGCAAATACGAATTCGGTTGAGAAAATAATGCTTAGCCCTTAAAATGGTGCATATGTATGAATTTTGGGCGATTCGGCAAAGTTGAGAAACCTTCCGAGGGAAGGGCATTTGATGGATTAATTAATTATTTAATTATGGGTTTTGAGTGCAGAGAAGGGAGGAGTGAGGAATGAATTAAAAATAAGTGTTTGGGTATATATATATATATATATATGTACACCCTTTTCAATCCAAGTCAGCTAGCAAAATCAAATAACACCAAAATCATCGAGTATCTAAATAGCCTAATCAACTTCTTTAATTAATATAAATTATATTCAATAAACGCAGTAAAGTTGAGTAATACAAACAATAGTTTAATCGATTTTCATACGAATATAAGAAATGAAATACATTGTTAGAGTTTATGCAAATTCAAGCATTAAAACTCAAGAAAACAATATTAACTTTAGAAATCCATTTTAAACAGAACTAAGGCCACTTACGTTGCCGAGCACTGCTGACTCCAAATTTCTATAAAAGGGGAGAAACAAATACTCTCAATTCGAGTACGTTCATTGCCTGTACCTTTCAAAAATTCACATGTTTTATCAAATTTCAACATTTCTCATATATACAAATAACAATGAATCATTTACAAGGCAAGTTTTGCCACCTAATTAAGTGGTCCCCGCCCAATTATCAATTACCAAGGGCTTAGGCCCGCCAATTATACCGCGCGGCGTCAACTCCGGGTTACCGATCGGCCGGGGTGACACTGTTCAACGATCGTATCAATTACCAAGGGGTTCCACTTCCGGATAATAACCTAGCAAGCATGTTTTACTCATATTCTCTCCCCCGATTTCAAACTAAAATGAATTGAAATGCGCGCGCTCAATCAATATATTCTTCAAAGTTATTTTACAATGACAGGAATGTGCGTACCGAGTTTCGACTCACTTTTCCAAATATTTTATTGTTTTTGTTTTAGGAAGAAGCACCGGCGATCAATCAACAATTTATTAAGTCCGACGCAGTGCGGACCTTAGCCAGCCTCGTGGCATTCGCAAACCTGAAGGTACATAGACGCTCACGGTGATTTTACCTTCAACCAGGGTTAGGTATGGCCTTGGGAAATCGTTGTACATTATCTTGTGGATTAGACAAAAGTCTAGATTGCATAAATATTACATTGCTAAACCCGTAAACCGTATTTTGGGATGACATAGCTACTTGGGTATTAAGTAGTTACTCCTAACAGACATTTTTGAAAAAGAACCGTAGATGCCCAAACCGTACTTCATTTCATTTCAATTATTTAG
Source organism: Talinum fruticosum (assembly GCA_021018815.1). NCBI lineage: Eukaryota > Viridiplantae > Streptophyta > Magnoliopsida > Caryophyllales > Talinaceae > Talinum > Talinum fruticosum. The sequence continues at coordinate 2,304,729 of JAITYX010000046.1, read as the reverse complement.
CCTTGTCCTTCTTTTAGGACGGCGGTAACGCCTTCGATTATTACCTTCCGCTGCGACATTACGAATTAGTCCCTAATGAAGGGATTATTAAGTAATGGTGATTGGGGCGTTACGATCTGTCCCTTGCTCAAAAGAGTTTGATTTTCATAAAAATCTTCCACCACCCTATTCACCCCCTCTAGGGTGACTTAGTCTCTCCCCGAGCAAACCTTCAATTGGTATTAGAGCCTAGCCTTTCGGAGAGGATCCAACCATCCAAAGGTCTAAAGATCAAATGGCTCGGAACAACGGAGAGTTCGACGAAGGAAGATCTTCCAGCGAGACCACCAAAGTTCAAAGGATCCAACTTTGTGCACTTGGAAGAAACTCATGGAATGTTTCCTCCTGGATCATGATGAAGATGTTTGAAATATCATATAACAAGGAAACTACATTCCCATAAAGACAGAACAAACAAGAATCGTGCCCAAAACAAAGGCTGAGTTCACAGTGATGAAGCTGAAAAGTTCGAAAAAACTTCAAGGCTATGAACATTCCGATGTGCGCCATCGGCTCGGAAGAATACAACCGAGTGTCTACCTGTGACACACCCAAAGAAGTGTGGGACACTCGGTCAACACTTATGAAGGTACAAGCCAGGTCGGACAAGCGAAGATAAGTCAATATCTTCACAAATATGACCTATTCAAGATGGAGCGAGAAGAAAACATCACTCGGATGTTTATTCGATTTATAAAGATTACCAATAATCTCAAATCTCCGGGTAAAAAGATCTCCCACGAGGAAATGTACGGAAAGATACTCGAAGCCTCCCAAGAAAAGATGTGGTCCCAAGGTGATCGCCATAGAGGAGGCTCGGAACTTATCTCTTCTAAAGCCGGACGAACTCATTGGGAAACTTCTCACCCATGAGATTTACCTAGATGAGGAGGATGCAGAGGTCGACACCAAAAAGAACATTGCGCTGAAAGCCTCAAAAACCGAGAGAAGAAGATCCGAGTTCCTCCGACTCGAAGAGGATCCCATGGCACTAATTGCTAGAGGCTTCAAGAGAATGATGAAGCACAAAAGATGGGGCAAGAAGCCAAAAGAAGAGTTCTATAAGAAAGACAAGAAGGATGGGAAAGGTAAATACTCTTCTCCTTCAAAGTTATCTCCGACTAAGAACTCTGGATGCTTTGAATGTGGCAGCAAGGAACACATAGTCAAAGACTGTCCAAAGAGAAAACGGGACAGAAAGAAGAAAAAGGCTATGATGGCCATATGGAGTGACGAGGACTCATCGGAAGATGACGAGGACTCGGATGACTCAAAGTGTCCGATGGCCCTCTCGACTCGAAGCGAAGCGAGTCGGACTCGGATCAATCATACAATGAGGAATCTAATCCTCAAGAGGTAATTGAGTACTTTCTCAAATTCTCCAAAGTTGATTTGGCTAAGTATATTTTTACTTTGGAAGAAAAGTCCAATTCGATTCTTCTCATTTCAAAGAACAACTTGAGTCAATTTCTTCGAGAGCATTTCTTTGAAAAATGAATTGGAAAAGCTGAGACTTACACCCGGAGAACTCAAGACTAATGCTCAATCCAATGAGACCGAGTCCGAGTTACTCGAAGAGAAAATGAGCAACTAAAGCAAAAGCTCAATGAGTCTCAAGATCTTGTTTTAAAATTTACTCAAGGTCGAAAAACCTTGACATGCTCTTAGGATCTCAATGTGTCTCTTTCGAAAAGAAGGTCTTGGTTTCAACAAAGAGGAGGAATCCAATTCCTACTCATAGCTTTTAAAAGGATTCCGGAACTTTAAAGTTCGGGAATGCCGAGAATGGTCCCATTCATAAAAATGAAAGGAGGACTAAGCCCGGATCGGTTTACAAGAAGAAAATGGGACTTTAGAGAGTAAAAAGAAAAGTGAGCTTGACAAATACTAGTATAATGATTGTGAGCAAAATGATAATGAATTTGACATTTTACAATTTTGGAAGGACCAAAAAAAAAAAAGAGATTTTCTATTCTTACCATGGTGGCTCGAGATGTGCTTGCTAATACTACTTCGAGTCCGCTTTTAGTTCTAGAGTAAGGTTTCTTGATTCTTTTCGCGCTTCTTTAACTCCTAAAATGGTAGAAGCTCTTATTTGTGCTCAAAATTGGCTGCGCATGTCACATGGCCCTCTCATAATAGAGGAAAATTTTTTTGAATTGGAAGATATAGAGAATAGTAAGTTTTGTTATCCCTATTGTAATTATATATTTATATGTATTGATTCATATTCATTATTGTTTTATATCGATTTTAATTTGAAGAATAATGCTAAATTGATTTTTATATGAGTTTAAATTACAGGTATGCAGGACTAGACTTTGAATCAACCCACAATTGCTATAAACGAATCGTGTCTGCTTTGAAAGAGATATGACTAGGAACTTATGCTGCTGGCTAGCTGCTGCTACTCTTTTATGTGCACCTATTTTAATTAGCCACCAGTTAGCTTCTATTTTACGCTTATGAAACCCATTAAACTTATGTTTTATTTTAATCATAATTTATTGTGCCGTAGTACTGTGTTTTACTTCTATTTTATGGGCATAAATCAAACTTCTGTTTTATTTAAATTACAATTTGTTGAGGTGTATTAGTTATTGTGTTTTACTTTTGTAGAGACTACCCTATTGTGGAAATGTTTTAGATGAAATTGAAATAAGATTGTTAGTTACTAAAATAGATTTTATTGAGATAAGATTGTTTCATGGGATTGAAACATATATTCTTACTTCCACTAATACATTTTATTGAAATAATATTGTTACTTTTATTTTATTTTAATTAGAGTTTGTGGTACTAATATTATGTTGTTGGTTGCCTGAGTGCATTTTACATTTAAATAAAATTAAATAGGTTATTTTCAAGCAAAGGTTAACCAGAAAATTGAACCGCGGAATTGGTTCACCGAAATAAATAATTGGTTAACCTGGACGTTTCGGTTCGGTTATGGATCAAAATTTAGCTACTTCGAAAAATCGACTAACTAAAACTTTGGTCAATCGCAAAAACAGATCGGTTACAATTCAAATTTTTAACCATCCGAAAGTTCGGTTAACTAAAACTTCGGTTAACTGGAAAAAATTGAATATGTTACAATTCAAATTTTTAACTAATTGATTTTTCACAACCCTATCGTAGGAACCACGACTCATCCTCTCGGTAGGGGGAACCAGATTAGGACCAAGCTCCCCTACGAATGGCGGGGTTTCTTTTTGAAAATGAAAATGATTTTTGAAAGATGATAATTTTAGAAATGGGGATGTATCTCTTATTAGGATTTTCGATTTTAATAATCTGATTTAAAACAAATTAAGCAAAGGCGATTGGTGATTTTTATTAATCATTTTATTTTAGGAATTATTTTTAGAAACCTCGAGATATTATTTCACAACTAAAAAAAACAAAATTAATTTATTCTTGCTAGTAAGGCTTTTGGGCCAAACCATTGTAAAAACACCAGCTTGGACCAAAGCTTTACACGATGACTGTTCGGCGCCGGCAAGAGCCAGCATCTGTACCATCGCCGATGCCGGCCATGGGCCGTGGACCGAGGTGGTCGGTCTCGATCCATGGCTTAGTCTGTCAAAAATAAAAATTAATTTTTTTGTTATTATCGATCGGAAATGCCAAGGAGCGAATTAAACAAAAATAAAAAAGGAAAATAGAGTCGCTAGTCGAGTTTTAGGAATAAAATTAACAAAAATAAAGAAAGACTCTTCCAATCTTAGTATGGGAAAACTAAGCTTGAAAGAGGTTTGAAAAGATGGCTCCGTCGGTCTAGAACCGAGGATCTAGATTCGAGGGTAAAGGTACGAAACATAGGGATAAGCCCTTCCGTTCTACCCATCAATAGCCGGCCTTTACTAATTCGAGAAGTGAGTTTAATAAATGTATCAAAGGCAAGCATACAACATATTAAATGCGTAATTTAAATCAACCAAGGCATACTAAAGAAATCGATAAAAGCGAGATATGACAAGTAGTAAATAAAAGCAATAAAGGAAAGCGAAAGGAAACGCAAAAGAAAGCAAAAAGAAAATAAAAGATTACATCGGACGGGGAAGAACTAAAAATAGATTACATTCTTTATCCACAATACCAAAAGTAATAAATAATGCAAATTAAATAAATCTGTAATAATTGAAGGCATATTTGGCGCCTTCGATTGTCCCACCTGCCGATCCGGTCTCGAACCAGATTTGTAAGCATGACAGTGATATTTTTGTGAATTTTTGTGAAGGTGAGAGGATGTATGCAATGATGACAGATTAAGGATTGAATGTTAGAAATGTAGTAGGGATTAGTCGAAAGCAAACTAAGAGATCGGAATACGTGAAGCATTCGAGTACCTCTTAGTCAAGTGTCGACAGAATTTAGCAAAGATAACGCATAGGAATGGCCTTTTTCAAATGAGAGCCTAAGCTCTCTATTTATAGGAAAAATTAGGTCACAAAATGACCTAGGGTTTAGCTTAAACTTTCGTCCACATAAAGCGAAAAACCGCCTGAAAAATCATAAAAAATTGAACCAAATCCATCTTGAACCGGGATTCCGGAACACTCGCTGAGATATGCGGCACCGGTCAAGAAATGGCATCGTACGGTCTCAGCCTCCTTCGGTGTTGCAGCTGAACTCGGAGAAAAACGCAGCATTCGGAGGAAAAGTCCCCTGAAACACGAGTCTTGGTCAAGAACGACGTCATTTTGTGAAAGTGAGCTTCGTGTCTCAGCTTGGACCCTCGGAGCAAAACGCAACGCTTTGGCGATGTTTTCAATGAAACGCGACGCTGGTCAATGCAACGTCGTACAAATGAAATTAGCTTCGTGGCTCGGTTGGACGCCGAAGATGAAACGTGGCATTTTGTAGCCGAGCCTTATCCGCGGCGCCAACCAATTTTGACTCCGGAGCGTTGAACCGAGCTTGGATTGGCCAAACGAAATGGGTTTTTGGACCGGCCCAAAGCAAATAAGGTTTATTTTTGGTGATTAAGGGTTTTTGTGGTACACTGGCTTCCGTTACGCTAGTTGGACTCCGACCGTGATCCGAATCCACAAACAAGACTGGGATTTCATCATCGAGCTTACAAAATAAAATACGAAATAAAAGAGATGAGGGTGATGTGTTTTAGGTGTCTACAGTTAGCCCCCACTTTGACCGAATCCGAAAGATAAAGGGTCAAAGTAGACACTAAAGGATACTTATCTCGCTTTTGGGCATTGCTTCGAATGTTGATTGATTTGTAGTGTCCGGAATTGGTCACTGTTGAACCCGAACTCCGAGATCGGGCTGGACTTAATCACGATGCATGCGTTCGAAGTCCGGTAAGAGGATCCTGAGCTTAGCTTGATCGAGTCTTGAAGCTCGATGAATTTCTGCTGAAGCCTTGATCGTTTCTTGATCTAAAGCTTGGCCTAATAATCTACTGCACTAACATGCTTGTTAGTGGGTAATTGTATTTACAAAAGTTCAGTATTTTACGTGAATAATTTAGTCGAAAATAGTTTAAAAATCCGATCTCGGTAAAGTTGACATAATGGGTCAAAAGTCACACTTGCATGCACATGGTTCCAAGAACCCACTTGCCATGCTTGATTGGACCTCATAAGCCTAGCAACCAATTAAACCTACAAAGTTGTCGCCGAGGTGACACCGGTCGAGCCTCGTGGCCGGCGCCGACCAGCTTTTGGGAAGGTATATTTCCTTCTTGGTCTCCTCTTGCTTTTTGCATTTTGTCTTGTGTGCTTGTCATGCTTGGCCGAACTTTCCTAAAAAGGAGGGCTTGGTGTGTTCATTTTGCACACTTCACTTTGTAGGAAGCACGGCCGAAATCGACGGAGCTTCCCACGTACCTTGGCGTCGGGGTTTGGAAAGCTTTTAAACAAATGATTTAGAGTTTTGAAGATGGTTTTCAAATGTGGGGATGAACCTTTTATTAAGATTTCCAAGTTTTATTAAATCGATTTAAACTGAATTAGGAAAAGTTTGAATGGCGGTTTTATGAATTATTTTGGTTTGGAAATTATTTTTAGAAGCCCGGGATATTATTTCTTAACCGAAAAATAGGAATTAGGGTTTCTGTTTCTACCATGAGGCTCCGGGGTCAAACCGGTGTGAAAACACCGGCTTAGATCCGAGCCCCGCCTGCTGACCACTCGGTGCACGTGATAGCCTCGCACCAAGTGGTGGCCGGCACCAGCCAAGGACCAAGGCTAAGGAAATCAGCCTCAACCTCCGGGCTGGGATTGACAGATCCGAACTCTGTTTTCTTACCGTTCGATCGTAAATAGCCGAGATGCAATTCTAGAAGAAATAAATTAAAAGGGAGTCGCCAATTAGTTTTTGGAAAGAAAAACTAATAAAAACAAAATAAATGCTCTCTCAATCTTAGTAGGGAAAACTAAGACTGAAAGAAGCTAAAAATGACTCCATTAGTCTTTGAACCGAGAATCGGATTCGGGAGTGAGGGTACGAAACATAGGGATAAACCATTCCGTTCCACCCATCCGAAGATAACCATTACTAGTTTGAGTAGTGAATTAAAATAATGTACAAAAGCAAGCAAGAAACAACATGCTAAGCGAAATTAAAGTAACCAAATATAGTAAAAGCGATAAAAGCGAAAGTAAAGAATACGATAAAGGTGAAAACGAACGACTAAAGCGAAAAAAGGCGAAAAAGGAAAAGAAAGCAAGAAATCTAAAAGATTATATCGGGTGAGGAGGAATTAAAAGAGATACATCGTTTGTCTATAATACTGAAAAGCAATGAAGAAAGCATATAAATAAAATAAACCGTTGTGAGGATTGAATCAGTGCCCTCAAGTTGTCTCACTCGTCGATGTAGATCTCGGATCTGGATCTCTTGATGCAATGGTGGCAAATGAGAGGGGCTTTTTGTGAGTTTTTGGTGTAGGTAGGTAAATGATGGAGTTTAGGGATCGGATGTAAGGTGAAAAGAGACCAAGAGATCAAGAGATCGGAATACCAAAGGGAGTATTCGGTACCTCTTAATCTGGTTTTAAGCGAGCATAACAAGTAAGGGATGAGCCATTGTGAGAATGAGAGCCAAGGCTCTCTATATAAATAAAGGTTACGTCAAGGAAATACCTAAGTTTATGCTCAGCCAGACTATCCAAAGGCAGCGAAGAAACCAGGCCAAGATATCTTGAGATTGAACCGGATGGAACCAAGATAAAGAAGGGATAAGACTCGGTTCATCTGCGCCGACCACAAAGGAATTTCTAGGGTTTCGTGCCTTAGCGTGTTACCAAGGGAGTCTTCAGGGCAAAACACAGTATTCCACTTAAAATTCAGGGTAGGCACGCGCCGGCTATAGCAGACTTTCCAAAAGGGGAAAGTTTCCATTTTTGGCGGGTTTCATTTTTGGTACGGGTTGCATGCTCCTAGTCTTGGGTGAACTATCTTAGAGCCAAAAAACAACACTTTGATGCTTTTTTATCATGAAATGCAGCATCTAACGTCGTCTTGAGGTCTTCATCTCCTTGTTTGGTTGGACTAAAGTGAAACACATTGTTCTAGGCTTGGAATTCCTCGAGTATGTGGCACTGGACTCCGTTGTCTCTTTAGGTTTGGCCCAGTCTTGGATCGTTCGAAAGAAAAGGGGATTTTTGGATCGACCCAAGGCAAAAGGCTATTTATGTGGTTCGATGGGTTTTTGTGATTTATTGGCTTCCGTCGCATCAATCAAACTCGGTCTATGATCCAAATCCTCAAATAGGACTCGAGATTTCATCATCGGGCCAACAGAATAAAATAGAAAAGGCATGACACTTTTTATGTGTCTACACACTTACTTCTCTCTTTGCTTCCTCTTGCTTGCTCTAACTTTGCTGTAGTTTGCTCCTTCTTGCCTTGAGAAAACTAGTGTGGTTTTCATACACGAACTCCTCAAAATGTCTAGAAGAAAAGCTCAACCTGTTAGGAGGACAGGAGTTGAGAGCTTAGTCCACGACAATTTCTTAGAAAGAGAATGGCGCCCTCACGATGAGTGGAGTCATAGTGACTTCTTGGTGGAAGCCGAAAGCCATGTCTTTGCGATTGCTATTTCTCCTTCGCCAAGCTTGTTGGCTTTAAGTTTCTTTCTTTGCATATTTGGAGTAGTACTTCTACTAAAATCTTATTGGATTTTCCTTTTATAGAGAGATACTATTCGGAGAAGTGGGGCTATCCGAAAATTTATGGAGATGTTTAAAGAGAGGAACTATCCCTTAGAAAACATCATGAATAGTGTCGGGTTTGTTCATTCTATATTGCTTTAAACCACTTATGTGATCGTAAGGAGCGTTACCCTAACCGGACCATTAGCGAATATTTTGGGATATCGCCAATACATTTCATCTTCCTTTTGGGGAGATGACCATCACTCCTCTTGACTTTGTCGTTCTCTCGTGTTTAGGCTTCGGGGGAACCTCTATTGTATAAAACCGTGACTATTTACGTCACCTTTTTAGTCCTTTTACTAGCCATTTTCCTCAAGCTAATTTCTTCAAGCACACTCTTCTTTGAAGGTTTGCTCTTGGAGAAGTTAAGTCACCCTAGAGGAGGGTGAATAGGGTGATGGAAGATTTTTAGAAAATCAAACTCTTTCGCATAGAATAGAGACAGAAACATATTCCGAGTCTAAATTGGACTCGAAAAGTATGAACTCGCATTTACGTGGAAACCCTCTTGGGGCAGAAAACCACGGACAGTGTCAATCCGGACACCAAGTCAAATCCACTAATTGAATCCTCAATTACAATGAATATGACTACCCAGATTTGTTCCCAAACAAATCTATTACAATTTTCCCAGGCTCGGAATTTACCTTATCCGATTGACCTAGTACTTCCAAGTTGAAGTTACCTTATCAACTTGGGATCCTCCAATTTTTCCCGGGGTTAGAAGCTCCCTTATCTAACTCGGTACTTCCAAACCGAGGTAACCTTTACAGTTTGGGACAACCGAGTTGAGGTAACCTTTACAACTCAGTCGGAGAGAAAGAGTAGAAGAGTAGTAAGAATTGCAATACAACCGACTCGGAAAAATACAACTCATAATATTAGAATTACAGTTTGGGAGTTGTATGCTAGAGAAGATGTTCACTATGGTCTCTCTTTTTCCTCCCTTCGTCGGTTGAAATCTTGTGCTAAAGCTTCTATAAATAGTCCGCCTTGAAGAGATAGCCGTTGAGCCTCCAACGTCTTTCCGTTGAAGCCGTCCGAGTCAACTAGCCGTTGTAACGGATAGTCCGAGTCACTCGGATTTCTGGACCACCTAGAAATAGTCTGTTGTGCCTTCGTCCTAACTTCCAACAACTCTTTTTCCAGCTTTTGTAAACTGAAAAAGCAAAACAAAAAGACCGTTAGACTCGAAATAAAATATTACCCAAAACAAGAATGAGACAAGGTCGTCAGTAAGTTATGAGCTTTTCTAGAAATTCCAGCTTTTTGTCCGGCGGTGCTTTAATAGTCGGAAGCCTTTTGTTTTTGCTTTTTCTTCAAATAATTGACATTAGAAAAACCTGCAAAAACATTAAGCACAATGGTTCTCAAAGTATAAATATACTTTGGTCTATAATTAGATAAGGATTAGTCTAAATAAAGCATTTAATGACTAATTACCTTAATCTATTAATCTGGAATATTTCAAGTCTAATATTTAATATACTCATATTCCGGATATGCCAAAACTCATAAATAAATCATTCAATCTTAATGGGCACATGAGTTATATAGAAATTTTACAATTACGCATGATTAAATAGATAATAGTGTAGGCAAACTAAATGTCCGAGTCTAACTAAGTGGGTCGAATATGAGTTCCGAGTGGGTCGGATCTAAGTGGGTCGGAATCTGGTTACGAGTGGGTCATATCCGAGTATGAGTTCCGAATGGGTCGGATCCGAGTGGGTTAGAATCTAGTTCCGAGTGGGTCGGATCTAAGTCCGAGTTATGAGTAGGTCAGATCCGAGTCTAAGTTCCGAGTGGGTTAGACTTACTCGATCTGTCATAACTAACTCGGATTCTACTTTCTAAGTCCGAGTCCGACTTAGTGGGTCGACTTAGTCGGATAATCTTAATATACTTAAGTCCGAGTTCGATCAAGAATAAGTCATATTGAAATGATGAATTAATTATAAAGCATATGACTTAGTTAAATGAATTTCTTTTAGGATGCTTCTTACTTTATCCTAAATTTAGATGAATGTATGAAATCAAAACACATTCAAGGGGTTAGTCATTCATACTCGAGTCTTTATTCTTTTTGAGGCCTTTGAAAATGTAGAGTTTTGGGCTCAACATACTTTGCAACAACAAGTCCGGGTAGTGCTAGCCCTCATGCTAAGCATATCCATCTTCTCGGAGCAAGCTACAAAGGTATATGTTCGTTATTTAGTGAACTTAGCGGACCTAGACAAAGTTAAGGACCTTAATTGGGTTGTGCCCGCTTACACTTGCCTCATAAGGGATTTACGCTCCAGGGTAAGGCATACAAAGGTCGAGAGTCTTGATTAGTGATGGTGCTAATTTTATTGAGCTTTTAGTAAATGTGATAATTGCTCCATTATTTTTATTTGTAGGGTCGCCGATCTAGATCTACTCCATCGGGAGGTTTCCTTGGTGGCCCTTGGACTCAAGCGCGCCCTCTAGTCAACAAATGTCATCTAGTAGCATGGCTGTAACGGGTACTTCCCATCGTTCTTCACGATGTTTGCATCATCATAGTGCTTCAAGTAGGGCCTAGTACATCCGTACCTAGGTCTAGTTCTTCCGGTGCTCGAACCTAGCTTCTCCGAGGAATATATGGATATCATGCCCCTCCGGGCACTTGACCCTCATGGTAACCTTGTTTGAATCTTCTAAGTAATTTGTTTGTATCTTCTTTTCATAGTGTCCTAAGGAAAACTTGAAACTATTACTCAAATTGGGTGAAATGCCTTTTTGAGTTTAACATTTGCTTCAATTACTCAAAATGGGTGGGACTTGGGTGGTCGGAATCATTTGATCCATGACCCGGCCCGTCCCATTAAAAAGTTGCTGCCCAATCCGACCGAGTTAAAGAAGTGGGTGGGCCCATCCTGGCCCAACCTAGCCCATTGCCCAACCTACATAATATAGTCCGATGAGAGATATAATATAGTAAACACTAGAGAGACTAGAGATGAATCTATAATATATCCAACTTCTTCGTCAAAGAAAAAAGAGATATATAGATACATTGATTGCAAGCTTAAATATAATCAATTAGGGGTAGGAGTGAATAATCAATGATTAGTTTATAGTTAGGATTTAGGTTGTCTTAACACAAGAAAAATAGTTAATCGATTAGGGCTGGGGGTGAACAATTGGTGATTAGTTTATAATTAGGATTTAGGTTGTATTAACATAAGAAAAACAGGTGGATAGATGTTTAGGTGGAGTACCACCAAAATTCGACCCGACTCATTATCCATCCATCTATTATACATTTTAGCATACTCATTTTTTTCAAGGTTTTAATTTTGGGTCAGGTGATCTGAGTATCCATTGGGTGCTATTAAAATTGTTAGATATATCTCCTAAAGATTACTAAATATTTAAAATTATAGTTTTACTCATCTAATGATTATTATAATATTTCTTTTTTTATAAAAAAGAAATTTCATTAATAAAAAGCAATACGACATATACAAAGATAATTTTCTAACACAAATAAATCTAAAATATAAAAACAAATATCTATTTTGACAGAATTAATGGTAAATATACTTTCATTTGGCTTCATACTTGCAAGCATCAATTTGGCCACGAAATGTATTATTTGACTTCAATGTGTTTTTCCGAACATCGACGAGTTATTGTATAACTTTATAAAATAGATCTTTGTATGATATAATAGATCCAACTCGAAGGAAATATCACTTTGATCAAAACATATGAAATTTCATTGTTGAATCATTTGCAATCATAATCAATAACACTAATTCATAAAAATATATACTCTCCAATCGAATCAACAACTCTAATAAAACTTACACAAATTGGTAAGAGAAATAACTCGAACAAAAGGCGAGAAACAAGACTCTGCAAAAGGAGATAAATCCTAACTCTTACAAAAAGTATAGAAACACAAACTCTCATAAGAAGGAGAGAATCCAAATTCTCACAAGACGAAGATAAAATTTATTATAAAATACCTTAGATCTTGATTCGTTTGAAGACATTAAAGTAAAAAGGGTTTACCATTAGTTAGAATAAAGCGAATAGCAGATCCAAATAGTTTAGAAAAGACAAAATAAATAGTTGATACATAATTAGTGTTTAGAGAGGAAGAATGATTATTATAACATTAAATCACATGTATAAATTAAAGTGAAAATATTAAGTAATAAATGTTTGTATGCAAAATAAATAATATGGATCTTTAAAAATGACAGTAATATACAAAATAAGCAATTTTGTATTCGAGCTCTCAAACAAACAATAAAAAATTTGTGCTTATTGGCCTCTAATTACCCTTCACCCTCCTACAACCCCAACCCTTCCAGCCTCAGTTATACGGTCTGCCACCCCGCCCCCAAGCCTCACTCCCCCTCTCCCTCTCTCTCTCCTCTCCCGGTCTCCGTGGAAGTGCTCCACCGGCGATTCTGCAACTCCGGCGCCGGTTACATCCTTCTGGTAGTTCCTCTCTCCTCCTCGTCGACGCCTCCAGTACCTCTAGCAGCAGGTACACCACCAGCAGCAGCATCGTCATCAACTTTTTCAACGTTATCATAAATCTCTGTAAGCTTCTCCCTTTCTGCCTCGCTGGTATCGATTTTTTCAGCTTCCTTTTTCCCCCTTTTTCCGCCATGTTTATCCGAAGATGAGTTCTTCAATGAGGAAACTACATCTCAGATTCCGAATCAGGAGGCACTTGCTTTCTTGTGAGCTTCTGAGGTTTTGATTTTGTTAATCTGGTGGAAAATTGTGCCACTGAATCCATATTTGAGTGGGATTGAATTTAGTGATTTAGGGCTCGCATTAGTTTTCTTCTTTGTAAAAGGGAAAAAATCTGAAAGAGAAGTCTGGGTGTTAGGGTTTGAATTGGGTGGGCAGCTAAGCACGTTTGTTTCTGGGAGGATTACAGTATTATTCGTATTTGTTGATGGAGTTGGGGGAACTGATGATAGAGGTGGTAGTGGAAGTTCATGTATACTCTGACTAGTAAAGCTAAACCATATTTCTTATTTAGCAATTTCTGTGATTTCTTGAATCCAACAATGTGGGTAAGGGGAAAAACTTGTTTATAGAAGAGATTATTATATTTTATGATTGAAATCTTTTTATTTGTTTTTTTGGGGGGTGGGTTGTTTGGAGGGTTACTTGTGTTGATTGATTTTCATTGTGAACCGTGAGTTATTTTTTGTTGATTCTTGGGGTGGTTTAGTGTTGATAGGGTTGTTGCCTGTTGCTTGGAAGTTTGAATTGTACCAAGTTATGCCATAAAAGATACGGTTCAAATATGCTAGTGAAATATTCTGCACAATATAAGGATAGATAAAGATATTCCCCATAGTTGAGGTTGGGTGGCAAACTGGTGGAGTTCATAGGAGTTCAGTTTGATTATGTATGTGAAATATTAATGTGTAATTCGTACGTTGGCTTGCTTAATGCCCCTTATATTGTCAAGTTTTTGTTTGTTAGATGTGCACAAGTTCGGTTAATGTATGTGGACAAGATGAGAAATGACCGGTCATGTCAAGAAGGATTGTCGATGGGGTGATTTAGGAGTACGTAAGAGTAGTGCAGCTGAAGGAAAAATGTTAGAAGTGATGCTTAGCTATTTTCAACATGTACATGAAGGACCTTAGTATATTCCCCTCAATGAGAAGGTCTGTAGGGGATAACTATTGCATCAATAAGAATAATGACACCAGTGTGGGTCTTGCCTTAGGAGGGTTACAGGTTAACTATTGGTAATTCTGAATGAAATTTCCCTCGGGAGGGGGGCTTGACCCATCTACTCATCACCAAGAAGAGGGTCCTTAATAGGGACTTTGCAGTGTTGTAGAAATTGCTACCTGGGATGGAATTTCATGATTCCATCACCTAAGCTTAGGTTTTAGTCATCCTAGATGATGTGCATAATGTACTCTCATAACTATTTTTTCTCTGATTTGTGTCTTATTTTTTACATCCTTCCTTAATTACTGCCCCCTTCGCATTGATATTCCTTATCTTTCTATACGCACAGAGTATCTTGTTCCCTCACTTTCTGATTCACTCACTTGCTGAAGAATCGAGGATGTAGACCACTGCTAACAGCTATCCTAAATGCTATCTACAAAAGGCACGTTATATATTATAGAGGACAGGAGTTCGCATAGTCCAAAAAGTAGAAAATCTTTGTCTAATAATTCTTTGACATGAACATTTCTGTTGTCTGTCTTTATTTTGTATTCTTTCATATATTAGTTTTTATACTTATGCATCTCTTATTCATTCTAAGAACTCCTCTTCTAGTGATTTCCACTTTCAGAAAATATTCTGGGTGTAGGTCTTTGCCAATGACTCTTTGCCTGTCCAAATTGGGCAGCCTTAAGTCTTGACCTAACTTCTATCAAGATTTTTCCATGTTGTAGAAAAAATTTGACCTGTTGAAATTTCTTAGGAAGATGCATTTTTCTTTTCTCAAGTTCCTTTTCTTTGTTGCAGGTGCCTTATAATTGTACATCACCCTCATTGTCTCCATTTTCTCTAAGATGGTCAAACTTAAATTATTTAAAACCAAAAATTGAAAATGAAACAATTGAATTGGACTCATTATAACTTAGAAATGTTTTTTTCCTGTTTTGTTGACCAGTGAGGAGATGACAGCAGTATCAGCAAGTGGTTCGTCATGGCAGCCGCAAGAGCAAGGGATTAAGGAAATATGTGGATTACTGGAGCAGCAAATATCGCCTGTTTCTACTACTGAGAAATCTCAGATTTGGCAGCAGTTGCAGCACTACTCTCAGTTCCCTGATTTCAATAACTACCTTACTTTCATTCTATCTCATGCTGAGGTATCTAGCTAATCTTGTGTATCGGTTTTTGGAAAATTGGAAGAAGCTTACCATCACTTAAAGCATATGTACAAACTACTCTAGGCATTCCTAGAGAGGCTTACAATATCAATAGCCCAAAGAAACTTTTAGAGCATGATTCCTTTCAACCACGTCCTTATATCTACCTCTATTCTATCATCCATGTACCACCCCTCCAACATGGGCGTCTAGATTTTTGTATATCCTCCTATTTCTTTCCAACCAAACATGATACGCAATAGCTTTTGATAAGAAGAATAACTTTGTTTTTGTCTTTTAAACCAAACCTTGCAGTAAAGGGCTGAGTTCTCCATTTTCTGCAGTCTAGAATAATTTTCCAATCCAACCTATCACCCTTTGTGCTG
Source organism: Talinum fruticosum (assembly GCA_021018815.1). Classification (NCBI taxonomy): domain Eukaryota; kingdom Viridiplantae; phylum Streptophyta; class Magnoliopsida; order Caryophyllales; family Talinaceae; genus Talinum; species Talinum fruticosum. The sequence continues at coordinate 2,289,274 of JAITYX010000046.1, read as the reverse complement.
AAGTACTGTAGAACTCACTTTAAAAGAATATGTGATGATTATTTTAATGCATCCTGCCACATAGACGATGTTGATCATCCACACTATCACAATAAAGAATATGTGATGATTATTTTCACTCATCGTGCCACATGCAAAATTTAGGTGATGAAAAGAAAATTTAGGCACTCTATATTTGTTCCTCATAAGACGATACCACTGCGCTTCCCCTTGGCCTTTAGTAAGCCATCTATACCCACTAGATATGCAGTGTAATCCACCTTTACCATGCAGACACTTGTTCACCCCATCTTGTGATTTGTGTCTAGCTTTGATAAGCTTTCTCAAGTACCAGCTCGTATAAGCCTTCAATTTGTGGTCCAAATTGTTTGATTGGTCAAGTAGTAATGGTGAACCCATTGAATCCACAAGGTCTCCTATCCAACAACAATATGCCAAATATGCTTGCAAAGAGCTGTACAGTTCATGCTTAGAACATCTCTAATACTTAAACCTCCCTCATTCTTAGATAAGGAACATGTTTTCCAGGTCATAGGAGGAGTTTTCCAGGTCAACCCCTCCCCCTCTCCCCAAGAAGGCTTTGCATACCTGTGTTACTTTCTTCTTATTCACATTTTTAGGAAGTCTTCTCTGTGAGCAAATGTTGGTTGTGCAATTGTTGAATGTGTCATTTTAATTATTTTGCTAGTTTAATGGTTTTTTCTACCATTTTAAATAATGTCATTCGTTATTGGTGGTGTATGCATCTCTCTTTTTCAGATTCTATTAAACTCTATTTTTAATTTTTTGATAGTATGATTGTATGAACAATGCATACTCATATTTTGCATTTTGATAAACTTAGATGTATATTATTCTTTTTGCGTTGTTGGAAGCAAGTTCCCCCCTCTTATGCCTGATGTTTGTTCTCCCTGTAATAGTTTCATAAACAATAATATTTCATGTTTTCATGCATTACAAATAATTTATTGGGCTAAATTATTACTGTAATAAGAAATTAGCCAACGGTGAGAATCAACTACAAAGAGGAACAGAAAAACTTGATCATCATATTAGCTTAAGGTAGCTTAAGATTATACTTGTAATAGTTTCTTCCTGATTTTCTTCTTTCATTTTCTTTTTTTTTCCTTTAGTTGCATTTCCATGTAAGTAGATATGAGTTTTATTCTGATACAAGCATTTACTTAGGAATTACTGGTTGTTTATTTCTAATTTTACGGTTCCTACTCTCAAACATTTTCATTCTATCTTTCTCCTCTCTCTCTATTATTTTTCCCTTTACAATGATCTATACACCATTGGTTTGGTGGTTGAGCGTTTGTGGAATTGGAGCTTCAATTGGTAGTATGTAGCATTTTAACTCTTGATCCATCATTTCCATTTTATTGCTTTTGGTTTCTATGTATCATGTTTCATCTCTTTCTCTCTATTTCTGTTGCTCTATTTTGTGTTGCTTTTCATTTTTGATGGAGGTTAAATAGCTAAGCAAACTATTTATTAAACATTAAACATTTGTGATTCACATAAAATTCTTGAACAACTATATAACATAAGCCCATGCAATGGATGGGTATGATACTAGTTTATCCTTAAAAAAAACAGTTTTCGATGGATAAGTATTGTTTTGTAATTTGTAGGACAAAGACTCAAAGGAATGGGATCACTGCAGTTTTGTCCTAGTAGCATCTTAATTCTCATTTTTTAATGACTCAAATAGGCCTTAGTTAGAAAGAATTTTGTGTAAGAGTTACATGATTGCTTATTGGGTTTTAGCTATATTTTGTAGTAAACCTTCTGTATGTATATAAACTAGAAAATAGTGTTGGAAACTAAGAGGTACTCTTTAACTCTTGGCTTTTAATTAAAAGTGATATATGTCAATTATAAATTTTTCATGCTATAGTTTGACATTTCAGAATATAAACCTTCATTTTTCCACATTTTGACTTGCAGACCTGAAAATTACAGATCTTGATTTACCCAAATTTCACATTTCATATCTTGTCCTTAATTTTCCCAAAGTTGTACCAACACCTCCAAATTTCTTCAGTTTCTCCAAATTTATTCCGACTCTAGATTTCTCCACAATTTCTCGATCTTGAATGAACAAAATGAAACGATCCAAGTGAAGAGATAATGCTCCTTTTTTAAAAAATTTTTGTAATTGTAATGTGTTTCGCAATTACACAAAATACAGATGACAATGGGGGTCTTGGAAGATATAACTGTGGATCACTTTTTATGAGCTGTTAGACTTGTTGATTTACTGCTAGGTAATCCTACATATTGCTCTGGCTGCCTCCAATTATTTGCTGAAGTATTAATTTCATTGGACAAAACTTTTTTGAGTGGCTCCAGTACTCCAAACTCCCTACGGATAGAAAAGTGTGGGGGTACAAAAAGCTCCTTAGAGATGGGTGGGGACAAAAGAAATGGAACTAAATGAATAGGGTGGAAAATTTAGGGTAGTTTGTTGCTCGTGTTTACTTCATGTAAGGTTAGAAGTAAGGTTGCATGCATTTTGAACTCATAATGTTTTGGAAATCCTTTTTGTGTATCTTGTCTTTTTAGTACTTTCTTTTTTTTTTTTGATAAGAAAAAGAGACATAAATATATATATATATATATATATAAACGAAAAAAGATGGATTCAAAGCAAACATCCTATAAAGGACTATGTACAACCAAAATGTAGACTATCCACAAAATCTACAATATTGAAAGAACATAAATTGCCACTATCCCAAACGTAGAGATTCTTGAGAATCTTATCGTTAAAGCGATTAAGAGAATTTTTCACTCCCTCAAAGATTCTTCTATTTCTGACACCTAATGCATTGGCAAAAATTGCCACTATCCCAAAAGTAGAGAGTCTTGAGAATCTTATCCTTGAAGCGATTAAGAGAAGTTTCCACTTCCTCGAAGACTCTTCTATATCTCTCACACCAAATGCTCCAAAAAATGGCATGTGGGATGAGTAAGGCTTTCTTCTCTTTAGCTTTTCTCCCAAAGTAGCCTTCCCAAGCCAAAAGACGTTCCTTAGTAGAACTTGAAACAACCTGAGGGACAATCAAACAACTAAAGGCTAACTCCCACGAAGCAATCTAGCAAAATGGCAATGCAACAACAAATGATTAGTGGATTCCAAATTAGCTTTGCATATAGGACATCCATTCCCCAGAATCTGTCCCTTCCTTTGTAAATTATCACAAGTTAAAAATACTCCCGTGATAAGCTTCGCACACATAAAAAGAAACTCTTAAAGGTGCCATAGACTTCCAAATGAGCTTTCAAGGTAGATGAAAATCTGAGGGGAGATGTAAAGATAAGAGCCTCATCACAAGCAAGCTTCAAATAAAAAGACCTAGGCCCTCTTCGACAATTTTAGTAGCAAATAGCTGGGATAGTGTCATATTTTAGTTGTTAGCGTATACGAGAGAGGTTGAATAAATGTGTTTGGTAAATTTAGTGATTGAGTTAGCTCATTATTGTAAATTGATATAAAAGGATATAGATAATTTGTGAGACATAAGTTAATGAAGGGATGCTTTTAAATGTAAAAAGCTAATATTCTTAGTTTTTCGTAACAAACGCTACAAGTTACTTGAAACGCTATAAGCTATTGCTAACGCTAGTTGAAACACTCGAACACTAATATTTGGTTGGTTACTTGTTTTGACCTACTCCAAACGCTATTGACTAACAAGGCCTAAACATAGAAAACCCCTTTGTGATTGAGATGCCATCTAACCATATCATGAGAGGAATTCCCTATAATAACCTTATTGAGTTTGACGAGGAGGCTAAGAATAGTATATCATCAATAAGGGCTTCGCGAATAAAAGCGAAGACCAAAGTATATTTTCAGACCCTCTTTCCAAATTATCAGCCACATATTTATCCTTATTCCTGGCCAAGGCAAAAAGAGAAGGAAAAAAACATTCAAGGGAGCACCTTCACACCATCAATCATGCCAAAAATAAATGGAGGAGCCAACCCCCACCTCAAAAGGAAAGTGGGGTAGAAATTTATCCCATCCTATAAAAATATACTTCCAAAGGCTTAATTGTTTTTTTTTTGATCATCGGAGGCTTAAGAACTATTCCATCTAGAAGGATACCACCCAAAATCGTGTATTAAAGGTCTTTAAGTCTTTGACACCTAATCCCCCTCGTCAATCTGGGATCTTAACAATATTCCATCTAACTAGATGGTACTTGAAATCACTCCAAAAGAGCCCCAAAGAAACTTTCTCTAAATGGCCTCTAACGTAGAAGCCACCGAAGAAGGAATGTGGAAGAGGGAAAGGAAGAAGGTAGGAATGCTAGAAATGACACTTTTGATGACAGTCTATCTTTCCTCTTTGGAAAGATACTTTGATTCCACTCGAAAGCCTCCTCTCAAACTTCTCAACCGATTGTCAAATGTCTTTCTCCTTGAATTTTGCTCCAAAGGTAGACCTAGCTAAGAAGTAGGAAGCGATTCAACACAACAACCTAAAACACCAACAAGCAACTCGAATGTTGTCTACATGTCTAAAGGGAATGATAGATCTTTTAGCCAAATTAAATTTTAGACCAAAAACTATCCAAATCAAACAGGAATGCACCAAAGCGTAACAATCTGCTCACAATCATTATCACAAAAAATGATGGTGTCATTAGCAAATAGAAGATGAGAGACATTCATATTAGTGGAGTTTCTACAACCCACCGAAAACCAGAAATGAGGCCATCGGTAGACTGGAAAAACCTCGTAACAACCTCCATGACCAATAGAAAAAGAAGAGGAGATAAGGGTCCCCTTGGAGAAGACCTCTAGATGCAGTGAAGAACTCTCGGGTGAACGGTTAACAACGACTCCAAAGGATGTTGTAGAGATGCATTGAAAAATCCAAAGCCACTTCTGCCAGAACTCATGCTTGTAATGACATAAATGAGAAACTTCCAATTGACATGATCATATGCCTTCCCTATATCCAATTTACACGAACCCCGACCATCCTTGATTTCGTCCTAGAATCAATAAGCTCATTAGCAATAAGCACCACAACCAAAATATGGCGCCCTCCCACAAAAGCATTCCGATTCTCGAAACCAACATCTCGATAAGACCTTTCAATTTGTTTGCAAGAACCTTTGAAATCAACTTGTAAATGCAACTCACCAACCTAATAGGACGGAAGTTTCTTATATTCTCGACATTATTTTTCTTACGAATAAGACCAATGAAAGTCATATTGAGAGAGGCCACAAATTTCCTTGTAGAAAAGAACTCGAAAACATTATGAGAACATCACCTTTGAGAGTTTCCCAATTTGCCCAATGAAAGCCATAGTCATGCCATCGGGTCCGGAGCTTTATCACCACAATAGTCGTAAAGAGCTTTAGTGACTTCCTCCCCATTAAACTCCAACTCAATATCTTGCCTAGCGAAATCGGAGAGTGATGGAAAATTGAGGTGATCAACTTTCGGTCTCCAAGGTTCGGATTCAACAAAAAGGGAAATTGAGCAAACTTCATGTTATCAATCGTATCAAACCAATCCCCATTCACAAGAACGAAGGCATGAACTTGGGTTTCCAACGAAGATTAGCCACCCTATGGAAAAACTCGTTTTACGATCATCGGCTTTAAGCCAAAATGCCCTTGATTTTTGCCTCCAGGAAATCTCTTCCATGATAATGACCTTGGCTAACTCATCTTTAGCAACAAATCTCAGCTCAATATCTTCGCGGCTTCGCTAGTAAGACCCATAGACTCTTACTTAACATCCAAAGAGTTAATTGTACCCATCAGGTTATATTTACATGATTTGACATCACCAAAAACATCTTTATTCCATTTCTTGGTTTTTCTTTAACAAGCTTCATTCATTTTTCTCGCGATCGAAAAGCGGCATAACCATGAACTTGTGCTTCTTCCCAGCTCTTTTTAATGCTATCCGTGAAGCCTTCCACTTCAAGCCATATGTTCTCAAATTTGAATGGAATCTCCCCCCACCCCCCACCCCCGAGTCCATGAACATATTTTCAAGGCAAATAAGGAAGTGATCCGACAAAGGTCTAGGTAATCTCTTCGAAATAAATCCCGATAAGCTTCCTCCTACTCCACATAAACAATGAAACTGTCCAATCTAGAATGGACAGAGACATCACCACTTTTAGACCAAAGAAGAGTTCTCCCCATGTAAAGGGAGATCCACCAAAGGTGAATAGTTGATAAAATCATGGAACTCTCCCATTGTATTGGTAGGACACACTCCCGAAGACGTTTCATGAGGATGCAAAATCTCATTGAAATCTCCCGCCACACACAAAGGACACAAAGGACCACCGCCAACCATCTCTAATTTGATGAAGCTCTTCCCAAAACCTAAGTTTGTGAACTGTAGCTTGAGGACCACCATCGACCAATTGAAGGATGCAAGTAATAGAGAACTCCTGGCTAGTAGAGGAGCGATTAACTCGAAGGTACTCTTATCCCACATAGCTAGGGTACCCCGCACGTATGGACTTGAGGGCAGCGGAATCCGCACTATAATTACCTACGCACATCACAAAACAAAAACTTCTTCTAATTTCGTCTCCTGAATAGAAATGAGATCACATTTCCAATCGGAAATTTGATGACGACAAGTGGCGTTAGTGACAGAGAAGGCTGGCCAACCAGAAGCGCCAAAAGAAACCCTAAAAACCCACCCACAATGAAGAGATTTGAAAAAAACCAATTAGAGAGAGAAACATGGCCCCGGGAGAGAGAAGAGAAAAACTCTGTCAAGGGCCGCCGGCGCTCCTGGAGACCCAAGGTTTGGCGGACCTTAGGGAACCTCCGATGACCGTAAGTGGCGCCCTAAGCTCGACCGATCAAAGAGAACCGAACTATGCACTCTCTCTCTCTCTCTCACTCTCTCGCCCCCTCTCACTCTATCACTCATTCTGAAACTAAATTCTGAAGTTTGGTCTGTTTTTATTATAGCTGTCTTTATTGCCCATTATGTTCTACATAGTTGGCGCTATTCAATCTGATATTCTTTTTCTATTAGGATTGAGATTTGTATGCGTTTTGTTAATGTCTTGTGAGGATGTTTTGCCTCCTCATATACCTTTAGAGCGTTCAATTTTATTTCATTGTTTATCATGTTGGTTCATTATCTAAAATTCCACCCACTGTTTGTTTTGAATGATGTTTTGATTGTATCACTGTTTGTTTTGTTAATTTCTGCTGCTATGTTGTCACATAGGATGTTGATGGAGAGAATTTCTGAATAAGAAAGTATCCGTTGCTTCTATATGTAAATGTACTTGAATGAATGTTTGCTTCCCTTGAAAAATCTGTTTTTGATGCCCTTACAGATAAAGCCGGTGGAGGTTCGACAAGCTTCTGGTTTACTTTTGAAGAATAATCTGAGAAATGCTTTCAAATCCATGGCCTTAACAAATCAGCAATATATAAAGTCAGAGTTGTTGCCTTGTCTAGGATCTCCTGATAAACACATTCGTACCACGGCAGGGACCATTATAAGTGTTGTAGTGCAGCTAGTGGGCATTGTTGGTTGGCCTGAGCTATTGCATGCCCTTGTAACTTATTTAGATAGTAGTGATCTCAATCATGTTGAAGGTGCAATGGATGCTCTATCTAAGGTACGACTCAGCACCAGATGATGATCAAATTTTTTACATTTACAAGCTGATGCAAATCAATTACCCAAATGATGTTCAGGAGAGCACATTGCATGTTAGTGTGAACACTCTGATTTGGCTAATTAGGTCAAACTCTCTGTATAATGTCAGTGTGTGTGTTATTTTTCTTTGAGGAGGGGGAGGGGTTACCATCATGGCTGGTGTGGAGGGATGGTAACAGTTAAGTGGGTTGCTTCTAGAATGAAGTATTTTCCACAAAAAACAGTTAGGTGGGAATTGAGTAGGAATGGCTAATGGTTAAGTGTATTGGCTTTAGTCTTTGTGATCCATTGCTTTTATCCCAAAAAAAAGGTTGCTAAAAATATATTAGAGCAAAGCCTGAGACTATATTATGTAACAGATTTGTGAAGATGCACCTCAACTGCTTGATTCAGATGTTCCAGGGATGACTGAACGCCCCATTAATGTTTTCCTTCCAAAATTGTTTGAGGTAATTCTCATTATCTGTGTTTATTGCAATATTTTTCCTCCATGGAATCTCAAAGTCATTCAGAGTGTGAAGCTTGCTTTTCATTTAATTATTGTCCTTTTTTTCATATACAGTTCTTCCGATCAACACATGTCTCTCTGAGGAAGCTTGCATTAAATTCCGTCAATCAGTACATTATGTTAATGCCATCTGTAAGTTTTGCGAAAACTTTCAGCCATAGTTTGACTATTATTGATGTAGCCTCACAAGTTTCATTTTGCTTTCAGTATCTATACAAGTCCATGGACCAATATCTTCACGGGTTGTTCCTTCTTGCTAATGACCCTGCTCCAGATGTGCGGAAGTTGGTAAGTTCTTGCTTATCATAGGCTGGTGAACTACATTCAAATATTACAGCGTTATGTATTAGCATTGTTAGCATGTATTATGAGATCAGATCACTCTTATGTCTGTTACCTTTAAACTGCTAGCTAATCATATTAGTTCTAGTAAATGCTTTAGTTAATGACTCAATAGTTTTTTTTTTATAATGGAAAAAGAGATTTACTTTATGGAGGAGAGAATCATGGTTGGGGCAATTCTTTTGAATTTAGTGTATACTGGACTAAGCCAGTATTAACTGTTAATTCTGCTTTGACTTTTATTAGTTGTGAAGTTGCTTGTAGTTGCAGCTTTGCCAAAGAAGGGTCTCAAATTCAGCTTCTCTGCATTGCAGGAGAATTTGTATGTTTCTAACTCCCTAAAGCTTGCCATGAGTGCTTCTTGAGGAGAGAATCACTAATGTGCAGGATAATCAAAAGGAAGATAGCTGTCCAAATTCTAGAAACGAAAGGAAGTTAAATAGAGAGTGTTGATTCCATTTATGTGATGAACGAATTTCCTGAGCGCCAAACTCATGATTTCTATGAAGCAGCATTTGATGATTAATGTGCGATAATGAATTTTGAAATGATTGGAGATAACTAGAAACTAAATCAAAGTCCTTTGTTACCATTCTACTCAAAGGAAACAATGTGTGCATATGCACGCATTGAGATGAAATCTAAGAAATTTCATTTGCTTCAAAAGGGAGCTGACTCAAAGTATACCTGTTAATATAAGGGAGAATTATGGATTCAAAGTGAGGTCGTTCTGCAATGAAACGATCGCATCAGAAAGGTTTTGAAGTTGACCGAAGCACTGCATCAGAAAGGTTTTGAAGTGAGTGAATCACATTTTCACTTTTCACTGTGCGACAAGTGCGACATGCTACAATTGAGCTATTTCGCGATACAGAACCTGTATCTGCAAGCTTTAGTTGAGTAAAAAGTGACATGAGGCAAGAAACCAACTTTTGTTCTTACAAAACCCCCTTAAAACTGCACATGAACCAAAGGAGATACAACAGAAGGGGATGTTTTGATATGAAGTTCAATCACTTTCTAATGAACTTTCTTGAACTTTTAAGTGTTTTTATGTTTCCCCAGAAGAAGTCTAGAGTATTAGGAGTAATAGAACTTTTAAGAAGCTTATTTTGTGTTTTACATTGGCTTAGTGTGAGGTTGATTTGGTGGAGGATTTGGATGTATTGTACTTTGATGATGGGTTGCACTAACTAAGTCGAGGTTCAAGAACTCTGCATCAAGCCCTTATTTGCATATTGCTGACTGTTGGGATAGTATGCATCATACATCCAACTCTCTCTCCTTGTAACCATCTGATACAACTCTTTCCTGACTATGTACCTGGAGGAGGTTTTGGTGTCTTGGACTTGCAGCTTTCAAAGGAGGCACTTCTTGCAAGTGGTTATGGAGGCTTATGAATGAGAAGGGCAGTATCTGGGTTCTCATCAAATATGGTGAGGTTGGTTTTACACCAAGAAAGTGGGTTTCCATAAAAAATGGTGAGGCTAGTTCGGGAATAGTTCTTATAAGCAATCGTCTAAAGGGGAGGAGAGGTTTTTTTCTTTTTTTTTTTTGGGATAAAGAACATAGAATAATATGCACTAAAATTAAAAGGATGGATACAAAGCAAGCATTCTATAAAAAGGAGTATATACATCCAATATGTAGGCTATCAAGAAAATCTACAATATCAAGAAAAGAAAAAAGATTGACAAAAATTGGCACTATCCCAAAAGTAGAGAGTCTTGATAAGCTTATCTTTGAAGCGTTGAAGAGATGTCTCCACTCCTTCGAAGACTCTCTTATTTCTCTCACACCAAATGCTTTAAAAAATGGCATATGGAGTAAGCAAGGGTTTCCTCTTTTAGCTTTTCTCCCAAAGTAGCAGTCCCTAGCCTCCAGATGGTTTATGGAGTAAGCAAGGCTTTCTTCTTTTTAGGATTTCTCCCAAAGTAGCACTCCCTAGCCTCCAGATGGTTTCTAATAGAGCTTGAACTTACTTAAGAGACTCCCAAACGACTAAAGGCTAACTCCCACAAAGCTCTAGCAAAAGGGCAATGTGACAACAAGTGATTAGGAGATTCCAAATCAGCAAGTGATCAACTTTGCAAAAGGGTAGGAGAGATTGTTGCCACACTTTTCTTTCAAGGAGATAATTCTTCGATCTTTTTGAGAGCAAAGAGATGTCTGTTGAAGATTTCAAGATTTGAAGCTCTACTTTTCGAGAACTTTGTCTAGTTGGAGTCAAGTGGTCAGTTGTGGTACAAGTGTCTTTTGGATTTTGTAGATAATTTTATGCTTATACATGAGAGTTTGAGGGCGCAATGTTTTTGTAATTTCTGTTTCATACATGGGGGAAAACCCTTAGTGTGCTTTTAATGCAATTTTGGTTATTAAAAAAAAAAAAACAGAGGTCGACAGAGGGGACCCTTCACATGATATTGTGACTTGTGAGATAAATTCTTTAAGAGTCTATAGCCAGATCTTATTATTTAAATATCATTATTACTCATTCTGAAGGAGGTCTCTGTTCCTAGCTTATTTTGAAGTCTATCTCCTTTCTTCTTTTTCTGTTTGGGAAGCGTCTGATGGGAATATTTTGACTGGTGATTACTTATAAAAGAGGGGGAAAATGTTGGCAAATAGATTATTTATTAACTAAGGGATTTATAACCAATGGGTCTGCCTCTTAATTTTTAGTTTGCGAGAGTTCTTAAGGGAAGTTGTTTTAGTTGCTTGGCATTTCATTGGTTGCTCCTAATTCGTTTAGATTTATCTTTTGGCTTGGGAGGGTTTATTTGGTACAAAAGTGTAAAAAAGGAGGCCTTGTGATCTTTTGGAGCATTCGGAAAGAAAGAGATAGAAGAATCCTTGAGGGTGTCGACACTTAAAAGATAATTTCGTGAAGGCTCTATGTTCGGATAATGGGAAAGTTTCATTATGTCGATAGTTTGTATTTTGCGTGTATATTGTGGGATGCAAGCTGTGATTCCGTTTATTTTGATCGTAATACATATGATATGTTCTAGTTTCCTTATTAAAAAAATAGTGGTAACATATGTGTCTTTGAAAAGCATCTAGTAAGTGAACAGATTGTAAAGGAGCGAATTAATCATCATATCCTACTGCTGTTGTCCCCTAAAAATTCTGAGATACATGCCCTGTTTTAGAGTAAAGATGGAAGAGAGGTTCACAGTTATGAAGGAGAAATAAGTTGCATGACCTGGGAAAATATGTTTTTGGCAGGAATTTCTTCCAAAAAGTACTTGACTTAGATAGTAAGCTTCTAAAGATTCTGTCACACAAGCTTCCAGTGCCTGGAGGAAGTAAGAGCACAGACCGAACTTGACAGTGGATATCCAAAACCAACAAATTAAACCAAATTAAAAGTATGAATCTTCCATGATAGCAACACCAAAACCACCAAGTGTGGATCCTGTTTGAGGAGGGTTTGGATGGATATGTAGTTGTAGACCCAACCCCTGCAGAGAGTGCCCCCCTGCCCCCGTCCAGCCATTTTTTTGACTATTTCTTGAATCCCGAAAATCCCTTTCCTTTCAAATGAGAATCCCTGCCCCAACTCGATAGAGCACCAGTGATTTCTTTCCAGAGGTGGAATCTTCTTCCGATCTGTCTAGACCCAGTTCCTTATCAAGGGTCAGCTCAAAAACAGGGTATCCCTTTATGTATGGGACGGGACCAGGTAGGATTAGTACTTTCAAGGCCAGGTTTTCTTCTCATCCGGCTTTTGTCGCCAGCTCAAGCGACTCGCAAAAAACAGTATTCTTATTGTTGTCTGCATGATGGAGATCCATTTTTTTGTTTTTTTGGGGGTTGTGTTATGCATCTAGCTGGCAACTTGTAGAGCACCACTTGAGAACAAACATGATCCCTTGCTGCATCTGTTTAAGGAATTTGTCCAAGAATATTGATAAAGACATAGAACAAACCAAACTATGCCAAACCATATTTTCTAGTGTTGAGATAGGGTAGACTATAAGGATTCAGTATCACATTGCTTTCCTCTGGTGAGTGAAAAGATCAATTCAAGGGTTAAGCAAGCTTTCAGAACGTGTGTGCACATTTGTACAATGTTGTTGCTCCTCATAGTTTGTTGTGGATGTTGTGCACTTTCAAGGCCACATGATATTAGGATTTGTTGGTTGCTGCCACTGATTTGTTCGTTGGACCACAGTAATGACAAAGGCTTCCTATATAGAACTCATAGCATGATGCTTTTGTTTACATGTTTCATTTATTGGCCTAATGTGTTCTCTTAAATGTGTTAATATGTGCTCATTGAACAGGTGTGTTCAGCTTTTGTTCAGCTTATTGAAGTGAAACCCTCTTTTCTTGAGGTTGGTATCTATCCACTCTGACTTTTCTGTTGTTATTCCTCCGTTAGAAAAATGTATGGTCTCGCTTGTATCCAGGGGCCTTTTATTATTTATTTATTTATGTTTTTGGCGGCTGGGAGGAATAAGCAATGTAGAATTACAGTTCCTCTCTCTTTTCTTGATGACTTTGTGGTTGTAATTTCTCACGTTGATATGCAGCCCCATTTGAGAAATGTCATAGAGTACATGCTGCAAGTCAACAAGGATGGAGATGATGAAGTAGCACTTGAAGCTTGTGAATTTTGGTAGGCATTTATGTAACTCCATCTTTGCATGTGCCTTCTTTGTTTGGCGCCTGTGGAGAAAGAGGTGGAGGGAGGGGATGTACCATGCATGGGCGTGCATGCATGTGGGAGTGTCAATGCAGATTTGCATGCATGGTGTGAGTAGATTATATTTTACCCTGAGGGTAGTAATTATGAGAAATGTGTTTCTTTATATCCACTTTGTGTGTCTAAGATTTTCGTGCATATTTGTTTGGCCCCTGGGAATACGCGCCCTGTGAGTATGGTATGGGAATTCTATGGTCTGCTCATGAACTACTGAAGGCCATATCATGTTGTGTACAAAACATTTATAACTCCCATGTCAGCTTGGTTGTGTTGTTAAGGCGTATTAGGAGAATTTTGTTTCATTTTCATTATTTAGGCCATCTTTTGACTTCATGTGTACAACCTTGAAGGATGCAGTTCTTCTATTGATGTGTGTTCTTGTAGAATGCAATCAACAAATATTCTTTATGTTTGACCAGTTAATTTGAAATCTTTTTTTGTTTTGTTTTGTTTTGGATGAGTAATAATAAAACAAACTTATAACGCAAGACACCAAGGGGATGTCACCTGAGTCCATTTGAAATCTTGGGTGTGGCATCCCTACAAATGGGCCAGGCCAGATAGAATTGGCACCCTACATTCCCCCACCCCCTGGCTACCCTCTCTCTCCCAAAATAAGTCTCCTATTCCTAAGTGCATCCCCCCTGCGGGAATGCCCGTCCCTGTCCCCACACCTTGCCCTTCTCTTAACCTTGCTGAAATTGGGAAAAGAAAGAAATATCCCAAAGGAAAGGAAAACATATGCCTTTGAAAGACCCTGAACTGGGCTCCTCTGTCTATCTCCTCTTTTAAGCCTAGTTGGCACTGTGGTTGGTTCCCTTTGTGGTTCATCCTTAGTCTTCCTTGATGTTTCGTCACAGCAGAAAGATTTTAAATAATATGAATTTAGTGATCTATTTGCCTGTATTATATGTTTCTTCCCCCTCCCCTTAATTTTTTGTGGTTGGTTAAGGGATCTATAAAATATATTAAAACAAAACCTCTTCCACAGACTACTTTACTTCTTTGTGTTACTTCATTTGAAAGTTTCTTGTTGTGGCTCGGGCATTTACTTATTTCATTCACTTTGCACTGTATTGTCTTTGATCAATTTTCGTTTTTATTATTTCCATGTGTGGAAGACAAACGAAACACACATAGGACATTTTTGTTCTTTGGATATTTGACTGGGCCATCTATGTTGTAAATCTTTCACCTCAGGGATGTAATTCTGTGATGGTTAGTGGGTTAAGTTACTTGGAGATTTAATCATTTCATGTCTTTTATTGGTGGTAATTTGTACAAGTTTCAATGGTGAATATTTTCAGTCTCGTGTAGCCAAGGTATAGAGACTATCTGGTCTCATTGCAGGTGTTTGGTTCTTGCTGCAGTCTGTTATAAGCATTTATTATTTTATTTATCTACTCCATATATTTGTTTTCTCTGCTATATAGATACTGACTTAAGTGTCTTGATGCTTGCCACTTGACAATATTTCAATATTTGCCCAGATATGTGCTATACAATCCTTCATCCCTGGCTCTGAGAGTAATAGTCTATCGTTGGTAAAATGGCATTCCTCATGTATGGACTTATTCTTGATGGTTGTTGTAGGTCTGCATATTGTGATGCTCGGTTGCCACCTGAGAACTTGATTGAGTTCTTGCCACGTCTTATTCCTGTAAGGCCTGTGTGACCCTTTCTTTTAGTTTTGGCATCTTATCCAGTGGGATTCTTTTTTTCCTGTTTTTGTTTACATTTGAATGGCTTTCCTCCATGTGAGGGTTCCTTGGCAGAACAAAGGTTGATGTCATCTATATCTGACTTCATGCTTTGTAGGTACTGTTGTCAAATATGGTTTATGCTGATGATGATGAGTCATTGCTTGAAGCTGAGGTGAGATTGTTGTGATGGTTGGTTTATTACGAGTCTAGCATTTACAGTGAAATTAACTGTGCGATATGAACTTCTTGTCTGCAGGAAGATGAGTCTGTCCCCGATCGTGATCAGGTATGAGTTCCCTCTATGCATATTCTTTGAAACTCATCATCTAAAGTCTCTATTGTGGTGTAAGATGCTTTCAAACTGTGCTAAAACATATATGCAACAGGATTTGAAGCCTCGGTTCCATTCGTCACGATTTCATGGATCAGATAATTTGGAAGATGATGTATGTCTCTCATATTTCTGTTCCTTTGACTCTAAATAAGATTTTTAGTGGTTTTATGATTAGGTAGTAGCTTTTTAGTTTCATTTCTTCTGCAAGAGAAATGTATTACTGATAAATTTTTTTCATCTTGACTTCCCTTTATGTTGTAATGCAGGATGATGTTGTCAACGTGTGGAATCTTCGGAAATGTAGTGCGGCTGCTTTAGATATTCTTTCCAATGTGTTTGGGGATGAGATACTACCGACACTGATGCCTCTAATTCAGGTGCTTAAAATTTGATAGTGCAAGATAAAAACAAGTTCACTTTCTTTCTGATATCTTTTGGCTTCTTGTGTGTTTTTCCTTTTATATCATGGAGCTTTTTTGTGTTTTTGGGTTCATTTTGGTATCTTTT
The DNA here is from genome assembly GCA_021018815.1 of Talinum fruticosum. Classification (NCBI taxonomy): domain Eukaryota; kingdom Viridiplantae; phylum Streptophyta; class Magnoliopsida; order Caryophyllales; family Talinaceae; genus Talinum; species Talinum fruticosum. The sequence goes on along the minus strand of JAITYX010000046.1, from coordinate 2,273,486 downwards.
CCCCTCCCCCACCTTATTTTGGTTTTTTTCTTGTTGGGGGGGAGAGATTTGAATTTTTTTAAAAGACTGGTGTTTAACTGCTGATGACGATGGCTCGCCATTCTTAATTTTGACTCAAATGCAGTATATGTTGTAATATATCCAATTGATTACTCATTGAAGGCAAATGAACTTTAGGCAACAACTTTCTGGATGCCAAGTTATTTATCAAAAAACTTTCTGGATGCCAAGTTGAAAACTGTCTATTAGAAATTCTACAATCTGTAGATTCTTTGTAGGATGCTTGCTGTATATCCATCCCTTTGGCTGGTTTAATAGAACTTTTCATTTCTTTTTAAATGCTAGTTCAGCCAATAGTATGAACTCCAATGGGCAAATTTAATTTGACTGTAATTGGCTGCGGAAGGAGATACTTCTTGGAGCATTGTTGGTTTAGTTTTGTATCTCTATTTTTCATTGCTTTCAACGACATCAATTCCAATATGTCCACTCTTCTTTTACCAATACATTATTGTCATAGTTGTTCAAGTCCTTTCAGAAAATGATGAAATTTTGAATGACCTCTGTCCTTTGTCTCTATTGGGCACCTCAGAGGTGTCTCCTGTGGTAACATTTATTTATTTTTAATAAGCTTTGACCTTTGGATTGCCTTGATGACTGATTTCACATGCAATCATATTTTGATCTGAATTCTGTAGGCTAACTTATCAGCAACTGGTGACGAATCCTGGAAACAGAGAGAAGCTGCTGTTTTAGCCATTGGTGCTGTGGCTGAGGGTTGCATTAACGGATTGTACCCTCATCTTTCTGAGGTAATCTTCTTTCCATGCAACTGTTGTCTATCAACGCTTGACGAACTCTAGCTCATGAATTGTTCGTGCCAGTCTCCGTTCTAATCTATCATCCTGTTGCGGTGAGGCACATGCTGGATTATTCTTGTATTGTAAACTTTGTCCTGCTCAAAAGTTTGGTTACTTATAAGTTATATCATCTTTTGGCTTTATTACTTTCTTATTTTGGTATTAAGATGATGGCCATCCTTTTGGCTCACTCTCGTCCTTGTTTTTTGTGAAAAATGTATACTCCTTCCACCACAGTTAACTGTTGTGATAGCATGAATGATCCTGCTTGCTGCAACTAAAGGTGAGAAGAGTTGGAAGACAATAATGTATTGATACAAGAGTCTCGGATGTTTGCAGTGTTAGGGGAATAGAAAATTGAAGCTGTTAGCTAGACGGAAAGAATCTTTGAAAGTCTGTAATGTCGCGTTTGACCTTTTTAAACAGAGGAAAAAGAAAGTCTAGAATGTGCCACTTGTCCAGTCATTATAGTCTGATAGTTGATTTCTACTTTCAAAGAGGAGGACCTAGATGCCAACTAAAAGTAGCCAGTGGTCCAGCTGTGCACTGCTGTTACCGAATGTTCAACTCATCCTAAGATTATTTCTCTTTGTATCAAATCTGCGTGCATGTGTGCAACATCACCACACTAGCCTATATTTTGATAACAGAGCATTTCTACTTGGCTGTTGTCGGATTGGAGGAGGAAATTCAAGATTTTTTACATATATTTTTTTCTTAGTTTTATTGTTTGGATGAACCCTAGCTTCGTGGAATTTTCTCAGTTCATGGGTGTCCTGTCTTTTCCCATCCTTCTGATACTTAGAAGATTTTGTTGGTGATCTTGTACTGCCTCTGTTCCATCATGAAAAATTGACTTCATGATTGACACTATAAGGTTAATGAATAGTTTTCTTTGTCGTGATTGAACTTGCAGATTATTTCCTTTCTCATCCCTCTCTTGGATGATAATTTTCCTCTTATACGAAGTATTTCATGTTGGACGCTTTCTCGTTTCAGCCGATACATTGTTCAGGTATGGTACAATAGCTTTGTCAGAAGTGGAAGCTTTACATTTTGGTGACACCCCTTGGTGTCTTTAAACACATATTTTTGCGATTACTCATCACAAAAAGAAATAAAAATTGCATAGTTCATTGCAGTGATGAGGGAAACGTATGACTAAGTGCTTATGAGTGAAAGTTGATTTGTTTCACATGTAAAGGGAAATAGTGTGTGTGTGTGTGTGTATCTGTGTCTGTGTCTGTGTCTGTGTCTGTGTCTGTGTCTGTGTGAGTGCTTCTCTTAATTTAGTGTTATAATAGTCTCTCCCGTGGGATATTAATTATGAAATATCAATATCTGCTTGGTTGACATCAAACCACGCAGGGGCATTGCTAAGAAAGATTAATCTCAATATTCAAGATTGTTCCTGAATTAGTAACAGCTGTTGGTATGTAAAAATTGTCTGCATGGCATCACTGTCTCGTTTGTAAACTTTAATCCTCTATTTGGTAGAGATTTCGAAGGATGACATGCTTTATTTCATATTTGAAAGGGAATCCTTCTTTCCTGAGATTTTGTTTAAGTTTAATTTGGCGAGTTGAAAGTCTTGCAAACCCTTTTTACTAGGCCTAGAATACTAGTCAAAATTGCCTTTATACTTGTACTGAAATTATCATCAAAATTACTTTATTGAGTGAAAAGGACATTACATAAAATGGTGTTCCCTTAAATTTCTTCTTTCCTGAAGTTTAACAAGTTTATTTGGAAGGAGGGAGTAATCTTCCTCTTTCCATGCCCCTAACGATGTGCTAGTTGAATAAGGGATGTCTTCTGTTCATTGATTGCATAGTCATTTTGGCTTTTCTGATGGGTAATATTCTGTTGTTAATAGCAATATGGTAATGTTTGGGAAAATTTTAGGGAAAATGTTTTGGAAAGTTTATATATATATGTATGTGGGAAAATTTTTGAGGAGATGTTTCGGAAAGCTTATATATATCCAACAAAAAAAAAAAAAATTGCCGGTGCTATTAATGTTGGGAAACCTGTATTGTATATAAACTATTTCCTTTTAAAACTTGGCATCGCTTTGTAACCTGTCCTCTACCCAATGCAAGTATATTTGACAAGTAGTGGTACACAGAGTCAGTTGTTCCTGTGTTTTAGTGTATTTCTGTTGTATTGTGCTTCTAAAAATTGTATTTTTACGCTAAAATGAAGAGCTGAGAATTGAGTCTCCGTACCTAAGTTAGAATTTCAATTATCTGACACGTGTAATCAAGGTCATGAAGAGTCAAAGACATTCCCATATCTCTGTTCTTTTGGTGTATTCCGTTGTTTATTGCACCTCAGCAAAATTCAGTATATTAAACTTGCTATTCCTTGGTTGGGGTTGGAGCCTGCTTTAAGTTTTTGTTTGAGGATTTGGCTTCTATTCTTCTCATCATTAAGAATGATGAGAGCTTCGTGCTTGAGATTAGTAGAGAAGTCATTTTTATAAACCTATATACCTTGGGATTTTTTTTTTTTTAAAGTAATGAGGAATAATGTTAGGGTATGAACTGGTGTTACTGTTGTGCCTAAGAAGGGGTAATAACAAAAAGCAATCACGCCCTGAGGCTATCAAGCATGTTATCCTCCAAATTGAAGAGGGGGTGGGGGTGGGGAAGAAAAACACTAACTTAAATTCTTGATGGAAAACTTTGCTCTGAAAATCTGCTCGTTCTGCCTCTTCCATGTGCAGAGCTCTTTAACTTGCATGAGCCTCCTTTCTGATTTTTCTGTATTCACAAATGACCATTCCAGGGCATCGGCCATCCACAAGGTAAAGAACAGTTTGAGAAGATATTAATGGGCCTTCTAAAAAGAATACTGGACACCAACAAACGTGTACAAGAAGCCGCTTGTTCAGCTTTTGCCACACTTGAAGAGGTCTATGCTGTAAAAATTTGTTTCCTTTCACATTGTTGCTATCTACTTATTCTTACTGGTGGTTTCCTTTATTAGGAAGCCGCTGAAGAGCTGGCACCTCGGTTAGAAACTATACTGCAGCACCTGATGTGTGCTTTCGGGAAATACCAGGTTGTTTCTGCTATCAGTTTGTAGTTGCAATCATTGTTCACAATTGTTCTTCACCCAAGCAGTGGGATCTGGGATGGGTGGTCTTGAGATTATCTTTCACTTACATGAACTGAGATACTTTTTGCTGTCTTTCTTTTATTTTGTTTAGAAAAAAATTTGAGGATTGTATATGATGCGATTGGAACTTTAGCTGATGCTGTTGGTGGGGAGCTAAATCAGGTGGACCTTTTTTCTAAACAGCTGTCTTCTTTTCTGTTCAACAATGCATTGTCATGTGCTCTTGTCCTGTTGTCCATCATAGAAACAATTGGCTTTTAATCCGGTTTTGCCTTAAATGTTTATCTTGTGCCTTAAAAAAGAAAAAGAAAAAATCTTCTTGGTATCCTGAATACATTGCTAACGTTTTGTGTAGCTTTTAATTTTGTGTAGAAGTTTTGCTGATAATGTCAAGAGTAAAAGTATGGCTATCAAGCAGATTTGGATTTCTTTTTTTTTTTTTTGGGGGGAGAGGTGGAGATGAAGAAAGAGTGACATTCATTTAATTACAGAGCTTTAAAAAGTGCAACATCATAAGGGCCTTAGTATCACCATCACCCATAAAATGATTTTCCACTTTATTTTCTTTTTGCTTGAAGTATCCCCCCTGCCTCCTCCCCAACTAGTTCTTTCTTCCTCGTATATGTATAATATTGCATATCTTTCCCTTCATCAAAGAATATTACTGCACTGTCTTTTAAGACGATTGTTCTCTCGGTTATGGTTTTTTTTTTTTTTTTTTTGGGGGGCGCGGTTATGCTAGGAAATACCAATATTCTGAACTTACCTTGTGCCTTGCTGCAGGCTAGATATCTGGAAATCCTAATGCCTCCGCTGGTAGCGAAGTGGCAACAACTTTCAAATTTTGACAGAGATATTTTCCCATTACTTGAGTGCTTCACATCTATAGCACAGGTGCCGTCTCTGTTCTTTCTAAGCTCCTAACGTGTTTTTCCCCCTGAAACAAATTTCTTATTAGGGTTGTCCTGATAGAGTGATCTGAATTATAAAGTGATCTGAATTATAATGAGAACCTTCTCAGGATGGGAGCATAAGCTTTAGGTAATAGCATGGCATTCTGATGCCCTCAATTAATTTCATGGATAGGAAAAAATGCTCATAATGAAATCTCATTTTTGTTGCACTTCTGATCTTTGTGTTATGATTGGCCGTTGCCTTGTTGGTGTTACTGTCTTACTTGTAGCTCCGTAAGTTGGGTATGTCTTCATTCGCAATCTTTCGGGGAACAACATCCTTGCTTATCAAGGCTTTTTAGCATTGCATGTTTAGTTTGGAGAATACTTGTAGGGGTGATGTTTGTTTGTCTCAAACTTTCTCTTGATTCTATCACTTCTCTGTCACCCATCATCTAGTTATCTTCAATTTTTTCCCCTTAAGTGCTATGTCAGGTGTAGTCAGATACAAGTATCTGTCTGTCCAACATAGAGTTGTGTCTAGGTGTTTGACTCTCCCATTTGGCTATATTTTTTCATGTTGGTCTAAAAGTGAAGTGTATGTGTTCTAATCTAAGTCAAAGTGTCGAGTATCAGAGGTGCTTTGGGTAAAATGAAGAATCCAAGTGGCATAGCTACCCTTTCAGCCCTTAAGCTTCCGTTTTCAAGGTTCACTTGTTGTTTATGGAACATTTTGTAACCTTACTTTATCCAAATACTTTTTCTGTGGTGCTGACTGCTGATAACACTGGGGGTCTTGTTCTTGATTTGGAAAGCTAAAGAGCCATGGAAGCTTAAGGCTTTTGCCTGGGTTACTGTGTTTTGCAGTTGGGACTGCTTTGCTAAATGGAAATTTTGCTTTAACAATTTACTTGAAAGGAGATCATCTCGAGCACCATTGCTGAACGTTTGTTTTTTGGCAGTGGTGCAAATGAGTATGTTTTTTGGGCAGTGGCAGCAGATTTATTAAATGGAATTTCGGCTTTTAACAATTTGGTCCATGCTGTATAAAATTGTGGCAACTGTTACACGTTCTGTCAAACTTGGGTGTTTTTTAAATTTTAATGCATAATTGATGGTAATTTATGGACAACAGTTGCTGTCCCCCATGTACATGAGGAGGGAATTCTGGATTCTTTTCTTCAACATGATTAGAGGTTTTAGGGGCTGTCAGAAAGGAAGATCTTGGCAGGCTCTCTGTCGGTTTTTTTTTTTTTCTTTTTTAAATAAGTAATCAAGAGATGAATACATAAGAGGATATCAAGCCTGTACAAAAGGGGCAAGAACAAGAATAATATGCCCTCAAGCTCTCATCCATAATACAATTTATAAATCCAAAAATTCAAATTTCTATCGGCATGAAGCACAACGCGCCAACTATACAACATTCTTAAGAAGTAAAGCTTAAAATCTTGATACAATGTAACTTTGTTCTCAAAAATCCATATTCTGTCTTTCCAAGTAGCCCACCAAATAGCCCAAAGGAGTCATTTTCCGAACACCAGAAACGCCACTCTTCTTCATCCGTCTCCGCCAAGCCACACATCTTTCACACTAGATGGTTGGACCCAACTTATCCCTATCAAAGAGAGATAAATGCCAAAGCAAAGAAACCCACCGACAATTGACAAGGATATGATCCACATTCTTCCTCCTCAAAACACAGAGCACCTGCTACTATGACTGCTGAAACTTCTTGTTTTAGGCATGTTCTCTGCAGGAAACTGTCCTCAGCTAGCCTCCCAAGCAAAAAAAAAAAAAAGAAGGATTTTATGGGAGTTTTCAATTTCCAAATGAACTAGGCAGGAAATGCCAGGCCATTCAAATCGTTAGACTGTGAAAAAACAACTCTTGATGGAAAAGGACCCCTTAAGAGTCATGCTGTCAAACAATCTCATCATTGCCATGAAGCATAACCTCCTTGTCAGCAACTAAAGCTAATAAATTATGTATGCTATCCTGTTCCCGATTGTCTTAATTTATCCGGTTGCAGTTTAGCAAACCAGACGCTTGTTGTAACTTGATTTGGAATGAAGGGGCTCTTCTTGATATGCCGCAGGTTTTTCCTTACAATGTTTTTGAAATTCCAGGAGGGATTTTCTTGATTCTTCAGCATGGATGTAAAGGAAGTATTAGCTTGGGATCTGTTTTGTGTTCTTTTGTTTCACTTTGAGGATTTCTTTCCCTCAATGTTATGCATTCCTTCTTGATCAGTGGAATGCTGCTTTTGTCTAAAATGTGCTCTTCCTATTTTTACATTCCTTAGAACCACCCTTCATAGGATCTACACTAGTTTGTAATACTTAATAAATGCCTTCAGTCGAGTGCTGCGAGCTTACCTAATAAGGGCTTTCTGATACAAAGGTCTGTTATGATTAGAATCTTAGTTGCCCAATTTTCCATCTGAGAGCCAGCATCCTCTGGGGTTGACATTAGGTCAATAATACCCAAAATGCTCTGGGCCCCAATCTGGATCAGGAAATTTACCAACCCATATACCTCATCTTTCTGATCGTCACGTCAGTCTGCCTCAGCATTCACCATTTGCTACATTTTTCTTCAAAATAAGGCTTCTGGAAACTGATTGAGAAATATTGGACTCCATGAATGTGAATGCCAGTGAGAGAGAAAGTGGGGATTAAATGGAAGCCATTCAAGAGACACAAAATTTAGAAAAAGAAGAAACAGAAGAAAACACTGGTCATAGATCAGATAGCAAGGAAAAGGAAGCAAATGCCTCTGGGAAAATGACAGATATTAGCGGGTCTTCTGGGAAACTGAAAATATTTGGAGGGGGCGGGGGGAGGAACTAATTTGTTTTCAGGAAGATTAAAAATACAAGAGTGTGAGAGGAGAGGAGTTTTGATGCTTCATGCACGTGGAAGTTTGATAGCACATCAAATAAGTGTTTAGACGTCATTTTAACTACGAAAAGCACCACATCTAGTCTTAAGTACCACATCCAATCTAGACAATTCACTACAATTATCACAATAAAAACAATTAACACACAATCAAATTTATAATTATGTACTTATAACTTAGTTAAAGTAGAAACTGAGAATCATTATATTCAATGAGTGACTGAGATGGAGAAAGAAAAAAACGAAGAGAGGGAGAGAAAAAAAAAAAAGGGAAAGAGACGCACTGAGATAGTTATAAACAAAGAAGGAAGAACTAGAAAACACGAAAAACGAAAAAGAAACCAGAAAACATGAAGGAAACAAAAAGATATAAAACAGAGAAAAGACAAGGGAAACAGAGGAAGAAAGAACGAGAAGGAAGAGGAAAAAACAGGAAGGAAGAGGGAAAAGGAAAAAGAAGAAGATATGAGGAGCATACTTGGGCTTCGGGGTTGAAGGTCGGCGCTGGAAAACACCACAATAGTCGTCGGAAGGTAGGAGCCGAGCAGGAGGATGAAGGAAGAAGCTGCTCCATGCTAATCTATGGTTCCTTTCCTCTCTCACTAGTGTCGCGGGTCTCAACAAAAGTCTCGGGCATGCGTTTCGAGGTAATTAAAATCTCAGGCATGCCTTTGGAGGTAAGTAAAGATATTTTTTATTCTTTTTAAAATCAAACAAACGTTGGTATCCCAAAAGCCCACCCCCGCTTGCTATTTGCCCGGATAAAAGCCCAAAATGTGCGCGCTTAGATGGGCTTTTTGGGGGGGTTGCACTTGACCCTAAACTAAGCACAAGGGTCTGCGCCCCAGGCTTCTTTGAGGGGCACGCTTTTTAAAACTAAGCTGTCACTCACTCTCACTCTCTCTCGCCTCTCGACAAACTGCTAGATCTGTATTACTATATTCTATTTGGTATGTAAGAAGTAAAACACCTATGGTTTCTGTTATGGTTATTAGATATTGTAATTGTATCTTAGAAACAGGTTATTTCAGTCATGGTATAGAAACTATATGCTACCAAATTGCCTCATATGTGTAATAATATTAAACTAGAATGTTTCACAGCTCTCTCAGCATAAAAATAGCTTGAACCTGTTAAGGACCCGAGGGTTTGGGTCTAGGTCCAGAAAAAGTAAACAGATATGAGTCCAGTTCCCTTTGATACCTAAATTGTGCGTTGTGGTAAGCACAGGGGGTGGGAGGGCCGAATTAGCGAGCACAAAATTTATTGGCTTATTACAATCCTAAACAGCATGCAAACTAATTTCTGGAACCCTAGCAAATTTACAAATTATGATCCCAAACTCATTTCTCGATCTGGACCAGTGTGAACAGAGACGGGAAATACATGTGTAATACAACAGGTTGGATGTGTTCACCGTATGTGATATGTGTCGCAACTCCGCTTTTGGAGCTGCTGGCCGGTGCCGTAGTGAATTAAAGTGCCGAAGTTATTATTTTGACACCTTTTCAGCATTGTAAAAGCAGAGCCTAGCCAGCAAAATAAATCCCAGTTGATTTAATATTCTGCCTCATGTTATGCTCAAGTCCTGGCTGTAGGGAATTCCTGTACCCATGTCTCCTACTGTTGTGGTTGCATATTTCCTGTTAGGTGAACACCAAAAAATAAAAGAAGTAACTCAATAGTGCTCATAAAAAAAGGCTCACCTTTTCACACCAGAGATTTAGTCATTGTTGCAGTTGCCCAAAGAAAAAAGACAGTAATATATTGTTTATGATTTATGTTTAGCATTGATAATGATTCTGTGGAAGCTAAATGTGAAGAAATCATACTGTTATTGGAGGTGGATGACTGAGTTTTGGTATCTTTCAGGCATTGGGACCAGGATTTTCTCAGTTTGCTGAACCAGTATTCCAGAGGTGCATAAACATTATCCAGACCCAGCAAATGGCAAAGGTTTGACAAATTTGATATTCTGTTAATTGTGTCTATTCACAGATTACTGGTTGATTATCATGGTATTTTCTTATTAAAAGATGTGTGGCCAGAATTGTGCAAGTGGAGGACAATTAATTGCAGTGTCTTTTTTACTTGTAAAAGATATTGGCTACTATTTTGGTTACTTGAATGCATTTTCATTTATGTTCATTTAATTGTTTTCCTGCATAAGTGATTTCAGTATTTAATGGTGGTACAGATGTGACCTTTTTTGGTGTTTTTAGATAATGTGATGCATGTGAGCTTGAGGGCATGATGTTTTTGTAATTGCTTCTTTTGTACATGGGCGACATCCCCTTTATGTCTTTTGATATAAGTTTTAAATGAGTTATGAATACTCATTATAATAAATTTTTAAAAAATGTTCTCCTATGGTTTTGGGCAAATTTTGAATGAGTTCTGAATAGCCCTTAAAAAATAATAGTTGTCCTGTGATTTTGGGCACTAGTGACTATTTCTCTTAGCAGTGGAAGGTGTAGGGTGGCAGGCTGAGGATGGGAGCTCATATGTTTGTGATAATGTCAACATGGGGTTGCATAGGGCATATGAATGCTGCATAGACCTTCTACAACCATGATCTTCTGAAGTACAAGGGATTCAAAACCCAACCGTATTGGAGTGGAAACTTAACTACTTTGTATTTGTGGATCTTTTCCCTGTCTAATACATATGCTTTTCCTATCCATAAAAATAAACCAAGGTACAATACAATGGCATAAGACTGATGAGGGTCTATATGTTTGTGATAATGTTGCTCCATGGGAATGCATAGGGCATATGCTTGAATGCTACATAGATTTTTTCACAACCATGATGTTGGGAAGTACAAGGTGTCCAAAACCAAAACCATGCTGGGGTGCAAAGTTCTAATTACTACTTTGAATTTGTGCATCTTTTTGCTGTCCAATAAGATATACTTTTCTATGCAAAAAAGCCGAGGTACATAGGCATAAGACCTGTATACAATTTTTTTTGATCTGTGCACTTACTATTTGGAAAAGAATGATAGAACATTCTTGGGTGAATCCCAGTTCCTACTTACAAAAATTTTTCCTTGGACAAGAGTGGTTCACTTGCTCGCTTATTGGGCTTATGATGTTGCATATAGTTTTGTCTCTATTGGAGTCTGTAATCAATAATGGAAGGCTAAAAGTCAAACTACCGTCGAACTTTATGGTATGTAGGTGGAGTGTTGCCCCTTTTCTTCCACCGCATCCCTCAAACACTTAGGTCAGCACTTGGTGGATGTGATTAGCAAATATGTCAGACACTTTTTTCTTGTTATTTTTTAATTCCCCAATAGCATTTTACTTCATTATTTAGGGTGGAAATTGAAGAAGTGAATGATATTCAAAATGTTATCTTAATTGTGATTAGATTATTGTGAATCTAAAATTTCTCGTTGGGCAATTTATTTTGCACTATATTGTAGTGTAACATGTTACTACAATAATCAACATGGAGATCATTATGTCATTGTCTCCTTACTTTGTGCTCTTCTAAAAGAAGAGGTAAAAGGGGTTACGTGTGAGATCTCTAAGAGTCTCTATTCCGCTTGTATGATGGGACTGACTGCTTTAGCTGTTGACTATCTATGTGATTTTATCATCTTGTTGATTTTGAATATATTATATCATGAAATTCTGTGTGAGTTCATTATATGTTTTGCATTTTACTATTGAATCTGACGTTAGGCATGTTTGTTCCTGAGGATTGCTTCTGTGCCTTTGCTCTGACGGCTATCTATTTTTGTTTATGATCTGATATATTAATTGGAGTTTTGTTATTGAAACAAACAAGAAAAGAATTCGCTGATGTGTAAATGTCCATTTCAGGTCAACCCTGCTTCTGCTGGCGTCCAGTATGATAGGGATTTTGTTGTTTGTGCTCTCGATTTGCTTTCGGGACTCGTGGAAGGCCTTGGCAGTGGCGTAGAGAGTTTGGTACTGTCCTTTTCTATGCTTTTGTTGACCGCTGACAAGTATCTATTTTCATTTTGCTTTATTAAGTTGCTCTCTTTCCCAACATCCCCATGATGCGCTTGTATTGTACTATATGCATGAATACCTTTTAGTATATTGAAAATGCCGACCCGACTACAACAATCATAACAGGATGGATTTTTTGTTTGGATAGTCCGGATCCTATTGGTAGCAGTTATGTTCCCATGACCCAGGACAATTGCTTGGAGGGTTCTAACTTAACATACTAGAGGACAAGTCGTAGAATCCATCAGTAACAATAAGCAAACTGTAATCCACCAGAGCTTAGACAAGTTTCTGAAAGGAATTTGTCGACTGTTGAGTGACTGTAGCAAACAAAGGCACAATTAAATTCATTGTAGAATCAGTTCTAATTCTTCTGAAAAAATGGAAATCCAAGCAAATAATTGGGAAGAGGAAAGTGTTTTGAATCTATTGGCCTTAATTGCCAATACAACTGTTCTGCCCAATGGCAACAACAATAAGATGGTTTGACACCATGATGCTTCGGATCCTTTACCAGGAATAGTTTTTGTGATAGAATCTTGGAAAGGTTTAACTGGAGTGATTGTCCAGTTAATGCCATCTGGAAGTCTCTGTCTATAGGATGGAGACTCAGCCAACCACCTCCTTTTGCATTGTCCATGCACTGTGTTTCTCTGGCATTTATCAAGCGCTTCTGGGTGGTTCTGTTGGGTTCAGCCCACGAATGTCAAAATTGTTTTGATGAGTTAGAAGAGGATGATGAAGAAGAGTTGGCTTCTAGACACTTGGAAGATGTTTTGGCTGGTTATTTGTTGAAGTATTTTGTAAGAAAGGAATGGGCACATTTTTTAGGGAAACTCATGTTATATCAAGACGCTAAATGTTATTTCTTGAAAACCTTGCATAGTTAGGTTTGTGCTGATTAGTGACCAATATTTGACCTTTTTTTATTTTGTAAATAAGATTATTTGTAAGAGTTTGAAGGCCTGCTTATTTTTGTACTTGTCCTCTTTGTAGTTTGGGTGACATGCATTGACCTTCTAATACAATTGATCACTCATCACACCCTTAAAAAAACTAGAGTAGGAAGTGATTTTTTAAACTAACACAGAAACCAATAAAATTAAGAAATAGGAAATAAAATTGAGAAAATACAATTAAACCAAGTGCATAGACTACTGCACAGATTGACTATAATTTCTCTTGTATGATAACCCCTCGCATTATCCATAGCAGCTAGGTCCAATTTGCACAACTATTGATTCTAGTTTGGTCTTATGAATCAGAGCCTTGGTTAGTCATGTGAGCTCTGTCATACCTCATAATGCACTGGTATTGGTGGTAGCCTCCTTTTCTGTCAGAAAGGTGATACTGTAGAAATTATGGATAGTCTGGCTGTTATAAGGGATTTTCTTTAACTACCATTCATTGAGATAGTAAAGCAAAATTCAATCCTGTGAAACTTATATGATTTGTTTTGTTAGATTGTTGCTCTTTATCTTTTATCAGTACAGCACATATCTAGATTTTTCTTCTAGTCTTCTTTTGTAAGATTTTTCTTCTTTTCCTATACTACTATCCCAGTTAAGATGTTAGGTGTTAAAAATTAGTGCTTGCTTTGAGTGGATGCAAAGTTGTGTTGTTTGCTATTAGATAAGATGAACAAAGAAATCGTCAAAAGGCTTCTTGCTGATATTCCAACACAAGTACTTTTCACTTGTTCGAGTGTCATTCAAATTTTGGCACTCGCCTTGTGTCAGTTGCGCTTTGTCCCTTGAAAATCATCATCATTACTATATAGCCATTTGAATAAACTGAGAGGCTGACCACAATTGCACTGGATCTTTTATTTATAAGTTTTGGCATAATCCTTCAACAGGTGTCACAGAGTATTTTGAGGGATTTGCTTTTGCAATGCTGTATGGATGACGCTCATGATGTCCGTCAGAGTGCTTTTGCGCTTCTTGGTGATCTCGCAAGAGTAAGTCAAGACTATATGTCTTAACATTAAATAGGCCATTGCTGTTTGCATTTGTGATTCTCTCACTCTTTGGACTGAACGCCTTACTATTGACGCCTTCATTGTTGTTTATAGGTTTGTCCTGTTCACCTTCACCCTTGTTTGTCGCAATTTCTCGATGTTGCTACAAAACAACTGGTAGGTGGGAATTATTTATCTGGTGTCTTCCATAAGTTATGGATGATATATCTAACATTTGCTTCTTCAGGACACTTCTAAGCTGAGGGAAACCATTTCTGTGGCAAATAACGCTTGTTGGGCTATCGGTGAATTAGCTGTCAAGGTACTTTTCACCTCTTTCCTGTAAGAGAGATGAAGTTATGTTAGGAAACTAATAACTAGTGTAACATCTTTTGCTTGTGAGGGGTCGTTTGTATATCATTTAGCTATTATAGTCTATCATCTTGATAGAAGTACCACTTCCCATTGATTGATGAGGCCATGAGCCATACTTTGCAATATGCTTATTGTATCAGAACATATGTTTCAGCTCTTTCAGCTAGATCTTGATACTATCTAATTGACGAGATCCTAGGAAGTCAGTGGTCAAACCTCTGTTGATGTACTCCATGTCTGGATGACCTATTTCAAATCTCAAATCCAAAGAATGGACTTGGATGGATTAACAGTAGGTGCCATCAATATCTAGAAATGTCTATCTGAAACAAAAGGTGGATGTCATTTCTTGATCTTGACCCCAATTTTTGTTCTCTCTCTTCCCCGCCCCCTGTTGGTGGGGCTGCAGTCGGAGGTAGGTGGCATGTTTTTAGAAATCAGGCATATTCATGCCTGTCAAACAACTTTTGACAATATTCTGCTTGTGTTGTGATTGTCTTCACTTTTTCGCTTATCATAATATAGTATAATATAAAAGTGAATAAGTTCATGATTGTTCGAAATTTGTCGCACTTCTACTGTGTACGTATTAATGTTCCTTTTTTGAAAGACTTTGGATTTTAGGTTGATGATAAATACTTACAATTTATACTGGTTTTGTTGTAATTATTGAATATATTAGTTAAAGCATCATCTTCGGTACTTAGAGATCAGACTGTATTAGCTTTTTAGTAACTTATAAACTGTAAAAAGTATGAAATATAAATTAGCAAAAACTGTGCGAAGAACAGAATTTATCCTAGTTATACTGAGACAGCGTGTGGCTTTTGTAGTTGAGGATTCTGGTTGGAGTGACAGTGTTTCTTCATTTGTATTTAGTGAAAACATCTCCCTGCATTATCTTATCTGTATTTGACATCTCTCTTTTCTTAATACGGCTGTTTCATTATTGCTTATTAGTTATCTCTCTTGTCTTTTGCTCTTGTGTTGAGTACTTTTGGTTATGGTGTTTTAGCTATATTATAAATTGAAAGCATGTGCTTACAGCTTTTTGTAAAGCTTAGTGTTAAATATGATTGGATGATTTTTCTTGTCATGCATCAGTTTGTATTCACAGTTTTGTAATTTCAGGTTCGACAAGAGATCTCTCCTGTTGTTATGACTGTTGTGTCTTCCCTTGTTCCAATACTTCAACATGCAGAGGTGTGATGACCTCCCTTTATAGTTCAGTAATTGAGGTTTTGTTTTAGGTCATATTGATGCCATATTGCTGATATTTTTATTTATATTATATTGCAGGAACTAAACAAGTCTCTCATTGAAAATGCTGCCATAACTCTTGGAAGGTTTGCGTGGGCATGTCCTGAGCTTGTATCTCCCCATATGGAGCATTTCATGCAACCTTGGTGTAATGCTTTATCTATGTGAGTTGCTCGATCACATCTTGTTTGGTAGTTTGATTTTGTGTAATTTGTTTGTCCCTTTGATTCTGAAAATCAATATTATTTATTTTGATATCTACTGAGTCCTTACTTTTTCTTGCATATTCCTGTATGTGGCACGAAAATAGATATGTTGGAAATCAACTGTTGGTCTTGCCTCAAGTCAACCCTTGTAGGATCTGATGGTCTGTTAATATATGTGAAGAATTTTGTTTAGGGATTAATAGAGCATCTACAATAATACTTGCCAAACTATGAGTCCAGTTAAAAAAAAATTTGTTGGCCACTAAAAGCAATTCTTAGGGCCATTCTGAGTCCAGCTTCTCATCAACATACGTTTACATACAGAAAATTTTTTGTTTTCTGAGCAGGAGGGAGTGTTTCCTTTCTTGTTCATTGGTACTTGCCAACCTGAGAGAGGGAGAGAGGGTGGTGGAAGGGTTGAGACAGTTTGTTTCAGTAATTTCGTCTGAATGTTCTGGAAGTTGGACCCAGGCGATAAATTTAACATGGTTAAAAAAATTAAATTGTAGAATTTACATTGGAGAAGAAATTAAGAGCTTTGTGGCTTAAACAGCATATGAAACAATGGATCATGAATAGGAGATTTGAATGAAGACACATTTGTATCTTTCTTCTTCAAGCATGTCTAGTAGCCATTGTTGATGAAGATTTTACACTTCTACTTATGGCAGGATACGTGATGACATTGAGAAAGAAGATGCTTTCCGAGGTTTATGTGCAATGGTTGATCATCTCACTTTCTCTTCTACGTTTTCTCTGACCTATTATGACTTAGTTTTGATGGACTCCCTTCTATTTTTCAGGTCAAAATGAATCCTACTGCAGCTTTGAGTTCACTTCCATTTTTGCTCAAAGCAATTGCTAGTTGGCATGTAAGACTGGTTGTATTTTGTATCACTTACAAGAGAAACTGGAAATAATTTTTATCAGCCGTAAATTTTGTTGACCACAGGAAATCAGAAGTCAGGATCTGCACAATGAAGTAAGGCAGGTGCTGCAGGGTTATAAACAGGTGCACAGTGCTCTACCGTCTTATTCAATTTCTTTTTCAAATTTGAACAATGTCCGTTACAAAGAGTCATGTAGTTCTTTTCTGGATGAATTATGTGGTTCTTCTCAGATGTGCATATGACGTCGTATCCCGCTGATTCCAAAGTCATCCTCAGAAGAGTGGCTTTGGTACTCTCTGTTGTGAACTCTTAGATGTGGTTCTTCGCAGAATCACAGTATTGAAGCTCATGATGCTCTGTTTACTTGACTATCCTTAATATTTTCTTTGTTGCTTGCGGAATGTGGTTCATTTGTTGTCCTTCATGCATATTACATGTGTTTGACAGCAAATGTGATGTGGGAAGTTTATTGCCCTCTGGTAATGTTGATTTGATCAGCTAGACTAGTTTTATGTTGTGAACTGTATGCAAAAAACTGCTAATTTTCATCATCTGTGTGACATGATGCAAAATAGTATAAATCTTCTGAATTAATGAACCTTGATTAATTGTGCATAATATGTCAATATTTACATTATATCTGTCAAAATAAAATTATCATTTGACTTTTTTTGGGGGTTGTTTTAGATGCTCGGTAATGGACAGTGGGAGCAGTGTGTTTCATCTTTGGATGATCATACAAGGAGCAAATTGTCCAAATATCAAGTCTAGTTGGTTCTTTTACGAGCATAATACAGGAGCAGCCAAGTTCCTTGGCAATAAGATTGCGTGCTACGTTGCTTGGCTTGAAATTTCTTGTCATCTCATCAATTCTCCTTTGCTATTAGTGGCCTGATTCTTGCCGCGCCAAAACTGCTGGTTGGAATTTTATGCAAAGAGCAATACAGAGGTGTTTCTCTCACGTGTCCGATGGACCTTATTTCTCTGCCTCCGAGCAACAAATTTTGAGCAAAAGCTTGGCGCTGGTCGTACTTGTGTAAACTGGTCATATTAGCTTTTCGTTAGGGTTCACGTCTTCCCCCTTTGTTTTAGTGGGGAAGGCAATGTGTGTACATTCTTCATATTCCATTATTTATTACGGGTCAAAGTTCTTGCCATTTACATATTATCGCGTGAGGTGGACCGATATCTGTTTCCTAAATTTTTATGCAGATAGGGATCTGATATTGTCCATTTTACGTTTTTGTTGAATCCATTTGGTTTTTCCATAGTTCACCTGTTATGCCTTATTTATTGAGTCATTGGTGAGGTGTAATATTTGATAGATATT
Source organism: Talinum fruticosum (assembly GCA_021018815.1). Lineage (NCBI taxonomy): Eukaryota > Viridiplantae > Streptophyta > Magnoliopsida > Caryophyllales > Talinaceae > Talinum > Talinum fruticosum. The sequence goes on along the minus strand of JAITYX010000046.1, from coordinate 2,255,700 downwards.
TTTTTTTTTTTTTGCAATTGGTGGATGAGTAGAGAATGTGATTATACTGTGTATTGAGATTCAAAGTTTGCTAATGTACAACCCCCCACCCCTAAAAAAAGGTCTTGAAACTATAATGTTGGTATTTCATTTAATTACAAGTTGACGGTGATGATAGTGGTGATAGCCAAGTTAATGATTTCTGAGTTGTAGTCAAGATTTTGGAGATTGATAGGTTTGGAGGTTAGTGCCTTCAGCATGGGAATCGCCTGGTTATGGTGATGTAGTTGTGAAAATACAGAACACCCCCTACCCCGGCTATGTTATGAGAATCAGACCGTTGGACCCGACGTGCTTAATGGTAGATTTGCACCATTGACCTGAGGGAGCTATCGAACTGGTTAAATCAATCAAGACCGATCAACCCAGTCACCCTTTGATTGAATCAGTCATGGTTGCATCACAATTTTCTGTTCATATTTAAAAAAAAAGAAAACCAAAATATTAAGCTAGTCGTCTTCTCCTCCTAAGATTTCCGACCCCCATGTCTCTGACCATTTGTCGTTGCACTGTGCGAGGATCAGTTTTAGGTGATAGGCTATGTTAAAGAGAATCGACCCGGTGATCAACGAGCCGGTAAAGTGGATCAATGGTTCGATTGGTCGGACTGTTTAGGTTGGATTAGATCGGTTGACCCGGTTGATTGTCGAATCGGGTTAGATCGATAAAACTCAATAAGATTTATATATATATGGATTTTGCTAAACGTCATCCTAAGGGCGACTATGTTGAGAGAACCGACCCGACGACAAACCCGGTCAGCGAAGCGAGTCAATGGTTCGACCGGTCCGACCGGTTAGCTTGGATTAAATCGGTTGGCACTGATTGATAATTGAACCGCATTAGACCGATAAAACTCAGTATATATTTAACTTAAACATAAAATTAGCTCAACCCATATTTATAAAAAAATTATGGGCTTTGTCTAAAAAGCTCATCAAAACCCTAATATTTTTATTTATTTTTTCTTAAAAAAATCCTAATATTTCAAAACACCCCCTTTCTAGTTCACATCCTCCATCTCCTCAAAACATTCACGCCTCTCTCTCTCCTCCAAAGCCCCCCATTGCTAGCCTACAACCTTTCTCTCTCCACTAAACCCTCACGCCTCTCTCTCTCCTCTAAGTCTATGTTGAGAGAACCGACCCGGTCGGTGAAGTGTCCTCTAAATCCTCACGCCTCTCTTCTCTTTTAAATCTATGTTGAGAGAACCGACCCGGTCGATAAAGTGGGTCAATGGTTCAACCGGTTTGACCGATTAGTTCGGATTAAACAAGTTGGCCCGGTTGATGGTTGAACCGGATTAGACTGGTCTAATCCGATATATATTTGAGTAAAAAATAAAATTAATTTAATCCATATTTATAAAAAAATTATGGGCCTTTTTCAAGAAGCCTATTAAAACCATAATCTTTAGTTTTTTTATCTATTAGAAAAAGAAAAACCCTATTTTTTAAACCTTCCCCCTGCTAGCCTACAACCTCTAACCCTCACACCTCTCTCTCTCTCTCTCTCCTCTGACGCCCCCTCCCATTTAGCCTACAACCTCCCTGTCTCCTCTAAATGCTCAAGCCCCTCTCTGTCTCCTCTAAGCCCTCAAGCCTCTCTCTCTCCTGAAGCCCCCTCTGTCTCTCTTCTAAAACCGAGCACCACCGCACGTCGCCACCGAGCGAGAGAGCAACCGAGAGAAGAGAGTCGAGAGGAGGAGAGGATTTGAGGAAGATTGGTGAGATGAGTGTGAGAAAGAGCAAACCAGATAAAATGAAGAGGCGGACGGTTGGCGACCACCATCGGCGCCATCGAGGCAAGTGAGGAGGAGACGAGAGCGAGGAGGCACGCAGACTAGGGCTTGACGGAACGGTGAGCGTGAAGAAAGTTAGGGTTTTTTCACCAGCTTTAATTTTCGGTTTAACAGATGGTTCGAGACGGTTCTTCGGAGTTGACCGGATCCGACCGATTTTTTCCAGTTCAACTTTCCAAATGAGCCAACACATAAAACCGCTTCGAAAAACCACCGGTTCTCGATCCGACCGGCCGGTTTAGTCCAATTTTCGTAACATAGCTCTAAATCCTATGTTAAGAGAACCAACCCGATCATCGATCGGGTTGGAAGAGTGGGTTAATGGGTCAACCAGTCGAAGCGTTTAGAGCGGTTGATCCGATTCACTGGTTGAACCGGATTGAACCGTCATGACCCGGTTGGCTATAAAATTATTTCTCTATATGTTTTTAGTTATTTTTTTTCGTTATTATTATATTTTCTATATTTAATAATAAAAAGGGTATATTCCATAAAAAAATATAAAAACTAACAAATTATATCATATGTTCCAAAGACAAAGCCCATTTATATTTACATTACCAAAAAAAACCTTAAAAAATTAATTTAAGCAAAACCCTAAATTTAAGCAAAACCCATATTTAAGCTCCTTTTTTTCTTCTTATCTAACACCCCAAAACACCCCTTAGAAGTATTAGATCGTCAAAGTTCCTAAAAGGAACTCCCAAGGCTCTTTCGGTGTCGGTTTGGTTGTCTAAACCCAACTTAAAGGTAAGGAACGAAATTTTCCATCAGGTTTAGAAGATTCCTAAAAATTTCGGCAAAGTTCCATTTGAAATATGGTCTTACCCTTAGGCTCAAAGCCTTAAAAACCTGCATAAAAATCATAATAAAACTCAACGAGCCACATGCTCGGAGTATACAACTCAACGGCCACACGTCGGAGTCCAACCAATCATGCGATAAACTTAAAACAATCTAAATGGTTTACTATACATCTAATACAACTGTATGAACTAAATTACAAAGTACAACCTTTAGAATTACAAGAAACGCACGACCGTCACTTGAATCACTTAGCAAACAGACAAACAGCACACATCAATACGCGGGGTCCCGAATACGCTACATACCGCACACATCTCTTGAGAGTGTACCTGCAACACTCGGGAGGGAAAAGGGGAAATTTGTGGGGGTAAGCAATAAACCACGGGCTCACCGGAGTCTTACACCCTTAAAATAGAAATTCTTTACACATATTACTCATAATAATGAAATCAGCGAAAGCGTAATAATATAATACAAATCTATATACTTCTCAATGAAATCTCTTGAAATCATTCGCAACATGAAGCTCATAACACTTCAATCATTTAAAAGCACGATTTACAATCATTTTAGGAAATGAAATCACTTTAAACCAGGTGGAATCATCTCGCACTTTCTTTCAAATACTTTTAGCCATAGATCGAAAATCCTTTCGGGGCTTTTGACGATTAAACTAGCACTAGATGGTTCTCGAGGCGCGACCCCGACTCAAGTTCCTGGGACCTATCTCTAGTCAAATACCCGGAAGGCTCTACTTTCCTCGTCAGGAAAGAATGAACCTCTCTGGTTGATGGGCATCCCGATACACAAGGACCCCGTGGCCCGATACGCACGACCACCTCCTTCCTCCGGTCTAAACAATGCTTAGCCCAAAATTTATTTAAACCGAAGTGATCACAATCACTTATCAAACTTGGTTTCTAACCAAGATCTCAAATCAATTTATCATCGTAGAAGGCATGACACACGTGTCGCCCTTCTCAATCAGTTTCAGTTCTTATAGAACACATTTCAAGTTCGAAAGCATTTCTCAAGAATCATACACAAGTATCATACACAAATATCGTTTTCGTAAACATTTGAACTCTTTTCAAAACTAACTTTCAAGCATTATTTAGAATCAAATCATTTCACGTGTCCAGCATCTCTATATTGAGACTTAACATTCCAAGTTAGCACATTTATTCAATTATTCGCGTAAGTATCTCACATCTACTCGTATTCCTCCATATTCTACTCAAGCATGAGTCTCCTATTCCCGTGTAAGTAGTTCTCGTGTATTTTGTTTTCAGTGCCACAAATCAATCTTCATGGATGCATATTCCCTTGATATTCTAATTTCTCGTTCCTCCTTTATATTATGAAGTTCATTCCCCTTAACTTAATTCACTTTCAAACCGAATGAGTTTAGAACCTAATACTTTTCCGAGCCACAATAACCACAAGTAATTACCACTTAACTTCAACGCCCCACAAATTGCTACTTTTACCTCAAATTCTCATCTTACATTTCTACCTTATTAATCACTTCTTCTCACTCATACTTAATCGCATAACTCTTAATTTCCTTTCCTTACTCAAGTTCGCTAGGTCCGCTTATCTTCAAATTTAGTTTAACCTCAAGGATTTAACTATATTTTAAATTCTACTAACCTCGCCAATCACCTACCTCCCGCTCCCATACCCTAGTTGTGCATCAATTAGTATAAACTCATATTCTCCTTTTTCTTCAACTCGTTATTTCCCAATGTTAGCAACTATCTCCCCCTCCCAAACATCGTAAATGAAGACTCAGATTTTTACTTACTCGTTTCCGAGTTCCATCAAGGAATCGGGTATAAGATTTCATCTCTTATAGGGTTTTGACTTCAAGACATTTCATGCATCTTAGAAACTATTTTGAGTGATATAACATTTCTTCGAGTGTTATAGAATCTAGTATAGGGTTTTTCCACGACTCGATTGACTCGTAAAGCATAATTCTATATGCTACTTCTCACTCGGTTCCGAGTCACCTAACACTCAGATATATCGCATTATTCAAACACTATCTTTTCCGTGCTCAAACTCGAGTCCGACTTCATGATTCAGGAATTACATTGCTCCAAGTCAGCATAATTAGTTTGAATTTTGTTTAGTCTAGATCAAGTCCGCTTACTCGATATTCTTTATCCGACTTGATTGCCTTCTAGACTCGACTAAGATGGAATTTGAGTTTCATGGATATTAGACTCGTAAAATTCCTTTTCTTTTCCGACTCGAGATAATTAGTCACTTAATTACTTTAATTATAATATTATCTATGTCTAATCTTGGACCAAAGTATTTTATACTTTGAGAACCAAATTGATTTGCTTTTGTAGGTTATTCAAACGAGACTATCCTAAATTTGAATTACAAAAGCAACCGACTTCAAAACGTCAAATCACCAGCAGACAAGGCTTTTTCCACCTCCGACCTAGCCCCGGACACTCGTGTTAGGGTTGTCTGTTTCCAAAGCTGGAAGTCCGCAACACTAAGCTCAACGGTGATTTCCACCTTATTTTTCAAGACACCACAAGTGGTTTTGGGACTTCCAAAGGAGTCAAGAACCGTTGCTTAACGTTCATATCTCAACGGATATTTTCCGAGTGACTCGGAAAATCCTTGACAACGGTCACAAAGGACTTCCAGTCGGAAGATGGACACAACGGCTAAGTCTGTTTGGTCATCTATAAATAGAAGCCAACTTTCAAGACTTGAAGATTGCCGAATCTATTGTTAATATACATACTTGATCAAAAGTCATTGTATTCATTCTCAATCTTCTACTTACAACTCCAATTACGTATTTCATAATATTCCGAGTTGTAAGGTCTTGTACTCGATTACAAACACTTTCTTTCTTACTCTCTAAGTAATGTCCCTTGACCGAGTCGTAAGAGTTAACTCAGCTTCAGCTTGTCCCTAACTATAAGGGTGATCTCGGTTAGGAAGTACTAGATTAGATAAGGTAATTTCGAGTCTAGGAAAAACTTGTAAAGAGTTTTCTAAGGGAGCAACTCAGGTCAAGTCGATCTCATCGTATTTTGTGGACTCAAAATAGTGGATTTGACTTCGTGCTTGGATTAGCACGGTCCGTGGTTTTCTCGCCCCGGGAGGGTTTCCACGTACTTTCCGAGTTATTAATTTTCCGAGTGCATTCTAGACTCGAGACAGGTTTAAAGTTTCTGTTTAATCTGTTTCTTCACTCTTAACTGATTTATGAGTTAGTGCTTTTCTAAGCTCATCTTTGACTCTCGCTCACATCGGTTTCATATCTATTTTAAATTTGAAGCAAATTTCATCATCACCCTATTCACCCCCTCTAGGGTGACTTAGCCTCTCCCCGAGCAAACCTTCAATTGGTATCGGAGTCTAGCCTTTCAGAAAAGGATCTAACCATCCAAAGGTCTAAAGATCAAATGGCTCAAAACAACGCAGAGTTCGATGAAGGAAGGTCTTCTAGCGGACCACCAAAGTTCAAAGGATCTAACTTTGTGCACTCTGGAAGAAACTCATGGAATGTTTCCTACTGGATCATGATGAAGATGTTTGGAACATCATACAAGAAGGAAACTACCTTCCCATGAAGACAAGTAGAAACAAGACTCGTGCCCAAGATCAAGGCAGAGTACACCACTGAGGAAGCAGAGAAGTTCGGAAAGAACTTCAAAGCAATGAACATTTTGATGTGCGCCATCAGCTCGAAGAATAGAACCGAGTGTCCGCCTCGTGACATAGCCAAAGAAGTGTAGGACACACTGGTCAACACTTATGAAGGTACAAGCCGAGTCGGACAAGCGAAGATAAGCCAATATCTTCATAAATATGAGCTGTTCAAGATGGAGCCAAAAGAAAACATCACTAAGATGTTCATTCGATTTACAAAGATTACCAACAATCTCAAATCTCTGGGTAAAAAGGCTATGATGGCCACATGGAGTGACGAGGACTCATCGGAAGATGACGAGGACTCGGATGACTCAAAGTGTCCGATGGCACTTTCGACTCGAAGCGGAAACAGAGTCGGACTCGGATCAATCGAGATAATGAGGAAGCAAATCCTCAAGAGGTAATCGAATATTTTCTCAAATTCTCCAAAGTCGATTTAGCCAAGTATATTTTCACTTTGGAAGAAAAGTCCAATTCCGATTCTTCTCACTTTAAAGAACAACTTGAGTCAATTTCGTCTCGAGAGCATTTCTTTAAAAGATGAGTTGGAAAAATTGAGACTCACACTCGAGAGAACTCAAGACTAGTGCTCAAATCAATGAGACCGAGTCCGAGTCACTCGGAATAGAAATTGAGCAGACTAAAGCAAAAGCTCAATGAGTCTCAAGATCTTGTTTTAAAGTTTACTCAAGGTCAGAAAAACCTCGACATGCTCTTGGATCTCAATGTGTCTCCTTCAAAAAGAAGGTCTTGGTTTTAACAAAGAGGAAGAATCCAATTCCTACTCGGAGCTTTTAAAAAGGATTCAAGAACTGTAAAGTTCAGGAAAGCCGAGCACGGTCCCATTCATAAAAATGAAAGAAGGACTGAGCCCGGACCAATTTTTAGGAGAAAACCATCTCCACCATTTTCTAAAAGAAAATCCTTTCAAAAGAAAGAGACACAGACTCAATTCTCTAAACGGAAGACTCGAGAATCGGACTAAACCCAAAGTCATTCAAATCTGGGTTTCGAAAAACCTTCTTCCTCGTAAAAGGACCACGAGTAAAGAGTGTTACTGGGTTCGTTAGAGGAAGTGAGAAGGGTTAGTTTGTTTCGTTTTGCAGGCTACTCGAAAAGATCAAAAGGGCATTGGTACCTCGACAGTGGATGCTCACGACATATGTCGGGAGACTCGGGACTCTTTTTGAGTTAGAAGAGTACAAAGGAGGAAAAGTCACTTTTGGAGATGACAGCAAAGGCAAGATAATTGGGATATGCAAGATTTGAAAGGGAAGCAATCGGTCAGCCCGGTTTACCTTGTCAAAGGATTAAAGTACGACTCGCTTAGCATCTCTCAATTATGTTATAAAGGTCAAGAGGTAAGATTCACTCAAACCAATCTGTTACATTTCTGATGACTCTACCAAGGATATCAAACTCTCGGGTAAGAGATCGGGTAACACTTATATTATTCCTCTTTCGACCCGAGTCGAATTTATCTTGTTTAAAAGCATCACTTCATGATGACTCATGGAAATGGCATCGTAGATTAGGCCATGTTAGCATGCATACTATTAAGAAATTGGCATCTCATGGTTTAGTCGGAGGATTGCCCAATTGTGCTTTCAAGAAAGACAAAGTTTGTGAAACTTGCAAAAGAGGGAAGCAAGTCGGATCATCATTCAAATCCTCGAAGACAGTTTCCACATCCAAGGTGCTTGAACTGCTACATATGGACTTATGTCCCTGTTAAGAGCCTCGGAGGTAAATCATATGTACTTGTTATTATTGATGATTACTCACGATTTACTTGGGTGTGTTTTCTCAAGCACAAAAATGAAGCATTCAAAGAGTTCAGCAAGCTCGTGCGAAAAATCCAAGTTGAGTCTCGGACTCAAATCCAGAGAATTCGAACCGACCATGGAAGGGAGTTCGACTACTTAGAATTCTCGGAGTTTTGCGACAAGAATGGTATCTCTCACAACTTCTCAACACTAAGAACTCCTCAACGTAATGGAGTAATGGAGAGAAAGAACAGAACTCTTGAAGAAATAGCTAGGACAATGATGATTGAGCACAATTTACCCTACTATTTCTAGGTTGAGGTAGTTAACACAGCCTAACTACACTTTGAACAGATGCCTCATCGGACCCATTCTAAAGAAAACACCTTACGAGCTCTATAAAGGGAAGAAACCCAATATTTCCTATTTCAAACCCTTTGGATGTGAGTGTTTTGTTCACAACAATGGTAAGGATCACCCGACCAAGTTTGATGCTCGGTCAGATGAAGGTATTTTTCTGGGTTATTCCTCTCATAGTAAAGCTTATCGCATTTTTAATAAGAGAACTAACAAAGTGGAAGAAAGTATCCACGTTGTGTTTGATGAGCTTGAACAGGAAAAGCCAAGTGAATCATCATTCTCGGATCCGAAGCTCAGCAGAGATGATGACCTTGACAAAAGTGAGCCTATCAGGAATCAAACCCAACCAGCTCGGAATGAAGTCACTCGTAACGAAGTGACTCGGAATGAAACAACTCAAAAACCTCGCTCGTAATGATGAAGGACAAACCGATGAACAAGCTAACTCGGAACAAACTTCGAAGATCAACCAATTCAGCCTGCAGATCCGGTGAATCGGAGAATAGGTAGAGCATTCAAATATGCTTCTAGTCATCCACTAGAAAACATATTATCTCGATATCAACAAGTGGGGTAAGAACTCGTTCCTCTCTTCAGAATCTATGTGCATTCACCGCATTCATTTCATTAACTCGAACCTAAAAATGCACTAGAGGCTCTAAATGAACCTGAATGGGTAGAGGCCATGCAAGAGGAACTCAATCAATTCGAAAGAAACCAAGTCCGGACTATGACCAAACGACCTTCCGACCACCCAATCATAGGAACCAAATGGGTTTTCAAGAACAAATTGGATGAAGGTGGGTTGGTAGCCAGAAACAAGGCTAGACTTGTGGCTCAAGGTTACAATCAGGAAGAAGGGATTGATTGTGGGGAAACCTTTGCACTCGTTGCCGAATCGAAGCCATTAGAATCCTCGTTAGCATTTGCATCTAGCATGAATATCAAATTATATCAAATGGATGTTAAGTGTGCTTTTCTCAATGGTTTTATCGAAGAGGAAGTCCATGTTGAGCAGCCCACTGGATTTGAAAACTCAGAATTTCCAAATCATGTTTTCAAACTTCAAAAGGCTCTTTATGGTCTTAAACAAGCTCCCGGAGCTTGGTATGAAAAGACTGAGCAATTTCTTGGTTCAAAATGATTTTAGAAGAGGTCAGATCGACAAGACTCTCTTTATAAAAACCAAGGGGAAAGATTTCTTTATTGCTCGGATATACGTTGATGACATAATCTTTGGAGCTACTAATGAAATTCCGTGTCTAGATTTTTCTGAGTTAATGAGACAGGAATTTCAAATGAGTATGATGGGAGAACTCAATTTCTTCCTTGGTCTACAAATCAAGCAACACAAAAATGGAATCTATGTCCATCAATCAAAGTACACCAAGGAGTTGGTGAAAAAGTATAAACTTCAAGATGCGAAGCATGCAAAGCAACACCTATGAGTAGTAGCTTGAAACTGGACTCGGACGATAAAGGTAAAGCAATAGATCGAAACTCTATCGAGGTATGATTGGATCTTTGCTATATCTTACTTCCAGTAGGCCGGACATAATGTTTAGTGTCTGTCTATGCGCAAGATTCCAAGCTAATCCAAAAGAATCACATCTCACTACGGTGAAGAGAATATTCGGATATCTTGCAGGGACTCGGAATTTAGGTCTATGGTACTCCGGAGACTCGGAATTTGAAGACTCGATACATCGCTCTATATCTTTCCGAGTCATGCAAAAGGAATCGGTATAACGATGTCATTCATATAGTGTTTTGATTCCAAGGCATTCTCCGTATCTTAGAAACTTACTTGAGTGAAATAGTATCTTTTCTATGCGATTTGGCCTTCACTTATCTCTTTAATCGCTTTTCAGTTAGCGACTCAGAAAACTTGTTCTTTATTCTCGAGTCCACTCTCACTCGAATCCGACTTGTGTTTATCTACCCTATTGTTTGCAAAGTCAGCATTCGTAGTTCTTTTCGTGCTTAGTCTACATCAAGTATTTCCCACTCGATATTCGTTATGGAACTTGATTCTTTACCTAAGACTAAGTCATATGGAATTATGAGTATCATGGATATTAGACTCGAAAATTCCATTTCTCTTCGACTCGTATAATCAATTACGTAATTTTCATAATTATTTTATTATCTCGTGTCTAACCTTGGACCAAAGTATTTTATACTTTGAGAACCGAAGGTGTTTTACTTTTGTAGGTTATTCAATCGAGGATATCTTTTCAAACTACAAAAGTAGCCGGCTTCGTAACGTCAAATCACTAGCGAGATATGGCTTTTCACCTTCCCTCGCTTTAGTCCAAGAAGATTGTGTCGAAACCGTCCGCTTCCATATCCGGAAAACTCGAACGTCTAAGCTTAACGGTGGTTTTCACCACACTTTTCAAGACACAACCAATGGTTTTGGGACTTCCAAGAGAGTTAAACCGTTGTCCAACGTCCATATTTCAACGGATACTTTCTGAGTGACTCGGAAAGCCTTTCACAACGGTCACAGAGGACTCTCGGTCAGCGAGATGAAGATAACGGCTACTCTGCTGGGTTATCTATAAATAGAAGCCACTTCACAAGACTTGAAGGTTGCCGAACATATTGTCTATACACTTACTTGATAGAAGTCATTGTATTTACACTCAATCTTCAACTTACAACTCCCACTCTGTAATTCATTACTTTCCGAGTTGTAAGGTCTTGTACTTCGTTACAAACACTTCTTACATTCTTTGTAAGGTCCCTTGACTAAGCTGTAAGGGTTAACTCAGCTTAGTTGTCCCTAGCTGTAAGGGTTATCTCAGCTAGGAAGTACTAGATCGGATAAGGGAATTTCGAGTCTAGGAAAACTTGTATAGAGTTGTCCAAGGGAGCAACTCGGGTTCGACCAAGTTCACGGTATTTTGTGGACTCAAAATAGTGGATTTAACTTCGTGTCCGGATTGACACGGGCCGTGGTTTTCTCGCCCCGGGAGGGTTTCCACGTAAAATCTCTCGTGTTCACTTTCCGAGTTCATTCTAGGCTCGGCATGACCTTAGTGCTCTTGCTTCTTCTAATTCACCGACTTCGAGTCCAATCTTTTCGACTCGTCTTTAGACTCGTAATCTGTCTTTGCAACATTTCTGCACAAAAGTGCGAATTTTCTAAAAGAATTTTCTATCACCCTATTCACCCCCTCTAGGGTGACTTAGACTCTCCCGAGCAAACCTTCAATTGGTATCGTAGCCTAGCCTTTCGTAAAGGATCTAACAGTCCAAAGGTTTAAAGATCGATGGCTCGTAACACCGGAGAGTTCGACGAAGGTAGATCTTCCAACGAGGCCACCAAAATTCAAAGGTTCAAATTTCGGTCACTCGGAAGAAGCTTATGGAATGTTTCCTTATGGATCATGATGAAGAAGTATGGGAAATCATACAACAAGGAAACTACATTCCAACGAAGACAGATGAATTCGTAATCCTTCCAAAGACAAAGGCCGAGTTCACGCCAGCAGGCGGAGAAGTTCGTAAAGAACTTCAAAGCCATGAACATCCTCATGTGCGCCATAAGCTCGGAAGAATATAATCGAGTCTCTCGCTCGTGACTCTGCTAAAGAGGTGTGGGACACTCGGTCAACACCTACGAAGGTACAAGTCAGGTGAGACAAGCGAAGATCAGCCAAGCATCTTCACAAATATGAGCTTTTCAAAATGGAGCCGAAGAGAACATTACTTAGATGTTCATACGCTTCACCGAGATCACCAACAATCTCAAATCTCTGGGAAAGAAAATCTCCCATGAAGAAATGTGTCGGAAAATTCTCGTAAGCCTACCCAAGAAACGATGGGGTCCTAAGGTAACCGCCATAGAAGAGGCTCGTAACCTCTCACTCTTGAAGCCGGACGAGCTCATCGGAAAGCTTCGACCCATGAGATACATCTCGGAAGAAGAAGATGCCGAGGGTACTTCCAAAAGGAACATCGCGCTTAAAGCCTCGTAATCCAAAGAAGCAAGTCCAAGCTCCTCCGACTCGAAGATGATCCCATGGCACTCATTGCAAGAGGCTTCAAGAGAATGATGAAGCACAAAAGATGGGATAAAAGGCCAAAAGAAGAATTCTACAAAAAGGACAAGAGAGACAGAAAAGGTAAGTTTTCTTCACCTTCAAAGTTATCTTTGTCTAAGAATGTCTGGATGTTTTGAATGTGGCAGCAAAGACCACATAGTCAAGGACTGTCCAAAACGAAGAAGGGATAGGAAGAAGAAAAAGGCCATGATGGCAACATGGAGTGACGAGGATTCATCTCGAAGACGACGAGGATTCGGATGACTCAAAGTGTCTAATGGCAATCACCGACTCGAAGCCGAAAAAGAGTCGACTCGCACTACGTACTCGATAATGAGGAAACCGATCCTCAAGAGGTAATAAATTACTTCCTCAAATTTTCCAAAGTTGATTTAGCTAAGTACATCTTTACTTTGGAAGAAAAGTCCAATTCGATTCTTCTCATTTCAAGGAACAACTTGAGTCAATCACTTCGAGAGCACCTTTTTAAAAAACGAATTGGAAAAACCGAGACTCACACTCGGAGAACTCAAGACAAGTGCTCAAACTAATGAGACCGAGTCCGAGTTACTCAGAAAGAAAATGAGCAACTCGAAACGAAGCTCATTGAGTCTCAAGATCTGGTTTTAAAGTTTTCTCAAGGACAGAAGAACCTTGATATGCTCTTAGGATCACAATGTGTCTCATTTCGAAAAGAAGGTCTTGGTTTCAACAAGGAGGAAGAATCTAATTCTTACTCGTAATTGTTCAAAAAGGATTCCGTAACCGTTAAGTTCAAAAAGGCCGAGCATGGTCCCATTCACAAAAATGAAAGGAGGACTAAACCCGGACCTATTTACAAAAAGAAACCATTTTCCTCTCGTTTCAAAAGGAAAGGTTTTTAAAAGGAAAGAGACACGGACTCAGTCCTCTCGAAAAGAAGGAGACTCGTAATCGACTAAAACCAAAGTCATTCAAATCTGGGTTCCGAAGCACCTTCTTCCTCGTAAAAGGACCACAGTAAGGAATATTACTGGGTTCGTTAGAGGAAGTGAGAAGGGTTAGATTTTCCTGCTTTTGCAGGTCACTCGAAAAGATCTAAAGGACACCGGTACCTGGACAGCGGATGTTCTCGACACATGTCAGGTGACCAAGGACTCTTTTCCGAGTCGAAGTCATATAAAGGAGGAAAGGTGACCTTTGGTGATGACAAGCAAAGGCAAGATAGTGGGCATTGGGAAGATTGGTAATGAAAACAATCTGGTGAGCCCAGTCTACCTTGTCAAAGGACTAAAGTACAACTTACTTAGCATCTCCCAGCTTTGTGACAAAGGTCAAGAGGTAAAATTCACTCAATCCAAGTGCTACATCACAGTATGAGACCACCAAAGAGGTAAAGCTCTCAGGTAAGAGATCGGGTAATACCTACATCATCCCTCTTTCGACCCAAGTCAGAACTTATCCTGTTTAAAAGCATATCTTCAAGATGATTCTTGGATTTGGCATCGTAGATTAGGACATATTAGCATGCATACTCTCAAAAAGCTTGCATCTCATCATCTCGGTTAGAGGACTACCTAACTCGTGCGTTTGAGAAGGATAAAGTATGTGGAGCATGCACCAAAGGGAAACAAGTCGGATCTTCATTCAAATCTCTCGAAGACAGCTTCCACATCCAACGTGCTTGAATTACTACACATGGACTTATGTGGTGAAATCCTCGTGAAGAGTCTCGGAGGTAAATCTTACATACTTGTTATTGTTGATGATTTTTCAAGATTTACCTGGGTGTGTTTTCTGAAGCATAAGAATGAGGCCTTTAAGGAGTTCCGCAAGCTCTGTAGAAAGATTCAAGTTGAGTCTCGGACTCGGATTCAAAAGATTCGAACCGACCATGGAAGGGAGTTCGATTACTCGAATTCTCGTAGTTTTGTGACAAGAACGGAATTTCTCATAACTTCTCAGCACCCGTAACTCCTCAGCAGAATGGAGTAGTTGAGAGAAAGAACAGAACCCTTGAAGAAATAGCAAGGACGATGATGATTGAACACAACTTGCCTTACTATTTCTCGGGCGAGGCGAGAAACACAGACCAACTACACTCTCAATCGATGCCTCATCGGACCCATTCTCAAGAAAACACCTTATGAGCTCTACAAAGGAAGGAAGCCAAATATTTCCTATTTCGGATCTTTCGGATGTAAGTGCTTTGTCCACAACAACGGTAAGGATCATCTCGACCAAGTTTGATGCTCGGTCGACGAAGGAATTTTTCTAGGTTATTCTTCTCATAGCAAAGCTTATCGTATATTCAACAAGAGAACTAACAAAGTGGAAGAAAGTATCCACGTAGTGTTTGATGAGCTTGAACAGGGAAAACCAAGTGAATCTTCATACTCGTAACCGAAGCTCGTAAAGGATGATGACGAAGATGAGTCTATAAAGACTCGAAGGAGACCACTCGTAACGAGGAAGCTCGGAATGAGACAACTCAAGAGGTCGCTCGAACGAGGAAGTCAATGAAGAGGATCACTCGGAACAAGCCTCGAAGATCAAGCAATTCAACCATCAAACCTCGGTGAATCAAAGAACTGGTAAAACATTCAAATTTACTTCCAGTCATCCCCAAGAAAACATTATTTCGATATCAACAAGTGGGGTAAGAACTCGTTCTTCTCTTCATAATCTATGTGCATTCACCGCATTCATTTCTCTAACTCGAACCCAAAAATGCACTAGAAGCCCTTAATGAACCCGAATGGGTAGAGGCCATGCAAGAAGAGCTGAATCAATTCGAGAGAAACCAAGTCCGGACTCCGACCAACCTACCTTCCGACCACCCGATTATAGGAACCAAATGGGTTTTCAAAAACAAACTGGATGAGGGTGGAATAGTAGTCGAAATAAGGCTAGACTTGTAGCTCGGGGTTACAATCAAGGAGAAGGAATTGATTGTGGGGAAACCTTTGCACCAGTAGCTAGAATTGAAGCCATTAGAATACTCGTTGGCATTTGCATCCTCGCATGCATATTAAATTATATCAAATGGATGTTAAGTGTGCCTTTCTCAATGGTTTTATTGAAGAAGAGGTCTATGTCGAGCAGACCTCCCGGTTTTGAAAACTCGTAATTTCCAAATCATGTTTTCAAACTCCAAAAGGCTCTCTATGGTCTTAAGCAAGCCCCTAGAGCTTGGTATGAAAGACCGAGCAGCCTTCCTGGTTCAAAATGATTTCAAAAGAGGTCAGATCGACAAGACTCTATTCATAAAGACCAAAGGGAAAGATTTTCTCATTGTTCAAATATATGTTGATGATATTATTTTCGGTGCTACTAATGAATTTCTCGTGCGAGAATTTTCTCGAGTTGATGAGTCAAGAGTTCCAAATGAGCATGATGGGAGAACTCAACTTCTTCCTTGGGCTGCAAATCAAACAAGACAAAGATGGAATCTTTGTCCATCAATCAAAGTACACCAAGGAACTGCCGAAGAAATACAAACTTCAAGATGCAAAGCACGCATCGACCCCTATGAGCAAGCAAGTATAAAGCTCGACTCGGATGAGACAGGTAAAGCAAGAGATCGAAACTCTATCGAGGTATGATTGGATCACTGCTATATCTAACTTCAAGCAGCACCAGATATAATGTTCGATGTTTGCTTATGCACACGATTTCAAGCTAATCCAAAGGAATCACATCTCACTCGCGGTGAAGAGAATATTCGGATATCTTGCAGGCACTCGTAATCTAGGACTATGGTACTCCGGAGACTCGTAACCGACTCGACTGGGTACTCGGACGCGGACTACGCAGGATACAAAGTTGATCGAAAGAGCACATCCGGAGCTTGCCGCTTCGGGTCAATCCCTAATATCCTGGCACTCAAAGAAGCAAAACTCAGTAGCTCTATCAACTCGCAGAAGCTGAATATATTGCCGCTGGAGCTTGTTGCGCTCGGATTCTCTCGGATAAAACAACACTTGAAGGATCTTGGACTATCTCTCAACTCGGTTCCAATCAAGTGTGACAATCAAAGCGCAATCAGTATCACTAAGAATCCTGTCCAAAGCACTCAAAAACAAAGCATATTGAAGTCGGTATCATTTCTTACGCGATCACTCGGAAAAGGGTGACATTACACTTGAATTCATTCCTACTAATCTTCAATTAGCTGATATCTTTACTAAGCCTCTTGGTGAAGATCAATTCCGTTTTATTCGGAATGAGCTTGGTATGTTAAATGCTTAGTTTTGTGTTGTGACTCTTGAATATTTCGTGCTATGTGCTTTCGTTGTCAATAGCCATTAGTTCGACTTGATCATGTGATACTCGGGCTGATAGTTATTTCGTGTTTCGAGTCACTCGAAACTTTTCCGAGTCAAACTCGGATGTAGAGAAAATTGGACATCAAATTTTCTCGAAGCTATCTCTAGAACAATGGAGAGTTTCGGACTATAATTTCAAACTCTTTTTCTCTCTCTTTCTCGAGCTCTGCGATCGGATCTTAGCCGCAGATTTCAAACCACCGATATCTCAACCGTTGAAGAAGAACTGTCACACCGGGCATTAATGATCGATGGACGGGTAAGACGGAACGGAGTTACTTAACGGATAGTGAACGGGCGCGCGTACTCTTTATAGCGACTATCCATCTTTCTCTCGGTATTCTAAAACTCTTTCCCTCTCAAACGAAAACCCTCTCGCGGAAGTTTTCTACGTGAACAAGTGACCCTTGATCGTCCGCAAGTGTACCATTTCTACGTGAAGAAGCTCTCTCTCTCTCTCTCTTGTAAGTTTTCGATCGCTCTCTTCTCATTCTCTTCTACCATTTTCGTTTTCTTCTCTTCTACATCTCTTTCTCTTTCTCTTTCGACAAGTTTCATCTTTTCATCTCTCACAATGCCTAAAAGAGGAAACCACCCCGACTTTCGAGTTTCTTCATCCTCCAAAAAGCCTCGCTCCAACAAGCCGGAAAGCTCAACCCCTTCTAAACCCATTGTCACCCAAAGATCTTGCGCTGGACGACAAGTTCTTCCCAACAACCAAATTCTCCTGGTTGTCCAACATTCAAACCACCGGAGTCTACCATTTCTTGTGTTTCAGCGAGTTCATCTATCCCGAACTCGTTTCGAATTTTATACTCATCTCTCCCACTCGAAAATGTTCTAACCTCTAGGGTTCGTAACGTTACTGTTCAGTATCAACACCTCCCTCCTTCACCGTCTGTTCAAAGTATCTTCTCTCTTCTTGAACAGCAACCCTATCCCTTTCACCGAAGTCGCCGACGACTTCTTTGAAAAGTATGCTAAAGAATTCCCCGGGTCCGGAAAGAACTTTTTCGTGACTCGCTTGAAGTCGAAGCCGAGCTTCAGTGTTTCCTCGCTGATGAGAACCTTCTTCTCACAAGCATTCTAGCAAGGAGAACCCCAACTCCAAGCACCTCAAAGCCCTCTTCGATATCCCGGAGGGATACGAAGTCGATCTCTTCCCCTCCATCATTGAGCGGATGGCCGCCGTGCCAGCTCAACTCCAAACCAAGAAGAACACCTCCCTTCCTTTCGGTGCTCTTCTCACCCTTGTCTTCAAACAATTCCAAGTTCCTCTTCCCTCCGACCCTAACGCGGTGTCCGAGGCGGCCATTGTGGTCGGCAAGAAGGAACTCCGTGGGTACGGATACCAGGAAACCAACCCCGGTGTCCGGGTTCACAACTCGTAGCCGAGGCCTCCTTCTCCACCTCGGACTCGAAATCAACCCCTCTCCCTCTTCCCTCTTCACCTGGTGGTGCCTCCACCTCCGGTGCTTCCAAAACTCTCTCAGCCCTCTTGTCCCCTGTCTTCATGGACAAGATCACCTCTGTGTCTTCCGAATTCGTGAGACATGCTCGGGGTTTCAAGTCCGTTCTTCGTGGTCCGACCATCAACCAAAAGACCGGTCAGCCCCAAATCCGAGAGCAAGCAGTCTCTTGTTCTTGAGATGAGAGAGCTGGTTAAGGAGCGAAGGAGCTGGCCGAGCTCCTCGGAGAGAGACGATCCAAGGCCACTCAGGACCCGGATGACTCGGACCCATCCGAGACGTCTTCGAGCCCGAGCCCGACCTCCTCGGAGAGCGAGGAAGCCGAGGAAGCAGAGGAAGAAGCTACGGATGCAACGGAGGACGCCGAGGAACCTACGGCCGAGGCAGCTCCTTCCGGGCAAAGGGAAGAAGAGGCCGTGGCAGCTGCCGAGGGACAGCTCGCTCCCCAAGCTCAAATTGTCGTACTCAGCTCGCATGACAGCCTCGAGTGGGTCGAAGATCTCGCTCCTCCGGCGAGTCGCCCGGAGCAGCCCCTCCAGCCCTCGAGGTCCCAAGGGAAGAACCCCTCGATCCACTTTCTCCGGGTCGGCCACTCGAGCCGAGCCCCTCCGAATTGTCCAGGTTCTCCCTTCGCCGCGCTCAAGCACATCGTCAAGATCTTATCAGCGCCGGCGCACCTCCGCCTCCACTCGAAATCCCTCCTTCCTAGTTGGAGCCATGCACCGAGTCACGATTCCTCGGTGTCTCCGAATTTCTGTTTCAAAATTTTCTTTTGTCCGGACAACTTATGTGTATTACTTGTACTTTTCTCCCTTCTTTTTATTACTTGTTTTTGCTGAAAGGCAAGGGGGAGAAATGTAGTCGAAACTCGGTTGTCTTGTTTAGGGGAGTTTATTCCCTTGATATTTTTAATGAATTAAAGCATTTCTTTATTAATTTATGAGTTCTTTCTTTTCCGAGTTAATGAGTTCAAGCATACTTTATTTTGCTCCGATATATTGTATATTGCTCTGTTCAATATGTCTTACTTTTTATCAAACTACTCAGAATCAACCTATTTCCCTCTAACAAAGTTTCGTGTAAGTATGGAATGCCTTTCATCAAAAAGGGGAGATTGAAGACTCGGACATCTGCTCTATATCTTTCCGAGTCATGCAAAAGGAATCGGGTATAACGATGTCATTCATATAGTGTTTTGATTCCAAGGCATTCTCTCGTATCTTAGAAACTTACTTGAGTGAAATAGTATCTTTTCTATGCGATTTGGCCTTCACTTATCTCTTTAATCGCTTTTCGGTTAGCGACTCGTAAAACTTGTTCTTTATTCCGAGTCCACTCTCACTCAGAATCGACTTGTGTTTATCTACCCTATTGTTTGCAAAGTCGAGCATTCGTAGTTCTTTTCGTGCTTAGTCTACATCAAGTATTTCCCACTCGATATTCGTTATGGAACTTGATTCTTTACCTAAGACTAAGTCATATGGAATTATGAGTATCATGGATATTAGACTCGGAAAATTCCATTTCTCTTCGACTCGGATAATCAATTACGTAATTTTCATAATTATTTTATTATCTCGTGTCTAACCTTGGACCAAAGTATTTTATACTTTGAGAACCGAAAGGTGTTTTACTTTTGTAGGTTATTCAATCGAGGATATCTTTTCAAACTACAAAAGTAGCCGGCTTCGTAACGTCAAATCACTAGCGAGATATGGCTTTTCACCTTCCCTCGCTTTAGTCCAAGAAGATTGTGTCGAAACCGTCCGCTTCCATATCCGGAAAACTGGAACGTCAAGCTTAACGGTGGTTTTCACCACACTTTTCAAGACACAACCAATGGTTTTGGGACTTCCAAGAGAGTTAAACCGTTGTCCAACGTCCATATTTCAACGGATACTTTCCGAGTGACTCGTAAAGCCTTTCACAACGGTCACAGAGGACTCTCGGTCAGCAGATGAAGATAACGGCTACTCTGCTGGGTTATCTATAAATAGAAGCCACTTCACAAGACTTGAAGGTTGCCGAACATATTGTCTATACACTTACTTGATAGAAGTCATTGTATTTACACTCAATCTTCAACTTACAACTCCCACTCGTAATTCATTACTTTCGAGTTGTAAGGTCTTGTACTTCGTTACAAACACTTCTTACATTCTTTGTAAGGTCCCTTGACTAAGCTGTAAGGGTTAACTCAGCTTAGTTGTCCCTAGCTGTAAGGGTTATCTCAGCTAGGAAGTACTAGATCGGATAAGGGAATTTCGAGTCTAGGAAAACTTGTATAGAGTTGTCCAAGGGAGCAACTCGGGTTCGATCAAGTTCACGGTATTTTGTGGACTCAAAATAGTGGATTTGACTTCGTGTCCGGATTGACACGGGCCGTGGTTTTCTGCCCCGGGAGGGTTTCCACGTAAAATCTCTGTGTTCACTTTCTCGAGTTCATTCTAGGCTCGGACAGCCTTAGTGCTCTTGCTTCTTCTAATTCACCGACTTCGAGTCCAATCTTTTCGACTCTGTCTTTAGACTCGGAATCTGTCTTTGCAACATTTCGCACAAAAGTGCGAATTTTCTAAAAGAATTTTCTATCACCCTATTCACCCCCGTCTAGGGTGACTCGGACTCTCCCCGAGCAAACCTTCGAATTGACTCTCACTGGATACTCGGATGCTGATTACGCTGGATACAAAGTTGATAGAAAGAGCACTTCGAGAGCGTGCCAATTTCGGGTCAATCCTTAATATATTGGCACTCAAAGAAGTAAAATTCAGTAGCTCTATCAACCGCCGAAGCTGAGTATATTGTAGCTAGAGCATGTTGTGCTAAGATCTTATGGATAAAACAACACTTGAAAGATCTAGGACTCTCTTTCAAATCGGTTCCAATCAAGTGTGATAATCGGAGTGCAATTAGCATCACCAAAAATCCAGTTGAGCACTCAAAGACGAAACATATTGAGGTCGGTATCATTTCTTAACGGACCATTCCGAGAAAGGTGATATTGAACTCGAATTCATTCCTACAATTCTTCAATTAGCTGATATCTTTACTAAACCACTTAGTGAGGATCAGTTTTGCTTCATTAGGAATGAGCTTGGTATGTTAAATGCATAATTATGTGCTTTCTATGTGAAAGCCTCTTTGCATGATTGTGTGTTCTATGTTTACAATTCATTAATAACCATTAGTTAAGCTGACTTAGTGATACTGAGCCGATAGTTATTATTTATTTCTAGTTTCGAGTCACTCGAAACCGAAGCTGAAGTCGGACTTAGACTTTGAGAAAAATGGACATCAAACTTCGAAATCATCTCTAGATAAGTGGAGAATTTCGGAAATTGTTTTCAAATTTTTTTCTTTCTTCTTCTCTCTTACGGGCCTTATTCGGACAACTAGCCTTTGAGAGACAAACTGTTGGAATTCTAACCGTTGAGGAGAGAACCGTCACACCGATCGAAGTGACTCGCTGAAAGAGCTGAGTCGGAATGGATATTGAAGGTCGTTTATTTTCTTATAAATAGCGCCTATTCTCGTTCATTTCTTTACTTTACTCCTCACGAACTATCTCTCTCTCTCTCTCTCCAATCAAATTTCTCGTGAACAAGCGCTCCGTGATCAAAGTGACACCCGATGCTCTCAAGCTTCGTGAAGATCATCTCAAGTAAGCTCCGTCGCTCTCAAACTCATTTCTCTTCTACCTTTTTCTTTTATCCTTCACTCTCTTTGAGTCTTTTTCTCTTCTACTCTCTCTCAAGTTTATCCTCTCGCTTTTCTCACCAAAATGCCAAAAAGAGGTTCTCAAAGTGACCTTCTTGGTTCTCGCCACTAAGAAACCTCACACCAAGAACCAAGAAGGCCACTCAAATTCTAAACCCCTTGTCACCCAGACACCTTGCGCTGGATGATAAATTCTTTCCAACCACCAAATTTTCGTGGTTGCCTCACATACAATCGACTGGGGTTTATAACTTTCTTTGCTTCAGCGAGTTCATCTATCTCGAACTCGTTTCGAGTTTTACACTCATCTTTCGAGCTCGAAGGTATTCTCACCTCCGGGGTTCGGAACATAACTGTTCGCATCAATGCTTCCCTCCTCCATCGTCCTGTTCAAGGTCTCTTCCCTCTTCTTGAACAACAACCCTATTCCTTTCAATGAGGTCGCGACGACTTCTTTGAAAAGTATGCAAAAGAGTTCCCTAGGTCATGCAAAAATTTTTCGTGACTCAGCTAAAGTCGAAGCATGTCTTCGTGTTTCTTGCTGATGAGAACTTTTTCTCACAACACTCTAGTAAGGAGAACCCCAACTCCAAGCACTTCAAAGCACTTTTTGACATTCTAGAGGGCCGCGGCGTTCTCGCCGTTCAGGCGGCCTCCGGCCTCTGGGCTCTCGCTCTCTATTTTCCTTCTTCTACTGCGTGCTCGGGCCTCTCCCTCTCTCGCGCTCTTGCTGTGTTTCGCCCTCGCCCGACCTCCCTTCTCTCGTTTTTCCCAGTTTTGGTTCTGCTCTATTTCGCTCCTTCTTTCCTTTTTCCTTCGTCCGTCGCTTGTCCTCGGGCACGACAGTCCGCTGGTTGTCGGTTTCCGGCGTTCCTCTTGCTCCCGCTTGCTCTCCCCCTCTCTCTCTGCGTTGTTCTCCCTCCTGCGTTCCCCTTTCTTTTCCTCTGCTCGGCCTTCGGGCCTTCGGGCCTTCTTCCTCTTTGCTTCTCATGCTCTCTCCACCGCCTAATTCTTGGGCCTTAACCCCTATTGGACCCCAACTCCCTCCTTACTCTTACCCCCTTTCATATTTTCTTCTTATCTCTTTTTTCTTCTTTTTTTTTGTTCAACCTTATCTAAATTAAACCCAAATAAGTGGCATAAGCGGTTTCGGGTCTTTATTTAGCTAATCCAAGCGGACAATTCGCAGAGAGGAATTAATACACGCTACTAAATTTAGTTATGCAAACAAATAATAATTCGCTCAAATAAATTTACGAATATCTAATCACGTATATAACTTGGTCATTCAACCTACTTTATTTAATCAAGGCTAAATAATTAACTTTAGCTCGTAAAATTACCTAACCCAAAATTACGGGTCTTACATCTTAGCCCCGTAGTCCCCTCTCCTCCTTTCTCTCTCCTCTACCCCTTTTCTGCTCCTCATCTCGGTGCTCCTTGTTTTCTTAGCCCCTGCAGCCCGCTATCCCCCTTTCTCTCTCCTTTACTCTACCCTTCTCCGCTCCTTCTTCTCGCTGCCCCATCTCCTCCTTCTCTCGCTCCTTTCTTCTCTCGCCCCTTGTCCTCCTTCTCTCGCTTCTTTTCTTCTCCTCTCTTCTCTACTCATCTTCTCCTTCTTCTCTACTTATCTTGCTCACGCCATGTCTCTCCCTTTCTCTACCGAGGAACACCACTAACAAAGGCGAGCTAGAGCCGAGGCCGAGAGAAGAGCAAGCAGAGGTACTTGTTTAAGATGAAGAACGAGGGATTTAGAGTTTTTTTATCGGCTTGTGATTAGAGTTAGGTTTTTAAATCATGGTCGAATCGCGGGTTAGCCGGTTCATTCGAGCCGAGTGCGTTAACCGGTTTAGACCAATTTTTCTGATTCGATTGTCTAAACGAGTCTACTCATTAAACCGCTAGCTAGAGTGACTGGTTTCCGATCCGACCGGTCAAACCGGCCGGTCCGGTTCGATTTTCGTTACATAGTCTAAGCCCTCACGCCTCAATCTCTCTCTTGAAGCCCTCTCCCATTGCTACAACCTCTCGTCTCTCCTCTAAATATCATCACACCTTTCTCTCTCCTTTAAAACCAAGCACCACCACTATAGGTAACGAGCACCATCGCATGTCACCACCGAGCCGGAGAAACCCGGAGAAAAGAGTAGGAGAGGAGGAGAAGATCAAGGAAGACCGAGTGAGATGGGCGTGAGAGAGAGAAAACCAGAGAGAATGAAGAGGCTAGCGATCGGTGACCACCACCAGCACCACCGAGAACAGTGAGCGCGAGATTAAGAGAGTGAAGAAAGTTAGGGTTTTTTCACCGGCTTTTATAGGCGCCTTAAATTTCCGCTTCAACCGCGATTTAGGTGGTTTTTCTGAGTTGAGCGGGTTGACCGGGTCAGACCGAATTTTTCGGTTCAACTTTCCAAACGAGCCAACTTATTAAACCGTTCGGAAAAACCATCGGTTCCTGGTCCGAGCTGGTTTTCGTAATGTAGAAGGGCGACAGATAAGAAATATCTTTATTCATTTTACATAATATATTGTTTCCTAGTTAGACTTAAGTTGAATCTTGCCTTATTAAATTTTAAAAAAGATAACAATTACTAAAACAAAACAAAAAAAAAACCATTATCTCCATCCCGCACAATCCATTAGTTATGGAACACCTCCTCCCCGAAAGTCCAACCACAAATTTGAAGCCATCAATTTTTTCTTAAAAAGGTGATTAAACACATTTCGGAAGAATCATATTCATATTGATAAACAAGTGCATAAATCCAATAAAAAATATTCAATTTAATTTATTTTAATAATTGAAGATCTGCCGTTATTTAGTTGGACTTTCAAGGATGAGTTGTTCTGCAACTAATGGAGGTGAGGGAGGGGTTAATGGTTTTTTTGGTTGTATTTTGGTAATTGTTATTTTTTAAAAATTGAATAAAGCAAGACTCAATTTAAGTCTAATTAGAAAACTATATATTACCTAAAATGAATAAAGATACTTCTTATCTATCGCCATTAGGCCGACGTTTAGTAAAATTATATATATATATATATATATATATATATATATATATATATATATATATATATATATATATATATATTAGTAAAAAATAAAAAAATTTATTTTTATAAAAATAAATATGGGCCTTGTGTGAAAAACCCATCAAAATTTCAGCTCAAACCCTAAAAAACCTATTTATTAATCTTTTCTATTTTCCCTCTTTCCTCTCCTCTCCCATTTTCTGTCTCCTCTATTGTAGCATCTGCGCCGTCCCCCTCTCCTTTGCTCTTTTAGACTCCTTCTCCCCCTTTCTCTCTCCTTTGCTCCTTCTCTATACTCCTTCAACCTTCTCTCCCCCTCTCCTCTCTTCCTTTGTTATTTCAACCTCCCCCTTTTTATTTATACTTTCAGCCGCCCATCCCTATTGCTCGAAGTCCTACGCTTTTTATTTTGGATCATTCTATGGTGTTTTCTTCATCCAAACTTCAAAAAGAGCTGTATCCAAATAATGAAATGGGAAAATCCTTGTCCGATCGTGGATCGGTTAGGTTGCTCGAGTCACCCGGGTCGAACGGGGTTAGATCGGGTTTTTCCGGTTCATTGTTTGAAACTAGTTTTGATAGTAACTGAACTGTTGAACCGACCCTTCCCGGTCCAACCGGTTGAACTAGCCGGTCTGGTCTAGTTTTCTTAATATAGAAGGTTAAAGTTAAAGGCCCAAAAAACCCTATGAGTTTTCCGGTCCGAATGGCTGGTTTCACACGACGATTTAGCCCGTTTAAGCGTGTTTTGACCGGTTCAAGCGACAAACGGGTTAAACCATATGACAGGACCGGACAGTTCACCTATTCCCAATATGACAAATTAGACCAACCTAATTGGTTAGACATGTTGGTCCGGTTCGGTTCTCATAACACAACCTCTTCCTTCATGAGTGGAGCGCCCCCTCATCCCACCCACAGCCCCCTCTTCCTTCTTTTCTCTGAATTTTTTTCTCTCTAGCTACTCTTTCTCCCTTCTCAACCTCCCCTTGCCCGGAAGATATTAAAATTCGCCATTTGTTGATAATCTTATGCCCGGAAGATGCTAGTAGATCGGGCCACTAGCCAAGAAAAGAGAGATGGGGTCAAAATCCGGTCGGATCGTAATTTATCCGGTTGGGCGAGTTTTCCGGGTCATTTGGGTTTCGACGGTTCTTTCCGATTCAACATCATAAATGAGTTTTGCATTCTCCGGATCGGATTGGTGACTGTTCCTGGCTCGACCGGTTCAATCAGCCCAGTAATTTTTGGTTCTCGTAACACAAGCGACAGTGTCGAGAAATGGTTGCCACTACTTTTATTAAGAGATAGAGAAAATAGTAAGCCAGTCATCTCTGCCTCCTAAGATTTGCAACCCTCACATGTCTCCGAGCGAGATTAGTTTTAGGCGATAGGTAGAGAATGGTTATCAATTGCCATTGCTTCTTCAAAACGAGAGAGAGAGAGAGAGAGAGAGAGAGAGAGAGAGAGAGAGAGAGAGAGAGAGAGAGAGATGGTTGCTACTTGCTTCTTCAAAGCTATGTTATGAGAATTGGATCGGACCTCATCTGGTTCAACTGGGAACCCGACATGTATCCGGTTCGAACATGCTAGCCGACCTGTTGGAGCATTGAATTGGATGGACTCGGTCAAAATTGCTAAACTCGGATACAGTTTGACTCGGTTGAATCACATGTGGACTGGTATTTATCCTTAATATAAATCTTAATTTTTTTAAAGAGAGTAAAACCTTAAATTCAATGGCTTTCGTGATTTCGTTCATGGTTCTTATTGACCGTAGAAGAAATTACCGGACTCGAAGAGCCCGGTATTGTTATTTATTGTCACTACCTCCCCGTGTCGGGATTGGGTAATTTGTGCATGTGTTGCGGGCTCCTCTCTAGAATTGAACCCTAATTCTCCTTCACCCGTCAGCACCATGGTAGGTCACTATCCTACCATTGAAAGTTGATTGGGAAAAATTTGAATGATGCGTAGTCGGCAGAAAGGCCATGCGATCCGTCGAGTTATCATGAATTATCGGAACAGCGAGGCAAAGCTCGCGTTGACCTTTTATCTAATAAATGCATCCCTTCTAGAAGTCGGGGTTTGTTGCACGTATTAGCTCTAGAATTACTAGGGTTATCCGAGTAACATGTACCATCAAACTACCTATAATCGATTTAATGAGTCATTCATAGTTTCATAGTCCGAATTAGTTCATACTTACACATGTATGAGTTAATCTTTGAGACAAGCATATGACTACTGGTAGGATCAACCGGATAGCACCTTTCGGCCGATCGCTGGCAGGCTTGAGCCGCTCCAAGCCAACAAAGGTTAACACGCACACGGCCGTTGTTCGTGCTTAGTGTTTCGATTGGGCATTATCATCCGTGCCGTGGACAATACACCAACAATAGTGTTATGCATCTCGGGCGTAGCTGGATCCTCGGAGATCATGGCCCAAGCCATATGGGCATGGAGGCGACACGTGGGTGATCGACGATCCCAGCTTAAAAGGCTTACCCCATACCCCATGGGGGCGTTAGGTGAAAGTTCATCCGTTAAGGGTCGGCGCTACCTTCACGAGGCATGCAACACAGAAACCGTCCTTTGGCCAGGGCTTGCCGGCCCTGGATCAACCTTGAAAGAAGATAATTCGCAAACAATTCACCGCTTGAGCTCGGAGTTTGCCAACATAAACGAACCAAACGTAACTCATGCATCCCCATGTGATGTTGCCGAGATGTAACCCCGCACGCCCTCGCCTACAGTACATATACAGGAGGAATAGCGAGTCGATTCTTACTAACATCACTGTATGCAATGGGAAACCAACCGACTTTATATAACCAAACATCGGGCATAAAACAATTTTTGAGGTTTGATTGTGAGGGCGAGGAACGGGGAATTTTTTGGGTTAGGCTTGGGTTGGGCAATGCACAAGGATAAGGCTCTCAAGCAGCAAAAATCTGAATATCCAATGTGCTTCTTGTTTGTGAACTCACCATAGGCCATACCGCCCCATCGTCTACAAATGGACGAAGGGAGAGTTTTTTGGTGGGAAAATCGATCGTTGATTTTACAAACAATTTTTAGGTGGCTTAAAAATTGTCTTCAACGTGCAAAATTTTGTAAATTTTTCTAAGGGCACCAATAGAATGATAATGAGGCAAATTTACTAAAAATATTTTTCGAGATTTTTTTCCTAACTCGAGGTATTTTTATTAATTTTTAGTGCAGAAAAAGGAAAAAATTGTATAAATCGTAAAATAATTCAAAAAATTCGGGATAAAACTTGGTAATTTCCTAAAAATATGCAGAAATGGGACTGTAAAGTTTGGGACAAAATGCACGACAAAATACGGGGTTGAAAGAAGCATATTGCTTTTAACGTTGTTTTTATGCCAAACACCAAAAAAATCGTGTAAAAAATATGAAAAATACGGGACAAAGCTTGGTAAATCTCTAAAAATAAGGGGGAATGGGACTGCAAAGTTTTGGACAAACGTAGTACAAAAATACGGGTTGATAAGCACAATGCGTTCCTAGTAAGTCGGTGGCCTCGATAGGCACTTTGGTAGGCCCCGGCTTGGGAATGCGCTGACAAACACTTGGCATTTGTTGACAAGGCAATGGCATGCCTTGATAAGCACTTGGCATGCGTTGACAAGGCAATGGCATGCCTTGGAAAGCACTTGGCATGCCTTGATAAGACCTGTTGTTGGTGTGATTTTAGGGAGTACGGGGAATATGTCGAAAAACAGGGATGGAACTAAATCGAATTCTGATTGCAAACACAACTCAAAGACTTGATACGTGAAACTTAAACTAACCTAAACTAACATTAACTCAACAAATTACAGCAAGATTAAACCGAATATCCTACGAGCTAAAAATTAGAGCATTAATTTCGACAATAGTAACTACCGAGTAAACTAACGACAAATATAACTAAATCATAATCAACAAACTAGATTTGAAAACTAAACAAAATAAACCTATAACTACATTATAATCAGAATTGAAAGTGGCAAAGTTACAAAATTATACCAGCACAATTGAATGTCATTAATGCAATTCCACAATTCACAGTTTAGCTTCGAATAATTGAATGCTCGGATTCGGCCATGCAACTTAACAATCCAAAATCAAACCCAAATTCGGGAAATTCTAAAGCTGAAAATCAAAACTTGCAACTGAAAATCTGAAAGCTAAACCTAAAATTCAAAAACTAAAACTAGAAATTTGAAGAACTAAGAACTAAAAATTGAAGAAAGAAAACGGAAAAACATGGACCTTGGCACGGCTTTGGTCTGTCACACCTTCGCCCAGACACAGTCCGACCTCCATTGCTCTGTCTTACTCCTAGCCCTTTTATGCTTCTCACTCTCCTGCTCTTGTCTTGCCCTGATTCTGGATGTGGATAAAGATAGGAACTTGAAGGGATAGAGTTTGAGATAGGAGGGAAGTCGAGTTCCTTTGGAGTCTATTGCCTTGGAGATGAAGGAAATGATGAGAGTTAGAGATGGTATGAGAGATGAAGAGGAGAGCAAGATGAAGATGGAGATGGGCTAAGGTTTCCATCTTGTGAGGGAGACCTAAGAAGGAGAACATGCGTGAAGATTTTGGTCCGGCAGGGTTTCACTGGTTAAGGCGAGAATGAGGAAGGAGATGAAGATGGGGCTAGGGTTTCGGTGGTGCAGGCCCGAAGAAGAGGGAAGGGACGAGGACTTAGTGTCATGGGGCAATAATTCACTCAAACTTAATTCTCGTGCGGTGCTAGCGAACTAGACTCGGAATCCTTCTTGAGCTTGCTAGTAAGCCTTAAGAATGCTTAACTTAGGCTTGGAGAGAGCTAAGTAAGCAAAGGACACTTAGAAAGAGAGAGTGTGTGTTTGGGAGAATACTTTGTATTGATTGAACTCTTGGATAGATGGTTTCTCTCTTGGATCTCTTGGGTCGTAATTATAAATGATCCCCTTAAGGGTATTTATACTTTTCCACCTTCTCAATGGATGGTGGAGATCTATTTAATCCTACGGCCTAGATCTATCCTCTAGAATCCTCTACACTAATATCTAGGTTTCTATACAATTGTAGAACATTATGGAACATTGTGAAACTTTATGGAACAGGAAAGAGAAGTCTAGAGAGTCCGGAATATTTCAGAGCGGCCCGTGACATTAGGCAAGGGCTTCGGGAATGAGGGAAGAGAGAGAGAGAGAGCTCGGGTTTTCGTGGTTTTGGGGGCCGAGAGGAGGGAACTACGTGAGGGAGGATTTGAGGTTTTGTGGACTTCAGCAAGGCCAAGAGAGGCAGGTGAGAGAGATTAGGTGAGAGAATAGGAGGTCACGTGCAGGTCAAAAGGACCTTGATTGTGAAGTAGCATAGTTTTGGGCTCAAAGTGGGACAAGTGCAAATTACCGATCCATTTCTTCCAAATTTTAACTCTTTTTATTATTTTTTAGGTTTCTCAAAATTTCCTACAAAAATAAAACAAATTAAATTAAAATCCCTAATTTAATAATTATTCGAACAAAATAAGATGTAAAAAGGTATAAAAAATATCATATTTTTCGACTCAACAAATACCCCTACACCTAGATTTTGCTCGTCCTCAAGTAAAATAAAACTAGAAAAAGAAAAAATAAGAAAAATCCTAACACACTTTCGTTGGAATCACGGTTACATTTAGCATATGCAACAAGCCCTTTAAACCCCTGGGTAGCCCAAGTGGATGAGTAAGGTCTCGTGAGGGTTTATAGCAAATGTACCCACAAAATATGGGGTGAAAATACAGGAAAATGGAAAAAAGAAAAACTGAAAAGATTTTTTACAAAAATTATTTACAATGGGGAGACATATATGCATATCAAGATCAATCATATCACCTTTGGAACTCAGGTATCAACTTGTATCTAGTTATATTACACATATCAAACCTCTCACCTTCTTTTGACGACAATTATACATCAAAGTTTCCACCTTTTTATTCCATTAAGAACAGTGAATCTGACCTAATGCTTGATGTACAAGTATACCACTGCTCCTTTACTTTAGGTTTACACAACTATTTCAACCTATTTGATTAGTACTTTTTTTTTTTCATTCGGGAAGCAAGTCTTGCCCAAGTAGCAAGTATTTCCTCAAAGGATTCTTGTCATTCCCTATTTTTTTCTTCTTTTTGCTTTTCTTTCTTTTTTCTTTTCTTTTCTTTCTTTCGATGGAAAATATAACAACATGAAATTTATTTTTGTACTCAAGACAAGTAGGTGAACTAATCAATGACAACTTCGAACTCGGAGAAAATGACTTTTATAAAGGTAGGTGTAGATTTTACTGATTCTCATGGTATCGCAAGGTTAGAAAAAAAATGTTAGAATTGTAATACTACGAGGTGAATGTCATCATGTATATTTCCCTTTTACGACCTAATAAATAAGTCACAAAGTTTCAAAAATCAATAATATATACAATATCTCCCAAAATAAAAGAAAATCTTATTAGATTTTTTTTTCAAAAAAGAAAGGATAAGATTTTCTTTTTCAAAAAGAAAGGTTCCCCATCCCTGCACCTAAATTTGACAATGTCTTCATTGTGAGTGGGAAGAACCTCAAAGACAAATAAAACTGAAAAGAAAACAAATATTTACAAAATAAAAAGAAGACTAAAAAAACTAAAGAAAATGACATGACTCAAAAAGAAAAAAATAATAAAGCATCCAATATGTACAAAAAAAAAATAGAAAAAGAAAAGAGAGGGGAACGATTATATCGGGTTAGGTGTTGGGTACACCTAAGCTAAAGTGTCTTGAAATCAGTTTAAATGGAGACTCATGGAGCATTAGCCACTCCATATCAATTCAAGCTACTATCTTAATTTAAATCTCATTAAAGCGCGTAGCAATTTATCAAATCTACAAGAAGAGCTTTCAGCCGAATACGGATAACAAAAACTCGAGATTTGGTGCCAAAAAGAATACATCCATAATATCGAGTGCAACACAATTAAGAGTCTGTTTCAACTTGTCAAATTGTGAACGAACAAGTTCAGAAGTTTTATACTCATAAAGCATTAACTCGGAAAGTTCAAATTGATGGTTAATCGTGATGGGGTCAACAAAAAAGGACTCAGGATGAACTAGGAAATTATCATTGTCAATGTGTTCAAAACAAGCATCCTTTTCCATTGAGATCTTTGATTCCATAAGAATATCATGATCATTCTCACAACTAACATGCAGTTCAAGCTCATGAACCCGTTCAACAATAGGAGAGGAAGAGTCTATGGGAGGTGAAGGTTCTATCGTATCAGTAGTATCTTTCTCCTTAATTTCATCTATTTCAGAAAAATTAGTAAAGGTTTATGGAAGAACACCATTAGTAGTGTCCTTAGAAGTACTAAATGAACTAGTCTCTCGAGAAGAAGAGTAGGAAAATGACTTTTGGACCATAATGTGAGGATATAATTCTTGGTCACTCACATGGTTATCAATTTCTTGTTTTGACCTATGGGATATATTATTCACAAACGACTCCCCAGAAGAGGAAGGGTCAATGCTCTTAGAGTTCACCTTATGTGGACTAAGAAAAGTTCTTTTAAGTTGTTCAACTACTCAGTCATAGTTTTAAACATTTTTTCCATGTTATTATAACTTTTATCAACATCAACATAACCAGGGATAGGTTGGGTCTGAGCAATAGGAGGAGGTGGTCTAGATGCATTGGGCACAACTGGATAAGTCGGCCTCTGGTAAGAGCCAGAATGAAACAAAGTGGGTTGGGTCATGTTTTGTCCTTGGCATTAGGTCTACTACTCTAAGAAAAATTAGGGCGATGTTTCCACCCTTTAGTAAAGGTTGGAGAGTAAGGGTCAAACTTAGGTCTTTGAACTGGAGTATTTACTTATGCTTGTTCTTGGCCTGTGACCAAGAAAGGACAAGTATTAAAAAGGTGACGTAAGCCTTGACAATGAGAACATGATACCAAAGAGGTGCTGGAAAGATTGGGGTTCAACAGTTAACCCCCTTATCATATTTTCAAGTGTAGGAACTTTAGACTCAAGGTGACTCACATCAAAAACAAATTGAATGCCCCCTTTTGAACCACTAATCCTAGAATTTATACTCTTATCTCTAGTGGTTTCCCATTGCATGGTTTTTTCTATTAAGTCCTATAAAAATTCCCAAGCAACTGCATGACCCTTAGAAAGAAAATTACCCCGACACATGGACTTTAGCATGATTCTAGTCTGTTGGTCAAGTCCTTCGTAAATAATTTGGCAAAGACATCACTATTTTAAACCATGGTGGGGAAATTGGGCCAACAAATTCTTAAATCTTTCAAAGTAATTCCAAAATGGTTCTTTATCCAACTGTATATATTGATTGATTTCATTCATCAGCTTCATAGTTTTGCTATTAGGGAAATATTTTCTCAAAAACATTCTAACAAAATCATCTCAACTAGAAATAGAGTTAGCGGTTAAGCTATACATCCATCTTTTAACATCATATTTAAAGAAAAAGGAATTAATCTCATCCTTATTTCATCATCAGAGATATTAGGAAAATGTATCATAGAAATCACTTCATCAAATTCCATCAAAAACATATATGCATCTTCAAAACCATGAAATTTTAGGTGCATCTAAATATAATGTGGTTCAATCAGAAAAGTCACATCCGATCCCAAATTAGGCAAGTTGAAACATGATGATTTTAATCTCCTAGGATGATGAAAAAGATCCCTCAAGGTTTTCTCATATGGCCCAAATTCAGTCATTTTTTCTTAATTAGGTTTGAGTTCCGTTTCAATTGGAAGTTCAATTATAATAAATCTTTTTAGGTTCCCTCACCTAATAGCTCATGCACCAAACAACCCGTAAATATATTTTTAGTCTTTTTGTTTTTCTGATTTTTTGTTTTTTTTTTCAAAAATAAAACAATTACAACTAAAACAAAAATTAAGAAAAATTTAAACTAAGACACAAAACAACTACACTTAAACTAAATCATAACTAAAACTAGTACTAAATCAAAAGCTGATTCCAAATAAAACTAAACTTACTAACAGATTAAGCCAAACGAAAATAAAAAACAGAATCAGAAATAAATAAAAAACTAAGACACTAAGCCAAAATATGAGTCTAAAATAGAAGCTAAAATTTAAACTAAGATTCAAACAAAAATTCACAGACTTGATTTGCAACCTAATTTTAATTAACGCCATCCTCGACAATGGTGCTATTATGTTGGAGTGATTTTAGGGAGTACGGGGAATTTGTCGTGAAGACTCAAACTCTAAAAATCGATCATTCTGAGTACTACCAAGGACTCAGGTACAAACCTCATCCCTCATAAGTTTTGATTACAAGTCATTCGAGTGTTATAGAAACTACCGCATATGTTTTCAATTGATTTTGATCGACTCGGAACACACATACTTGCATATCTTTTCTCATGGATGTTTCGAATTACTCGGACACTACTCGATTTATCGCATGTTCAAATAATATCTCTAACACTTCATATTTGAGTTTTGACTGCATATCGTGAAGTAAAATGAATTAATCGAAGACTCGGACTTTACTCCGCACATTTCGAGTTCTATCAAAGGAATCGGGTATAAGAATTTCTCACTTATAGAGTTTTGATTCCAAGGCATTCTCTCGTACCTTAGAAACTTTTCTAAGTGATATAGCATTTTCTCTAAGTGATATGGCATTTTACTTCATATATTTTTGCTTGTCTCTAAGTGACTCGGAAAACGAGATATGCACTCATACTTGTCTCACTCGGTTCCGAGTCCCTCATCACTTAAAATTATCGCATGTTGAAATGACTAGTATTTCGTTTAACCGCACTCAGGTCCGACTTCATGTTATAAGTCTTATTCTGTTCTTTTATATAACTTGATTCTCGTTTAGACCAACTCGGATGGAATTTTGAGTTTCATGGATATTAGACTCGGAAAATTTCATTCCCTTTCGACTCGAGATAATTAGTCACTTAATTATCTTAATTATTTTATTATCTCGTGTCTAATCTTGGACCAAAGTATTTTATACTTTGAGAACCAATTTGATTTACTTTTGTAGGTTATTCAAACGAGGATACACTTTTTGAAATACAAAAGTAACCGGCTTCAAAACGTCAAATCACCAGCGAGACAAGGCTTTTCCTATTCTCCGACCTAGCCCCAAAAGACCGTGTCGGGGCTGTTTGTTTCCAAATTTGAAAAGCTGCAACGCCAAGCTTAACGGTGATTTCCACCTTATCTTTCGGACATCGCCAGTGGTTTTGGGACTTCCAAAGGAGTTAGAACCGTTGTCCAACGTTCATATCTCAACGGATACTTTTTGAGTGACTTAGAAAGTGTTAACACGATCACAAAGGACTCTCGGTCGAAAAAGGACTCAACGGCTACTCTGCCTGGTCATCTATAAAAGGAAGCCAACTCTCTAGACTTGAAGATTAAAAGCTTCAGCTTTATCTCGCTTCTTTACTCCTCACTCTGCTATTCCGAGCTCATACTTTTCCGACCTCATTCGGACTCGGAATCTGTTTTTGTTTGTCTTCCGCTCAAAAGAGTTTGATTTTCAGAAAAATCTTCCATCACCCTATTCACCCCCTCTAGGGTGACTTAGTCTCTCCCCGAGCAAACCTTCAATTTGTATCAGAGCCTAGCCTTTCAGAAAGGATCTAACCATCCAAAGGTCTAAAGATCAAATGGCTCGGAACAACGGAGAGTTCGATGAAGGAAGATCTTCCAACGAGACCACCAAAATTCAAAGGATCAAATTTCGTGCACTGGAAGAAACTCATGGAATGTTTCCTCCTAGATCATGATGAAGATGTTTGGGAGATCATACAACAAGGAAACTACATTCCCATGAAGACAGAAGAATTTAGACTCATTCCCAAGACTAAGGCCGAGTTTACTCCGGGTGAAGCAGAGAAGTTCGAAAGAACTTCAAGGCAATGAATATTCTGATGTGCGCCATCAACTCGGAAGAATACAATCGAGTATTTGCCTGTGATTTAGCCAAAGAAGTGTGGGACACACTGGTCAACACTTATGAAGGCACAAGCCAGGTCGGACAAGCAAAGATCAGCCAATATCTTCATAAATATGAGCTATTTAAGATGGAGCCAGAAGAGAACATCACTCGGATGTTCATTCGATTTATTGAGATTACCAACAATCTCAAATCTCTGGGTAAGAAGATTTCCCACGAGGAAATGTGCGGAAAGATACTCGAAGTCTACCCAAGAGAAGATGGGGTCCCAAGGTGACTGCCATAGAGGAGGCTCGGAACTTATCACTTCTAAAGCCGGACAAGCTCATTGGAAAGCTTCTCACTCATGAAATCCACCTGGAAGAGGAGGATGCCGAGGGCAGCACCAAAAAGAACATAGCGCCGAAAGCCTCGGAATTCGAGAGAAGCAAATCTGAGTTCCTCTGACTCGAAGAGGATCCCATGGCACTTATTGCGAAAGGCTTCAAGAGAATGATGAAGCACAAAAGATGGGATAAGAAGCCAAAAGAAGAGTTCTACAAAAGGGACAAGAAGGACAGAAAAGGTAAGTACTCTTCTCCTTCAAAGTTATCTTTGACTAAAAACTCTAGCTATTTTGAATGTGGCAGCAAGGATCACATAGTCAAAGACTCGTCCAAAGAGGAAACGGGACAGAAAGAAGAAAAAGGGTATGATGGCCACATGGAGTGATGAGGACTCATTAGAAGATGACGAGGACTCGGATGACTCAAAGTGTCCGATGGCAATCTCCGACTCGGAAGCTGGAACGAGTCGGACTCGGAATCGGACGATGAGGAATCCGATCCTCAAGAGGTAATTGAATACTTCCTCAAATTCTCCAAAGTTGATTTAGCTAAATACATTTTTACTTTGGAAGAAAAGTCCAATTCGACTCTTCTCGCTTCAAAGAACAACTTGAGTCAATTTCCTCCGAGAGCATTTCTTTGAAAAATGAATTTGAAAAACCGAGACTTACACTCGGAGAACTCAAGACTAGTGCTCAATCCAATGAGACTGAGTCCGAGTTACTCAGAAAAGAAAATGAGCGGCTAAAGCAAAAGCTCATTGAGTCTCAAGATCTGGTCTTAAAATTTACTCAAGGTCAGAAAAACCTTGACATGCTCTTAGGATCTCAATGTGTCTCCTTCGGAAAAGAAGGTCTTGGTTTCAACAAAGAGGAGGAATTCAATTCCTACTCGAGCTTTTCAAAAGGATTCTAGAACTATAAAGTTCAAGAAAGCTAAGCAAGGTCCCATTCATAAAAATGAAGGGAGGACTAAGCCCAGAGCAATTTACAAGAAGAAACCATCTTCTCCAGTTTCCAAAGGAAAAGTTTTCAAAAAGAAAGAGACACGGACTCGGTTACGTAAAGAAAAGACTCAGAATCGAGAATAAACCCAAAGTCATTCAAATCTGGGTTCGAAAAACCTTCTTCCTCGAAAAGGACCACAGTAAAGAGTGTTACTGGGTTCGTTAGAGGGAGTAAGAAGGGTTAGATTGTCTCTGTTTTGAAGGTCACTCGGAAGAGATCAAAAGGACATTGGTACCTTGACAGTGGATGTTCACGTCACATGTCGAGAGACTCGGGACTCTTTTCGAGTTAGAAAAACATAAATGAGGAAATGTCACTTTTGGGGATGACAGCAAAGGCAAGATAGTTGGGATAGGCAAGATTGGAAAGGGATGCAATCTGGTCAGCCCGGCTTACCTTGTCAAAGGATTAAAGTACAATCCGCTTAGCATATCTCAACTGTGCGATAAAGGTCAAGAGGTAAGATTCAATCGGATCGAAGGTTTGCTCAAGGAGAGTCCGAGTCACCCTAGAGGGGGTTGAATAGGGTGATAGAAAATTCTTTCGAAAATACACACTTTTGCGCAGAAAAGAGGCAAAGACAGAATCCGAGGCTAATAACGAGTCGAAAAGATTGGACTCGAAAGCAATGAATCGAAGAAGCAAGAGCACTAAGGCGATCCGAGTCTAGAATGGACTCGGAAAAGAACACAGAGATTTTACGTGGAAACCCTCCCGGGGCAGAAAACCACGGCCCGTGTCAATCCAGACACGAAGTCAAATCCACTATTTTGAGTCCACAAAATACCGTGAACTTGACGGAACCCGAGTTGCTCCCTTAGACAACTCTATACTGATTTTCCTAGACTCGAAGTTACCTTATCTCGATCTAGTACTTCCTAGTTGAGATAACCCTTACAACTAGGGACAACTAAGCTGAGTTAACCTTTACAGCTTAGTCAAGGGACCTTACAAAGAATGTAAGAAGTGTTTGTAACGAAGTACAAGACCTTACAACTCGAAAGTAATGAATTACAGAGTGGGAGTTGTAAGTTGAAGATTGAGAGTGAATACAATAACTTTGATCAAGTAAGTGTATAGACAATATATTCGGCAACCTTCAAATCTTGTGAAGTGGCTTCTTCTTATAGATAAGACCAGGCAGAGTAGCCGTTATTTTCATCTGCTGACCGAGAGTCCTCTCGTGACCGTTGAGAAAGGCTTTCGAGTCACTCGGAAAGTATCCGTTGAAATATGAACGTTGGACAACGGTTTAACTCTCTTGGAAGTCCCAAAACCATCGGTTGTGTCTTGAAAAATGTGGTGAAAACCACCGTTAAGCTTAGCGTTCCAGTTTTCCGGATATGGAAGCGGACGACTTCGACACAATCTTCCGAGACTAAAGCAGGGAAGGTGAAAAGCCATATCTCGCTGGTGATTTGACGTTCGAAGCCGGTTACTTTTGTAGTTTGAAAAGATATCCTCGATTGAATAACCTACAAAAGTGAAACACCTTTGGTTCTCAAAGTATAAAATACTTTGGTCCAAGGTTAGACACGAGATAACAAAATAATTTTGAAAAATTACGCAATTGATTATCCGAGTCGAAAAGAAATGGAATATTCGAGTCTAATATCCATGATACTCGGAATTCCATATGACTTAGTCTTAAGTAAAGAAACACGTTCTATAGCAAATATCAGAGTGAGAAAGAACTTGATATAGACTAAGCATGAAATGAACTATGAATGCTGAATATGCAAGCAATAGAGTAAATAAGCACAAGTCGGATTCCGAGTGAGAATGGACTCGGAATTAAGGAACAACTTTTCGAGTCGCTAACTAAAAGGCGATTAAAGAGATATGTGAAGGCCGAATCGCATAGAAAGGATACTATTTAATTCAAGTAAGTTTCTAAGACACAGAGAATGCCTTGGAATCAAAACTCTATATGAATGACATCGTTATACCTGATTCCTTTTGCATGACTCGTAAAGATATAGAGCGATGTATCGAGTCTTCATAGACCAACTGTTACATTTCGATGTTACCACCAAGGAGATCAAACTATTAGGTAAAAGATCAGGTAACACTTATATTATTCCTCTTTTTGACCCGAGTCAGAACTTATCAGGTTTAAAAGCATCACTTCATGATGATTCATGGACATGGCATTGTAGATTAGGGCATATTAGCATGACTACTATCAAGAAATTGGCATCTCATGGTCTGGTTAGGGGTTTACCTAACTGTGCTTTAGCATGACTACTATCAAGAAATTGGCATCTCATGGTCTGGTTAGGGG
Source organism: Talinum fruticosum (assembly GCA_021018815.1). Lineage (NCBI taxonomy): Eukaryota > Viridiplantae > Streptophyta > Magnoliopsida > Caryophyllales > Talinaceae > Talinum > Talinum fruticosum. The sequence goes on along the minus strand of JAITYX010000046.1, from coordinate 2,216,032 downwards.
TTTACCTAACTGTGCTTTTGAAAAAGATAAAGTTTGTGAAGCATGCACAAGAGGGAAACAAGTCAGATCTTCATTCAAATCTTTGAAGATAGTTTCCACATCCAAAGTGCTTGAGCTACTACATATGGATTTATGTGGTGAAATCCCTGTTAAGAGCCTCAGAGGTAAATCATATATACTTGTTATTATTGATGATTATTCACGATTTACCTGGGTGTGTTTTCTTAAGCACAAAAATGAAGCATTCAAAGAGTTCAAGCAAGCTCTGTAGAAAAATCCAAGTTGAGTCTCGGACTCGGATTCGGAGAATTCGAACCGACCATGGAAGAGAGTTTGACTACTCAGAATTCTCAGAGTTTTGCGACAAGAATGGTATCTCTCACAACTTCTCAGCACCCGAACTCCTCAACAAAATGGAGTTGCGGAGAGAAAGAGCAGAACTCTTGAAGAAATAGCAAGGACAATGATGATTGAGCACAACTTACCTTACTATTTCTGGGCCGAGGCAGTCAACACAGCCAACTACGCTTTGAATAGATGCCTCATCGGACCCATATTGAAGAAAACACCTTACGAGCTCTACAAAGGGAAGAAGCCCAATATTTCCTACTTCAAACCATTTGGATGTAAGTGTTTTGTTCACAACAATGGTAAGGATCACCTGACCAAGTTTGATGCTCGGTCATATGAAGGTATTTTTCTGGGTTATTCATCTCATAGTAAAGCTTATCACATTTTTAATAAGGGAACTAACAAGGTGGAAGAAAGTATCCACGTTGTATTTGATGAGCTTGAACAGGAAAAGCCAAGTGAGTCTTCATACTCGGATCCGAAGCTCAGCAGAGATGATGATAGTAATGAACATGAATTTGCCAAGATTCAAACTCAACCGGCTCAGAATGAAGTCACTCAGAACGAAGTGACACGGAATGAGACAATTCAAGAGCCTGCTCAGAATTCGAAGAACAAACTAATCACTCGGACCAAGCTTTTGAAGATCAAGCAGTTCAGCCTACAAATCTGGTGAATCGGAGAACAGGTAGAGCTTTCAAGTTCACTTCTAGTCATCCACTAGAAAACATATTATCTGATATCAACAGTGGAGTAAGAACTCGTTCCTCTCTTCAAAATCTATGTGCATTCACTGCATTCATTTCATTAACTGAACCCAGAAATGCACTAGAGGCCCTAAATGAACCTGAATGGGTAGAGGCCATGCAAGAGGAACTCAATCAATTCGAAAGAAACCAAGTCTGAACTCGACCAAACGACCTTCTGACCACCCAGTCATAGGAACCAAATGGGTTTTCAAGAACAAACTGGATGAAGGTGGGTTGGTAGTCAGAAACAAGGCTAGACATGTGGCTCAAGGTTACAATCAAGAAGAAGGGATTGATTGTGGGGAAACCTTTGCACTTGTTGCCAGAATTGAAGCTATTAGAATATTGTTAGCATTTGCATCCAGCATGAGTATCAAATTATATCAAATGGATGTTAAGTGTGCCTTTCTCAATGGTTTTATTGAAGAGGAAGTCTATGTCGAGTAGCCTCCTGGTTTTGAAAACTCAGAATTTCCAGATTATGTTTTCAAACTTCAAAAGCTCTTTATGGTCTTAAACAAGCTCCCCGAGCCTAGTATGAAAGACTGAGCTTGGATCAAAATGATTTTAAAAGAGGTCAGATCGACAAGACTCTCTTTATAAAAACCAAGGGGAAAGATTTTCTTATTGTTCAAATCTATGTTGATGATATAATTTTTGGAGCAACTAATGAAATTCTGTGCCGAGAATTTTCTAAGTTAATGAGTCAAGAATTCCAAATGAGTAGGATGGGAGAACTCAATTTCTTCCTTGGTCTACAAATTAAATAAGACAAAGATGGAATCTATGTCCATCAATCAAAGTATACCAAGGAGCTGCTGAAGAAATATAAACTCCAAGATGCAAAGCACGCATCTACACCCATGAGCAAGTAGTATAAAACTTGACTCGGACGACAAAGGTAAAGCAATAGATCTGAAACTCTATCGAGGTATGATTGGATCTTTGCTATATCTTACTTCCAGCTAGCCAGATATAATGTTCAGTGTATGTTTATGCGCAAGATTCCAAGCTAATCCGAAAGAATCACATCTCACTGCGGTGAAGAGAATATTCAGATATCTTGCAGGGACTCAAAACTTAGGTCTTTGGTACTCAAGAGACTCAGAACTGACCCTCACTGGATACTCAGATGCGGATTACGCTGGATACAAAGTTGATAGAAAGAGCACTTCAGGAGCGTGCCAGTTTCGGGTCAATCCCTAATTTCCTGGCACTCAAAGAAGCAAAACTCAGTAGCTCTATCAACTGCCGAAGCTGAGTACATTGCAGCAGGAGCATGCTTTGCACAGATTCTATGGATAAAGCAACACTTGAGAGATCTTGGACTTGCCTTCAAATCAGTTCCAATCAAGTGCGATAATCAAAGTGCAATCAGCATCACCAAAAATCCAGTTCAGCACTCAAAAACAAAACACATTGAGGTCAGGTATCATTTCTTAAGAGACCATTATGAGAAAGGTGATATTGAACTTGAGTTCATTCCTACTAATCTTCAATTAGCTAATATCTTTACTAAGCCTCTTGGTGAAGATCAGTTTTGTTTTATTCGGAATGAGCTTGGTATGTTAAATGCATAATCGTGTGCTTTCTTATGTGAAAATATTCATTGCATGATTATGAGTTATGTGCGTTCAAATCGTTAATAACCATTAGTTCAATTGATTCAGTGATACTGAGCCGATAGTTATTATTTGTGTGAAATTTCTGAGGCACTCAGAAAACTTAGCTGAGTCAGACTCGGATTTTTGAGAAAAATGGACATCAAATCTCTGGAATCATCTCTAGATAAGTGGACAATTTCAGAATTTTTTTCAAAATTTTTTTCTCTCTCGCGAACTGTGATCAAACGCTAGCCGTTGGTTTTCAAACCGATAGAATCCTAACCGTTGAAGAAGAGAACCGTCACACCGGTCTAAGGTGACTGATGGACGAGCCGAGTCAGAACGGATAGTTGAAGGACGTTTATTTTTCTATAAAAGTGTCTATTCGCCTTCGTCTCGTTACTTTACATTTACTCTCTCTCTCGAAAACGAAACTTCTCGCGCAAGCTCTCTACGTCTACAGTGATCTATGGACATTTTCAAGCAGCGTGAAGCTCATCTTAAGTAAGCTCGACTGCTCTCAACTCTTTCTTCTACTCCTTTTCTTTCACTCTCGGTGACCTACTCTCTTCTACTCTCTTTCTCCAAGTTTCACTTCTCTCTACTCTTCTGCACAAAATGCCTAAGAGAGGTTCTCACCCTGACTTTCTTGGCTCTTCTTCGAAGAAGCCACGCACAAAAAGCCAAGAAGGCTCTTCATCTTCTAAACCAGTTGTCACCCAGCATCTCATGCTGGACGACAAGTTCTTCCCAACCACAAAATTCTCGTGGTTGGCTCACATCCAAACCACTTGTGTTTATAATTTTCTTTGTTTCAGTGAGTTCATTTATCCTGAACTCGTTTCTGAGTTCTACACTCACCTCACTAGCTCTGAAGGTGTCCTAACCTCCAGGGTTCAGAACGTTACCGTTCGGATAAACACCTCTCTCCTCCATCGTCTGTTCAAGGTTTCTTCTCTTTTCTTGAACAGCAACCCCATTCCTTTCACTGAAGTCGCTGATGACTTCTTTGAAAAATACGCCAAAGAGTTCCCTGAGTCAAGGAAAAACTTTTCAGTGACTCAACTCAAGTCAGAAGCACGTCTTCTCTGCTTCCTGCTGATGAGAACCTTTTTGTCTCAACATTCCAGTAAGGAGAACCCCAACTCCAAGCACTTAAAACCTCTTCCCTTCTATCATTGAGCAGATGGCAACTATGCCAGCTTAACTTCAAAATAAGAAGAACACCCCTCTTCCCTTCGGTGCTCTTCTCACCCAAGTTTTCAAACAATTCAAAGTTCCTCTCCCCTCAGACCCCAACGCTGTCTCTCGAGGCTGCCGTTGTGGTCGGCAAAAAGGAACTTCAGGGGTACGGGTACCAGGAGACTCAACCTGGTATCTGGGTACACCACTCAGAGATGAGACCTCCTTCTCCGCCTCAGACTCAGAAAGAAACCCCTCTCTGTAATGCCCCGACCTTAAACCAATACAATAACAAAAATTAATAAATATTAATGAGCGCATGCACTTCAATTCACACTTTTGTTTCTCATCATATATATATATATATATATATATATATTCTGTACTTGTACAAGTAACCATTTTATGTGTTGCAGGACTCGGATCATTATAACGACGCTTGGCCAAAAATAAGTAAATAAATAAATAAGCAAATAAAGTTTTCTTTGTGGTGATTCAAGAAATAATAATAATAATAATAATAATAATAATAATAATAATAATAATAATAATAATAATAATAATAATAATAATAATTCATACACCTAAAGTTTATAATAATTATTCAAGTCGGGAATTCATAAAACCGACATTCTTTTGACTTGGGCTTGACTATTAGGGTAATGGGCTTGAGGAGAGTGAAGGGCCCAATAACCAAGCAAATGAAAAATAAAAAAATAAAAAAATAGGGAGCTGGTTTCAGATTCAAGAGAGAGATTTCTGATTCAAAATGTTCCCTATTTAAACCCCCAAGCACCTCAAAAACCCCACCTTCATCATTGTTTCCCTTCCCAACAAAACTCACCTCCCTCACTTAACCCCCTCCACTGTCCAGCCAGACTGACCACCACCACCACCACCAGCAGCTCCTCCGGTCACCATCACTGGAGCCACCAGCCGCCGGCTACCGCGAAGCCAGCCACCACTGCTGCTGCTGTGCTCTGCTGCACCTGCCGCCTGCTGCTGTACCTGCCGCCAGGCCAGTCGCCAGTCGTCAGCGGTCGCTGCCTGCTGCCGCCGCCAGTTGTCGCCGCCAACCACCGCAGCCACCGGAGCTCCGATTAGCCACCTCATTCCACCATAAAACCCTCATTTTCTTGTGAGTTTGGGTAAAAACCTCAACCTTCAATTAATTAATTCCTTTAATTTTTAGAAATAATTAGTTAGAGGTTGCATGCAAAGGATTATTGTGAAAAAAAATCAGATTACATAGTTAGTATTATGCTTTTGGGAATCGTCGATTGGAAACGTTAACTCGGGTTGCCCCAAATCTTGGTATGAGAAGTGATTATCTTGCATGTGCTTTTAATGGGTTTTAGTGGGCTAATATAATACTTAAAATGATGGAAAATGTGCAAAGTAAACATTTCATAGAGATATTACAAGACAAAAAAATTCGTAGAGCATAAGAAAGTAGAGTTGGAAGACTCTGCCAACCACCACAGGTGCCCCCTCAGCCTGTGGGACAGACCGTGGTGGCCAGCAGTGAGTTAATTGACCCAGAACACCCACCACGAGTGCTCCCACAGGCCGTGGGATAACCCGTGGTGGCCACCAGAAGTCCCCACTGACCGTGGGAAGGTCCTTGATGACCTCTAGAACCGGCTATTGACCCCCACCAGCCGTGGGGAGGTCCGTGATGACTTCCAAAGCAAAGGAAACTTAGTTTTCATGATGACTCGAGTTTATTAGAAAATTTTGAAGGAAGAGATTAACTAAAGTGGGCATGCATGTTGTGCTATGAGGATATAGAATAAAATTGTGAATTGAGGAGAATATGTAAGTTGAATGATTGTAAGAAGTTGAAGACAATGAGTGATTTTGGGAAGATTAAAGAAAATAAGTCATTTTGATGGTTGAAGGAAAGAAGTGATTTTTGCCTTCATAAATTCATCTAATCATGAGAAGTTACCAACAAAAAGGAAATAATGTAAATCATAACAATAGTAATAACAATAGCGATGACAATAATAACGATAATAAATTTAATTACTAAGAGTATCGAACCTATTAATGAAACACTTTATTTTGTTAAGGCATCCACGTCGTTCATCCGAGTCAGCAACTTCAAAGGAATCAGAAGGACTAATTCCATGATTTAAGGTACGTTTATTGCTTGTACCTTACGAAAACCCATATGTTTATACATAACAATATCAAATGGTTTGCTTAATGAAATGAACCATTTCAAATATTATTTGTCACCTAATTATGTGGCCCGCCCCATATCAATCATGTTATCATGATCATATCATATCATATATATTTGGCCATTATCAACCAGACTTTGCCGATCGGTTTGGGTATGCGCATATTTAGGGAAACCGATGATCGTAAGGAGCCACTCAGATAATAAATGAATAATTGTTTTACTATCTTCTTCCCGTCTGATTTATAAATGAATTGAAATGCATGCGCTCAAATATATATCTTCACCTAATTATTTACAGTACATGGATAAGCGTATTGAGCTTTGGCTCATTATTTCAAAATGTTTTATCTGTTTTGTTTTAGGTCAAGCTACTCCAGAAGGGAGCAAGAAGTAGGGTTGTCTACTGGCCGAAGTGTCTTAGGGGCTCACAGTGGTGGTGACATGTCGTGTCTTGAGTTATTTTGGTTGTGTTTTAAGTCATTACCCTAACGGCATGTATTTTATTTTCTCCACTTATATTGTTTTCGTCGGACGTTTTACTTTCGAATTCAGACCTTATCAAGTATTGTACGTAATCTATCTGATTGTTGCCTTGTTCCTTGTTTGGAATGGCGGTAACGCCTCTAACCTATATTTCCGCTGCGTTAATTACTAGTTAATAAGTCCTTAGGATTAACCTGGTGATTACGGGGTTTGGGGGCGTTACACACTCTCTCTCCCTGCCCCACCTGGCGGTGCCTCCACCTCAGGTGTTTCCAAGTCTCTCTCCTCCATTTTGTCCTCTGCTTTCCTGGATAAAATTAATTCTGTGTCCTCAGATTTCAAGGACATGCTCCGGTCATTCAAGACTGTTTATCAGTCTATGGCCATCAACCAAAAAACAGCCCAGTCTCAAATTTGAGAGCAGCAAGAACTGGTTCTTGAGATGAAGGGATTGGTGAAGGAGCAAAAGGAGCTGATCGAGCTCCTCCAGGAGAGAAGGTCCAAGGCGGCTCAGGACCATGGCGACTCGGACACATCTGAAGCATCCTCGAGCCCGGCCATGACCTCCTCGAAAGCGGGGAGAACGGAGAAGAAGAACAAGAAGAAGCAGCCACAGAGGAGCCTGCGACCGAGGCAGCTCCTTCTGGGCAAGGGGAGCAGCAAAAGAAGAAGAAGGTGGGCCAGCTGAGGGTCAGAAAGCTCCTCAAGCTCGACTCGAAGTACTCAGCTCGGACAGCAGTCCGGGTGAGTCGAAGACCTAGCTGAAGGACAAACCGCAGCAGGTCAGCGTGAGCGGACCCCTCCAGCTACCGAGGTCCACAGGGAGGAGCCTCTAGATCCTCTCGTTCTGGGTCAGCCACTCAGAGCTGAGCCCTTGACGGCCATCCCGGTTCTCGCTCCGCCGTGCTCAAGCACATCGTCAAGATCCTACCAGCGCTGGCTTACCTCTCGCCCTTCCTCTTCCACTCGGACAACCACCTCTCCTTCTTAGGCGGACACCATGCACTCGTGTCACAATTCCACAGTCTGCCGATTCTTCTTCTTCCTGAAAATTTCTTTCTCTTATACTTTTTTTTTGTCCAGACATTAAATATGTACTACTTGTTGTATTCTTCCCATTTTTTTGCGTTTTTGCTGAAAGACAAAGGGGAGAATATCGATAGAAAAATTTGTTGTCTTGTTTAGGGAGTTTCTCTCTCTCTCTCTCTCTATATGAATTTTCTTCAATGAATTAATGCTTTCTCTTCAAATTCTCTGAGTTCATTGTTTATTGTAAACATTTTCTGAGTTATCATCATTTCATTTGATGAGTGTATTCTTTATGATATGATACTTTAAGCTTGCTTTACTTGTCTTATCTTCTGCGCAAGTATTCAAAAACAGATCTTTATCACTAACAAAAGTTTCTGTCTAAGTATGGAATGCCTTTCATCAAAAGGGGAGATTGAAGACTCGGACTTTACTCCGCACATTTCTGAGTTCTATCAAAGGAATCAGGTATAAGAATTTCTCACTTATAGAGTTTTGATTCCAAGGCATTCTCTGTACCTTAGAAACTTTTCTAAGTGATATAGCATTTTCTCTAAGTGATATGGCATTTACTTCATGTATTTTTGCTTGTCTCTAAGTGACTCAGAAAACAGATATGCACTCACACTGTCTCACTCGGTTCCGAGTCCCTCATCACTTAGAATTATCACATGTTGAAATGACTAGTATTTCGTTTAACCGCACTCAGGTCTGACTTCATGTTATAAGTCTTATGCTGTTATAGTCAGCGCTTCTAGTCCGAACTATGATTAGTCTAGATCAAGTTTATTTCACTCGATGTTCTTTTATATAACTTGATTCTCGGTTAGACTAACTCAGATGGAATTTTGAGTTTCATGGATATTAGACTCAGAAAATTTCATTCCCTTTCCGACTCAGATAATTAGTCACTTAATTATCTTAATTATTTTATTATCTGTGTCTAATCTTGGACCAAAGTATTTTATACTTTGAGAACCAATTTGATTTACTTTTGTAGGTTATTCAAACAAGGATACACTTTTTGAAATACAAAAGTAACCGGCTTCAAAACGTCAAATCACCAGCGAGACAAGGCTTTTCCTATTCTCCGACCTAGCCCCAAAAGATCGTGTCGGGGCTGTCTGTTTCCAAATCTGGAAAACTGCAATGCCAAGCTTAACGGTGGTTTCCACCTTATCTTTCGAGACACCGCCAGTGGTTTTGGGACTTCCAAAGGAGTTAAGAACCGTTGTCCAACGTTCATATCTCAACTGATACTTTCTGAGTGACTTAGAAAGTGCTTAACAAAGGTCACAAAGGACTCTCGATCAGAAGGACTCAACGGCTACTCTGCCTGGTCATCTATAAAAGGAAGCCAACTCTCAAGACTTGAAGATTGCCGAACCTATTGTTAATACATATACTTGAGAAAAGTCATTGTATTCATTCTCAATTTTCTACTTACAAGTCCCACTCGTAATTCATTATATTCTGAGTTGTAAGGTCTTGTACTTAGTTACAAACACTCTCTTCTTACTTTCTAAGTAAGGTCCCTTGACTGAGCTGCAAGGGTTAACTCAGCTCAGTTGTCCCTAGGTGTAAGGGTGATCTCAGCTAGGAAGTACTAGATCGAGATAAGGGAATTTCTGAGTTCAGGAAAAACTTGTAAAGAGTTGTTTAAGGGAGCAACTCAGGTTCAGTCGATCTACAGTATTTTGTGGACTCAAAATAGTGGATTTGACTTCGTGCTTGGATTAGCACGGTCCGTGGTTTTCTGCCCCAGGAGGGTTTCCACGTACTTTCTATGTTTGCACTTTCCGAGTACATTCTAGACTCGGACGCATTAAAAGCTTCAGCTTTATCTCGCTTCTTTACTCCTCACTGCTATTCCGAGCTCATACTTTTCTGACCTCATTCGGACTCGGAATCTGTTTCGTTTGTCTTCTGCTCAAAAGAGTTTGATTTTCAGAAAAGTCTTCCATCACCCTATTCACCCCCTCTAGGGTGACTTAGTCTCTCCCGAGCAAACCCTCAACAACGTTAATTCATCTTTCTAAGTCAGCATGTTTGTTTGAGAATTATTTGTCCAGATCAAGTACGTATACTCTAATGTGTTCACACTTATAACTTGATTTTTCTTAGGACTGACTCTGATGGAATTTGAGTATAATGAATATTAGACTTAGAAAATTCCACTCTTCTAGGCCTGAGATAATAATGGACTTAAGTATCTTAATTAAATTATTATATGTCCCTAAACTTGGAGCAAAGTATTTTATAATTTGAGAACCAAAATGATTTACTTTTGTAGGTTATCCAAACGAGGTTATCTTATTTTTGAATTACAAAAGTAACTGATTTCAAGCTGTCAATCACCAGCGAGATAAGGCTTTTCTACTTCGAACAAGGCCCGGAAGCTGTGTAAGGGTTGTTTGTTTCCAAAACTAGAAAACTTTAACGCTAAGCTCAACGGTAGTTTCCACCTTACTTTTCAGACATTACCAGCTGATTGGAGCACCTTGAGAAGCCAAGAGCCGTTGCACAACGTTCACATCTTAACGGATCTTTTCGAGCGACTCGAAGAACTGTTACAACTGTCAAAAAGGACTTTTGTTCAAAAATTAGTCACAATGGCTAATCTGCTTGGCCATCTATAAATAGAAGCCAACTCTCAAGACTTGACGATTGCTGGAATTATTGTTGATACACATTACTTAAGCAAAAGTCATTGTATTCATACTCAATCTTCTATTTACAACTCCCAGCTTGTAGTTCATACTTTCTGAGTTGTAAAGTCTTGTATTTAGTTACATACTTGTTTCTTACTTTCGAGTAAGGTCACTTGACTGAGCTGTAAGGGTTAACTCAACTTAGTTGTCCCTAACTGTAAAGGTTATCTCAGTTAGAAAATACTAGATTAGATAAGAGAATATTTGAGTCTAGGAAAATTCTATAAGGAATTGTTTAAGGGAGCAATTCTAGTTGAGTCGATCTGCTGTATTTTGTGGATTCAAAATAGTGGATTTGACTTGGTGATTGGACTAGCACTGTTCGTGGTTTTCTACCCCGGGAGGGTTTCCATGCATATTTGAGTTTACATTTTTCTGAGTCCAATCGAGACTTAGATTGTCTTGATTACTCTTTTCAAGTTTAAATCTTCCAAGTTTGTTAAAATTTCCTCATTACCCTATTCACCCGCCCTCTAGGGTGACTAAGACTCTCCAAGAGCAAACCTTCAATTGGTATCAAAGCCTAACCTTTCAGAAAGGGTCTAACAACCTAAAGGTTTAAAGATCAGATGGTTCATAACAAGGAGAGTTCGATGAAGGAAGATCTTCCAGCACACCACCTAAGTTCAAAGGTTCAAATTTCGTGCACTAGAAGAAGCTAATGGAATATTTTCTGCTGGACAATGATGAAGATGTCCGGAATATCATACAAGAAGGCAATTACATTCCAATGAAGATGGAAGATACAAGACTCGTGCCAAAAGCAAAGTTCGAGTACACCACTAAAGAATCAGAAAAGTTCAGAAATAAATTTAAAGCAATGAACATTATGATGTGTGGCATTAACTTAGAAGAATACAATAGAGTGTCGGATTGTGACACAACTAAAGATGTGTGGGACACTCTTGTCAACACATATGAAGGAACAAGCCAAGTGAGACAAGCGAAGATAGGTCAATATCTTTACAAATATGAGCTATTTAAGATGGAGCTAGAAGAAAACATCACTAAGATGTTTATACGCTTCACTGAGATTACAAACAATCTCAAATCTCTAGGTAGAAAGATTTCCCATGAAGAAATGTGCAGAAAAATTCTAAGAAGTTTACCAAAGAGAAGATGGGGGTCCCAAGGTGACAGCCATTGAGGAAGTTCAGAATCTCTCTCAATTAAAGTCGAGACGAACTGATTGGGAGGTTACTTACCTATGAAATCCATCTGGAAGAAGAGGATGCCGAGGTCGGCACCAAAAAGAACATTGCGTTGAAAGCCTCAAAAGCACAGGAGAAAATCTGAGTTCTTCGATTTAGAAGAAGATCCCATGATACTCATTGCTCTAGGCTTCAAAAGAATGATGAAGCATAAGAAATAGGATAAGAGGCCAAGGGAAGAGTTCTACAAGAAAGATAAGAAGGACAGAAAAGGTAAACATTCCTCTCCTACAAAGTTATCTTTAACTAAGAACTCGGCTCGTTTTGAATGTGACAGCAAAGATCACATAGTCAAAGACTGTCTAAGGAGAAAGAGGGATAGAAAGAAGAAGAATGCTATGATGGCCACATGGAGTGATGAAGACTCATTTGAAGAAGATGAAGATTCGATGACTCAAAGTGTCCGATGGAACTAACATACTCGGAAGCTGAATCCGAGTCGGACTCGATAACCGAGACATTAAGGAGACAAATCCTTAGGAGGTAATAGAATAATTTCTTAAGTTCTCCATAGTTGATTTAGGAGGTAATAGAATACTTTCATAAGTTCTCCGAAGTTGATTTAGCTAAATATATTTATACTTTGGAAGAAAAGTCCAATTCTCATTCTTCTCAATTCAAAAACAACTTAAGTCTCTTACTTCGAGCGCATTGGTTTGAAAAATGAATTGGAAAAACTGAGACTTACTCTAAGAGAACTCAAGACTAGTACTCAAGCTAATGAGACTGAGTCTAAGACACTCGAAGAGAAAATGAGCATCTGAAACAAAAGCTCAATGAGTCTGAAGAGCTTGTTTTAAAATTTACTCAAGCTCGAAAAAGCTTGACATGCTTTTAGGTTCTCAATGTGTCTCCTTCAGGAAAGAAGGACTTGGTTTTAACAAAGAGGAGAAATCTAATTCCTACTCAAACCTTTTCAAAAATGGTTCTAGAACTGTGAAGTTCAGGAAGGCTGAGCATGGTCCTATTCATAAAAATGAAACGAGGACTGAGCCCGGACCAGCCTACAAGAAAATGCCTTCTCCACCTGCTTATAAAAGAAAAGATTTCCAAAAGAAAGAGACACCGACTCGGTTTTGAAAAGGAAGACTCGAGAATCGGACCAAACCCAAAGTAATTCGAATCTGGGTTCCGAAGAGTCTTCTTCCTCGAAAAGGACCACAACAATAAAGGGAGTTACTGGGTTCATTAGAAGAAGTGAGAAGGGTTCGTCTGCATTTCGACTTGCAGGTAACTCGAGAAAAGACAAAAGGTCATTGGTACCTAGACAGTGGATGCTCACCCCACATGTCGGGAGATTCAAGACTCTTTTCTGAGTTAGAAGATTACAAAGGAGGCAAAGTCAATTTTGGAGATGACAGATAGTTGGAATAGGCAAGATTGGGAAAGGAGACGACCTGGTCAGCCCAGTCTATCTTGTCAAGGGATTAAAGTACAATTTACTTAGCATCTCTCAACCATGTGACAAAGGTCAAGAGGTAAGGTTCACTCGGACAAATTGCTATATCTCGATGCAACCACCAAAGAGACTAAGCTCTTAGGTAAGAGATCAGGTAATACAATTTGTGAAGCATGCACAAAAGGGAAACAAGTTAGATCATCTTTCAAATCTCTCAAAACTGTTCCACATCCAAAGTGCTTGAAATGTTGCATATGGATTTATGTGGTGAAATCCACGTAAACGAGTCTCGGAGGTAAATCTTATGTACTTGTGATTATTGATGACTACTCACAATTTACCTATGTGTGTTTTCTTAAGCACAAAAATGAAGCTTTCAAAGAGTTCGAGTAAGCTCTGCAGGAAAATTCAAGTAGAGTCTCGGACTCAGATTAGAAGAATTCGAACCGACCATGGAAGGGAGTTCGACTACTCGGAATTTGCAGAGTTCCGAGATAAGAATGGTATCTTCCACAATTTCTCAGCACCCAAAACTCCTCAACAGAATGGGGTAGTGGAGAGAAAGAACAGAACTCTTGAAGAAATAGGAAGGACAATGATGATTGAACACGATCTACCTTACTATTTCTAGGCTGAGGCGATCAACACAGACAAACTACACACTCGAGTAGATGCCTCATCACACCCATTTTGAAGAAAACTCTATACGAGCTCTACAAGGGAAAGAAACGCAACATCTCATACTCCAAGCTATTCGGATGTAATTGCTATGTTCACAATAATGGTAAGGATCACCCGACCAAGTTTTATGCTCGGTCGGATGAAGGTATCTTTCGTGGTTACTCATCTCATAGTAAGGCTTATCGCATTTTCAATAAAAAAACTAACAAAGTGGAAGAAGGCCTCTACGTTATTTTTGATGAGATTGATAAGGGAAAACCAAGTGAATCAACATTCCTATATCCGAAACTCGGTTGAGATGAAGATGATCTTATTGAAGCTGAGCTCGGACAGAGTCAAAGAAAGCAGCTCGGAATGAGGCAGCTCGAATATCATGACTCGGATCGAATGAGCTTAAGAGCCAACTCAGAATGCTGAAGGTCAAATAGATGAGCAAGCTCAATTAAATCAGATCACTCGAAGATCAACCAGTTCAACCCTCAAATCTGGTGAAGCGGAGAATAGGTAGAGCATTCAAATATAATTCGAGCCACCCACTCGAGAACATATTGTCCGACATCAACACTAGGGTAAGAACTCACTCTTCTTTGCAAAATCTGTGTGCATTCACTGCATTCATATCATTAACTCGAACCCGAAATGCACTAGAGGCCCTAAATGAACCTGAATGGGTAGAGGCCATGCAAGAGGAACTTAATCAATTTGAGAGAAACCAAGTCTAGACCTTGACCAAACGACCTTTTGACTACCCAGTCATAGGAACCAAATGGGTTTTCAAGAACAAAATGGATGAGGATGGGTTGGTAGTCGAAATAAGGCTAGACTTGTAGCTCAAGGTTACAATCAAGAAGAAGGAATTGATTGTAGGGAAACCTTTGCACCAGTTGCTAGGATTGAAGCAATTAAAATCCTGTTGGCATTTGTATCAAGCATGAATATTAAATTGTATCAAATGGATGTCAAATGGGCTTTTCCGAATGGTTTTTATTTAAGAGGAAGTCTATGTTGAGCAACCCCTAGAATTGAAAACTCAGAATTTCCTAATCATGTTTTCAAGTTGCAAAAGGCTCTTTATGGTCTTAAATAAGCTCCTAAAGCTTGGTATGAAAGACTGAGCAGCTTCTTGGTTGAAAATAATTTCAAAAGAGGTCGGACGATATTAACACTTGCACTGACCTAATTAATATGTCTTTTACAACATTGGTTACAATATTTCCCGGAAAGAAGCCACCCACTCCCTATACGGACGAAGTGCTCAACGAATTATAACAAGGTTGGGTAGAGTTTGTGAAGACTCGGACGTTATACTTATACTTTTCGAGTACCATCGAGGAATCGGGTATAAGACTTCATCTCTTATAGGGTTTTGATTTCAGGTCATTCCATGTGCCTTAGAAGCGTTTCTTAGTAATATAACATTTTCTCCGAGTGTTATAGAAACTATTATATATGTTTACGCTTGACTCGATTGACTCGTAAAGCATACTTCTACATGCCACTTCACACTCGGTTCCGAGTCACTTAACACTCGGATATATCGCATGTTCAAACACTTTATTTCACGCACATAAACTCAGGTCCGACTTCGTGTTCCAAGAATTACATTGTTAATTCATTCTTCTAAGTCAGCATATTTTGTTTGAATTGAAGACTCGGACGTCTGCTCAATATTCTTCGAGTCATGCAAAAGGAATCAGGTATAACGATTCTATACATGTAGAGTTTTGATTCCAAGGCATTCTCTCGTGTCTTAGAAACTTACTTGAGTAAAATAGTATTTTCTCTAAGTGATTCGGCCCTCACTTATCTCTTTTATCACTTTTTAGTTAGCGACTCGAAAACTGGTTCTTTATTCCGAGTCCACTTTCACTCAGATTAATCGCATTTTGAATATACCAGTATTCCGCCGTTTCTCACTCGGAATCTAACTTATGGTTATCTATTCTATCGTTTGCATAGTCGGCATTCGTAGTTTATTTCATGCTTAGTCTATATCAAGCTTTTCCCACTCGATATTCGTTATAGAACTTGATTCCTCGCATAAGACTAAGTCAGATGGAATTCCGAGTATCATGGTTATTAGACTCGAAAATTCCATTTCTTTTCCGACTCGGATAATCAATTACGTAATTATCATAATTATTTTTATTATCTCGTGTCTAACCTTGGACCAAAGTATTTTATACTTTGAGAACCGAAGGTGTTTTACTTTTGTAGGTTATTCAATCGAGGATATCTTTTCAAACTACAAAAGTAGCCTAGCTTCAAAACGTCAAATCACCAGCGAGATATGGCTTTTCACCTCCCCGCTTTAGTCCCGGAAGATTGTGTCGAAGCCGTCCGCTTCTATATCCGAAAACCGGAACACTAAGCCTAACGGTGGTTTCCACCTCATTTTTCAAGACACAACCGATGGTTTTGGGACTTCCAAGAGAGTTAAACCGTTGTCCAATGTCCATATTTCAACGGATACTTTCCGAGTGACTCGGAAAGCCATTATCAACGGTCACGAGAGGACTCTCGGTCAGCGAGATAAAGATAACAGCTACTCTGCTTGGTTATCTATAAATAGAAGCCACTTCACAAGACATGAAGGTTGCCGAAAATATTGTTTATACACATACTTGCTCAAAGTTATTGTATTTAATTTCAATCTTCAACTTACAACTCCCATTCCGTAATTCATTACTCTCCGAGTTGTAAGGTCTTGTACTTAGTTACAAACTCTTCTTACATTCTTTGTAAGGTCCCTTGACTAAGCTGTAAAGGTTAACTCAACTTAGTTGTCCCTAGCTGTAAGGGTTATCTCGGCTAGGAAGTACTAGATCGGATAAGGTAACTTCGAGTCTAGGAAAACTTGTATAGAGTTGTCCAAGGGAGTAACTCGGGTTCGATCAGTTCACGGTATTTTGTGGACTCAAAATAGTGGATTTGACTTCGTGTCCGGATTGACACGGGCCGTGGTTTTCTGCCCCGGGAGGGTTTCCACGTAAAATCTCTGTGTTCTCTTTCCGAGTTCATTCTAGACTCGCAGCGACCTAACTCGCTCTTGTTTCTTCCGATTCATTGCTTTCGAGTCCAATCTTTTCGACCTCGTGTTTAGACTCGAAACTGTCTTTGCCTCTTTTCTCGTCAAAAGAGTGTGTTTTCGCGAAGAATTTTCTATCACCCTATTCACCCCCTCTAGGGTGACTCGGACTCTCCCCGAGCAAACCTTCATGAACCTTGTTTAGTCTAGATCAAGTTTGTTTACTCCGATATTCTTTATCTAACTTGATTCTCTTTTAGATCGACTCGGATGGAATTTGAGCCTCATGGATATTAGACTCAGAAAATTCCATTTCTTTTCGACTCGAGATAATTAGTCACTTAATTATCTTAATTACGTTATTATCTCGTGTCTAATCTTGGACCAAAGTATTTTATACTTTGAGAACAAAATTGATTTACTTTTGTAGGTTATTCAAACGAGGCTATCCTATTTTTGAATTGCAAAAGTAACCGGCTTTAAAATGTCAAATCACCAGCAGACAAGGTTTTTGCACCTCCGACCTAGCCCCAAACATTGTGTCGGGGTTGTCTGTTTCCAAAACTGGAAAACTACAACACTAAGCTCTACGGTGGTTTCCACCTTACTTTCAAAGACACCACCATTGGTTTTGGGACTTCGAAAGGAGTCAAGAGCCGTTGCCCAACGTTCATATCTCAACGGATATTTTTGAGTGACTTAGAAAATCCATTACAACGGTCACAAGGGACTTCTAGTCGGAAGATGGACATAATGGCTAAGCTGCTTAGTCATCTATAAATAGAAGCCAACTTCCAACACTTGAAGATTGCTCGAACCAATTGTTAATACACATACTTGAGCAAAAGTCATTGTATTCATTCTCAATCTTCTTACGATAACTCCAATTCCGTATTCATTATTTCTCCGAGTTGTAAGGTCTTGTACTCGATTACAAACACTCTTTCTTACTCTCTAAGTAAGGTCCCTTGACCGAGCTGTAAGGGTTAACTCGGCTCGATTGTCCCTAACTCGTAAGGGTGATCTCAGTTAGGAAGTGCTAGGTCAGATAAGGTAATTTCGAGTCTAGGAAATACTTGTGAGGAGTTGTCTAAGGGAGCAACTCGGGTTGAGTTAGTCTACTGAATTTTGTGGACTCAAAATAGTGGATTTGACTTCGTGCTTGGATTAGCACGAGTCCGTGGTTTTCTCGCCCGGGAGGGTTTCCACGTACTTTCGAGTTATTACTTCTCTGAGTGCATTTTAGACTCAGACTGTTTCAAAGTTCTGTTTAATCTGTTTCTTCACTCTTCACTGAATTCTAAGTTAGTACTTTTCCGAGCTCATCCTTGACTCTAGCTCACCTCGATTCATATCTATTTTAAATTTGAAGTAAATTTCTTCATCACCCTATTCACCCCCTCTAGGGTGACTTAGCCTCTCCCACAACAAACCTTTAATTGGCATCGAGCCTAGCCTTTCGGAAAGTATCTAACCATGCAAAGGTTTAAAGATCAAATGGCTTAAAACAACGGAGAGTTCGATGAAGGAAGATCTTCCAGTAGACCACCAAAGTTCAAAGGATCTAACTTCGTGCATTGGAAGAAACTCATGGAATGTTTCCTGCTAGATCACGATGAGGATGTCCGGAACATCATACAAGTTGGCAACTACATTCCCATGAAGACGGAAGAAACAAGACTCGTACCTAAGACAAAGGCCAAGTTCACTGTTGATGAAGTAGAAAAGTTCGAAAGAACTTCAAGGCAATGAACATTCCGATATGCACCATCAGCTCGGAAGAATACAACCGAGTATCCGCCTGTGATACAGTCAAAGAAGTATGGGACACGCTGGTCAACACCTATGAAGGCAAAAGCCAGGTCGGACAAGCGAAGATAAGCCAATATCTTCATAAGTATGAGCTGTTCAAGATGGAGCCGAAGAAAACATCACTCAGATGTTCATTCGCTTTACCGAGATTACCAACAATCTCAAATCTCTGGGTAAAAAGATTTCCCACGAGGAAATGTGCAAAAAGATACTCGAAGCCTACCAAGAAAAGATGGGGTCCCAAAGTGACAGCTATCGAAGAGGCTCGGAACTTGTCTCTACTAAAGCCAGATGAACTCATTGGGAAGCTTCTCACCCATGAGATCCACCTGGAAGAGGAGGATGCAGAGGTCAGCACCAAAAAGAATATTGTGCTGAAAGCCTCGTAAACTAGAGAAGCAGATCTAAGTTCTTCTGACTCAGAAAAGGATCCCATGGCACTTATCGCTAGAGAGAATGATGAAGCACAAGAGATGGGATAAGAAGCAAAGAGAAGAGTTCTATAAGAAAGACAAGAAGGATAGAAAAGGTAAATACTCTTCCCCTTCAAAGTTATCTTTGACTAAGAATTCTGGTCGTTTTGAATGTGGCAGTAAGGAACACATAGTCAAGGACTGTCCTAAGAGAAAAAGGGACAGAAGAAAGAAAAAGGGTATGATGGCCACATGGAGTGACGAGGACTCATCAGAAGATGACGAGGACTCGGATGACTCAAAGTGTCCGATGGCACTTTCCGACTCGAAGTGGAAACAGACTCGGACACGGATCAATCGGACAATGAGGAAGCAAATCCTCAAGAGGTGATTGAATACTTTCTTAAATTTTCCAAAGTTGATTTAGCCAAGTATATTTTCACTTTGGAGGAGAAGTCCAATTCTGATTCTTCTCATTTTAAAGAACAACTTGAGTCAATTTCTTCTGAGAGCATTTCTTTAAAACATGAGTTGGAAAAACTGAGACTTACACTCAGAGAACTCAAGACTAGTGCTCAATCCAATGAGACTGAGTCCGAGATACTCGGAAAAGAAAATGAGCAACTAAAGCAAAAGCTCAATGAGTCTTAAGATCTTGTTTTAAAGTTTACTCAAGGTCAGAAAAACCTTGATATGCTCTTGGGATCTCAATGTGTCTCCTTCGAAAAGAAGGTCTTGGTTTTAACAAAGAGGAGGAATCCAATTCCTACTCAGAGCTTTTCAAAAGGATTCCAGAACTGTAAAGTTCGAGAAGGCTGAGCACGGTCCCATTCATAAAAATGAAAGGAGGACTCGAGCCCGGACCAGCTTATAGGAGAAAATCATCTCCACCAGTTTATAAGAGAAAAGCTTTTCAAAAGAAAGCAGACATAGACTCAGTTCTCTAAATGGAAGACTCAGAATCGGACCAGACCCAAAGTCATTCAAATATGGGTTCCGAAGAGTCTTCTTCCTCGAAAAGGACCACAACAGAAAGGGAGTTACTCGGGTTCATTAGAAGAAGTGAGAAGGGTTAGTTTATCTCTGTTTTGCAGGTCACTCATAAAAGATCAAATGGGCATTGGTACCTTGACAGTGGATGCTCACGCCACATATCAGGAGATTCAGGACTCTTTTCTAAGTTAGAAGAGTACAAAGGAGGAAAAGTCACATTTGGAGATGACAGCAAAGGCAAGATAATTGGGATAGGCAAGATTGGAAAAGGAAGCAATCTGGTCAGCCCAAGTATACCTTGTCAAAGGGTTAAAGTACAACTTGCTTAGCATCTCTCAATTGTGTGATAAAGGTCAAGAGGTAAGATTCACTTAAACCAACTGTTTTATTTCTGATGACACTACCAAGGAGATCAAACTCTCGGGTAAGAGATCAGGTAACACTTACATTATTCCTCTTTCGACCCGAGTCAGAATTTATCTTGTTTAAAAGCATCACTTCTTGATGACTCATGGGCATGGCATTGTAGTTTAAGTCATGTTAGCGTGCATACTATTAATAAACCGGCATCTCATGGTTTAGTCAGAGGATTGCCTAATTGTGCTTTTAAGAAAAATAAAATTTGTGAAGCATGCACAAAAGGGAAACAAGTCAGATCATCTTTCAAATCTCTGAAGATAGTTTCCACATCCAAGGTGCTTGAAATGTTACATATGGACTTATGTGGTGAAATCCCTGTTAAGAGTCTTGGAGGTAAATCATATGTAGTGGTTATTGTTGATGATTACTCATGGGTGTGTTTTCTTAAGCACAAAAATGAAGCATTCAAAGAGTTCAACAAGCTCTGCAGAAAAATCCAAGTTGAGTCTCGGACTTAGATCCGGAGAATTCGAACCGACCATGGAAGGGAGTTCGACTACTCAAAATTTACAGAGTTTTGTGACAAGAATGGTATTTCCCACAACTTCTCAGCACCAAGAACTCCTCAACAAAATGGAGTAGTGGAGAGAAAGAACAGAACTCTTGAAGAAATAGCTAGGACAATTATGATTGAACATAATCTACCATACTATTTCGGGCCGAGGTACTAAACACCGCAAATTACACCTTGAATAGATGCCTCATCGGACCCATCCTGAAGAAAACAACATATGAGCTCTACAAAGGGAAGAAACCCAATATCTTATACTTCAAACCCTTTGGATGTAAGTGTTTTGTTCACAACAATGGTAAGGATCACCTGACCAAGTTTGATGCTTTGTTAAGCCGTATTTTATACGTATTTTTAGTAGTTATTTAGTTTATATTATATAGTTTATTTTATCTAATTTATTCTATTTTGTCTATTTATAGGTAATTATCGAATAAAGTGGGGAAGAGAAGAAAAGTCGTTAAAAGTGGATTTTTAGCTACCGACAAGCATCCAAGAAAATATATGAAGTCGGTCCATAAATATAATATGTAATAAAATATTAATTTTAGGATATTATATTTTAGGAAATCCTAATTGGAATAGAAAAGGAAACTTAGAAGAGAAGAAAGAGAAATAAACCCTAACTCTTTCACCCTATATATACTACTTATTATCATCATGGAGAGGGAGACCGAGGGAAGCCAACCACATACAGCTCCTGCACTCGCTGCTTGCTCACGTCCACTGCCCACACAAGCAGCCAGCCACCTAGCTACCCAGACCACCTCACGTTTTCTTGCTGCACCTGCTGCCCGGCCGCTCGCACTCGCTGCCCAGCCCGGCTCTGCACTTGCTGCCGTCCACCGAGTGCAGCCGCCCAGCCCATCGCTGTCTCGCCGCTGCTCCTGGCTCGCTGCTGCTGTCCGCTGCCCAGCCAAACACCATCCATCATCATCTTCTTCATCTTCTCGGGTCAAAGAAACTAATATCGGTAGTATAATTTAGTTTTGTAATTTTTATTAGAAAAGATTGAGTTTTTATTGATAGATTAATACTAAAGATGCTAGTTTTATTTAGTTTACATGTTTTAAATTACATGATGTGTGAGTAGTTTTTCTTATACTTAGTATAATCTCATTGAAGCCATGTTAAATTATTTATTTTGAAGCAAAGTTTTGATTTTTATTGTCTTATTGATTTGATCCATGATTCTATGATAATTTGTGTTTAATGTTTATGAATTTATGTCTAATTAATTAGAGTGCACGCTATTTAGTTTTATATAAATTCATGTGATAGTTTAGAGGGTTTAAGTACGTAATTGCTTGATCTTTTAGACATAAGTATCACCCTAGTTAATCATGGATGGCTCATACCCATCTCTTTTAATTAGGAAATTACCATAGATCCTTCTTAAATCAATTTGCTAGTAGATTGGTTATTAGGTGCTAGATGATGTTTTTCTAATACTTAATGCTCTAATTTGATTAAATTCTAGTGCTAGTGCTAAGGTTATCAATATTAGTAGGGTTTATATTAGGGCTAGGCCTAAGTAAACTAATAACTAAGGAAAAACGGGGAAGATCCGCTAGTGGTTGTCTTCTACAGCTTTAGCTCATGGGTAGATCAATTTGTGTGTTAATGATAAATAATAATTTGCATGGTGGATATAGATTATACTAAGTGTTTTTATAAATTTGATATCTTTGATAATTACTTGCTTGCCTTTTAGTTATTTTCTTGAGTTTATTAATTTTTATTCATAAAGTTATAGTCTTTTATTATCAATTTCATTAAACCCCTAAAGATCAGTATTTTAGGTTAGTTTTAGTAATTTTATTTTAATTTAACTTTGAGTCATTATATATTTTAATTTTCAGATTTAATTTTCTGTTAGTTTTTATTATTTTTGAGTCAGTTTGTTAGAAATTAGTTTAAAAATAGTTTCTTTTGTTATTTTTCGTGTTTTATTTTCTTTTAGGGTTTAGATAGAGTCCCAGTTTGCTGTGATTAAATTTTAGAATTTTTGGAATTAATTTGATATTTTTTCAGATTTAATTCTTGAATTTAATTACTGCAGGTTTTTAATAAAATAAATTCGTAAATTAGATTTTAAATTTTGTTTTTATATTTTTAGGGTCTGGTTAGGTTTAGAAAATTAGTATTATTATTCTGGGTAATTTTAGTATTTATTTTCGTAATTATTTTAGTGCAGAATATTATTTATTTAATTTTCTGTTTTAGAATTTATTTAATTTCTGCTTTAGTTTTCTTTTTTAATTATTCTGAAAAATTATAAAAAAACATTCCTGGGTTATTACAAGCTTTATATTTTGTCTGGAATATTTATTTATATTATTAGATAATTTTCTGTTATTTTTAGTTATTTAATTCTGAATTATTCTTCGTTTTAATTTTCTGTTTAAGTTTTTATTTGATTTTCTGTTTTAATTTTTCCAGAATTAATTAGGATAGTTTTGTTAAATTTAGATTATTAGAATAATAGTGCATAATCTCAGAAGTTTTTCTTAGAATTAACATTAGAAATTTAGTAGTTAAGTTGATTTGTTTGAATTTTATAAGGTAAATAACTAGAATAGTTAGTTTAATTAGATTGGAAGTTTGATTTTTTACAGTATCTTTCCTCGTGGATTCGATCCCTACTTACCCTTACTATATTGTTTATTATAAGCCTAAGTAGTGGTTTAATTTGTTGCTGTACGACAAGCTTAACATGCTTGGTCGGATGAAGGTATTTTTCTGGGTTATTCTTCTCATAGCAAAGCTTATCGTATTTTCGATAAAAGAACTAACAAAGTGGAAGAAAGTATCCACATTGTGTTTGATGAGATTGAACAGGAAAAGCCAAGTGAATCATCATTCTCGGGCCTAAAGCTCAGCAGAAATGATGATTGTGATGAAAATGAGCCTATCAGGAATCAAACCTAACCAGCCCGTAATGAAGTCACTTAGAACGAAGTGACTCAAAATGAGACAACTCAAGAACCCACTCAGAATGATGAAGGTCAAACTGTTGAACAAGTTCACTCGGAACAGCATCTCTGAAGATCAACCAATTCAGCCTACGGATCCGGTGAATCGGAGAACAAGTAGAGCATTTAAGTATGCTTCTAGTCATCCACTAGAAAACATATTATCCGATATCAACAGTGGGGTAAGAACTCATTCCTCTCTTCAGAATCTATGTTCATTCACTGCATTCATTTCATTAACTGAACCTAAAATGCACTACAGGCCCTAAATGAACCTGAATGGGTAGAGGCCATGCAAGAGGAACTTAATCAATTTGAAAGAAACCAAGTCTCGGACTCGACCAAATGACCTTCGACCACCCAGTCATAGGAACCAAATGGGTCTTCAAGAACAAACTGGATGAAGGTGGGTTGGTAGTCGAAACAAGGCTAGACTTGTGGCTCAAGGATACAATCAGGAAAGGATTGATTGTGGAGAAACCTTCGCACCTGTTGCCGAATTGAAGCCATTAGAATCCTGTTGGCATTTGCATCTAGCATGAACATCAAGTTATATCAAATGGATGTTAAGTGCGCTTTTCTTAATGGCTTTATCGAAGAGGAAGTCTATGTTGAGCAGCCCCTGGATTTGAAAACTCGGAATTTCCAAATCATGTTTTCAAACTTCAAAAGCTCTTTATGGTCTTAAACAAGCTCCGAGAGCTTGGTATGAAAGACTCGAGCAATTTCTTGGTTCAAAATGATTTTAGAAGTGGTCAGATTGACCAGACTCTCTTTATAAAAACTAAGGGGAAAGACTTTCTTATCGCTCGGATATATGTTGATGACATAATTTTTGGAGCTACTAATGAAATTCACGTGTCGAGATTTTTCCGAGTTAATGAGACAGAATTTCAAATGAGTATGGTGAGAGAACTTAATTTCTTCCTTGGTCTACAAATCAAGCAAGATAAAGATGGAATCTATGTCCATCAATCAAAGTACACCAAGGAGCTGCTGAAAAAGTATAAACTTCCGGATGCGAAGCATGCAAGCAACACCTATGAGCAGTAGCATAAAACTGGACTCGGACGAAAAAGGTAAAGCAATAGATCGAAGCTCTATCGAGGTATCATTGGATCTTTGCTATATCTTACTTCCAGTAGGCCAGATATAATGTTTAACGTCTGTTTATGCGCAAGATTCCAAGCTAATCCGAAAGAATTACATCTCACTGCGGTGAAGAGAATATTCAGATATCTTGCAGGGACTCGGAATTTAGGTCTATGGTACTCCGGAGACTCGAACCGACCCTCATTGGATACTCGGATGCTAATTACGCTGGATGCAAAGTTGATAGAAAGAGCACCTCAGGAGCTTGCCAATTTTGGGTCAATCCTTAATATCTTGGCAATCAAACAAGCAAAACTCAGTAGCTCTATCAACTACCGAGGCTGAGTATATTGCAGCTGGAGCATGTTGTGCTTAGATTTTGTGGATAAAGCAACACTTGAGAGATCTTGGACTTTCTTTCAAATCAGTTCAAATCAAGTGTGATAATCGGAGTGCAATTAGCATCACCAAAAATCCAGTTCAGCACTCAAAGACAAAACACATTGAGGTCAGTATCATTTCTTAAGAGACCATTCTAAGAAAGGTGATATTGAACTCGAATTCATTCCTACCAATCTTCAATTAGCTGATATGTTCACTAAACCACTTAGTGAGGATCGGTTTTGCTTCATTAGGAATGAACTTGGTATGTTAAATGCATAATTATGTGTTTTCTATGTGAAAATCTCATTGCATGATTATGTGATATGTGCTTACGATTCTTTAAATAACCATTAGTTCAATTGATCCATTGATACTAAGCTGATAGTTGTTATCTATTTCTAGTTTCTAAGTCACTCAAAAACTTAGCTGAGTCGGACTCGGACTTTTAGAAAAATGAACATCAAACTTCGAAATCATCTCTAGACAAGTGGAGAATTTCGAATTTATTTTCAAAATATTTAGTTTTCTCTCTCTCTCTCTCGCGCGCCGTGATCGGACAACTAGCCGTTGGAAGATAAAATGCTGGAATTCTAACCGTTGAGGAAGAGAACAGTCACACCGGTCCGAGGTGACCGCTGAAAGAGCCGAGTCGAACCGATACCGAAGGACGGATATTTTCTTATAAATAACACCTATTCTCCTTCATTTCTTTACTTTACTCTTCGCATACTCTCTCCCTCGAAATCAAATCCTCGTAAACAAGTGCTCTGTGATTGAAGAGACACCCAGCGATTTCAAGCTTCGTGAAGAACATCTCAAGTAAGCCCTATTGCTCACAAACTCTTTCTTCTTTTACTCTTTTATTTTTCTCTCTTTCACTCTCTTTGAGCTCCTCTTTTCTCCTCCCTCTCAAGCCTATCTACTCTCTCTTTTCTCCATCAAAAATGCCGAAAAGAGGTTCTCACCCTGATTTTCTTGGCTCGCCACCAAGAAACCCCGCACAAAAAGCCGGGAAGGCCCCTCAAATTCAAAACCTCTTGTCACCCAAGCACCTTGCACTCGGATGATGAATTCTTCCCAACCAAAAATTTTTGTGGTTGCCTCACATACAATCGACCGGGGTCTACAACTTTCTTTGTTTCAGCGAGTTCATCTATCGTGAACTCGTCTCTCGAGTTTTACACTCATCTTTCCAGCTCTAAGGGTATTCTAACCTCCAGAGTTCGTAACATCACTCGTTCGAATCAACATCGTCCTGTTTAAAGTATCTTCCTTTTTCTTGAACAGCAATCCAATACCTTTCAATGAGGTCACTGACGACTTCTTTGAAAAGTACTCCAAAGAGTTCCCCGGGTCATGCAAAAACTTTTCGTGACCCAACTAAAGTCGAAGCTCGTCTTCGTGTTTCTTGCTGATGAGAACCTTCTTCTCACAGCATTCCAACAAGGAGAACCCCAACTCCAAGCATCTTAAAGCTCTTTTAATATTCTAGAGGGCTACGAAGTAGACCTCTTTCCCGCTATCATTGAGCAGATGGCCGATGTGCCAGCTCGGACTCGTAACAAGAAGAACACCCCTCTTCCCTTCGAGTGCTCTTCTCACTCTTATTTTCAAACAGCTTCAAAGTTCCTCTTCCTCAAATTCGAACGCCGTTTCTAAGGCTACCATTGTAGTCGACAAGAAGGAACTTCTCGGCACGGATACTAGGAAACCAAACCCGGTGTCCGGATCCACAGCTCGAGCTAAGGCCACCCTCCTCGCCTCGGACTCGGACTCGAAATGCCTATGTCTTTTCCTCGCTCCACCTGGTGGCGCCTCCACCTCAGGTGCTTCTAAAACTCTTTCTTCCATTTTGTCCACCGCTTTCATGGACAAAATCTCTTCGTGTCCTTGGAACTCAAGGACCTTCTCCGGTCGATCAAGACTGTCTTCCAGTCTATTACCATTAACCGTAAAACCGTCCAATCTCAAATTCGAGAGCAGCAGGACGCGCTCCTTGAGATGAAGGCTCAGTAAAGGAGCAAAGGGAGCTTCTCGAGCTCTTTCAGGAGAGAACATCCAAGGCAGCTCGGGATCCGGGTAACTCAAACACCTCCGAGGAATCCTTGAGCCTCGCCAAGTCCTCTTCGTGACAGAGGAAAGGAAGAAGAAGAAGGAGAAGAAGCGGAGGAGCTCGCGGCTGAAGCAGCTCCTTCCGATCAAGGCGAGCCGAAGGACAAGGAGAACAAGAAGGACAAGGAGCAGCAATCGAGGGTCCGGGTGCTCTCGAAGCGCAATAAGAAGTGATCAGCTCGCATGGCAGTCCGAGTGGGTCGAAGAACTCGCTAACCAAGGACTCGTCGGCAGCAGAGTCGCCTGAGCACACCCCTCCAGGTCGTTGAGTTCCAAGAGGATGAGCCTCTAGACGACCTAGTTCCGGGTTAGCCACTCGTAACTAAGCCGCTACCAGAGATTCCTATACTTCCTCCGTCGCGCTCAAGCACATCGTCAAGATCTTATCAGCATCGACGCACCACTCGTCCTTCCTCCTCAACCCTAACTCGATCCATTCCCTCCTTAGTTTCTTAGTGTTTTATTTACAGTATTTCATGTTTTTCTCTTTTGTCCGGACATCAAATATGTACTTCTCGTTGTATTCTTCCCATTTTTTTGTTTTTGCTAAAAGGCAAGGGGAGAATAGATAAGAAAAATTTGTTGTCTTACTTAGGGGAGTCTCTCTCACCCTCTATAAATATTTTTTTTTGACGTTAATGAAGTAAATACATTTTATTAATAATTGTTGTCTATCCGGATTTATTTCTTTTCTTGCTCCGATAGCTATGAAATCTTAAGTTATTTTCTAAGCAAGTTTGCAAAATCAGATTTATATCACTAACAAAGTTTTTGTCTAAGTATGGAATGCCTTTCATCAAAAAGGGGAGATTGAAGACTCGGACTTTATACTTACACTTTTCCGAGTACCATCGAGGAATCGGTATAAGACTTCATCTCTTATAGGGTTTTGATTTCAAGTCATTCCATGTGCCTTAGAAGCGTTTCTTAGTGATATAACATTTTCTCCGAGTGTTATAGAAACTATTATATATGTTTACGCTTGACTCGACTAACTCGTAAAGCATACTTCTACATGCCACTTCACACTCAGCTCCGAGTCACTCAACACTCGGATATATCGCATGTTCAAACATTTTATTTCACGCACATAAACTCAAGTCTCGACTTCGTGTTCCAAGAATTACATTGTTAATTCATTCTTCTAAGTCAAGCATATTTTGTTTGAACCTTGTTTAGTCTAGATCAAGTTTGTTTACTCCGATATTCTTTATCTAACTTGATTCTCTTTTAGATTGACTCGGATGGAATTTGAGCCTCATGGATATTAGACTCAGAAAATTCCATTTCTTTTCCGACTCGGATAATTAGTCACTTAATTATCTTAATTACGTTATTATCTCGTGTCTAATCTTGGACCAAAGTATTTTATACTTTGAGAACCAAATTGATTTACTTTTGTAGGTTATTCAAACAAGGCTATCCTATTTTTGAATTGCAAAAGTAACCGGCTTTAAAATGTCAAATCACCTGCAGACAAGGCTTTTTCCACCTCCGACCTAGCCCCGCACACCGTGTCGGGGTTGTCCGTTTCCAAAACTGGAAAACTGCAACACTAAGCTCTACGGTGGTTTCCACCTTACTTTCAAAGACACCACCATTGGTTTTGGGACTATGAAAGGAGTCAAGAGCCGTTGCCCAACGTTCATATCTCAACGGATATTTTTGAGTGACTCGGAAAATCCATTACAACGGTCACAAGGGACTTCTAGTCGAAGATGGACACAATGGCTAAGCAGCTTGGTCATCTATAAATAGAAGCCAGCTTCCAAGACTTGAAGATTGTTGAACCAATTGTTAATACACATACTTGAGCAAAAGTCATTGTATTCATTCTCAATCTTCTACCGACAACTCCAATTCTGTATTCATTATTTCTCCGAGTTGTAAGGTCTTGTACTCGCTTACAAACACTCTCTTTCTTACTCTCTAAGTAAGGTCCCTTGACTCGAACTGTAAGGGTTAACTCAACTCGCTTGTCCCTAACCGTAAGGGTGATCTCAGTTAGGAAGTACTAGATCGGATAAGGTAATTTCGAGTCTAGAAAAACTTGTAAGGATTTGTCTAAGGGAGCAACTCGGGTTGAGTCGGTCTACTCGAATTTTGTGGACTCAAAATAGTGGATTTGACTTCGTGCTTGGATTAGCACGGTCCGTGGTTTTCTCGCCCCAGGAGGGTTTCCACGTACTTTCGAGTCATTACTTTTCCGAGTGCATTTTAGACTCGGACTATTTCAAAGTTCTCCTTAATTTGTTTCTTCACTCTTCCCCGAATTCCGAGTTAGTACTTTTCTCGAGCTCATCCTCGACTCTAGCTCACCTCGATTCATATCTATTTTAAATTCAAGTAAATTTCTTCATCACCCTATTCACCCCCTCTAGGGTGACTTAGCCTCTCCAAGAGCACACCTTCGGCTTGTATATAACCATGTACGATAATATGTATATATATTAAATTTATAGTTATTCTTCATTATTTGATAGGTCAAGTTTGTGGTTTTAGTAGTCATACACAGTTATAGGTATAATATGTACATAGGTATATATATTTTTACACTCGTCTTGTACCATATATAAAATGTGATGAGTATGTTATTTTGTATATATTCTCGCTAAAGAGTGTATTGGATTGTGGTTTGTATATGTGTTTGTATATGATTTTTGTACTGTACAAAGGGCAAGCAAATATGAGAAAAATTATTTTTAAAAAAATCAAACTTATGACGACGATTCTTAAGGTAGAACCGTAATCATATGCTCACCTATGATGAGGGTGAAATGAAGGAATCGTCGTCATAGGTGCTCTGTAATAAATTTTTTCAACTATAAAGGAAGGCCTATGATGACGGTTCGGATGAAGAAACCATCGTCATAGATTGACCTATGACTACGGTTTTTCTATTTGAACCATCGTCATATAGTGACCTATGACTACGATTTTGAACCGCAATCAAATGTAGTATATACAACGACGCCCACATACACGACTTCGTTAACCGTAATTAAATGTCGTTTTTAACCGTAGTTAAAAGTGGTTCCTGTAGTAGTGAGACCCGAGAATTTTGATGTCCATTTTGCTCATAATCCGAGTCTAACTCAGTAAGGTGTCTAAGTGACTCGTAACACTCGGAACATTTATAACTCATAGTCGAGTCTCATTCCGAGTCAACTAATCCATTTGTTATCTACTCAAGGCATATAACACTTAATAACGAAAGAATAATTCATGCAATAAATCACATAATCATGCATTAATCATGCCAAGTTCATTCCTAATAAAGCAAAACTGATCTTCACTCGAAGCTTGGTGAAAATATCACTGATCGAAATTTCGTAGGAATAAACTCAAGTTCAATATCACCTATCTCGTGAAAATGATACCCGACCTCAATATGCTTTGTCTTTGAGTGTTGGACTGGATTCTTAGTAATGCTGATTACACTTTTATTGTCACACTTGATTGTGATCGATGTGAATAATCCAATATCCTTCAAGTGGTGCTTGATCTAGAGAATCGGAGCACAAGCAAGCTCCAACTACAATATACTTAGCCTCAGTAGTTGATAGAGTAACCGAGTTCTACTTCTTTGAGTGCCAGGAGATGAGGGATTGACCCAAAATTGGCATGCTCCTGATGTGCTCTTTCTATCAATCTCGTACTCAAGCATAGTCGGCATTTGAGTATCCAAGTGAGAGTCGGCTTTGAGTTCTTTGAAAACCATAGACCAAGATTCTCGAGTCCCCGTAAGATATCTAAAAATTCTCTTCACCGCAATGAGATGTGATTCCTTAGGATTAGTTTCAAATCTTACACAAAGGCAGACACTAAATATGATATCTGGTCTACTAGATGTGAGATAAAGCAAAGATCCAATCATACCTCTCTAGAGTTTCGATCAACCGCTTTACCTTTCTCATCCGAGTCCAGCTTCAGATCGCTACTCATAGGTGTTGCTGCATGCTTCACATTTTATACCTTGTGTTTCATCAATAACTCCTTAGTGTACTTAGATTGATAGACATAAATGTCATCCTTGTCTTGTTTGATTTGTAGACCAAGAAAGAAATTGAGTTCTCCCATCATGCTCATTTGGAACTCCTGTCTCTTTAACTCGTAAAACTCTTGACATAGAGTTTCATTAGTAGCCGCAAAGATAATATCATCAACATATATCTGAATGATAAGAAAATCATTCCCATTGGTTTTTGTGAAAAGAGTTTTGTTAATTTGACATCTTTTGAAATCATTTTCAACCAAGAAGTCGCTTAGTCTTTTATACCAAGCTTTGGGAGCTTGTTTAAGACCATATAAAGCCTTTTGCAATTTGAAAATATGATTTGGGAATTCTAAGTTTTCAAATCCAGGGGCTTGTTCAACATAAACTTCTTCTTGAATATAACCATCGAGAAATGCACATTTGACATCCATTTGATAAATCTTGATGTTCATGCTAGATGCAAATGCTAAGAGAATTCTAATTGTCTCAATCCAAGCAACAGGTGCAAAGGTTTTCCTACAATCAATTCCCTCTTCTTGGTTATACCCCTAAGCAATTAATCTAGCCTTATTTCTAACTACCAACTATTCCTCATCTAGCTTGTTCTTAAAGACCCATTTAGTTTATATTACTCGGGTGGGTCATAAGGTCATTTGGTCGAGTCCGGACTTGGTTTCTTTCAAATTGTTTTAGCTCTTCTTGCATGGCCTCTACCCATTCAGGTTCAGTTAAGGCCTCTAGTGCATTTTTAGTTTCTGTTAATGATATGAATGCAGAAAATGCACACATATTTTGTAAAGAAGAACAAGTTCTTACTCCACTCGTTGATATCGAAAGTATGTTCTCGAGTGGGTGACTAGATGCATATTTGAAAGGTCTACCTATCCTTTGATTTATCAAGTTTGTTGGTTGTATAGGCTGATCTTCAGTTGGTTGCTCTTGCTAGGCTTGTTCTTCAAGCATTCTAAGCCGACTCTTGAACTTGTTCATTCTCGAGTCATAGCATTATGAGTTTGCTCATTCCGAGTTGCCTCAATTCTTCCGTTTTGACTCTTTCCGAGCTCAGCTTCGTAATGTCATCTTCATCTCTGTTAAACTTGAGATCCGAAAAGGTGGATTCACTTATCCTGCTAAGATCAATCTCATCAAAGACAATGGGGATACTTTCTTCAACTTTGTTAGTCCTTTTGTTAAAAATTCGATAAGCTTTACTATGAGATGAGTAACCCAAGAATATACCTTCATCTTATCTAGCATCAAACTTAGTCAGTGTTCCTTACCATTGTTATGCACAAAGAATTTACATCCAAATGGTTTGAAGTAGGAAATGTTGGGTTATTTCCTTTGTACAGACTCATGAGATGTCTTCTTCAGGATGGGTCCGATGAGGCATTTGTTAAGTGTGTAGTTTGTCGTGTTAATCGCCTCAGCCTGTAAATAGTAAGGTAGATCATTTTCAATCATCATGGTCCTTCCTATTTCTTCAAGAGTTACGTTCTTTCTCTCCACTACTCCATTTTATTGAGGACTTCTTGGTGTAGAGAAGTTGTGGGAGATGTCATTCTTATCACAAAAATCAGTAAATTCTAAGTAATCGAACTTCCTTCCATGGTCGGCTTGAATCCTTCTAATCTAAGTGTCAGACTCTACTTGAATTTTCCTACATATCTTAGTGAACTCTTTGAAGGCTTCATTCTTGTTCCTAAGGTAAATCATGAATAGTCGTCAACAATAACAAGCACATATGATTTACCTCCTAAGATTTTCACAGAATTTTACCACACAAATCCATGTAAACTAACTCAAGCACTATGGATGTAGACACAATTTTGAGTGGTTTGAAAGATGATTCGACCTCGCTTTCCTTTTGTGCATGCTTCACGATTTTATCTTTCTTAAATGTGCAGTTAGGTAAACCCCTAACTAATCCATGCGATGCAAGTTTCTTGATAAAACGCATGCTAATATGTCCTAGTCTATGATGCCATGTCCATGAATCATCATTCAAAGATGCTTTCAAGCAAGATAAACTCTTGCTAGAATCTGAAAGAGGAATAGTATAAGTGTTACTTGACCTTAGACCCGAGAGCTTTGTCTCTTTGGTGATTGCATCAGAAATTTAGCAATTGGTTTGAGTGAACCTTACCTCTTGGCCTTTGTCACATAGCTGAGAAATGCTAAGGATATGTACTTAAGCATTTTAACAAGGTAGACTAGGTTGACCGAGTTATTTCCTCGACCAATCTTGCCAATCCCAACTATCTTGTATTTGTTGTTATCTTCAAATGTGACTTTTCCTCCCTTCGAGCTTCCAACTCGAGAAGAGTTTTGAGTCTCCGGACATATGGCCCGAGCACCCACTATCTAAATACCAGGGACCCTTTCGTTTCTAAGTCACTTGCAAAATAGAAACAAACTAACCCTTTTCACTTCCTCTTACAAACCCAAGAATCGCTTTTACTCGTGGTCTTTCTCCGAGGAAGAGCACTTTTGGGAACCCAGATTTGAATGATTTTGGGTTTGGTCCGACTTTGAGTATTCCTTCTAGAAAATTGAATATGTGTCTCTTTTCTTTGAAAATCTTTTCTTTTGTAAACAAGTGGAGAAGGATTTTTACTGTAAGCTGGTCCAGGCTCAGTCCTCTTTTCATGTGAGTGAATAGGACCATGCTCAGCCTTCCCGAACTTTACAGCTTCGGAATCGCTTTGAAAAGACTTGAATAGGAATTAGATTCCTCTTCAGTATTATAACCAAGACCTTCTTTTCTAAAAGAGACACACCGAGAGCCAAGCAAAAGATCAAAGTTTTTTGGTCCTTGAGTGAGTTTTAAAACCAGGTCTTCGGACTCATTGAGCTTCCTTTTCGCTTGCTCATTCTCTCGTTCTAAGTGACTCGGACTCAGCCTCATTGTCTTGGGCACTATTCTGAAGTACTTTCAGATTTTGTCTCAAGTTTTCTAACTCATTTTTCAAAACATTACTCTCAACAAGTAAGAGACTCAAGTTGTTCTTTAAAATCGAAGATTCGAATTGGACTTTTCTTCCAAAGTAAAGATATATCTAACCAAATCAGCTTTGGAAAACTTAAGGAAGTATTCAATTACCTGCTGAGGACTTGTTTTCTCAACATATGAGTTGTCATTGTTTGACTCATATCTAACTTCGAGTCTATTAGTGCTATAAGACACTTTGAGTCATCGGAATAATCTTTTTAGATGAGTCATCATCACTCCAGGTAGCCATTATTGCCTTTTTGTTCTTTCTATCCTTCTTCCTCTTTGGACAGTCCTTGACAATGTGCTCTTTGTCTGTCACACTCAAAGCAGGCAGAGTTCTTAGATAAAGATAATTTAGAAGGGGATAAGTATTTACCTTTCTTGTCCTTCTTGTCTTTCTTGTAGAACTATTCCTTTGGTCTCTTTTACCACTTTTTGTACTTCATCATCTTTTTGAAACCTCGAACAATGAGTGTCATGGGATCCTCTCCCGAGTTTGAGGAGCTCGGACTTTGTCGTCTACTTTCGGAGGCCTTTAGTGCAATGTTCTTTTTGGTGTTGACCTTTGCATCCTCTTCTTCCAGGTGCAGCTCATGGGTAAGTAGCTTCCCAATGAGCTCATCAAGCTTTCGTTGAGAGAGATTATGAGCCTCTTCAATGGTTGTCACCTTTGAACGCCATCTTCTTTTTGGTAGACTTCTCAGAATTTTTATGACCATTTCCTCGTGAGGGTCTTTCTACCGAATGACTTGAGATTGTTCGTAATCTCAGTGAGCATATATCCGAGAAATGTTCTCCTCGAGCTCCGTTATGGACAACTCGTATTTGTGAAGATATTGACTTAGCTTTGCCTCGCTTCACTTGACTGGTTCCTTCATAGGTGTTGACAAGTGTATCCCACACCTCTTTGGCTGTGTCATAGGCCGATAGTCTATTGTACTCTTCTCGAGCCGATAGCACACATCGGTGTGTTCATGACTTTGAAGTTCTTTCTAAACTTCTCATTCTCTTCACAAGTGTACTCTGTCTTTTCTTTAGGCACGGATCTTGCACCTTCCATCTTCATTGGAATGAAGTTTCCATTCTTTATGATGTTTCATACTTCTTCATCATTATCCAAGAGAAAGCACTCCATAATCTTCTTCCAAAGGTGTAGGATTTGAGCCCTTGAACTTGGGTGGTTTGGTAGATGATTTTCCTTCATCGAAATCTCTATTCTTCCGAGCCATTTCATCTTTATATCTTTGGATTGTGAGATCCTCTTGAAAGGTTAAGCTCGATACCAATTGAAGGTTTGCTCTTGGAAAGGTTAAGTCACGCTAGAGGGGGATAAATAGGGTGATGGAGGATTTTCGAGAAATCTCAAACAATTTTGCATAGAACGAAACAAAACCGATTCTCGAGTCAAGATTGGACTCGGAAAGTTAAGCACTCGTAAATACGTGGAAACCCTCCTAGGGCGGAAAAGCACGGACAGTGCTAATCCAAGCACCAAATTAAATCCACTAATTGAATCCTCAATTACAAAGGACTTAATCTAACCAGAATTGCTCCCGTACACAATTCCTTTACAGCTTTCCTAGACTCGGAGGTTCCCTTATCTCGATCTAGTACTTCTTGACCGAGATAACCCTTATAGTCGTGGACAACCGAGCAGAGTTAGCCCTTACAGCTTAGTCAAGGGACTTAGAAAGAAAGTAAAGAGTAAAAGTGATTACAAGACTTTCTTTACAACTTAGAAATTAAGAGATTACAAATTTGGAGTTGTAAAAGTTACAAGATTGAGTAAGAGTATAATGTGTTCAGTTCTAGAAATCTTCAAGTCTTGTAGAGTGGCTTCTATTTATAAGCACCAAGGCAGTAATGACTGTTGTGACTGGTTTTGGACTAGTGAGATTCAATAGCCGTTGTACCGGCTAGTCTCGAGTCACTCGAAAAAGATCCGTTGAGATGTGAACATTATGTAATGGTTCTTGGCTCCAAAAATAGTCCAACCCTATGGTGGTGATTGAAATCTTCAGTGGAAACAACTATTAGACTCAAAGTTGAAGTTTTTCAGCTTTAGAAACAAACAACCCCGACAAAGGTGTCCGAGCCATGTCCGAAAAGGGTAATTTCTGTCTGCTGGTGTTTAACGGTTAGAAATCGTAGCTTTTGTAATTTAAAAATAGATTAAGCTTGTTTAATCAACCTACAAAAACAAATCAAAGTGGTACTCAAAAGTATAAAAATACTTTGGTCCAAGATTAAGCATAGATAATAATAACATCAAAGTAATTAAGCACTTAATTATCTTCAGCCTAAAAGAATGGAATTTTCCGAGTCTAATATCGATTAGGTTCGCATTCCATCTTGAGTCAATCTTTTAAATGATCAAGTGAGAAAAAATAAGATATCGGGATACATAAACTTAATCAAGCAAATAATTCTCTATAAATAATCTGACTTAGAATTTAGAATTAACATTGTAATTCTTTTTCATTTAAAACATGAAGTCAGTGCTCAAAATAAAAGTGTTAGAGAAAATATTTACTCATGCGATTATTCCGAGTTGTGTCCGAGTGGGTCGAAACACGCTTAAGAGTGTTATGTCTGATTGATTGGTTTCGAGTGGGTCGAACATGATGAAAACTTAGATAATGGTTTCTATAAGGCTCAAAATGACTTAGAATCAAAACCCAAGAGACATAGAAAGTTATGCATGAGTGTTTAAGAACATCTAAGGGCGTCATAGACTTGTTATTGCCTCAAAATTCCGTAGCCTGGAAGGCCATAGTCCCTCTAAGAAGTTAGGTGTGAAGGGTTACCTCCACATAGTTAGTTAGAAGGCTGAGGTCTCGTTCGGTAATGGAATTAACCGGACAAATCACTCCACCAACTAAGAAAGGCCATGCACCACCACTAGTAGAATTAAGAGAGAGTTCTCACTCGTCAGTCCTTACTATGTCTTAACCCGATAAGTATCCTAGTGTTGAGTTAAATTAAGCCGCATGCGCCACTCCTTGTGGCATCCTTCTATCAATTTCCTTAAGTTTCAACCTTGTGACTATACTCCCTCGGAACCCAAAAACTTTTGTTTCTTATAAGGTGCTAGTGGCCTCCTAAAAGCAACATCCATTGATCCCTGGCCGATATCATTTATGGTTGAGACTAGCATGATATCTAATCGTCTTTGAGCCCCCAATATTCATTCTTGATTAATAAAAACATCATTGGCAAATGATTTCGCATTTGTTCGTCTTTCATAAATCCAAGAATTCACCTCGACTATGAAATACGAATGCCTCGCGACTATCCTTATTAATCATTAGTCCGATCCCGAAGGCCAACACAATAGGACCAAAATCCTATGATGTTATCCCATGCTAATGTATCTAGAACGTAGGCCTGCTTTGAGCACTCTAATTTCTTCAAAGTAAGAGCATCTGTGGTAGGACCCAACCAGTTAAGGCTAGCAAGCACATCGCCGACGTAAGGAAGAGAACGACCGGTGCACAAAGGTCCAACTACGAGCTTGTTAACCGCAACAACTTAAATATACACTCGTTGGAGCTAGAATTACCGCGGTTGGTGGCACCGGACTTGCCCTCAAATGGATCCTTGTTAAAGGATTTAGATTGTACTCATTCTAATTACCTAACGTGAAGAGCCTGGTATTGTTATTTATTGTCACTACCTCCTCATGTTAGAAATCGCAATTTGTGAACCCGTCGCCTTCCTTGGATGTGGCGATCGTTTTGAGGCTCATTCTCCGTAATCAAACCCTAATTCTCCGTCACTTGTTACCATCATGGTACCCATTATCCTCCCGTTGAAAGTTGATATGGTAGAAATTTGAATGATGTGTCGCCGACGCAAAGGCCGTGCGATCCATCGAGTTACCATGAATCATCGGAGCAACGGGAAAAGCCCGCTCGACCTTTTATCTAATAAATGAATTCCTTCCGAATTCGGGGTTTTTTGCATGTATTAGCTTTAAAAGTACTACAATTATCCAAGTAGCAAGTATCATTAAGCAAACTATAACCGACTTAATGAACTATTCACAGTTTCATAGTCCGAGTTACTTCATGACTACTCGGAAGGATTAACCAGGTAGCACCTTTCAACGAATGCCGGTGCACTTGAGCCACTCCGAGCCAACAGAGGGTCAACACGCACACGGCCGTCATTCGTGCTTAGCTTTCAATTAGGTGTTAGCATCCACGTCGTGGACGATATGCCCGCAACAGATGTTCCGCATCCCGGAGCACAACCGGAAGCCATGGACCAAGCCGCACGTGTACGTAGGCGACACAAGGGTGGTCGACAGCCTCAATTTGAAAGGCCCACCTGTAGGAACCAGCAGCTCCTCGCCTACCCTCCGTGGAGGGTTGGCGGGATCGAACCGTAGTTGCCTCATGAAGTGCTAACTCTTTTGATTTTGTTTTTTAAGATTATGTTGAAAGTTGATTTTTGAAAGTTTATTAGGAAAGTGAGGTGTGCCTCTTATTAAGATTATTTCCTTTTACAATCGCTTTTGAAACAGTTTAAGTAAAGGTGTGATTGACAATTTTTATTAACCGTTTTATTTTAGAAATCAATTTTAGAGAAACCCCAGGATGTTACTTTAAGGTTAAAGAAAAGAAAAAAATTAAAAGTGACATTTTGCCTCAAAGCTCTTGGACCAAATTAGAGAAATATGGTTGGGTCGAGAGTTGAGCCCGGCTACTAGCCAATGTCGGCGTTATTCGGCACCAACTAGTAATCGACCTCGGCTATAGGGCTGTGACTAAGGATTTAGTCTCGGCCCTATAGCTTCAGCTGTCAAAATGAAACCCAATTTTATAATTTTTAGCCTGAAATGCTGAGAAGCAAATAAGAAGAAATAAAAGCCAAATAAGGAGTCACCAGTTAGTTTTAGAGAATAATAACTAACAAAATAACAGAAAAATACTCTTCCAATCTTAGTATGGAAAGACTAGGCTTAAGAGAGGTTTTGAAAGTGATTCCATCGGTCATAAACCGAGAATCCGATGTTCAGGGGTGAAGGTACGAAATGAAGAAGGGTGCTCCCAATTCCGCCCATCATCGAAGATCTTTCCTAATCTAAATTGTGAGTTTTAAAATTGTGTTTAAATAGCCAAGCAATCAACATGCAATAGGCAAAAATTAAAGCAAACAAAACATGCTAGGAAAGTGATAAACAGGCAAATAATAAAGCAATAAAGAAATCAGTAAAGAAAAAGAAAAGAAGATTAAAAGTTATAGCGGGTTGGGAGGAATTAAAAGCGATTACATCTCCAAAACCACAATACGAAAAGTAATAAAAAATAAATAAATAAACAAAATTGTAAAGAGCAAGCTTGGAAATGGATTTGGTGCCCTTAGGTTGTCCCACCAGCTGATCTTATATCACAAATGGATTCTGGCAGCTCAAATGGAAAGCAAAGAAAGCATTTTTTGAAGTTTAAGAAAGGGAGAAGTGAGTGATGGTATGGAAAAATTGAGAGAGTAGAAAGTTGGAGATAATGAGAGGAAGGATTTTAAGCTTTCGGGGTTTAGCTGGCTGAAAATGGTGCAGCAAAATAGAAAGGGGAATATAACGCCCTAACTTGTAGTAGTCGGGCGCGTTACCACCGTGGATATCCAACTCAGTCACCTATCGGACTATCTTAACTTCTTAACCTTATTTAAACTCTCAATAGCGTATTGCAGTGGAAACTTTTCCAAAATTCTAACACAATGTCCGACGGCTATTTCTAAACATGTGACTTAAATTTGTACTTAATCATATTCATAACAATCTTACAAATTCCATACCAAATACATCCTACCTTTTATTTACTAACATATTATAAAGTAAAAACACGGATCACCTTCCTATCTTGGGTCACCAAATTATCACTAACCATTAATCTCCTTAGATGCTTCCTTGATCCCTTTAATTTATGAAACCCGAAAAATGGTAAGGTCATGAGCTCCCGAACCTAGTGAATAATGCTTATATTTCCCGATGTTACACTTTGCATATTATTTGATTTACACACAAGTGCATAAACAAGTAATACGAATAACTTAAATCATAACATGCAACAAGTAAAAGATGGTATATAAACACAATCACACTTCGGATGGAGAATCGTACATTCCACATTTATAATACTCTTAATATTTCATAAAACACACACTTATGTTATAAAACATATGATTAACCTAACTCAGCCATACTTATCCCATACCAAGCACGATTCAAAGACTCTCGTTTTCACTAAAGTCCCTTAACGGACACTACCGTTAGTTTATTCACTTAACTAACTATAGTTGTCCCATACCAACCATATCTTAACTAACTATAGTTGTCCCATACCAATCATGTCTTTTGGGCTCTCAATCCTCACTCAAGTCCAAAGAAAGTAAAGTCCATTAAGTTAGACTAATAACCCAACTATAACCGCTTCTTTATATCCACAAAGACACATTTTCACATAGGTTTCCTGTCATCATGGATGTAACGAATATTTATAATGTTACAATATCATATCGTGCTTATCATAGTTCAACTCGTGGATTAGAATCCTAATTATTTCGTTGAGTTTCTTAATCTTAAGGAAATCCATCCATGACCAACACAAGGAACTATCACAAAGTACAAGGGTCATAAACACATCCCGGTGGATTGACCAAAGCCATAACAAGATACCATTAAGAGATCCATTGCTCTAAAGAACATAGTTGCCTAAAATCACAAATTGTGGGGTCATAATTCACATCCTGGTGAACCGACCGAAGCCATCACAAGGTTCAACCAGGGACCCACACAGCACCACATAACATACAGGTCAAAAATCACATCCTAGTGGATCAAGTAAAACCTCTCTAACCGAGCGACCTGAACACATAAAGATAAACCACTTCTATGGAATGTAACACATATGTAATAATCCTTGCAGACATGAACTTCATTCCCATTTTTAAACATAGTCATAACATATCTAATTCATATTATCATATTTCTTTAAAAAAAATAGGGTCGGATGGGTATGTTTGTACCCCGGGTCCGCTAGGAAAACTACCAGGAGGAGATGCCCTAGATCAGCGCCTCTACAAGAATGGTTGGGCAATTAGCAATCACTAAAAGATCAATAAAATTAGCACTCCACTAATTAATGACTTACTTGAAAAGTAGGGAAGGATTGCCTGGTGAGGAAATTCTGGATTCCCCGAAGAGTAGATTGAAGATTGATGGACATAATCTGGGATTGTTCCGGGTCATACTACAAAAAAAAACCCGATACTATGGTACTAGCCAAAAATACTTTTATCATACAACTAAAAGTGAAGAGCGTGAAAATTTTACTCCTCGCCAATTCCTAGGGAAAGGATGCCCAACACATTCTTTTTCCGAGATTTCGGAAATTCTTACATAACGAGGAGATTCCTTGGGAAGAGTAACATCCACATCAAGACTCCGGATATAGATGTCTGCGAGAGTAAGTCTGTCGAAAGATGAAGATTAATTTTCACACAAGAAATTCAAGCTATGATAAGGAAAGAGTTGAGAACTCACCGGTTGGGTCATGATCCGTGCCGCATCGTGGGCATAGGATGTGGTCAAGTTTAGAAATGAGGTAAAAGGATACCCCATGATAGCAGCCGCTTGCTCATTTGGATGAAGGGAATGAAATTAGAACATGGTCGGAGGTGGATCGACTGGAACAAATGGAGGCCACATGTTGACCCGGATTTGAGGTGTGACCCTCTCCCTAAGATACCAATGAAATCCAAAAGGACCTACAAACAAGATCCTCCTTTCACACAATTCTCGTGCCACAATGACACTTTGGGAAAGTTGGAGTTGAGCCCAAGGATGAAAGTTGGCCTACATTCAAGGTTTATCAAGAAATCAGCTAGCAAGAGCAAAAGGCAACAGGGAAAACGGATGAAAAATAGTATATATTCAAGGCTGGAGTCCACCACAAGCAAGCCCCCAAGTAGTGGCACAGGCCGTGGGTAGGGATAGAAAGTTAAAAGTGTGATAAAAACTTCTCTAAAGCATATTTTGAGGCAAATTTTGAAGAAAAGCATACCAAGGTCATACGGTTAAGGCTGGTCTTAAGAAGTCTATCCCATGAATGTTACGCCATTGAAGGTAGACCTGAGCCCATGATATAGAGGCCGAAAATATAGGACGATTTGTTGAACCAGGAGAAAGATGTAGGAAATATTCATACAACCACGGCTATATTTTGCAAATCAAGTAAGATATTTTATCCACACAAGATAAAAAACAAACAAACAATATTTATATTGGAGAAAAGGAGAATTTAAGCATAGCTCAATAATTTTCCACAAGCCATCCAACGACAAATAATTGGTTGAATCCGGCTCCGGTTTTGTATGCCGAACACCGGCACGAAGGCCCCTAATTAGGCAAGTATATGCAGAAGCGCACCAGCTTAAGCTCCTTTATTTTTCAAGGTCCATTAAGTTCACCAAATAGTGAACATAAACCTTAGCAGCTTGGTCGAGAAGAGGATTGTACTCAAGAAAAGAGCAAGCACGATCTAGACTTGTTGGGGAGAGTGTTGAGACCAGTAACCTAACATCCTCAAAGGCCTAAAAATGGACGGTATATTTAAAGAAATTATCATGAGGAAACTTATCAGTTACGGGGTCAAAGAGGTGACCAAGATAGTTAGGGTTTTTATACAAGTTCCGGTCATAGGCTAGAGGCTCTCCGAGAAGCCCAAACCGGATAAAACGACAAAATCAAAAGTCATTATAGTCATTTCACCAAAGGGAAGGTGAAAAGTGTTGGTAGTGTCCCAAAACCGCTCGATAACGGCCCTAATGGGATCCCTCTCTCTTTATCAATAAGGTGGTACAATGCAAGGTAGAGAGGACCAAACCCGACACTATGCATGACATCTTCTAGAGGAAAATTCATCCTCTTGCATGCCTCCATGAATTTATGGATAGCTCCACTACTCCGAATCGAGCCTTTCTAAAAGACAAAAATCCAACAAGATTTTTTAGTTAAAGAGCTATTCTCAGTGAGTAAAAGAAGAAACTTAAGCCAACTAATTACCGAAGGAGTAATGACCAGCGAAGAAACATGACTCTCAGCCTCAACCAAGAGGTTACTCGGGTTCCACTCGTTCGTGGACGCCATTCCCATTCAAGGAAGTTGTCTTGAATAAGTTTCTCAACTCTAGACCTCCCGACAGGATGGGCCTTCCTCCTAGTCATTTTGGAAGAAGAGGTTTTTTTAGAACCAAATAGTTTTCAAGAAGAAGCAAAGTAAGAGAACACAAGAGGAAGGCAAGAGCAAGAAGAGGAGCAAGTGTGCAAAATGAACACACCAAGCATCCCCTTTTAGAGGCAAACTTGGTCAAGGCAGCCAACCATACAAGACGAAGGTATAGCAAGTAGTGGGAGACTAAGGGAATCTGGCAGAGCAAGCTAGAGGCCAGGCTTGCTAAAGGCTAGTCGGCGCCGGCCACGAGGAGCCGTGAGGTCCCATCGGCAACAACCTTTGCAACCTAGCCTGCCCACCTAGCTTGTTAAGTCTTATCAAACCGTGGCATGTGACCCTTTGTCCCCTTATGCATGCAAGTGGGAGTTTCCCAGCCCACTAATCAGCCTATTCTGGAAGAGTTTTATCGATCTATTTTCAACTCGAATTACTCGGGTAAAACACTAAACTTTTGTCAATTTAATTATACACTAATAAGTATGTAAGTATAGTAAATTATTTTGCCAAGCTTCAAATCAAAAGAACGATCGAAGTTTCAGCATCAAAATATACCAAGCTTCAGGCTCTAATCAAGCCAAGCTTAGGATCCTCTTACCGGACTTTAGAACGCATGCATCACGATCAAGTCCAGGCCCCATTTTGAAGTTCAGGTTCGATTATAACCAATTCCAAGCATCACAGAATACCTAATATCAAAAAATTGAGGTAAGTATCCTTTAGTGTCTACTTTGACCATTCGTTTTTTAGACTCGGCCAAAGTGGGAGCTAACTGTAAACACCTAGAAAGTGTCCTCTCTTATCTCTTTATTTTTGTATTTTATTTTGTTGGCCTCGATGATGAAATCCCGAGTCCTGTTTGAGGATTTGGATCTCGTCCCGTGATTCGATTGGTGCGACATAAGCCTCGTGAACCACAAAGAACCCTCAACACTAAATAAACAGCCTTTTGCCTTGGGTCAATCCAAAAACCCCTATTCTTTCGGACAATCAATACCAGGTCAAGCCTTCAGAGACAATAGAGTCCAATGCTGTGTATCGGGAAATTCCAAGTTCAAAATACTCGCATTTTACTTTTGTCCAATCGGACAAGGAGCTGAAGAAGGTGTTAAGAGAGTTGCATTTCATGATCACAAGC
Source organism: Talinum fruticosum (assembly GCA_021018815.1). Lineage (NCBI taxonomy): Eukaryota > Viridiplantae > Streptophyta > Magnoliopsida > Caryophyllales > Talinaceae > Talinum > Talinum fruticosum. Next base: position 2,171,336 of record JAITYX010000046.1, on the reverse strand, counting down.
ATCAAAGTGCTGCGTTTAAGCTCCATAATGAAGGTTTGTAAGACTTTACAACTTAGAAAGATGTTAAGTATAGACTTGGAGTTTTAAGTAGAAGATTGAATGAGTATTATACAGAGAAATATAATTTCAACAATGGGTTCGAAATCTTCAGGTCTTGTGAAGTGGCTTCTATTTATAGATGACCAAGTAGATTAGCCATTGTGACTATCTTCTGATTAAAAGTCCTCTATGACCGTTGTAACGGTTTTTCCGAGCTGCTTAGAAAAGATCCGTTGAGATGTGAACGTTGTACAACGGCTCTTGACTTCTTAGGATGTCCCAATCCACTGGTGGTGTCTAAAAAGTAGGGTGGAAACCACCGTTGAGCTTAGTGTTGAAGATTTCTAGTTTTGGAAACAGACAACCCCGACACGATTGTCCGGACCTTGGTCAAAAGTAGAAAAAGCCTTGTCTCGCTGGCGATTTGACATCTTGGAGCCGGTTACTTTTGTTATTCAAAGGTAGGATAACCTCGTTTAGATAACCTACAAAAGTAAACCATTTTTGGTTCTCAAAGTATAAAATACTTTGGTCCAAGATTAGGCATAGATAATAATTTAATTAAGATAATTAAGGGCATAATTATCGGAGTCATAAAAGAATAGAATTTTCTGAGTTTAGTATTGATTATACTCAAATTCCATCCGAGTCGGTCTAGAGAAAGATCAAGTTAGACAGAGAATATCGGAGTAAGAGTACTTGATCTAGACAAATATACTTCAAACAAGACATGCTGACTTAAAAAGATGAATTAACGTTGTAATTCACTTTAACTTAGAATATGAAGTCGAACTTAGTTTGAGTGATGTTTGAGTGACTGTTTGATCATGAGATAAATCTGGGTGGTGTCTCGAGTGATTCGGAACCATCAATGTAAATTGATGAACAAGAGGGTGCTTTCGAGTCGGTCGGAATCGAATGAAAACATATGCAATAGTTTCGTAACACTCGTAAAAGTTTCTATAACACTCGGAATGACTTGTAATCAAAACTTAGAAGGGATGAAGTTGGTACCTGATTCCTTGATAGTACTCAAAAGGATATAAATGTAGAATCCGAGTCTTCACATAAGGCTGTCCACATGAGACTAGGAGCTTCTCCCCTCAAAACAACGTCGTGGCCGGTGCCTACAACCCCGAAATTTTAAGTGAGATGATACGTTTTGGCTTGGAGAATCCCTTGGAAACACAAGTAAGGCACAAAACCCTAGGCATGCCCGATGGTCGGCGCCATGAACTGGGTTTTATCCAGCTTCTATCCTTGCTTTATCTCGGTTCAATCTTGTGAGATTCTGGCCCGGTTTGTTTGTAGCTGCTTGGACGGCTGGCCTAGTGTAAACCCTAGATCATTTATGACCTAGGTCTAGAGAGCCTTGGCTCTCATTCCCATATGGCTTTTCTCCTATGCATAATGTTGCAGAAAGCTAAACAGAGCAATCATACCTAAACGTTACTATGCCAAAATTACTATCAACCATTCATCACTTCCCTACTTACCGTCGTCGAATCCGTGCAAAGAGCTAAAGAATATTTGGTTATTCCGATCTCTGGGCACTTATTCAACTCGATCTTTACTATTCCCTACATTCATAGTTCACGAAAACAAGACTTTTTTTCTTTCATTTGTCGCCATCGCATCAACGAGATCCAAGCATAGAGATCCGGATTAGCAAGATGGGACAACCTAAGGGCAATCGTGCAGCCTTCAAACAGCTTTTATTATTTTTATGCTTCATTTACCGCTTTCCGTATTGTGGATTAAAGAGATGTAATCGTTCTTTTAATTCCTCCTTGCTCGATGTAATCTTTTAATTTTTCGCTTTTCTTTTCCTTTCGCTTTCTTTATCACTTTCTTTTATTATTGTTTTGGTTGCTTTAAATTTCGCTTAACATGTTGTTGTATGCTTGTGTTTTTCGCATTATTTAGATTCATTACTCAAACTAGTAATGGTCGCCTTTGGATGGGCGGAATGGTAGGGTTTTCCCTACATTTCGTAGCCTCACCCCGAATCCGATTCTCGGTTCAAAGAGTGATGGAGTCAATTTTTTCCTATTTTAGTCTTAGTTTTCTCATACTAAGATTGGAAAAGCAAGTTTTTGTTTTTGTTAGTTTTCATCCTAAAACCGATTGGGGACTCCCTTTTTATGCTTTATTCTTATTGAATCCGCAACCCGATTATTTTATGATTGCAGGGTAAAAATTTAGCTCGGATCTGCCAACCAAGGTAGAATATACTCGGTCGCGATCTCTAGCAGGCGCCGGCCACCGCTAAGCGCAGGTTGTCGCCGCACCGAGCGGTCAATTGGCGAGGCTCGAGTCCAGATCGGTGTTTTCACATCGGTCTGTTCCTAAAGCCTCACGAGAGAAACCTTAGTTTCTAATTTTATTTATCCTTTAATTAGTAAATACTATCCCGAGAATTCTGAAATTAATTTATAAAATTATAATAATTTATAAAATCGTCATTCAAACTTTGTCTAATCGGATTTAATAAAACTAGAAAATCGTAATAAAAGGTTCATCCCCAATTTCTAAAATGCATCTTCAAAACCCTAAAATCATTCTTTCACTTTCTAAAACCCCTAAGCCAAAAAGGCACGTGGGGAAGCTCGGTCTCGGGTCCGCCCCGAGCCGTGGTTCCTTCGATCGATCGGCTTGAATTTTCTTTCTTTTATTTGGTATTCTCATTTTGCTCTTTGCATTTTCATTTAGCCAAATTAAAATCATCTCAAAATATGTGAGTCCGTATTTTATTTAGCCAAGTTAAATTCATCTCAAATTAGGCAAGTCTGTTATTGCATTTTCATTTAGCTAAAAACAAATCCATTCCAAATATAGGGAAATGCATTGTCATCTAGCCAAAATAAAAGCATCTCTCCATTAGGATCAATCATTCATTATGCATTAGCTAAATCATAAAATCATCTTTGATTAAGTCATTGATCATCGCAAACACTTCATTTTCTGTGCATTATTTTCATACATCCAAATTAAAATTCTTAGTCTCCTCGGTCATGTGCTTAAGTCCCTTCCTCCCAAAAAGTTGTTTTTTTTTTCACATGGTCCTAAGCCTCCTCCGTTGGGCTGCAGAATAGGGAAGTCTACCGCAATTAGGTACCATCGAAATCCAAACTCTAAAAGATTAGAACGCCTCACTAAGGAGTCTAGCACATCTTCTCCTCGTTTTGCATTACGTTTTACTCGTAGTTTACACCGGTGCGACAGGTTTTGATGCACACCACACCGACCCAATCTATTCTCCGTCGTAAGACAAGTACCTAAAAAGAATTCCCTTCCAATGAATTTAACCCCACCGGAGCAGTCTCTTATTCTCACTTTACTTAATGAGAACTTAGCCTGGGTGGAAGCTAGGATGGATGATCAAGATGAGAAGATAATATCCATATTGAGAGATCTTAAGACTATTATAAAAGCTATTAAGGATAGTAAGATAGATGAAGAAGAAGAACGTTTAAGAAGAAGAGAAAGATTAGGTCCTCCACCTCCACCAAGCTTATCTTCTCCAAATAGTCCCAAATAGGAATCCCTAAAGCATGAATCCAAACATCAGCTCGATCCACGCATAAATCAAATAAAGCGGATGTTAAGAGAGTTATCCATGTTCAGTAATCATTATTTTGATCATAAGGGATTCACTTCAATCCCAAAGGGTAAAGTACCTCCAAAGTTTACCATGTCGGATATCAAGTTTCAAGGTTCCGAGAATCCCCACCATCATGTTTGCAATTTCTTAGGAGCAATAACTCTTAAGAACATTCCGGAAGACACTTGCCACATCATGTTCCCCTGGACCTTCGATACCGATGTAATAAAGTGTATAACACGGTTGGCCCACGCAAGGTTGCCAACTAGAAGGATCTATGCAAAGAATTCCTACACCAATATTCTTATAATATTGATCTACCCATTACCCTCGGAGACTTGGAATTAATTAAATAAGGTGAGAAGGAGAGCTTCATAGACTTTCTTACCGGATAGAGAGCAAAGGTTGCCTACATGGTAGATCGACCCTCCGAGAAGGACCAAGTTAGGATCATCATGAAAAAACCTTCAGCGCAACTATAATAAGCACCTCAAATTTTTACCCATGATGAACTTCTCAACCGTTAGATATGCTCGGTTTGCTTATAGAAGAAGAGTTGTCCACCAGGACCACAAAAGTCGTGATGGGGTATAAAGGTAATTAATTACCAATCCAAAGATAAGAAAACCTCTAATACGAGCAATACTAGTAGGGGTACAGTATGTCAATGCCCTCAACAAGTATACCGACTACACTCCTATTGATACCACTTATACTCAAAACCTTGACCATCTCTTGGCTAAGGGAAAGATAGACTTGCCACCCATTGGAGTAGAATCGAAACCGCAAAACAATCGAAAACTCGGGATGTAGGAAAATTTTGCAAGTACCATCGTGCACGAGGACATGACATCGAACAATGTTGGACATTCAAGAACAAACTAGAAAGCATTTTTTGAAATGTCCAACTCCCTTTACCTAAGGCTACCCAAAAACCAAATAACAACAAAAATCGTTTCGAGTGGCACCTTAGTTATTTTTACTCGAACCCATCCCAAGTGAGTGGGACCCGTTTATCTTCATTCAAGACATTGATGAGTCCAAACCACTTCCTAGTTTACCTACATTAGATACCAAAGTTCATGGGCTATGGGTAAGGGACGAGGATGATGTCTAGGAATCGAGAAGTAATAATGACAACAATGAAGATGACTTATGGGGCACACCACCCTTAGAAGAAGATGACTTTTGGCGAAAAACTAAAGGTCCAAGCAGTCCAATTCCTTATCGGATCTGGATAGCACAATGCACCCCCGGGTCCACAACAGACTCACGAAGACCCAAAAGAACCCGAAGTCTGCTAAAGAAGAAGACCTAATCCTGAAACAACTTTAAAAATTAAAAGCTAATTTCTTGATTTGGCAACTAATATCTCGCTTTCCGAAGCATAGGCATGCTTTGATTGATGCGCTTAGTAAGATCGAGGTCTCTCCCGAAACCACACCAAAGGAAGTAGTAGGATTGGTTAGCAGTGGGGATGGAACCATTCCTTTTGATAAAAAGGATCTCCCGGAAGAAGGCGTTGCATACAACAATGCCCTTTATTTAACTATAACTTACATTAACAAGTTCATTCCCTTAACCTTGGTAGACAACGGATCAATATGAATGTCTCGTCCTTGGAGAATAGCCAAAAGGTTAGGAATTAGGGAGCAACACTCTACAAATAGACTATCCATCTTCGAGCTTGCGATAATTCTAAGAGAACAATGTTGGGAATAGTGACCTTACCTATCAATATAGGGCCAGTACAAAGGAACATCAAATTTCAAGCCCTAAACATCCCAGCTACTTTCAATTTACTCCTAGGACACCCTTGGTCGCATGAACATCGAGCAAGTGCACTCTACACTCGCATCGAAAGTAAAATTGTTCATCAAAGGTCAAGTTGTAACTATCAATGGTGAAGACTCGGATCTTAACTCTAAGTATTTTATAAAAGCCTCGGATATAAACTTTTATCTCTCTTAAGTTTTGATTGTAAGTCATTTTAAGCTACATAGAAACTCTTGTATAAGTTTTCATTTATTTCGACCGACTCGTAAAGCACCTTATTGCATATCTTCTACACCGACGTTTCGACTCACTCGGACATTACTCACAACTATTGTATGCCCAAATAATTTCTCTTAATGCACTTTTTCCGAGTACCGACTGTGCTTGCTAAAGTAAAATGAATTACGAGTGTTAGTTCAGTCTTCTAAGTCGGTTTATTTCTTAGATAATTATTTGATAGATCAAGTTCACTTTCTCTGTTGTTTATTCTTTAACTTGATCTTTCTAGGAGTAATTATGAGCTGAGTTTTAACCTATTTGATATTAGACTCGGAATATTCCACTTCTCAAGGCCCAAGATAATTACATTCTTAATTACTCAAATTTAGTTAATATCTTTGCCTAATCTTGGACCAAAGTACTTTATACTTTGAGAACCAATGTGGTTTGCTTTTATAGGTTATTCAAACAAAGTTAATCTATCTTTTTGAATCTCAAAAGCAACCAACTTCTAGCTGTTAAACACCAGCAGACGGTTTTAGCCAATTCCGAACAGGACTCGGACATCGTCAAGGCCGTCAGCTTCCAAAACTAGAAAATTCCAACGCTAGGCTTAACGATGATTTCCACCTTGCTTTTTAGACAACACCAGTTGATCGGAACACCTTTTGGAGCAAACAGTCGTTGCCCAACGTTCACACTCCAACGGATCTTTTCCGAGTCAACGATGATTTCCACCTTGCTTTTCGGACAACACCAGTTGATTGGAACACCTTTTGGAGCAAATAGTCGTTGCCTAACATTCACACTCCAACGGATCTTTTCCGAGTGACTCAAAAAGCCCTTACAACGGCTAGTAAAACTTCGGTCTAGAAATCGGACTCAACGGCTACTCGGCATGGTCATCTATAAAAAGAAGCCACTTCACAAGATTAGAAGATTGCTGAAATTATTTGATCAACACTTTTTCTTAATTTTCTTAGTGCATTTCTTACTCAATCTTCTACTTACAACTCCAAGTCTCGTACTTAATATTTTTCCGAGTTGTAAAGAAAGTCTTGTAATTAATTTCACTCTTTACATACTCTTTTTATAAGTCCCTTGACCGAGTTATAAGGGTTAACTCGGCTTAGTTGTCCGTGATTGTAAAGGTTACCTCAGTCGAGAAGTACTAGATCGGATAAGGGAACTTTTAAGTCTAGCAAAACATTTTAAGGAATTGTCTATGGGAGCAATTCTAGTAGAGTCGATCCTTTGTATTTTGAGGATTCAAAAGAGCGGATCCGACTTGGTGCTTGGATTAGCACCGACCGTGGTTTTCTCGCCTCGGGAGGGTTTCCACATATTTCTATGTTCTTGCATTTCGAGTCTAATCTAGACTCGGACTCACTGTTTATCACTTTTAAAGCAAAAAGTGTCTAAGTTCTTTTAAATTTCCTCATCATCCTATTCACCCCTCCTCTAGGGTGACTTAGACTCTCCAAGAACAAACCTTCAATTGGTATTAGAGCCTAACCTTTCAAGAAGGATCTAACAATCCAAAGGTCTAAAGATCGAGATGGCTCGGAACATTGGAGAGTTCGGTGAAGGAAGGTCATCCACCGGACCACCAAAGTTCAAGGGGTCAAACGTTGTGCATTGGAAGAAACTAATGGAGTGCTTTCTGCTGGACAACGATGAAGATGTCCGGAACATCATCCAAGAAGGCAACTACATCCCAATGAAGATGGAAGGAACAAGATCTGTGCCTAAAGAAAAATTCTAGTACACCAATGAAGAAGCAGAGAAGTTCATAAAGAACTTCAAAGCAATGAACATACTGATGTGTGCTATCAGCTCAAAAGAGTACAACGAGTGTCAGCCTGTGACACAACTAATGATGTGTGGGACATTCTTGTCAACACATACGAAGGAACAAGCCAAGTGAAACAGGCGAAGATAAGCCGATATCTTCACAAATATGAAGTCGTTCAAAATGGAGCCGAAGAAAATATCACTTAGATGTTTATTTGCTTCACCGAGATTATAAACAATCTCAAATCTCTAGGTAGAAAAATCTCTCACGAAGAGATGTCCGAAAAATTCCGAGAAGTCTACCAATGAAGAGATTAGGTCCCAAGGTGACAGCTATCAAGGAAGCTCGGAACCTCTAACAATTAAAGCCAGACGAACTGTTTGGGAAGCTGCTTACTCATGAAATTCATCTCGAAAAAGAGGATGTCAAGGTCAGCACCAAAAAGAACATTGCACCGAAGGCCTCGGAAAGCATAAGAGAAAGTCTAAGCTCCTCGGATTCGAATAGGACCCGATGGCACTTATTGCCCGAGGCTTCAAAAGAATGATGAAGCATAAGAAGTGGGAAAAAGGCCAAAGGAAGAGTTCTACAAGAAAGATAAGAAGGACAGAAAAGGTAAATATTTATTCTCCTTCAAAGTTATCTTTAACTAAGAACTCGGTCTGTTTTGAATGTGGCAAGCAAAGATCACATAGTCAAAGACTGTTCAAAGAGAAAGATGGACAGAAAGAAGAAGAAGGCTATGATGGCCACATGGAGCGATGATGAATCATCCGAAGATGAAGATGATTCCGATGACTCAAAGTGTCTAATGGCACTAACAGACTCAAAAGCTAAATCCGAGTCGGATGCCGACAACTCGATACACCGAGGAGACAAGTTCTCGGGAGGTAATTGAATACTTTCTAAAGTTCTCCAAAGCTAATTTAGCCAGATATATTTACACTTTGGAAGAAAAGTCCAATTCTGATTCTTCTTAGTTCAAAGAACAACTTGAGCCTCTTACTTCGAGAGCAATGGTTTGAAAAAGAATTGAAAAATTGAGACTAACTCTGAAAGAACTCAAGACTAGTACTCAAGCTAATGAGACTAAGTCTAAGTCACTTAGAAAAGAAAATAAACATGTGAAAAGAAAGCTCAATGAGTCTCAAGAGCTTGTTTTAAAATTCACTCAAGATTAGAAAAACCTTTACATGCTTTTAGGCTCTCAGTATGTCTCCTTCAAGAAAGAAGGACTTGGTTTTAATGAAGAAGAGGAATCTAATTCCTATTCTAACCTTTTTAAAAAGGATTCCAAAACCGTGAAGTTCTGGAAGGCTGAGCATGGTCCCATTCATAAGAATGAAAGGAGGACTGAGCCTAGACCAGTTTACAGGAGAAAACCTTCTCCGCCTGTTTACAAAAGAAAAGACTTTCAAAAGAAAGAGACAAAGACTCGGTCTTCTAGAAAGAAGACTCGGACTCGGACCAAGCCCAAAGTCATTCAAATATGGGTTCCCAAGAGTTTTCTTCCTCGTAAAAGGACCACAAGTAAAGGGAATTACTGGGTTCGTTAGAGGAAGTGAGAAGGGTTAGTTTGTTTCGACTTGCAAGTAACTCAAAAAAAGACGAAAGTTCATTGGTACGTAGACAGTGGATTCAAGACTCTTTTTCGAGTGAGAAGATTTTAAAGGAGGAAAAGTCACTTTTGGAAATGACAAGTAAGGGCAAGATAATTGGGATTGGCAAAATTGGTGAAGGTGACAACCTAATCAGTCCAGTTTATCTTATCAAGGGATTAAAGTACAATCTTCTCAGGATCCCTCATTTGTGTGACAAAGGTCAAGAAGTAAGGCTCACTCGGACCAATGTCTACATTTCTATTGCAGCTACAAAAAGACTAAGCTCTCGGGTAAGAGGTCAGGTAACACATATGCTATTCCACTTTCTAATCCAACTCGGAATTTATCTTACTTAAAAGCGTCGTTGCATGATGATTCTTGGACATGGCATCGTAGACTAGGTCATATTAGCACTCACACTATCAAAAAGCTTCCATCTCATGGTTAAGTTAGGGGTTTACCTAACTGTGCATTTAAGAAAGATAAAATCTGTGAAGCATGCACAAAAAGAAACAAGTCACATCATCCTTCAAACCTCTCAAAATTGTTTCCTCATCCAAAGTGCTTAAGCTACTTCATATGGATTTATGTGGTGAAGTCTCTATGAAAAGCCTTAGAGGTAAATCGTATGTACTTATAATAGTTGATGATTTCTCACGATTTACCCGGGCTTGTTTTCTTAAGAACAAAAATTATGCTTTCAAAGAGTTTAGTAAGCTCGCAGGAAAATTCAAGTGGAGTCTTAAACTCGGATTAGAAGAATTCGAACCGACCATGGAAGAGAGTTTGACTACTCGGAATTTGCAGAGTTTTGTGACAAGAACAATATCTCTCACAACTTCTCAACACCCAGAACTCCTCAACAAAACAATGTAATGAAGAGAAAGAATCGAACTCTTGAAGAAATAGGAAGGACAATGATGATTGAAAATGATCTACCTTACTATTTCGGGTTGAGATAGTCAACACAAAAACCTACACACTCAACAGATGCCTCATCAAACCTATCTTCAAGAAAACTCCCTGTGAGCTTTACAAGGGAAAGAAACCCAACATCTCATACTTCAAACCCTTTGGATGTAAGTGCTTTGTTCACAATAATAGTAAGGATCACCTGACCAAGTTTGATGCTAGGTCGGATGAAGGTATATTTCGGGTTACTCATCTCACAAGTAAAGCTTATTGTGTTTTTAACAAAAGAACTAACAAAGGGGAAGAGAGTACCCACGTTGTGTTTGATGAGATAGATCAGGGAAAAACAAGTGAGTCAACCTTCTCGGATCTAAAACTCGGTCGAGATGAAGCCGAGCTCAAAAAGAGCCAAAAGAAAGCAACTCGGAATGAGGCAACATAGAATAGTAAGACTCATAGTAAACAAACTCAAGAGCCAGCTTAGAATGTTGAAGGACAAGCTAATACCGAAACTCAGCAATCTCAAACAAGTGAAGATCAGCCAGTTCAACCAACAAATTTAGTGAACCAAAGAACAGGTAAAGCATTCAAATATGCATCCAGCCACCCACTCGAGAACATTATATCCGACATTAATAGTGGGGTAAGATTTAGATCTTCTTTGCAAAATCTGTGTGCATTCACCGCATTCATATCATTAAAAGAACTCGAAAATGCACTAGAGGCCTTAAATGAACCTGAATGGGTAGAGGCCATGCAAGAAGAGCTCAACCAATTTGAAAGAAACCAAGTCTCGGACCCCGACCAAATGACCTTGTGACCACCCAGTCGGAGGAACCAAATGGGTTTTCAAAAACAAACTAGATGAGGATGAGTTGGTAGTCGAAATAAGGCTAGACTTATGGCTCAAGGTTACAATCAAGAAAAAGGAATTGATTGTGGGCAAACCTTTACACTTGTTGCTAGAATCGAAGCAATCAAAATCCTATTAGCATTTGCATCCGGTGTGAATATTAAGTTGTGTTGAATGGATGTTAAATGTGCTTTTCTGAATGGCTTCATTCAAGAGGAAGTCTATATTGAGCAACCCCTTGGATTTGAAAACTCATAATTTCCAAATCATATTTTCAAATTGCAAAAAGCTATATACGAGTCTTAAACAAGCTCTCGAACTTGGTATGAAAGACTCAGCAGTTTCTTGGTTGAAAATGATTTCAAAAGAGGTCAAATTGAAAAAACTCTTTTATAAAAACTAAGGGGAAAGATTTCCTTATTGCTCCGATTTATGTTGATGATATTACTTTTGGAGCTACTAATGAAACTCTATATCGAGAGTTTTCTCGAGTTGATGAGACAGGAGTTCCAAATGAGCATGATGGGAGAACTCAATTTCTTTCTTGGTCTATAAATCAGACAAGACAAAGATGGAATCTATGTCCATCAATTTAAGTATACCAAGGAGTTGTTGAAAAAGTACAAGCTTCAAGATATGAAACATACAGACCGCACCTATGAGTAGTAGTATTAAACTGGACTTAGATAAAAAAAAAGGTAAACCAAGTAGATCGAAACTCTTTAGAGGTATGATTAGATCTCTGCTCTATCTTACATCTAGTAGGCTAGACATTATGTTTAGTGTCCGTCCGTGTGCAAGATTTTAAGCTAATCCAAAATAATCATGTCTCACCGCGGTGAAAAGGATTTTCGGATATCTTGCAGGGACTCAAAATCTTGGTCTATGGTTTTCAAGAGACTCGGAACTAATCCTCACCTGGATACTCGGATGCCGACTATGCTGGTTATAAAGTTGACGGAAAGAGCACATCAAGAGCATGCCAATTTCTGGGTTAATCCCTCATATCTTGGTACTCAAAGAAGCGGAACTCAGTTGCTTTATCAATTGTTGAAGCCGAGTAAATTGCAGCTGGAGCTTGCTGTGCTCCGATTCCGTGGAACAAGTAGCACTTAAAGAATCTTGGACTTTTCTTCAAACCTATCCCAATCAAGTGTGACAATCAAAGTACAATCAGCGTCACTAAGAATCCAGTTCAACATTCAAAGACCAAGCATATTGAGGTCGGGTATCATTTTCCGAGAGACCATTATGAGAAAGGTGATATTGAACTTGAATTCATTCCTACAAAATTTCAATTAGCTGATATTTTCACTAAGCCACTTAGTGAGGATCAATTTTGCTTTATTAGGAATGATCTTGGCATGATTAATGCATGATTATGTGTTATATGTTTTCTTTTGTCTTAATAACAAATGGATCAGTTGAACAAGTGAGACCGAGCTATGAGTTATTAGGTCTCCGAGTGTTCCGAGTCACTCGAAACCATACCGAGTCGACTCGCTTTTGAATAAAATGGACGTCAAACTTCGGAATCATCTCTAGATAAATGGAGAATCTCGGAATGATTTTTTTTAAATCTCTCCTCTCTCGACACGCGTCTCTATCAAAGAATTCAAACCGTTAGACGAAAACCGTTGGAATTGTAGCCGTTAGACCGTTGTTCGTCATGTCTGTCTCGAGAATGTTTATTTGAACGTTAAGTAAGAAAGAAGGTTGAAGGACATTTATGTCTTCTCTATTTATAACATCTCTCCATCTTCATTTCTTCACTTTGCGCCTTACTCTTTTTGCACGAAATACTCGCTCTCTCATACTCTCTCCTTACTTTCAAAATTCTCTCACTCACTCTCTCTCTCTCTCTCTCTCTCTCTCTCTCTCTCTATCTATCTATCTTCTCCAAGTAACCTCTTACTTCTCCATTCTCACAATGACTAAACGAGGTTCCGCATCCGAGTTCATGGGGTCTCGCAACCAAGAAGGCTCGGAATATCACTCAAGAGGGTACGTATGACACTTCAAAAGTGTTTGTCTTCTAGCACTTCACATTGGATGATAAGTTCTTCAAGACCACTTCGTTCTCTTGGCTTAAATACATTCAAGAAACTGGAGTGTATAATTATTTATGCTTCGGGGACTTTATATATCCGGAACTCATAGTTGAGTTCTATGCAAGCAAATCCTTATCTCGGGGTGTCATCACCTCGAAAGTTTAAGGTACGAGTTGTTAGGATCAACCTCCCTCTTCTCCACAAACTTTTCAACGTCACCTTTCTTTTTCTCAATCCCAATCATTTTTTTTTTGGAAATTGTTGATGATTTTTTCGAAAAATTCGCTAAGAAGTGCCTCAGCGAGAGGAAAAATTTTTCCATCACTCAAATGAAGAGCGAAGTTAGATTGCTCTGTTATATTCTCGATGAGGACTTTTCTTTGCTCACTACTCGAGCAAGGAGAACCCAAACTCTTGGGTTCTTAAAGTTCGTTTGATATCATGGAGGGCTACGATGTAGACCTCTTTCCGTTCATCATCGAGGAAATGGCTTAAGTGCCTACTCAATCAAAAGAATCCGCTCCTTTCCCTTTTGGAGCCCTTCTGTCTCTTATTTTCAAATAATTCAAGATCACCCCTTCCTTAGATCCCACTGCCGTTTTTGAGTCGGCCATAGTTCTTGGTAGAAAAGAACTTTTGGGTTATGGATACTAGGAAGTTAAACCCGGTGAATGGGTTCACTCTTCCGAGTTGGAACCCGCCTCTCCTCCTCTCACCCAAACTCGGATTCAGCCAGCTCATCCATCCACTTTTGCTGGTCCCTCTTTTTCTCAACCTCCTCTCTCTACTCGGAGCGTTTGCTCGCCTTGGTCGAAAGGCTCACTTCAGCGGCTAACCAACTTCGATCGGTTGTTTGCTATCTCCAGCCTATTTTTCGTGGCATGGTCATTAACCAAAAGACCGGCCAATCCCAGCATTCAGGAGTGTCAATCCCCGATGCTTGATTTCAAGGGCATTCTTGGTGAGCAATGTGAATAGCTTCAACCCATTCAGGAGCGCAGGACGAAGGCTACACAGACTCGTAATCCTCCGACACATCTAAGGAATCTTCTAGCCCGACCAAGTCTAGCTCTAATGAGGTAGAAGAAGAAGAAGAAGCTGAGGTTGCAGCTGAGGCAAGCAAGGCTCAGCCTGAAGAGAAGAATGTGGACGAAGAAGAAGCAAAGGATGACGCCGCTCTACCAAAAGACAAGGGTGTTATAGAGCCCGAACCCGAACCGATCTCCTCGGACCTTGATTTGAGTGGATCAAAAGACGCTGGGGACGTTGGACATTCCAAACTACCAAAAGACAAGGGTGTTATTATAAAGGTTACCTTAGTCGAAAGTACTAGAACGGATAAGGGAACTTCGAGTCTTAGAAAACATTGTAAGGAATTGTCTAAAGGAGCAATTCGGTAGAGTCGATCCTTTGTATTTTGAGGATTTAAAATAGTAGATCCGACTTGGTGCTTGGATTAGCACTAATTGTGGTTTTCTCGCCCCAGGAGTGTTTCCACGTATTTCGTGTTCTTGTATTTCGGGTCCAATCTAGACTCGGACTCACTTGTTTATCACTTTCGAAGAAAAAAGTGTCTAAGTTCGTTTAAATTTCCTCATCACCCTATTCACCCCTCCTCTAGGGTGACTTAAACTCTCCAAGAGCAAACCATCAAATGGGGATAGTCTCTATGCTACTATCACCTCCAAAGAATCTGTGGTTGAGATCGAGCACGATGCCAATTATGAGGAACTATACGAATTCGAGACTGCCGTTGCCTAGACAAGGAGGGAGCACCTCTTAACTTTAATCCTTATGGCAACCCTAGTGTCCATTCAATGTTTAGGAAGAAGGGGTACTTTCCAGTGCCTAGATGCGGGTCGAAGGGCATACCACCCTATTTTTTACCCCTTGAACCCACTAGCAACTACAACTTCGGGCTAGGCTATCAACCTATTGCTAAGGAAATAGCCCAAGCCAAGTGGGAAACTCAAATTAAGAGGACTACGCCTCATACAGATCCGCTCTATCAAGCCCTTTCCTTATACTCCGAATAGGCGGTTCTTAAAGGAAGGAGGTGATTTTCCTTACTATGGTTTCCTTAAGCTCGACTACCTTAAAGATAAGGGCATCTTGGTACCTGGTTTGGAGGTTGTCAATGACTCGCTATATACTTGGAGAATTAGGCAAGAGGGATAATCCATACCCGACTCGGACCGACCTGGCTGGGAATAATCTCTTCGGTCTATCTGTTGGGACAAGAAAAGAACTTAGAAGGGAATTCAGTCTCGGTACTATCATGAGTCATATCGCACCCACAGCTCAATCCGTCTAAGTTTATCACCGACGTTGATAATGAAGGTTCCAAGCACATCACTTGGATTGACACTAAGGAGGGCCAAGAATTCATTGTTAGCTTAGAAGCGCATCCCATTGAGTCTAGTGTTAGGGCTTTTAATTCTTCTTCGTTGTTTCTTTTCCTAATTCTCGTTTCAAGTTCCGTATCTTCGCTTCGAGTCCGATGTACCCATTTCTTTGTTCAATAAAGTGAATCTTTCCGCTTACTATTTGCCTCCTCTTGTTTTCAATTTTTTGCCTCTAATGATGAATAAGAAATCCCTAAAGAACTAATAAAAGTTATGTAAGATCATGAAAATCGCTCACCAATAATAGAGGAAACAATAATAATCAATCTAGGATCGGTGGATCAATCTCAAGAGGTTAAGATCGGGAAAACACCGAATTCGGAAGAGCACGAGCAATTTACTTCACTCTTTACAGAGTTCATGGATGTCTTTGTATGGTCCTACAAAGACATGCCAGGGATAGATCCAAGTACAGCGTGAAGGTTTGCTCTGGGAGAGATCGAATCACCCTAGAAGGGGGTGAATAGGGTGGTGGAAGATTTTTCCGAAAATCAAACACTTTTGATCAAGGCACGGACAGAGGCGGATTCTGAGTCCGAAATGGGGTCGAAAAGCATATACTCGAATTGCAAGTAAAGAGTAAAGAAGCGGATAAAGCCGGAACTTTGAATCTGCTCGAGTCTAGAATGTACTCGTAAAGTGAAAACACGTAAAGTACGTGGAAACCCTCCTGGGCGAGAAAACCACGGACCGTGCTAATCCGAGCACGAAGTCAAATCCACTATTTTGAGTCCACAAAATACCGTAGATCGACCGAACCCGAGTTGCTCCCTTATACAACTCTTTACAAGTTTTTCCTAGACTCGAAATTCCCTTATCTCGATCTAGTACTTCCTAACTAAGATAACCCTTACAGCTAGGGACAACCGAGCTAAGTTAACCCTTACAGCTCAGTCAAGGGACCTTACTTGGACAAGAAGAAAGAGAGTGTTTGTAACTAAGTACAAGACCTTACAACTCGTAGTATAATGAGTTACGAGTGGGAGTTGTAAGTAGAAGATTGAGAATGAATACAACGACTTTGCTCAAGTATATGTATTAACAGTAGGTTCGGCAATCTTCAAGTCTTGAGAGTTGGCTTCTATTTATAGATGACCAAGCAAGCATAGCCGTTGAGTCCCTCTTCGACCGAGAGTCCTTTGTGACCGTTGTTAAGGACTTTCCGAGTCACTCGAAAGTATCCGTTGATTTATGAACGTTGGACAACGGTTCTTAACTCCTTTGGAAGTCACAAAACCACCGGCGGTGTCTTGAGAGATAAGGTGGAAACCGCCGTTAAGCTTGGCGTTTCAGTTTTCTAGATTTGGAAACAGACATGCCCTAACAAAATCTTCTGGGGCTAGGTCGGAGAATGGGAAAAGCCATGTCTCGCTAGTGATTTGACGTTTTGAAGTCGAGTTACTTTTTATTTCAAAAAGTGTATCCTCGTTTGAATAACCTACAAAAGTAAATCAAATTGGTTCTCAAAGTATAGAATACTTTGGTCCATGATTAGACACGGATAATAATATAATTAAGATAATTAAGTGACTAATTATCCGAGTCGGAAAAGGAATGGAAATTTCTTAGTCTAATATCCATGAAACTCAAAATTCCATCCGAGTTAGTCTAGGCGAGAATCACGTTACATAAGAAATAACAGAGTGAATAACCTTGATCTAGACTAAGCATGGTTCATACTAGAAGTGCCGACTATAACGTAATAACATCCGGAATATGAAGTCGGACCTGAGTGCGATTATGCGAGTACTAGTCATTTGAACATTCGATAATTCTAAGTGATGAGAGACTCGGAACCGGGTATACAACCGCAAGTTCGGATATGCTTTCGAGTCTCACAGAAACAAGTAAGAATACAAGAAATAGATGCTATATCACTTAGAGAAAATACTATATCACTCATAAAAGTTTCTAAGGTACAGAGAATGACTTGGAATCAAAACTTTATAAGTGAGAAAACCTTATACCTAATTCCTTTGGTAGAACTCGAAATGTGCGGAGTAAAGTCCGAGTCCGCAATCTCCCCTTTTGATGAAAGGCATTCCATACTTAGACGAAACTTTGTTAGTAATATAGATCTGTTTTTGTATACTTGTGCAGTAAAATAAGACAAGTAAAGCAAGCTTAAAGTATCAAATCATAAAAAATAGATACTCTTCAACTATCAATGCAATGAGGCTAACTCGAAATGTTTGCAAAAAAAAAAAAAAAAAAAAAAAAAAAAAGAAACTTAGAGAATTTGAAGAGAATGCATTAATTCATTGAAGTTAAAGGAGTACATACAGAGATAGAGAGTGAGAAACAAGACAACAGATTTTTCTATCTATATTCTCCCCTTGCCTTTCAAAGAAAAAAAAAAAATGGGAAGAATACAACAGGTAGTACATATTTGATGTCCGGACCAAAAAAATTTCAGGAAGAAGAAGAATCTAGCAGATCGTGGAATTGTGACACGAGTGCATGGTGTCCGCCTAAGAAGGAGAGGGGTTGTCTCGAGTGGAAGAGGAAGGGCGAGAGGTACGCCGGCGCTGGTAGGATCTTGACGATGTGCTTGAGCGCGGCGGAGGGAGGACAGGGATCGCTGTCAAGGGCTCAGCTATGAGTGGCTGACCCATAACAAGAGGATCTAGAGGTTCCTCCCTATGGACCTCGGTAGGCTGGAGGGGTCCGCTCGCTCGACCCGCTGCAGCTTGTTGGTTGTGCGGCTAGGTCTTCGACCCACTCGGACCGCTGCTCGAGCCGAGTACTTCCAGTTGAGTCGTAGGAGCAGTTTGACCCTCGGTTGTCCCTCCTTCTTCTTCTTTTGATGCTCCCCTTACCCAATAGGAGCTGCCTCAGCCGCGAGCTCCTCGGCTTCGCTTCTTCGAGGTCTTCTTCTCCGTCCTCCCCGCTATCCGAGAAGGAGGTCTTGGCCGGGCTCGAGGACGCTTCGGATGAGTCTCGAGTCATCATGGTCCCGAGCTGCCTTGGACCTTTTCTCCTGGAGGAGCTCGATCAGCTCCTTTTGCTCCTTCACCAAGGCCTTCATCTCAAGGAGCACCTCTTGCTCGCTCTCGGATCCGAGATTGGGCAGTCTTTTGGTTAATGGCCATAGACCGATAGATAGTCTTGAATGACCGGAGCATGTCCTTGAATTCCGAGGACACGGAGTTGATTTTGTCCAAGAAAGCGGAGGACAAAATGGAAGAGAGAGACTTAGAGACACCCGAGGTGGAAGCACCACCAGGTGGGGCAGGGAGAGAGAGAGGGCTTCTTTCCGAGTCCGAGGCGAAGAAGGTGGCCTCGGCTCCGAGTTGTGTACCCGGATACCACGCCGAGTCTCCTGGTACTGCACCCTGAAGTTCCTTTTGCCGACCACAACGGCAGCCTCGGAGACAGCGTTAGGGTCCGAGGGGAGAGGAACTTTGAATTGTTTAAATACAAGGGTGAGAAGAGCACAGAAAGGAAGAGGAGTATTCTTCTTATTTTGGATTTGAGCTGGCACAGCTGCCATCCGCTCAATGATGGAGGGGAAGAGGTCTACTTCATAGCCCTCAAGAATGTCAAAAAGAGCTTTTAAATGCTTGGAGTTGTGGTTCTCCTTGCTGGAATGCCGAGAGAAAAAGGTTCTCATCAGCAGGAAGCACGTAAGACGTGCTTCGACTTGAGCTGAGTCACTAAAAATTTTTACGTGACTTAGGGAACTCTTTTGCTTATTTTTCAAAGAAGTCGTCGGCGACTTCAGTGAAAGGAATGGGGTTGCTGTTCAAGAAAAGAGAGGAGACCTTGAACAAGCGATGGAGAAGGGAGGTGTTTATGCGAACAAGTGACGTTCGTAACCCCGGAGGTTAGAACACCTTCGAGTTTGTCGGATGAGTGTAGAACTTAGAGACGAGTTCAGGATAAATGAACTCACCGAAACAAAGAAAATTATAAACACCGGTGGTTTGGATGTGTGGCAACCACGAGAATTTTGTGGTTGGAAAGAACTTGTCGTCCAAGTGCAAGATGTCGGGTGACAACAGGTTTAGAGGATGAAGAGCCTTCTTGGCTTTTTGTGCGTGGCTTCTTAGAGGAAGAGCCAAGTTAGGATGAGTACCTCTCTTAGGAATTTTAAAGGAGAGAAGAGAAATGAAGCTTTGAGAAAGAGTAGAAGAGAGTAGGTCGTCGAGAGTGAAAGAAAAAAGAGTAGAAGAAAGAGTTGAGAGCAATCGAGCTTACTTGAGATGAGCTTCACGTCGCTTAAAAATATTAGAAGTCACTCGTAGACGTAGAGAGCTTGCGCGAGAAGTTTCGGTTTTGAGAGAGAGAGTAAATGAAATGTAAAGTAGCAAGACGAAGGTGAATAGGCGCTATTTATAGAAAAAATAAACGACCTTCAATGCAACGCTATTTATATATCCATTCCGACTCAGCTCTTTCATTAGTCACCTCGGACCGGTGTGACGATTCTCTTCTCAACGGTTAAAATTCTAGCGGTTTGACTTCCAACGGCTAGAAGTCTTATCACAACGAGCGAGAGAGAGAAAAAGATTTTGAAAAATAAAATCTAAAATTCTCCACTTATCTAGAGATGATTCCAGAGATTTGATGTCCACTTTTCTCAACGTCCGAGTTTGACTCGGATAAGTTTTCCGAGTGACTCGAAACGAAAAATAAATAATAACTATGAGTTCAGTATCACGAAATCAACCGAACAAATGGTTATTAATGATTTGAACGCACAAAACACATAACCATGCAATGAAAATTTTTATATAAGAAAGCACATAATCATGCATTTAACATTCCAAGCTCATTCCTAATAAAACAAAACTGATCCTCACCAAGAGGCTTAGTAAAGATATCAGCTAATTGAAGATTAGTAGGAATGAATTCAAGTTCGATATCACCTTTCCCATAATGATCTCTTAAGAAATGATACATGACCTCAATGTGTTTTGTTTTCGAGTGCTCGAACCGGATTTTTGGTGATGCTGATTGCACTTTGATTATCACACTTGATTGGAACCGATTTGAAAGCAAGTCCAAGATCTCTCAAGTGTTGCTTTATCCATAGAATTTGTGCACAGCATGCTCTGGCTGCAATATACTCAGCTTCAGCAGTTGATAGAACCACCGAGTTTTGTTTCTTTGAGTGCCAAGATATTAAGGATTGACCCGAAATTGGCACGCTCCCGAAGTGCTCTTTCTATCAACTTTGTATCCAGCGTAATCCGCATCTCGAGTATCCAAGTGAGAGTCGGCTTCGAGTCTCTTGAGTACCATAGACCTAAGTTCCGAGTCCCCGCAAGATATCTCGAATATTCTCTTCACCGTAGTGAGATGTGATTCTTTTGGATTAGTTTGGAATCTTGCACATAAGCATACACTCGAACATTATATCTCGGCCGGCTGGAAGTAAGATATAGCAAAGATCCAATCATACCTCGATAGAGTTTCGATCTATTGCTTTACCTTTGTCGTCCGAGTCAAGTTTTATACTCGTTGTTCATGGGTGTAGATCCGTGCTTTGGATCTTGGAGTTTGTATTTCTTTAGCAGCTCCTTGGTATACTTTGATTGATGAACATAGATTCCATCTTTTTCTTGTTTAATTTGTAGACCAAGGAAGAAATTGAGTTCTCCCATCATACTCATTTGAAATTCCCGACTCATTAACTCGTAAAATTCTCGACACGTAATTTCATTAGTTGCTCCAAAAATTATATCATCGACATAGATCTCGAACAATAAGGAAATCTTTCCCCTTGGTTTTTATAAAGAGAGTCTTGTCGATTTGACCTCTTCTAAAATCATTTTGAACCAAGAAATTGCTCAGCTTTTTCATACCAAGCTCGAGGAGCTTGTTTAAAACCATAAAGAGCTTTTGAAGTCCGAAAACATGATTTGGAAATTCCGAGTTTTCAAAACCAGGAGGTTGCTCGACATAGACTTCCTCTTCAATAAAACCATTGAGAAATGCACACTTAACATCCATTTGATATAATTTGATACTCATGTTGGATGCAAATGCCAACAAGATTCTAATGGGTTCAATTCTCGCAACAAGTGCAAAGGTTTCCCCACAATCAATCCCTTCTTCTTGATTGTACCCTTGAGCCACAAGTCTAGCCTTGTTTCGACTACCAACCCACCTTCATCAAGTTTATTCTTGAAAACCCATTTGGTTCCTATGATTGGGTGGTCGAAGGTCGTTTGGTCGAGTCCGGACTTGGTTTCTTTCGAATTGATTGAGTTCCTCTTGCATGGCCTCTACGCATTCAGGTTCATTTAGGACCTCTAGAGCATTTTGGGTTCGAGTTAATGAAATGAATGCAGTGAATGCACATAGATTTTGAAGAGAGGAACGAGTTCTTACCCCACGGTTGATATCGGATAATATGTTTTCTAGTGGTTGACTAGAAGCATACTTGAAAGCTTTACCTGTTCTCCGATTCGCTAGATTTGTAGGCTGAACCGCTTGATCTTCGTAAGCTTGGTCCGAGTGATCGGCTTGTTATTCAAGCATTCCGAGCGGTGCTCTTGAATTGTCACATTCCGAGTCACTTCGCTTCGAGTGACTTCATTCCGAGCTGGTTGAGTTTGAATCTTAGCAAATTCATGTTCATCATTATCATCATCTCTGCTGAGCTTCGGATCTTAGTATGAAGACTCACTTGGTTTTTCTTGTTCAAGCTCATCAAACAAAACGTGGATGCATTTTTCCACTTTGCTAGTTCTCTTATTGAAAATGCGATAAGCTTTACTATGAGAAGAATAACCCGTAAAAATACCTTCATCCGACCGAGCATCAAACTTGGTCAGGTGATCCTTACCATTGTTGTGAACAAAGAAGAAATAGGAAATATTTGGTTTCTTCCCTTTGTAGAGCTCATAAGGTGTTTTCTTCGGAATGGGTCCGATGAGGCATCATTAGAATGGGTCCGATGAGGCATCTATTCGGAGAGTCCTTTGTGACCGTTATTAAGGACTTTCCGAGTCACTCGAAAGTATCCGTTGATATATGAACGTTGGACAACGGTTCTTAACTCCTTTGGAAGTCCCAAAACCACCGGCGGTGTCTTGAGAGATAAGGTGGAAACCACCGTTAAGCTTGGCGTTTCAGCTTTCTAGATTTGGAAACGAGACGTCCTCGACACAATCTTCTAGGGCTAGATCGGAGAATGGGAAAAGCCATGTCTTCCGGTGATTTAACGTTTTGAAGCTCGGCTACTTTTGTATTTCAAAAGTGTATCCTCGTTTGAATAACCTATAAAAGTAAATCAAATTGGTTCTCAAAATATAGAATACTTTGGTTCACGATTAGACACGTAAAATAATATAATTAAGATAATTAAGTGACTAATTATCCGAGTCGAGAAAGGAATGGAAATTTCTTAGTCTAATATCCATGAAACTCAAAATTCCATCCGAGTTAGTCTAGGCGAGAATCACGTTACATAAGAAATAACAGAGTGAATAACCTTGATCTAGACTAAGCATGGTTCATACTAGAAGTGTTGACTATAACGGAATAACATCCGGAATATGAAGTCGGACTCGAGTGTCTGTTATGCGAGTACTAGTCATCCGAACATGCGATAATTCTAAGTGATGAGAGACTCGTAACCGGGTATACAACCGCAAGTTTAGATATGCTTTCCGAGTCTCACGAGACAAGTAAGAATACAAGAAATAGATGTTATATCACTTAGAGAAAATACTATATCACTCTGAAAAGTTTCTAAGGTACAGAGAATGACTTGGAATCAAAACTTTATAAGTGAGAAAACCTTATACCCGATTCCTTTGGTAGAACTCGAAATGTGCGGAGTAAAGTCCGAGTCTTCATAGCTGAACATAAAATTTCACTTTATGAAGACGTTAAGCCTCGTTAAGAAAAAACCGAGAAGGATGAAGCTCGATTAGCAATTGAAGATTAAGGAAGAGGTCTAGAAGCGGTTAGAGGCTGGTTCACTATCCTTAGTAGGTAGCAAATATAGTACCGGCTTTGAAGAACGATGGCAGGGTTCAAATGTGCGTTGATGTCGGAGATCTAAACAAGGTAAGCCATAAGGACAATTTCCCGCTGCCCCATATTGACATCCTCGTAGATAACATAGCGGGTCATGGTTTGCTCTTGTTCATGGATGGATACATTCGATACAATCAAGTGAAGATGGCTGAAGAGGACATGGAAAAAATGACCTTTATCACTCAATGGGGACGTACTATTCCATGATGATGCCATTTGGGCTCAATAATGCCGATTCAACATACCGTAAAACGGCTATGACTTTATTACATGACATGATCCATAAAGAAGCTGAAGTCTATGTGGATGGCATGATCATAAAGTCCAAAGATAGAGCAGGGCACCTATCCAGTCTAAGAAAGTTCTTCCGGAGACTCAAAAAATACAACATACGCATTAATCCTCAAAAGTGTGCATTAGGGGTAACCTCGGGCAAACCGTTAGGCTATGTTGTTAGTCATAGAGGAATTGAAGTTAATCCATCCAAGATCAAAGCCATTCAGGAAATCCCACCGCCAAATACATAGAAGGAGATAAGGCTTCCTAGGACGTTTACAAGTGCATCGCTTGTTTCCTATCAAAATTGATTATGGTCTCGTGAACCCATTTTCAAGAAATTGAAGAAGGGATCCGAGCCCATTTAGGATATCGAGTGCCAACAAGCATTTAAGAAGGTTAAGAAATACCTAGCCAATCCACCAGTGCTAGTTCCACCCCAACCAGGGAAACCTTTACTTGTGTACCTCACCATAACGAGACCACTATAGGAGCCATGCTAGCTCAACGAGACGGGAAAGAAGAGCATGCGATATATTATCTAAGCAAGAAATTCTTAGATTATGAGACTAGATATACACCATTAGAGAAGACATTACCGACATTAGTCTAGGCTACCAAGAAGCTCAAGCATTACATGTTAGCCACACGGTACATGTGGTAGCACCTATGAATCCCATTAAGTATATACTTGAGCAACCAACCATCGAGTAACAAGATAGCAAGATGGATTGTCATGCTTTAAGAATTCAAACTCAAATATGTTCCTCAAAAGATGATCAAAGGAAGGGTAGTGTTGAAATTCTTAGCCAATCTACCATAAATATTCTCCCTATTGTTCTCGGACCAACGGAGCGAGTCGAGGCCACTAACAAGAACTTCATAAAAGAGTGGAAAAGATGGGAGTCAATTATAAGGATTGGCCGGATAAGTTTGTTTTTGCCTTATAGGACTATCGAACCTCTATTAGAACCTTTATGGGAGCAACACCTTACTGCCTAGTATATGGCATGGAAGCAGTCCTTCCAAGAGAGATTGTCATTCCCTCGTTAAGGATAATTGATGAAAGTCGATTCTAGAAGTAGAGTGGGCTAAAGCACGCTACAAAGAGTTAGTGCTTCGCTGGATGAGAGGCGCCTCAACACCCTACACAATGTCCAAATATATAAGGCACCTATATCAAGGGCATTCAACAAGAGAGTGAAGCCTCGAAATCCGCAAATTGGAGACTTGGTCCTCAAAGAGATTAAAGCACCAATTCAAGATCAATGAGGAAAATTTAGGCCAAACCGGCAAGGCCCATTTGTGCTCAACCGGATGTTGTCGGGCGGAGCGAGTGAAATTAACCAATTTAGATGGTGAAGAAATTTTTCGAGTACACAAATTTGGATCAATTGAAGAAGTATTACATCTAGCACGACTATAGACAGTGGGCCAAGCCTGGCCAAACTAGGCCATGCCATGGTAGGCGCCGGCCACCACCCGGAAAACAAGTGGATCGGCCGGGCCGAAATCATCCCTTTGTTTTACCTTTATAATCAATTATTTTGGACGATCCAATTAGATGGTCCACTTGTGTAATTATTTATTTCAATTAATTTTAAGGGCGGTCCAATTCTATTTATTTACACCTTTAAGTGAGATAAACCAAAATCTTTCAAAGTATAGCATAATATTTACTTTTATTTAGTAAAAGGTAAGCCTACTACTTACTCGAATACATAGTCGAGGAAATAAATCCAAGCACACTACTTGTGGAAGATATAAATTGTTCTAAATAGGCAAACCTAATCTTCCTTTTCTTTTATTTATTCCTAAAATCTATCTAAAAAAATTTTAAGCCCTAGTCTATCTTTACTTTGTTTCCTTTGGGGTCACTAGGCTCAGCCCCATCATCCGGGGTACACTTTTTAGCTCCTCAATTCTTCGAGCCCTCTTCTCCTCGGCTTCCTTGGCTTTAGACTCTCTTACGTGCACGCGTTTAGCTATTCGCGGGTTTACTTCACGCATTTGGAGTGGTGTTGCAGCAAGGACAATTTCTTGTGGATCCATTTCCCGAGTTATCAATGCCTTACGCCGTTGGAGATCCACTTCTATTATCCACTCCGGATAATAAGTAGATACGAGTAGCATTCAATTTGCTCGCAGTGTTAGCGCTTCTATTATCCACTCCAAGTATTCAGTGCCATGGCTTTGTTTTACTAACATTGCCAAATCCTTCAAACAAGTCAAAGGTGGCAGGCCGGATACAATCTAGAAAGAGAATCACCTGCTCTCTCCCCATTTGCCACAACACACGATGAGGGAAATAATAAGTGTAGGATTTTAGGCCCGACAGAACGTATAAATGGATGTTGCCTAGTATGTGTCCTGAATTAGGACACTTTCCAGATGCACAATATACCACACTACAACATTAGTGTCATTTTGAGGTATTCTTCCCACCAGGAAGCTAGGTGAACGAGCTACCACCTCTTCCTATTTTCGTTAACGAAGTGTACCATTAAGTATGTATTGATATCTGCAGGAGCCTCGAATCAACTTTAGATGCTCCATTAGCCAAATCTCCACATCACGGATATGGTCAAAATTCAACCTTTCTATAAGGCCTAATAGGAGCAAAATAAAAAAAATCGTAAAACAGACAAAAGGAGCAAAAAATAGAGACTTTTGGCATAAATCGAGGCAAATTAGCCTCGGTGGCGTCGGACTACCGCCCTATGACCGGTGCCAGGTCCACACCGTTGGTCTCGTCGACCGTTCTTTGCTTACCTACATTAACAGAGGGCTCCCAGTGAAATCTTCCTCGGCCATAACTTTGACCCGGTCCAAGCCTATAATAGTTTCAGCAACTATCATTGGCATCGGAGAACGGTAATCCTCTAGTTGCTCAACTAAGCTCGATACGCCGCCGGCGCCATATCCCCACGACCTTCCGCCAACAAGAACCCATCTACTAGGCAGGTGATAATGGCTCGTCGCCTCGAGATAATAATAGCTTTAGAATAAGTGTACATGTGCGAGATAGTGCTTCATTAGGTTCTTCAAATTCACTCGATTTCCAATAAGAATCCACCCTAGATTCTTGTTGCTCGGTTCGATAGATACTTGTACGTCTCCCGTAAAGTTTCGTAAAACTTGGACAGGATAGGTTTGGTACGCCTTTGGATGCCTAGTAGCATCAAATTCTTTGGGCAGGGGTACAATTCCTTATCCCCAAACCTAAAGACATGGTGATGAGGATCCCAATAAGTCACGACAACTCTTAAGAAAGTCAAGTAGACTTTCACTTGGCGAATACTTGAATAGTGTATTCAACCCAAATGATAACAAACCTACCCTCTCCGTATTTGTCATCTCATGATCCAACGAGATAAATCGCTCATGAAATTCATGCTTTTAGCAAGAAGTAGAAGATGTCGGATGAGTCTCTTTGGTTTGCAACGAGATTTGTGAAAGGCATATCTTTCAGCCTTCGACTCGGGTTCAATTTGTAGCAAGGTTTTCGATCTGTTAGAGTCCTACTGCATCGCAACTACTAGTGCCCGCCTGCGCTTTGGTTTTCTTAGGTGATAGGCGTCGGCCACCCCTTTTGCGCCAACCGGTTTGCCTTGTTTATTGGCCCAAGCACTCCTTGGGCCATCACCTATTTTTTGCCTCCAGCCCGTGTCTATGCCCGCATTATTATTATTAGGTCCATGCACTTAAAGTTTCCATTTTTTGTTTTTATTATTTTCTTTTGGGGGCAATGTGGGCTAGTGCAATTTTTTTCGATTTGTCTCGGTAATTTTCCTAAGCCTTTTTGCACAAAAAATTACACAAAGGTACCTTCGGGTTTGGTGTAACTATTCTTAGGCCCTAAGGTATGAATAATTACTCCTAGGTACCCCGACTTTTGCTGTAAATTATCTAGAGGTACCCTCGGGTTTTGGGTAACTATTCTAAGGCCCCGAGGCATGAAATACTACTCCTAGGTACCTGACCTTTGCAAAATATTATCCGGTACTAAGGTTTGGTGTATTTATTTAAAGGTCCCCGAGGAATGAAAATATACTCTTAGGTATACTTCCCTTTGTTGTAATGTTTTCTACGAGTGCATTTCCAACATTGACATCATATATCCAATACGTTGAGTAGGAAACCCCCAAATTTGACGATCAATTTGGAGACCAATTTGAGATTGTAACATTATTAATCCGATTAAAATCATCAATGCATTATTCAAATTTAAAACCCCCAAATTAAACCTTAAATACAACATTAATGGGAGTAAAGACAATTACCATAACAACGCACAATAGATGACGAATAGAGCGATGAGAGAGAGAGAGAGAGAGAACAGTGTACACGATGGAGGCAGACAAACAACGCGGGAAGGGGAGAGAGAGGAGAACAGAGTGAAGGAAGGAGATGAAAAGCTGATTAAGCGAGAGAAGATTAGGGATTTTGAAAAATTACAATTAAAATAAAATATTTTAAGTTTGTTTGGTTAAATTTTGCAGGCCTTATTAAGGGTAAAAGAGACTTTTTATCATTCTAGTAACTTTTGGGCCTGAAAAGGGCCAAAACGAATATTACAAGTAAAAGTCAAGGTACCTAGGAGTAATTATTCATACCTCAGGGGCCTTAGAATAGTTACATCAAACCCGAGGGTACCTTTGTGTGATTTTTTGCCTTTTTGCATCATATTTAATAAAAGAAAGCATTTTTAAAAATCGAGTCTTCTTGCATTCCATCCCATAGCATAAGAGTCACAACATTACACAAGTAAATATTAAACAACAAAAGCACCCTATAAGGAATTCTCTAATCATCAACATCGGAAGCAGCAAGGGATTCTCGAATCATCAACATTGGAAGCATCATCAAAGACGTAGTTCCCGAAGTCCTCTAAGATGGATGTTGAAAACCGGCCATCTTCACGACCTTGAGAGGTGCTACCTCCATAGTCCCAAGATTGAGAAGCTTCATGGGATGGCCCCCGTAAGATGCCCGACGGAAATGAATTGGGTTTCCATGCCGTCAAAGGCTTGAAGTGGCAGGATGTTTAGGCTCTATTCAATAAAATATGGCCCCGCACCAAACGAACTAGGACCGAAAGTGCTAGGCCCCGCCTCATAAGTGCTCTGGATGATGTGTACACCGTGAAGAGTGCCATGAAGTGCCTTGTTCAGTGGTGTTACCTGGAGGGGGCTTGTTGGCTAGATTGAAGCGCTTGTGCTCGGGTCCACCAAGGAAACTTCCCGATGGAGGCGGTCTAGATCGATGCCTCAACAAAAAGAAAGAGCAATTAGCAAAGCAGTCTTGGAATTGGGATTCTCTTTGCTCGAGTGATGAGAGAAGAAAGTTCTCATCGAAGAAAGCAAAGCGATCTAGCCTCAGTCTTCATCCGAGTCACTAAGAAATTTTTGTGACTCAGTGGACCTCCTTGGCATATTTCTCAAAAACTCATCCACAATCTCATTGAAAGGGATGGGATTGCAATTGAAAAAGAGATAGGAGACTTTGCAAATTCGGTGGAGGAGGAAAAGGTTGATACGAACAACCGTGTCTCGCACACTGAAGTGATGTCTCCCTTAGAGCAAGACAGGTTAGAATGGAACTCGACAATGAGTTCCGGGTAGTTGAACTCACTAAAGCACGGAAAGTTGTAAACTCCAAGTGGTTTTGATGTGAGCCAACCATGAAAATGATATGGTTGGGAAGAACTTGTCATCCAACGTGAGGTGTTGGGTGACGAATACTTTCGAGGGGTTAGAGGTACCCTCTTGAGTTTGTTTGGTGCGAGGTTTCTTGGTTGCAAACCCTAGAAAATCTTGGGTTGAACCTCTTTTAGGCATGGTCGAAGATTTGTGAGAGAGAGAGAGAGTGAACGCGAAAAGAAAGAGAACGAGAGAGAAAGGACTGAGAGCTTTGAGAGCGAAAGCAAGCAAGTGAGAGAGTAAGTGAGCAGAGAGTAAAGTAGCGAAATGAAGGTAAAGGGATGCTATTTATAGCGAAAGGAAATGTCCTTCAATATTCAGCTTGACCTCGAACCTCCAATGGTCGCCTCGGATAGGTGTGACGTTTCTACTCTCCAACGGTTAGAATTCTAGTGACTGTCTCCCAACGGCTAGTTCTCTCGATCGATGCGCGCGGTAGAGAGAAAGAGAAAAAGGAATTTTAAAAGAAATTTCTGAAATTCTCCATGTATCTAGAGATGATTTCGAAGTTTGATGTCCATTTTGCTCAAAACCCGAGTCCGACTCAAGTATGATTTCCGAGTGACTCGGAAAACTCAATCACATAATAACTCCGAGCTCGGCTTCAATTAGTCAACTCGAACCAATTATTATTAAGGCAAAGAGAGAAGGCATATAACACATAATCATGCAAGACAACTTCACTCGGAAAATCACATAATCATGCATTAATCATTCCAAGCTCATTCCTAATAAAGCAAAACCGATCCTCACTGAGTGGCTTAGTTAAAATATCAGCTAGCTGAAATTTCGTATGAATCAATTCAAGTTCAATATCGCCTTTCTCGAATGGTCTCTAAGAAAATGATACCCGACCTCAATGTGCTTTGTCTTTTAGTGTTGAATTGGATTCTTAGTGATGCTGATTGCACTCTAATTGTCACACTTGATTGGGATAGATTTGAAAGAAAGTCCAAGATCCTTCAAGTGTTGCTTGATCCATAGAATCCGAGCACAGCACGCTCTATCTCGCAATGTATTCAACTTCAACAGTTGATAGAGCAACCGAGTTCTCGCTTCTTTAAGTGCCAAGATATAAGTGATTGACCCATAAACCGGCATGCTCCTCGATGTGCTCTTCCTATTAATCTTGTATCCAACATAGTTAGCATCCGAGTATCCAAGTGAGTATCGGTTCCGAGTCTCTTGAGAACCATAGACAAAGATTCTAAGTCCCTACAAGATATCTCGAAAATTCTCTTCACCGCAGATGAGATGTGATTCTTTTGGATTAAGATGAAATCTTGCACACGTACATACACTAAACATAATTTCGGCCTACTGGATGTGAGATATAGCAGAAATCCAATCATACCTCTATAAAGTTTCGATCTACTACTTTACCTTTCTCGTCTAAGTCTAGTTTTATGCTACTACTCATTGTTGTTGTTGCATGTTTTGCATCTCGAAGCTTGTACTTCTTCATCAACTCCTTAGTATACTTAGATTGATGGACATAGATGTCATCCTTGTCTTGCTTGATTTGTAGACCAAGGAAGAAATTGAGTTCTCCCATCATGCTCATTTGGAATTCCTGTCTCATTAACTCGGAAAATTCTCGACAGAGATTTTCATTAGTAAGCTGTAAAAATTATATCATCAACATAAATCCGAGCAATAAGAAAGTCTCTCCCTTGGTTTTTATGAAAAGAGTTTTGTCAATGTAACCTCTTTTGAAATCATTTTCAACTAAGAAACTGCTCAGTCGTTCATACCAAGCTCCGGGAACTTGCTTAAGACCATATAGAGCCTTTTGTAACTTAAAAACATGGTTTGGAAATTCTGAGTTTTCAAATCCAGGGGTTACTCAACATAGACTTCCTCTTGAATGAAACCATTCAGAAAAGCACATTTAACATCCATTTGATACAACTTAATATTCATGCTTGATGCAAATGCCAAGAGGATTCTAATTGCTTCGATCCTAGCAACTAGTGCAAAGGTTTCCCTACAATCAATCCCTTCTTCTTGATTGTAACCATAAGCCATAAGTTTAGCCTTATTTCTGACTACCAACCCATCCTCATCCAGTTTGTTCTTGAAAACCCATTTGGTTCCTATAACTGGGTGGTCGGAAGGTCATTTGGTCACAGCTTAGACTTGGTTTCTCTCAAATTGATTAAGCTCTTCTTGCATGGCCTCTACCCATTCAAGTTCATTTAGGGCCTCTAGTGCATTTCTGGGTTCGATTAATGATATGAATGCAATGAATGCACATAGATTTTGCAAAGAAGAACGAGCTCTTACCCCACTCGTTAATGTCGGACAAAATGTTCTTGAATGGGTGACTCGAAGCATATTTGAATGCTCGACCTCGTTTTCTGGTTCACTAAGTTTGTTGGTTATACTCGGCTGATCTTCGATGAGTCCGAGCTTGCTGAGTTTGCCCATCTACTTATCCTTCAAGCATTCTGAGCTAGATCTTGAGCTGGTTTAGTCTAAGTCATGATATTATGAGTTGCCACATTCCGAGATGCTTTCTTTTGACTATGTATGAGTTCATCTTCAGCAAGATCATCTTCATCTCGACTAAGTTTCAGATCTAAGAAGGTTGACTCACTTGTTTTTCCCTAATCAATCTCATTAAACACAATGTGGATGCTTTCTTCCACCTTATTAGTTCTTTTATTAAAAACACGATATGCTCATTCTCGATATGCTTTCTTTTGACTCGTCTCGAGTTCAACTTCAAGCAAGATCATCTTCATCTTAACCGAGTTTCGGATCTTAGAAGGTTAACTCACTTGTTTTTCCCCGATCAATCTCATCAAATACAACGTGGATGCTTTCTTCCACTTTGTTAGTTCTTTTATTAAAAACACGATATGCTTTATTATGAGATGAGTAACCCGGAAAGATACCTTCATCTCGACCGAGCATCAAACTTGGTCAGGTGATCCTTACCATTATTGTGAACAAAGCACTTACATTCGAAGGGTTGAAGTATGAAATCTTGGGCTTCTTTCCCTTGTAGAGCTCGCATGGAGTTTTCTTTAAGATGGGTCCGATGAGGCATCTGTTCGGTGTGTATTTTGTTGTGTTGACTACATCAGCCCAAAAATAGTAAGGTAGATCATGTTCAATCATCATTGTCCTTCCTATTTCTTCAAGAGTTTGGTTCTTTCTCTCTACTACCCTATTCTGTTGAGGGGTTCTGGGTGCTGAGAAGTTGTGAGAGTTACAATTCTTGTTGTAGAACTCTGCAAATTCCGAGTAGTCAAACTCCTTTCTATGGTCGGCTTGAATTCTTCCGATCCGAGTCCGTGACTCTACTTGAATTTTCCTGCAGAGCTTGCTGAACTCTTTGAAAGCTTCATTTTTGTTCTTGAGAAAACAAACCCAAGTAAGTCGTGAATAATCATCAACAATCACAAGTACATATGATTTACCTCCAAGACTCTTCATAGAGATTTCACCATATAAATCCATATGCAAGCAACTCAAGCACTTTGGATGTGGAAACAGCTTTGAGAGGTTTGAAAGATGATCTCGACTGTTTCCCTTTTGTGCAAGCTTCGTAAATTTTATCTTTCTTAAATGCATAGTTAGGTAGACCCCTAACTAAACCATGAGATGCAAGCTTTTTAATAGTGTGCATGCTAACATGACCTAATCTACGATGTCATGTCCAAGAATCATCATGCAATGATGCTTTTAAACAAGATAAATTCCGACTTGGATCGAAAGAGGGATAGTATAGGTATTACCCGATCTCTTACCCGGGAGCTTAGTATCTTTGGTAGTTGCATCAGAAATATAGCAGTTGGTCCGAGTGAATCTTACTTCTTGACCTTTGTCACACAATTGAGAGATGATAAGTAGATTATACTTCAATCCCTTGACAAGATAGACTGGGTCGACCAGGTTGTCTCCTTTCCCAATCTTTCCTATTCGACTATCTTGCCCTTACTCGTCATCTCCAAAAGTGACTTTGCCTCCTTTGAAATCCTCTAACTCGTAAAAGAGTCTTGAATCGCCCGACATGTGGCATGAGCATCCACTGTCTAAGTACCAATGACCTTTCTTCCTTCTCTCGAGTTACTTGCAAGTCATAAACACATTAACCCTTCTCACTTCCTCTAACGAACCCGAGTAACTCCCTTTACCGTGGTCCTTTTCGAGGAAGAAGACTCTTGGGAACCCTAATTTGAATGACTTTGGGTTTGGTCCGATTCTCGAGTCTTCTTTCTACACACCTGAGTCCGTGTCTCTTTCTCTTGAAAATGTTTTCTTTTATAAACAGGTGGAGAGGGTTTTCTCCTGTAAACTAGTTTGGGCTCAGTCCTCCTTTCATTCTTATGAATAGGACCATTCTCAGCCTTCCCGAACTTCACAGTTTTGGAATCCTTTTTGAAAAGATTTGAGTAGGAATTAGATTCATCCTCTTTATGAAAACCAAGTCCTTCTTTCCTGAAGGAGATACATTAAGAGCCTAAAAGCATGTCAAGGTTTTTCCGACCTTGAGTAAACTTTAAAACAAGCTCAAGAAACTCATTGAGCTTTCTTTTCAGATGCTTATTTTCTCTTTTGAGTAACTACTCAGTCTCATTAGTTTGAGTACTAGTCTTGAGTTCTTTCGGAGTTAGTCTCAGCTTTTCTAATTCATTTCTCCAGTAATTGCTCTCGTAAGTAAGAGACTTAAGTTGTTCCTTGAATTGAGAAGAATCGGAATTGGACTGTTCTTCCAAAGTATAAATATATTTAGACAAATCAACTTTGGAAAACTTTAGAAAGTATTCAATTACCTCCCGAGGACTTGTCTCCTTAGTGTCCGAGTTGTCGAGTCCGACTCGGATTCGGCTTTTGAGTCCGTTAGTGCCATCGGACACTTTAAGTCATCGGAATCTTCATCTTCTTCGGATGAGTCTTCATCACTCCATGTGGTTATCATAGCCTTCTTCTTCTTTTTGTCCTTATTTGTCCTTGGATAGTCCTTGACTATGTGATCTTTGCTGCCACATTCAAAACAACCAGAGTTCTTAGTCAAAGATAACTTTGAAGGGAAAGAGTATTTACTTTTTCTGTCCTTCTTATCCTTCTTGTAGAACTCTTCCTTTGGCCTCTTCTCCCATTTCTTGTGCTTCATCATTCTTTTAAAGCCTCAGGTAATGAGTGTCATAGGATCTTCATCCGAGTCTAAGGAACTCGGACTTTCCCCTCTGCTTTCTAAGGCTTTCAACGTAATGTTCTTTTTGGTGCCGACCTCGGCATCTTCTTCTTCCAGGTGAATTTCATGGGTAAGAAGCTTCCCAATCGGTTCGTCCGGCTTTAGTTGAGAGAGGTTCCGAGCTTCCTCAATGGCTGTTACCTTAGGACCCCATCTTCTCTTTAGTAGACTTCTTAGAATTTTTCCGTACATTTCTTCGTGGGAAATCTTTCTACCCAGAGATTTGAGATTGTTTGTAATCTCAGTGAAGTGTATAAACATCCGAGTGATGTTTTCTTCTGGCTCCAACTTGAACAGCTCATATTTGTGAGGATATTGACTTATCTTCGCCTATTTCACTTGGCTTGTACCTTCATATGTGTTGACAAGAGTATCCCACACATCTTTAGCCGTGTCACATGCCGACACTCGTTGTACTCTTCTAAGCCGATAGCACACATCAGAATGTTCATCGCTTTGAAGTTCTTTATGAACTTCTCTAACTCCTCATTGGTGTACTCGAAGTTTGCCTTAGGCACAAATCTTGTACCTTTCATCTTCATTGGAATGTAGTTGCCTTCTTTAATAATGTTCCAAACATCTTCATTGTTGTCTAGTAGAAAGCACTTCATTAGCTTCTTCTAGTGCACGAAGTTTGATACTTTGAACTTTGGTGGTCCGGTGAAAGATCTTCCTTCATTGAACTCTCCAATGTTCCGAGCCATCTAATCTTTATACCTTTGGATTGTTAGATCCTTGTTGAAAAGCTAGGCTCGATACCAATTAAAGCTTTGCTCTTGGACAGTCTAAGTCACCCTAGAGGGGAGATAAATAGGGTGATGAGGAAATTTTAACAACCTTAGAGATTTCAAGCATGAAAAGAATGAACAAGAGAATATGAGTCTAGATTGGACTTAGAAAAGTGTATACACGTAAATACATCGAAACCCTCCTTGGGTAGAAAACTACGGACAGTGCTAGTCCAAGCACCAAGTCAAATCCACTATTTTGAATCCTCAAAATACAACAGATCGACTCAACCGAATTGCTCCCTTAGACAATTCCTCATAATGTTTTCCTAGACTCAAAAGTTCCCATATCCGATCTATTACTTCCTAACCGAGGTAACCTTGACAACTAGGGGCAACCGAGCTGAGATCACCCTTACAGCTTAGTCAATGGACCATACTCGAAAGTAAGAAGAGTATTTGACTATTTACAAGACTTTACAACTCGGAAAAGTATTAAGTACAAACTTGGAGTTGTAAGTAGAAGATTGAATGATTAATGTACTAAGAGATATAGTTTTAGCAATGGAATCACCAATCTTCAAGTCTTATGAAGTGGCTTGTATTTATAGATGACCAAGCAGAGTGACCGTTGTGTCTTGGTTCCGAACGAAGTCTTTCCTGGCCATTGTAACGGCTCTTCCGAGTGGCTCGAAAAGATCCGTTGGGATGTGAATGTTGTGCAACGGCTCCTGGCTCCTAAAGGTGCTCTAGTCAACTGGTGATGTCCGAAAAGCAAGGTGGAAACCACTGTTGAGCTTAGCATTGAAGTTTTCTAGTTTTGGAAACAAACAACCCCGACACGGTGTCCGAGCCCTGTTTAGAAGTAGATAATCTTTGTCTCGCTAGTGATTGACAGCTTGAAGCTGGCTACTTTTGTAATTCAAAAATGAGATAACCTCATTTGGATAACCTACAAAAGTAAACCACTTTGCTTCTCAAAGTATAATATACTTTGGTCCAAGATTAAGTACGAGATAATAATTTAATTAAGACAATTAAGTGCATAATTATCTTACGCCTAGAAGAGTGGAATTTTTTGAGTTTAATATTTAACATACTCAAATTCCATCGAGTTAATCCTAAGAAAGATTAAGTTAAGAACAAAAAGAATCATCAGATTATAAATACTTGATTTGGACAAATAATTCTCAAACACACAAACCGACTTAGAAAGAGGAATTAACACCGTAATTCACTTTGCTAGAAATATATAGTCGAACTCAAATAAAATGTGTTAGAGATATTATTTGAGCATGCGATAGATCCGAGTGCTGTTTGAGTGAGTCGAAACACTAATGCAGTAAGATATACACGAATGTGTTTTCCGAGTTAGTTGGAAATTAATGAAAACTTATACAGGAGTTTCGTAACACTCGTAATGACTTGTAATCAAAACTTAGGAGGGATGAGGTTTATACCGGAGTCTTCATGTAGTACTCGTAATGATTTAGATTTAGAATCCGAGTCTTCGAAGGAACAAGCCAAGTTAATCGGACTAAGATGAGTCAATATCTTCACAAGTATGAGCTATTCGGAATGGAGCTAGAAGAGAACATCTCTCGGATGTATGCTCGGTTCACTCGTGATTACTAACAATTTCAAGTCTCCGGGTAGAAAGATCTCTCATGCAAAAATGGTTAGAAAAATTATGAGAAGTCTACCAAAGAGAAGATGGAGTCCCAAGGTGATAGCAATTGAAAAGGCTCGAATCTCTCTCAATCGAAGCTTGATGAGCTCATTGGGAAATTACTTACTCATGAGCTACACCTAGAAGAAGAGGATGCAAAGGTCAACACCGAAAAGAATATTTCATCGAAGGCCTCGTAAAGCAGACGACAAAGTCCGAGCTCTACAGACTCGGAAGAGGATCCCATGGCACTCATTGCCCAAGGTTTCAAAAAGATGTTGAAGTACAAAAAGTGGAAAAAGAGACCAAATGAGGAGTTCTACAAGAAACACAAGAAGGATAAGAAAGGTAAATGCTCATCCCCTTCTAATTGGTCTTTAACTAAGAACTCGGCTACTTTGAGTGTGGCAGCAAGGAGCACATAATCAAGGATCGTCCAAAAAGGAAGAAGGATAGAAAAAGAAAAAGGCTATAATGGCAACTTAGAGCGATGATGACTCATCCGAAGAAGGTGATTCCGATGACTCAAAGTGTCTAATGGCACCGACGGACTCGAAGCTAAATTTGAGTCGACAGGTGACAACTCGGATATCGAGGAAACAAGTTCTCAAGAGGTAATTGAATACTTCCTTAAGTTTTCCAAAGCTAATCTTGCTAGATATATTTTTACTTTGGAAGAAAATTCCAAATCGACTCTTCCGATTTTAAAGAGCAACTTGAGTCTCTTACTCGCTAAAAGTAATGTTTTGAAAAACGAGTTAGAAAACTTGAGACAAAATTTGAAAGTACTTAAGACCAGTGCTCAAGACAATGAGACCGAGTTTGAGTGCCTCAGGACGGAGAATGAGCATCTCAAAAAGAAGCTCAATGAGTCTCAAGCATTGGTTTTAAAACTCACTCAAGATCGAAAAACCTTGATCTTTTACTTGGCTTTCAATGTGTCTCTTTTAGAAAAGAAGGTCTTGGTTACAATGTCGAAGAGGATTCTGATTCCTATTTAAGTCTTTTCAAAATAGCTTCCAAAACTATAAAGTTCAGGAAGGCTGAGCATGGTCCCATTCACGTACATGAAAAGAGGACTGAGCCCAAATCGGTTTATAGTAAAAAGCCTTCTCCACCTGTTTACAAAAGAAAAGATTTTCAAAGAAAAGAGACATAGACTCGGCTTTCTAAAAGGAAGACTCAAATCAGACCAAACCCAAAATTATTCAAATCTGGGTACCCAAAAGTGCTCTTCCTCAAAGAAAGACCACAAGTAAAGACATTTACTGAGTTTGTAAGAGGAAGTGAGAAGGGTTAATTTGTTTTTGTGTCAATGGTACCTAGACAGTGGGCTGCTCACGCGACATGTCCGGGATCTAAAGGGAGGAAAAGTCACATTTGGAGATAACAATAAAGGCAAGATAGTTGGGATTGGCAAGGTTGGCCAACGAAATAACTCAATTAGCCTAGTCTACCTTGTCAAAGGGCTTAAGTACAATCTCCTTAGCATCTCTCAATTTTGTGAAAAAGGTTAAGAGATAAGATTCACTCGGACCAACTGCTACATTTCTTATTTATTCACCAAAGAGATAAAGCTCTCAGTGTCCGAGGTCAGGTAACACTTATACTATTCCTCTTTTAGATTCTAGTTAAAATCTATCTTACTTAAAAGCATCTTTGAATGATGATTCTTGGACATGACATCATAGACTAGGTCATATTAGCATGCACACTATCAAGAAACTTGCATCTCATGGATTGATTAGGGGTTTACCTAACTCGTGCATTTAAGAAAGATAAAATCTATGAAGCATGCACAAAAGGAAAGCATGTCGGATCATCCTTCAAACCACTCAAAACTATGTCTATATCCAAAGTGCTTAAATTGGTTCATATAGATTTGTGTAGTGAAATTCTCGTGAAAAGCTTAGAAGCTAAATCATATGTGCTTGTTATTGTTGATGATTATTTACAATTTACCTGGGTGTGTTTCGAGGAACAAGAATGAAGCCTTCAAATAGTTCACTAAGATCCGTAGGAAAATTCAAGTGGAGTTTGAGACTCGGATTAGAAGAATTCAAACCGACCATGGAAGGGAGTTCGATTACTCGGAATTTGTATATTTCGTGATAAGAATGGCATCTCCCATAACTTCTCTACACTAAGAACTCCTCAATAGAATGGAGTAGTGGAGAGAAAGAACAGAACTCTTGAAAAAATAGGAAGGACCATAATGATTGAAAATTATCTACCTTACTATTTCCGGTTTGAGGCGATCAACACAAGCAAATTATACACTTAACGGATGCCTCATCGGACCCATTCTGAAGAAGACACCCTATGAGCTGTACAAGGGAAAGAAGCCCAACATCTCCTACTTCATATCATTCGAATGTAAATGCTTTGTGCATAACAATAGTAAGGAACATCTTAGTAAGTTTGATGCTAGATCGGATGAAGGTATATTTCGGGTTACTCATCTCATGGTAAAGCTTATCGAATTTTTAACAAAAGGACTAACAAAGTGGAAGAAAGTATCACGTTGTCTTTGATGAGATTGATCTTGGCAAGATAAGTGAATCCACCTTCTTAGATCTCAAGCTTAACAGAGATGAAGATGACATTGCTGAAGCCGAGCTTAGAAAGAGTCAAAATAGAAGAATTGAGACAACTCGTAATGAGCCAACTCATAATGTTGTGACTTAGAATGAACAAAATCAAGAGCCAACTCAAAATGCTGAAGAACTAGCCAATACGTAAGCTCAGCAAGAGCAACCAACTCGAAGATCAACCTATTCAACCAACAAACTTGGCAAACCGGAAGACAAGTAGAGCTTTCAAATATGCATCCGGTCACCCACCTTGAAGACTCGGACTCGAACTCCTATCACTCTAAGCATTATCAAGGACTACAAACCTCATCCCTCTTAGGTTTTGATTACAAGTCATTCCGAGTGTTATAGAAATAATTGCATACGTTTTCATTCGATTCCGATCGACTCGTAAATCGATTCTTAGACATCAACTCACACCGATGCTTCGAGTCACTCGGACACCACTTAGATTTATCACATGTTCAAACAATCTCTCTAACTCTTTTAATCTAAGTTCTGACTTCATATTCTATGTTAAAGAGAATTACTGCGTTAATTCAACTTTCTAAGTCGACATATTTGTTCGAGAATTATTTGTCTAAGATCAAGTACTCATACTCGATATTCTCTTTATAACTTGATCTTTCCTAAGACTCGACTCGGATAGAATTTGAGTATAATGAATATTAGAATAAAAAAATTCCACTCTTCTAGGTCTCAAATAATTATGCACTTAATTATCTTAATTAAATTATTATTTGTGCCTAATCTTGGACCAAAGTATTTTATACTTTGAGAACCAAAATTTGTTTACTTTTCTAGGTTATCTAAACGAGGTTATCCTATTTTTGAATTAAAAAGCAACCGGCTTCAAGTCGTTAATCACCAACAGACAAGGCTTTTCTACTTCGAGGATTCAAAATAGTGGATTTGACTTGGTCCTTGGACTAGCACCGGCCGTGATTTTCCGCCCAAGGAGGGTTTCCACGTCAATCTGAAGTTCATACTTTTCCGAGTCCAACTTAGACTCGCACAGCCTTGTTTATTGCTTTCAAGCTTTAATCTTCCAAGTTTGTTAAAATTTCCGGATCACCCTATTCACCCCTCCCCCTCTAGGGTGACTAAGACTCTCCAAGAGCAAACCTTCAATTGGTATCGAGCCTAGCCTTTCAGTAAAGGATCTAACAATCCAAAGGTCTAAAGATCAAATGGCTCGGAACAATGGAGAGTTCAATGAAGGAAGATCTTCCAGCAGACCACCAAAATTCAAAGGATCAAATTTCGTGCACCGAAAGAAGCTCATGGAATGCTTTCTATTGGATCACGATGAAGATGTTTGGAACATCATGCAAGAAGGCAATTACATTCCAATGAAGATGGAAGATACAAGACCCGTGCCTAAAGCAAAGTTCAAGTACACCATCGAAGAGGCATAAAAGTTCATAAAGAACTTTAAAGCAATGAACATTCCGATGTGCGCCATTAGCTCAAAAGAATACAACAAAGTGTCAGCTTGTGACACAGCCAAAGATGTGTGAGACACTCTTGTCAACACATATAAAAGAATAAGCCAAGTAAGACAAGTGAAGATAAGTCAATATCTTCACAAAAACGAGCTGTTCAAGATGGAGCCGAAGAAAACATCACTCATATGTTCATACGCTTCACCGAGATTACAAACAATCTCAAATCTCTGGGTAGAAAGATTTCCCATGAAGAAATGTGCAAAAAATTCTAAGAAGTCTACCCAAGAGAAGATGGGGTCCCAAGGTGATCGCCATCAAGGAAGCTCGGAACCTCTCACTACTAAACCCATACGAACCGATTGGGAAGCTACTTACCCATGAAATCCGTCCTGGAAGAAGAGAATGTGGAGGTCAGCACTAAAAAGAATATTGTGTTGAAGGCCTCGTAAAGGAAAGGAGAAAATCGGAGTTCCTCATACTCGAAGAAGATCACATGGAACTTATCGCTCAAGGCTTCAAAAGAATGATGAAGCACAAGAGATGGGAGAAAAGGCCAAGAGAAGTGTTCTACAAGGAAGACAAGAAGGATAGAAAAGGTCAACACTCCTCCCTTCAAAGTTATCTTTAACTAAGAACTCAGGTTGTTTTGAATGTGGCAACAAAGATCACATAGTCAAAGACTCGTCAAAGAAGAAAGAGGGACAGAAAGAAAAGGAAGGCTATGATGGCCATATGGAGTGATGAAGATTCATCCGAAGAAGATGAAGACTCGGACAACTCAAAATGTGTGATGGCATTATCGGACTCGAAGCTAAATCCGAGTCGACTCTAACAACTTAGACAGAGTGAGGAGACGAATCCTCATGAGGTAATTGAATACTTCCTCAAGTTTTCCAAAGTTGATTTAACCAAATATATTTACACATTAGAAGAAAATTCCAATTCCGATTCTTCCCAATTCAAAGAACAACTTGAGTCTCTCACTTCGAGATCATTTCTTTTAAAAATGAATTGGAAAACTCGAGACTTACTCTTAGAGAGCTCAAGACTAGTACTCAAGCTAATGAGACTGAGTCTTAGACCCTCATAAGAGAAAATGAGCATCTGAAACAAAAGCTCAATGAGTCTCAAGAACTTGTTTTGAAGTTTACTCAAGCTTAGAAGAACCTTGACATGCTCTTAGGCTCTCAATGTGTCTCCTTCAGGAAAGAAGGACTCGGTTTCAACAAAGAGGAGGAATCTAATTCCTACTCGGATCTTTTCAAAAAGGATTCCGGAACTGTAAAGTTTAGGAAGGTCGATCACGGTCTCATTCATAAGAATGAAAGGAGGACTGAGCCCGGACCAGCTTACAGGAGAAAACCTTCTCCACCGGTTTATAAAAGAAAATATTTTCAAAAGAAAGAGACACGGACTCACTTTTCAAAAGGAAGACTCAGAATCGGACCAAACCCAAAGTTATTCAAATTTGGGTTCCCAAGAGTCTTCTTCCTCGGAAAAGGACCATAATAAAGGGAGTTATTGGGTTCATTAGAGGAAATGAGAAGGGTTAGTGTGTTTCGACTTGCAAGTAACTCGAAAAGGACAAAAGGTCATTGGTACTTGGACGGTGGATGCTCACGCCACATGTCAGGAGATTCAAGACTATTTTCTAAGTTAGAAGATTACAAGGGAGGCAAAGTCACTTTTAGAGATGACAAGTAAGGACAAGATAGTTGGGATAGGCAAGATTGGAAAAGGAGACAACCCGGTCAGCCCAGTCTATCTTGTCAAAGAATTAAAGTACAATTTACTCAAGCATCTCACAACTCGTGTGACAAAGGTCAAGAGGTAAGATTCACTCAAACCAACTCGCTATATTTCGATTCAACTACCAAGGAGACTAAGCTCTCGTGTAAGAGATCGGGTAGTACCTACATTATTCCTCTTTCTAATCCAAGTCGAACTTATCTCTTCTTAAACTCATATCTCAAATTAGTAAAGGTTGTCTCGTTGATGGGTGGAATAGAAGGGCTTATCCCTACGTTTCGTACCTTCACCCCGAATCTAGATTCTCGATTCTAGACCGATGGAGTCAACTTTAAACATGTTTCAAACTTATTTTTCCCATACTAAGATTGGAATAGTCTTCTTTTTATTTTTATTTTTGTTTTGTTAGTTTTATTTCTTAAAACCGACGAGCGACTCCCTTTTCTTCATTTTATTTCTCTAAAATGCACCTCGGCATTTCTAATTTAAAATGGAAAAATTTTATTTTATTTTTGACAGTCTAAGTCATGGACAAAGACCGATCGCCTCGATGACGACCCATATCCGGCGTTGGGCACTCGGTAAGCGCCGACTTTCACCGGCTCGAGGTTTTGGTCCAAGTTGGTGTTTTTACACCGTTCGGCCCAAAAGCCTTGTGGCATAAATAAACCTAATTTTTTGTTATTTTCTTAAATCATGAAATAATATCCCAAGGCTTCTAAAAGTAATTTCTAAAATAAGATTAATAAAATTACCAATCATTGTTTCATTAACTGCTTTCAAGTTAAAGAACAAAAATCGAAATCTCAATAAGAGGTGCGTTCCCATTTCTAATAAACTTTCAAAAATCATCTTCAAAAACAATATTCAAAAAGAGACCCGACATTCATGGGGAAGCTCGATCCCAATCAGGTCCGGCTCCCTCTACGGAGGGGAAGGACAGATGGTCGCGGTTCCTATAGGGACAAAC
This sequence comes from Talinum fruticosum, assembly GCA_021018815.1. Classification (NCBI taxonomy): domain Eukaryota; kingdom Viridiplantae; phylum Streptophyta; class Magnoliopsida; order Caryophyllales; family Talinaceae; genus Talinum; species Talinum fruticosum. Next base: position 2,127,744 of record JAITYX010000046.1, on the reverse strand, counting down.
AGATTATTACTTCCATCCCCATTGTACAATGTCACCTCTTTATCGACAAGCTTGGTGGTTTTCCGATAGAGGTATTTAACAGCTTAAATTTTCATCTCTCTCTTATCATTTCTATCTCTTGCTATCATTTTGAACGAAATTAGCCTATTTTGTGGGGATCGAATGTGATACCCAAGGATAAACACTTTTGGCGCAAGTGGTGCACTAATGTCTTGCCAACAAAACTCGTGCTGGCCGACGGCCAAATTGCACTTAATAGTGACTCTCTGCAAGTGCAACAATAGCAAGGAGACTCCATAGCATGCAATTTTTGACTGCCTGGATAGTAGAGACTTACTCGTAACACCCTGATTTTTGGTGTAACTACTCATTAAATCAAACAAAATTTAGAAAACATTTAATTATTAATGTTAGCGTTTTATGCCTAAGAGACACGTAAGGGGTCTACTTTTAATAAAATAAAAATATATTTCATCATTTATTAAAACAATTACTAAAATATGTTGGAGCTACACTTTTCATATTAAATTTATAATATAAATAAAATAGTTGAACATTTACTCCAACTAGGAAATAAAACTAGATGAGCAATCCAATTGTCCTCATGCATTCACACTTTACCTAAAAACAATAGAACATTTAAAAAGTGAGAATGAAGACTCTCAAGCACAATACACGCAATCATGAAAACAACAATTTTGTAAAATTCATTTTATTTGGAAATAAAATAAGAAAACACTTAGACTTCCCTTTTAAAGGGACAATGAACGATGAGTCGATGAGTGCATGTACCGAGGTGATCACTCGATCAACGAATAATGAACAATTAACCATAACCAATATGGTCATCCTTTGTCACAAAAACACATGATAAAACTATTACACTTATGCGCGCACACTTTGATTAAAGACGATAATTTCGATGAAAGAATTAACATATATTGTACCTCACTATTTGCACTTGGAAAATAACCTCTAGATACCTTCAATGAACTCTAAAAACAATATATTTCACTCAAGATGAGAGTAGAAAGAAGCACAGAAAAACTATAGATGAGTGGAGATGAGAAAAGATCACTACTACAAGAACCATCTTTTTCTACGGTTCAAAATGACCATTTACTGCGTTTGGAAGGCGTAGTGTATGTAAGCATAGTAGTAGGTAATATCTTTTTCTATGGTTCAAAATAGTAGTAAAAGAAAACCTACATGGTCCTTTGGATGAACCATAGTGAAAGGCTTGGTCAAACAAGCCTTTTACTACCATTCATGAACCGTAATAACAGGCTTGTTTGACCAAGCTTTTCATTATGGTCCGTCCAAAAACCGTACTAAAAAACCACCCCCTAAACAGAAATTTTTGCTCAAACAACATAAACAGTCCCCAAATTTACAAAATAGAATAATTTCCTTCGAAAGTTCATAACTCAACTTAAGCCGATTCGTAGACTAGAATAAATCTAAACAAAGACCAAAATCAAACTCAATTAAAATTTGAGATCTAAAACTAAAAGTTGAATAACAAAGTGAAACCTAAAATTTAGAACTCATTGCCTCTTGCCATCTACTCTCCATATCCTTCTCGTCGTCTACTCTACATCTCCTTCTTTATAATCAACTCAAGTCGCCTATGTCTCATCTCCTTCAACCACGAACTTAAGCCAAATTTGAAACAAGAGGCCGAAATTAAGAAATTGAGAACTAGAATTCGAACATTGAAATTATCATATTCATAACAAATCTTAAAACAACCTAAAATTTAGACGATGAGAAGGATATGGAGAGTAGATGGCGAGAGGCAATGAGTTTTAAATTTTAGGTTTCACTTTTTTATTCAACTTTTAGTTTTAGATCTCAAATTTTAGTTGAGTTTTATTTTGGTCTTATAATAGTAGGTAAATATCTTTTACTATGGCTCAAAATAGTAGTAAAAGAAGACCTATTGCCAAGGTCCTTTGGACGAACCATAGTGAAAGGCTTGGTCAAACAAGCCGCTTATCATGCGATTTATGAACCGTAATAACAGGCTTGTTTGACCAAGCCTTTCATTACGGTCCGTCCAAAGAATCATACTAAAAACCACCCCCTAAACAAAAGTTTTTGCTCAAACAACACAAATAGTCCCCAAATTTACAAAACAGAATAATTTCCTTTGAAAGTTCATAATTCAACTCAAGCCGATTCGAAGACTAGAATAGATCTTAACAAAGACTAAAATCAAACTCAACTAAAATTTGAGGTCTAAAACTAAAAGTTGAATAACAAAGTGAAACCTAAAATTTAGAACTCATTGCCTCTTGCCATCTACTCTCCATATCCTTCTCATCGTCTACTCTACATCTCCTTCTTCATAATCAACTCAAGCCCCCTATGTCTCCTCTCCTTCAATCACGAACCTAAGCCAAATTTGAAACAAGAGGTTGAATTTAAGAAATTGAGAACTAAAATTCGAACATTGAAATTTTCATATTCATAACAAATTTGAAAACAACCTAAAATTTAGACGATGAGAAGGATATGGAGAGTAGATGGCGAGAGGCAATGAGTTTTAAATTTTAGGTTCACTTTCTTATTCAACTTTTAGTTTTAGATCTTAAATTTTAGTTGAGTTTGATTTTGGTCTTATAGCAGATAGGTAAATATCTTTTGCTATGGTTCAGAATAGTAGTAAAAGAAGACCTATTACCATGGTCCTTTGGACGAACCATAGTGAAAGGCTTGGTCAAACAAGCTTTTACTACGATTCATGAATCGTAATAATAGGCTTGTTTGACCAAGCCTTTCATTATGGTCCGTCCAAAGAATCGTACAAAAACCACCCCCTAAAAAGAAATTTTTGCTCAAACAACACAAACAGTCCTCAAATTTACAAAATAGAATAATTTCCTTTGAAAGTTCATAACTCAACTCAAGCCGATTCGAAGACTAGAATATATCCGAACAAAGACCAAAATCAAAACTAAAAGTTGAATAAGAAAGTGAAACCTAAAATTTAGAACTCATTGCCTCTCTCCATCTACTCTCCATATCCTTCTCATCATCTACGCTCCATCTCCTTCTTCATAATCTACTCAAGTCCCCTATGTCTCCTCTCCTTCAACCGCGAACTTAAGCCAAATTTGAAACAAGAGGCTGAATTTAAGAAATTGAGAACTAGAATTCGAACATTGAAATTATCATATTCATAACAAATCCGAAAACAACCTAAAATTTAGAAAGTGAACCCTAGAATTGATGGTAAGGCTTGAAAAACATCAAAGCTCCCCCATCCATCTTCTCCTTCAACCATGAACTATCCAGATCTAAAATAAGAGGCCCAATTGAAGAAATTGAAAATTATAATTCAAAAGTTGAAATTATCATATTCATAATAGATTTGAAACAACCTAAAATTTAGAAAATGAACCCTAGAATTGACGATAAGGCTTGAAAAATATCAAAACAAGAGGGGGAAGGGGAGGGAAGGAAAGAGAGAGAAACCTCATTAGTGAGGTACTCAAGAATGACAATGAGAATCAAAAGTCGACATACTTTCCAGCCTTAAAGAACCTAGCAATACGACCAACGAGGAACTCGCAGCCAACCTTGCTCGCTCCAAGATGTGACCTTCTTCGCAACGCTGAGCTTCGTTTATCCAACGGGGAACTAAAGATTTCACGAGAGAGAAAAAGAGTCGGGAGAGATAAGAGAGAAGAAAGAGGAAAGAGGAAAGTGAGAGAGAAAGAGAGAAAGAGATGAGAAAAGAGGAGATTTCAAGAGAGATGCCTTTTGAATATGAACATTGAAATAAGAGGGGGAAGGGGAGGGGAAGAGAGAAAGATATATATATATACACCTTAGCATCGAGAGAAAACAAGGGGAGGATATGAGTCATTTTGAATCCGAACCAATAACCTATTACTAGTGTTGTCATGCCCAACTAAAATAATTTACCATACGTTAAATTTCCAATAACAATGTACCAAAATTCCATTAATCATACTTTAGTGCTAGATTTATTTATTTATTTATTTTATTATTATTATTATTATTATTATTATTATTATTATTATTATTATTATTATTATTATTATTATTATTATTATTATTATATTTTAGAAAAAATAAGTTTGTTACACTTATGGCAAGCCCTGGATGCAAAGGTACTCTAGCTCAAATCCTCTGTTGTCATGCCAGGAAGTTGATTGAAGCATGGACTAAAAAATTGGATACGAACACATTTATGTTATGTTTAACGTTGGGTTGGTGTGCTTGGGGAGCAGGAATTAAAAGATCTTCAATAATAAGAACACCTCGGTTCAAGTGATAATTGCACGAGCAAGCGGGATGGTCGATGACTTGATCAAAATTAATGAAGAAGGCAAGCTACGACACAAAGTGAATGAGATTTCCTTCACACCAACTTGGACAACACCACCAGGACATGTGGCTAAGTTCAATGTAGACGCCTCAATTGGGAAGGATGGCTGTGAAAGTTTAATATGGAGAGGTAAATTACCCTAGAGGGGGTGAATAGGGTGTTTGATACTTTTACTACTTGTGAACTAAGCTCTCAAAATGTTAAGTTTAGGGCTGAGCCAAGTTTGAAGCAAGGATGAGTCTAGACTAACTCGGACATAATAGAGAAATTGACACGAGAGAGATTTTACAAGGAAATCCTCTTGGGGAAGAAAACCTCGGACAATGCTTAATCCAAGCATTTAGTCAAATCCACTAATTGAATCCACAATTACAATGAATTTTAACTACCCGCATTTGTTGTCTAACAAATCGATACAATTTTTCTAGGTAAGAAGCTTCCCTTATCAATTTGTAGACACCTAAAGAGCGTCGTCCCTTTTTTATTTATTTATTTTATTTATTTTTGTTAGCCCAGTGATAAATATCCAACCTCATTTGCATGCTCGGGTCAAGATCGGACTAAAGTAGAGTGACAAAACAAGTACATTTTAGCCCATAAAAACCAATCGGGGTCAAGAACGACCTCAAAACACATCTTCCTAAGCTTAGCATGCTTTTTGAGAGAAAGGTCTCCGAAACCGGCCCCCTCCTCAATGACGCCATTTTGTCAGCTTCATATCCCCAGGATCTCCTTTATCCACTTTCGGGAATTTAAGTTGGCTTATCTCTTTGTTCGACGGCTTTTGAAGCTAGGTTTAGGGTTTCCTAAACCCTAAGCTTTACTATAAATAGGAAACCGCACCCCCTTATTTCATGCACATGAGCACCTGAAAAACCCCCAAGTTGTTGAAACTCTCTCCCTCTCTCTTTCTCTCTTTTCTCTATTTCTCACTTACTCCATCCAAGTACCCACTCATAAATCTCTGTTAAAAGGCATTCTTTTGGCTCTTTCGCTTGCCACCACCCCGCGGTCGCTCTCATCGAAATCGGACCGTGATTCAAACCTACCAGGTAGGTCAACCTAAGGGCATCACTCCACCATCTCGGAGTTTGTTTAATTTTAGTTATTTATTACTTTCTATATTTGGATTCAAGATGTAATCACTTTACTTTCCTCCCCACCTAATGTAACTTTTATTTATTTTCCGCTTTCTTTTATCGCTTTCTTTTATTGCTTTTATTTACTTCTTTCAAAACATGTTTTAATGCTTCAATTCAGTAATTTTTCTGTTAGTTGTCCTGTTTGATTTAACGTGATTTAAACTCACTTTTTCAATTAGTATAGGTCGTCTTTTTACGAGCGAAATGAAGAGCATCTCTCTTTGTTCCGTACCTTCGCCTCCGAACATCGATCATTAGTTTAAGACTGATGAAGTCCTTTTTAAAAATATTTTTTGATTTTGAGTTTTTGTACCAAATTTAAAAAAGTGCTTATTTTATTTTTGTTACCTTTTATTCCTAAACCGACTAGCAACTCCTTTGTTTTGGCTTTTTATTCTTTAAATTGCTTCTCGACATTTCGGATGAAAAAAAATAGAAAAAACTTGTCAATTTGGCAGCTTAAGCTATATGATCGAGATTGATTCTTCGAGTCCCACCGGATAGAGGGCACCTGGTTACCAAACGGAGCGAGCGACAGCCGACACCGCTTGGTAACCAAGCTTAGCTCCTAGTCCAAGTAGTTTTCACTGCCCGCCTAGCAAATGACTCATTTTTTTCTAATTAATTTTTCTTCTGAAATAACATCCCTAGACTTTTAAATCCTCTTTTGAAAATAAAATGATTTCCTAAAAATGGCCAATCAATCTCTTCTTAAAAATCTCTTTCAAAAACTTTATTTCGTTCGCTTGATAAGCACACCTCGCATGAAATCGACATTCGTGGGGAGACTCGATCCGCTTCCCTACGGGGACGGGCCATGGCTCCTACACAAATCAGTCAAGAAGAGTAGTGTTTATAAAAGTAAACAATTGATTACGAGATTTCACACTAAGATTACAACTCAAAAGATAAGAGTAAGAATTAGGAGTTGTATGCTTGAGATGTATATGATATGTTCAACGGTGTCTCTCTTCATGTGAAATCTTGTGCTCAGGCTTCCTTACATAGTCTTCATTGAAGAAGTAGCTGTTGAGTTTTCAACGTCTTTTAGCTGGAGCTTCGAGATCGAGTTAGTTATCCATTGTAACGGATAATCTAAGGGCTCAATTTTTGAACCTTCTTAAAATAGTCATTGTACATTGGTCCTAACTTCCAACAACTCTTTTTACTAACTCTATTAAATGGAATTTTAGGTAGAAGAGATCATTAGACTCAAAAATAGTATTTTAAAAATAGCAACAAACATGTTTGTCGGTCGCTTTGAGCAGTTCCAGAATTCCAAGTGTTTTGTCCGACGGACTTCAACAAGAATAATGAAGCCTTTGTTTTTTCATTTCTTTGAAATAATTAACTTTAGAAAAACTTGCAAAAACATGGGGAGAGAATGGTTCTCAAAGTATAAAAATACTTTGGTCAATAACTAGATTAGGGATTAATCTAAATAAAGCATTTAAGACCAATTATCCTTAATCTATTAATCTATATTTATCAAGTCTAATATTCAATTTCTATATATGTCAAAAGTCACATATATTTATGCAATATGTTCAAAATTAATGAGCTCATGAGTTATTAAAACATTTTACAATCATGCATTCTTAGTCAAATTACAACGCAATATATTCTCGGTTAATGAATTATTACATTTAATTTTAGGTCATTTTGTGATTATTGCCATAATAAAATTGACATGATAAAGATGAAAGAACTTTGGAAAACTTAATAATTGAGTCTGGTCGAGCGTGTCGAGTATATGATAATTGAGCGGGTTAGTTAGACTGTGTTTGATGATCGAGTCAACTTCTACTTTCGAAGTAGAACCGAATCTTAGACTATGACATATTTTCTTTTATAACATAAGTCTTGGGGGCAATCATGGTCATGAGTCAGTCATAGTGAGTTTGATGATTGTCATAACCTATGACTTAATTTTATGAATTTCTTTTGATGATGCATCTTAGTTAATCCTAACTTTAGATGAATGTCTTGAAATCAAAACATGTAAAGAGGGGATGGTATACCTGAGCATTTGATTTTTGTTGACAAAGAGTAAAGTCAGTCGTCCTTAAGTTTTCAAGCTAGATAAGCATGAGAGTGGTGGGATGTGACAACAAAGCCGAGGTACTTGTGGCTGTGGTCAAGTGTATATGAACGTCTTGGACAGTCAACATTCCCAACGCCAAAGCAATGCCTTTTGGATTACAACTAGCAAAGAGGTTTAACTACCGGAAGAATCATTATTGAAACATATTGCCTTACACTAACCAAGAGACCGAATAGTCCTCTTTCTTTTCTTAGTGATTTTGATTTGGCTCTAGATGAGTTGTTTTTTTCCTTTACGTTTTTTACTTCGACTTGGACTCATATCAAGAGAGATGGGAACTCAATTGGCCATAATTTGCTTGGGTAGTTCCCTCATGGTCGAGTAGGTTTGGCTAATTTGTCCTCTGTTAATCTCTAACTATGTACTTATGGATGCACCATCTATAAATTAAATCTGCTTTCTTTTCAAAAAAAAAAAAGATATACTTCTTCATTAAAATGAATTAGATCTTAAATATTAGTCAAAATGAAAAGTGAATTATAACATTAATACATCAAAAATATTTACAATGGATTGAACCCAATAACAAATCCACGCTATCCCAATGAAAATAGATTTACATTTTTTATGATGCAAAAATCACCCATCATAATCCTTATAAACATATATCATTATTCTTTTCCACTAGAACACCTACTAAACAATTTATTCTGACCAAAAGAAAAAGAAACCACATCCCTACATCAATCAACGAAGATGTATTCTAAAATAAACACTATTGCATTGAATTGTTCACCTAAAGATTTGATTTCATAAATCCTTATTTCCATCGAATTGTTATTATTCTTCCTTGATCTGTTAGTTTATGATTTGATATCAATTTTTCATAATGATATTTGATTCACATGTTGGTAAACTGAGATTCCACAAATTGTGTTCTAATTTGTACAAATTTTGCAATTGCACAATTCTCGAACCAATTTCTCGAAGAAATTTTGTTGAGAGATAGAGATTATACATATTGAAACTTAGAGAGAGAAATTGAGGGGACAAAGAGATAGTGTAATTTTGTAATGTTTTAGTAATTAGCAAAAATAATGTGACACGAATTTAGGACATGGAATATATTTTTATTTTAATTTCCTAAAATTACCTAATATTTCTAATTTACGTGAATTTTTATTATTTTTTTAATTTAAATAAGTCATAAATAATTGTATAATTTAGGAGATTAAACCTGTGAAACATATAAGTTATTGCATCAAATCAAATCTCACCCTCGTTTCATTATAGTATTAGAATGGACTATTTTCTTTAATCTTATCTAAGAGTAGACCCTGATGCGTGGGCCAATGTCATTCATTATAGCTGCATTGAATGTAACAAATAAAAGAAAATACACCTCAAAAAAAAAAAAAGGTTTTATTTATTTATTTAAAAAAGGCAGAAAGACAACGTGATATATGTCTTCGCCACGATCTGTTACATTCTGGCTTTCCAAGTCCAAGTCGAAACCCTTCCACAAGCAGAAGCCAGAAGAGAAGTGCTGACCCCGACCCCAACCCCAATTCTGCTCTCTCTCTCTCTCAAGTATTTCTCAACTTTCGCCGCGAGTTCGCTGCCATGGCCACCGAATAGTATCTCTCTCTCGCTATTTCTCTCTCTCTCTCTCTCTATCTATCTATGTGTTTCTCTCTAGAGTTCTGCTTTTTTTTTTTTGGGCAAATGCTGAAAGTATATAGGAGTGCCATTGTGGTTAAAGTTGTTTTTGTTGTTATTTGATTCTTTCAGTGATTACCTGTTCAAGTTGCTGCTAATTGGGGACTCATCTGTGGGAAAGTCGTGCCTTCTTCTTAGATTTGCTGTGCGTTCGACTCCCATCTGACTTGCCCATTTTCAGTACTTCGTTTTTCGGCTTGTTTTTGAGGTGAATAATTTGGGTGTTTTCTGGATTTTCAGGATGATTCGTATGTTGATAGCTACATTAGCACCATTGGAGTCGATTTTGTGGGTCTTTCTCTCTTTCTCTTTCATTATCTGTTTAGCTATCTGGGCATTTTAAGGGGTGTACAGATGTTGATGATTTGTTGAATTTAATGTTCTTCAGAAAATTAGGACCGTGGAGCTGGATGGAAAGACAATCAAGCTACAGATTGTGAGTTGAATATTCACTAAAATTTCTTTTTGTTGGTTGATTGTGAGTTGAATATTCACTAAAATTTCTTTTTGTTGGTTGATTGTGATTAATGCATGGTTTTGTTTTCCTTTCTAGAAATTTGATGAATTGGTTCAGTTTCTTGATTACTTTAGCTTCAACTAGCTGGTCAACTTTGAATGCATTTATCTGGTTGGTTATTGCCCAAATTGTAATTTTAATTATTAGGCTGTTGCAATACATGAATTGGGATTGTCCCACATTGACAAATTAAGAGGCCTTGGGCATGTATATAAGCTAGTAAGCTACTCGACCCATTGCCAATTGGTCTTGGGATTCTCCACCTCATGGGCTTGTATGCATGGCTCTTTTGAATTAAGCCCAATTATATAAAAATTTAACATTCAACATTCCTGTGAAGTGGCCTGGCTGCTAAACGTTTTCCATTTAGTTGTCCAATTTTTGCCAGATTGGGGGGGAGAACAAGGAATCTGATTATACTGTTAGCTGTTGCATGGACTTCTTCTTCTATTGTCATATTATTTTGCTGATGAATTTATTCAAAACTGACCTGGGTTGGTTAATGGTTTCTTGGTAGTAGAATTCTTCTTTTAATGACTTAATCGTTCACCTCATGTTTTCTTCTCGAGTTAGAACAGATCCAATGTCACCCTATCTTAATGAGAGGACACTTTATAGATGGTGATATGAAGTGATGCCACTAGTTATGTTCTTGCTTTATTGTCAGTTACTATGTGGATGTTGATCAATATATGTTTGAAAGCATCTCCCTTTTATAGCGATTCTCTTGAACCTGGAATCTAAAGGTGCTTTATCTGTGTGCCATATGTTAGTGGGACACTGCTGGGCAGGAGCGATTCAGGACTATAACAAGCAGTTATTACCGAGGAGCCCATGGGATCATCGTGAGAAATTTTCTTGAGCTCTCTTGGCATTTCTTTTTGTTTATTGCACAATGGTTAAATAGTCTATAGTCAACTCTTATAATTTATTTTCATAGAGGATGCATTGCACCTATCAATTGTGGTGGGCGGGATAAATACAGGTGTATTCGAATTGGGATAAAATACGGGTGGGGTGTATTTTGGGTTTGGGTAAAATAGAACAGTCGTATATTGGATTATATCGGGTTATACGGGTTTTGGGTCTGCCCAATGGATTTAGAGCCCCTTTTTTATTAGTTATTTTCTTTTGTCAAATATAAACACCAAACATATTTTTCGCTTAAAGTTGTCTATAATTCTACAAAAAGTATAGTATTTTTATTTTCTAAAAAGAATATTAAAAAATATTCAAAACTTTCATTATGGTATTTGTGTGTGACTCGTTTAACTAAGGCTAATGAAAGAGTGAGTCAATAATGGTTTTGATCATAATGAGTTGTTTTATTAATGACTTATTCATGGTTCCGATGTGTATTTAACCTCTTCGTTATTATAATTCACATGTTATGCTTAGTTAAATTTATTATCGGTAATTTATAAGTAATAAAGATTAATATTATAAGGAGGTTTTTAAGCATTTTTACTCTATTTCAAAACAGTTCGAGGGAAGGGTTGACTTGGTGGGCTCAACCGACCCCTTTTATTGATTGCGAAAAATTTCACTCTCTTACCCGATCAATTGACCATGCTAGGTGCTATGTGTCACGGAACACTCCGGAACAACCCGAAATTCTCAAGAATCCTCTCCATTATATGTAAAATATTATTTCATTTTGGACTTTAAGAAGTTGATTGCGACTAGAAAAGCTTCTAGGGTTTCTTAGAGGTTTTCTATATATACCAGGCTATTTTACCTAGTTAGGTTATTTTACCTAGTTAGGTTTGACGCTTGGCGCATGACATAACTAATTTGTGCCTTTTGGCACCGTCGGGTTATACTTTTCTTTTCCACGTATCCACGTACCTACATTGAGAGAGTCAAAGAGTTTTTCTCTTTACTTTGATCTTACAAAACTCATCGATCTCATCGATATGGAGATCATACCTTGTACTCACTCATCGTATCATAATGGATTATATTGTTGCCACCCGTGGTTTTTCCTAGATTTGGGTTTGACGTAAAACTTATGTGCTCATCACCTTACCTATTATTTGTTGATTTATCGACTTTCCTACATTCCAAATTATAAATTACCCTTTTTGCTCCTGTTGCATATCGAATCCAACCCTAACAAGTAGTATTAGAGTCGGGTTTCAATCGGATTTAGATTCTACCATCAGATTTAGTTATCCAACCAAGCCAGGTTTAAATTCAAATATTTAGGATGTTCGTTTTTCCATCAAACAGTATGAATATCCTTTGGGATTCCTTTGGTGATGGCGTACCTACATGGAATTTGGTCCAAGGTGGAGTTTGTTGGGTTCTATGCCAATTCCGTAATATGTAAAATACTACTTCATCTTGGACTCTAAGAAGTTGATTGCTACATAAGAGCTTCTAGGGTTTCTTAGATGTTTTCTATATATGCTAGGTTATTTTATCTAGTTAGGTGTGACGTGTGGCGCATGGCATAACCAATTTGTGCCTTTCAGCGCCGCCTAGGGTTATACTTTTATATTCCACGTATCTAGATTGAGAGTCTTTTAAGAGTTTTTCTCTTTACTTTGATCTTACAAAGATCGTACCTTGTACTCACTTATCGTATCATAATGGATTATATTGTTGCCGCCTGTGGTTTTTTTCAGATTTGGGTTTTCCACATAAAACTTATGTGCCCATCACCTTACCTATCATTTTTTGATTTATCAACTTTCCTACATTCCAAATTATAAATTATCCTTTTTGCTCCCACTGTATGTCGAATCCAACCCTAACAATAGACATAAAACATTCAAGCAACACGTCACAAAGTTTAAACTGATGTTTTTATTGCCTTGACCCAACGGGTTTGAACCAGTTAATTTGTGGTCGGTGCGAGTCGAGAAAATCATGTTCAAAACCCAATATTTTTGGGCAAGTTCGTGTTGGGTTAGTTTTTGGTAGATCTAGTGGTATAAGATAATATATGGTAAATTTATGGTTTTCATCTGATTGATGAATCATAATTGTGTTATGATGCCTGTTCCGTGTGATTTCATAGGAGGTGAGAGATATCAGTGCATGTATAGCTCAATGTTCTCACAGCTAGTTTGTGTGGCGATAAGGAACATTTAGTTCAAAATCTCTGTGATTAAAATGAAAAGAAGAGGTGAAAGAGGATTGCCATGTTGCAATCCTTCCAACAGAAAAGCCTGTCCTTGAACCATTAATGACAATTATGAGAGTAGCATAAGCACACTAATCCATTACTCCTCAAAACGAGCTCTCCATCACATTGTCATTATCTTTCTCAATGTGCTGTTTAAAATGACTTGTTGCCTTCGATCAACAAAATCAATGACAACGAAGATGACATTGAGAATTGACTCCCCAAGAATGCCTACCGATTTTCCGACATCAAACAACCAATGGACACCTTGAGTTTGTTGACCAACACCTTGAAGCAACAACGTGTGTGTGCATCCCACTAAACTTATTGGTTAATAACCTTAAATGTCGTTGGCTCTGGATTTCTAAGGATAATAAGACCAATGAAGTTGCATAAAAGCTAGAGATGAGCTCTTTTGTGGAATGAAATTCTTAAGACACCCTCATTATATCTGCTTTGATGACATCCCAATTGACAGTACGCCATAGGTTGCAGGAGCCTTGTCACCACTAAACCCATAAAGACCTAATAAATTCCTCTTGGAGAACTGTTACTTAATTTTCACCTTACTAATATCATAAACGGAGTTAGACAAGTCCACCCAATTTGAGACTCCAGGGGCAAAAAGGGTGAGTCAGAAGTCTGAATAGTAGACTTCATAACATCTAATGATTCGAAGCAAATCCGTCCCATTATACATGGCATGAATTAAATTGCATCATTATATGTCTCATGGTAAAGACAACTACTGCTTGCTGAGATTTCCTTTTCTGTGAGGAGTGGTAGGATAGCAGTTTAATGATGGGGGACGACAGGTTCTAGGGAGAACATTATTGCAAAATGATATTGATATAGGTTCCCTTGTTTTAACTACCTTAATGGAGGAACTAGCTCTCTATGATATTTTTCTTTTTGGCCTATGCTATGTCAATTGACTTGGTTCTGGGCTGGATTATTTCCCCAAAACAATTTTGGTAAGTTGTGACTGATTATTCTATGGGAATAAAACTTCTCAAAAATTGTTGTGATGAAGGCATCCGCCTTTGTGATTGGTTGTGATCTTTATACTTTGATTTGGGTTCTTTAGTTAACCTTTTGGACTGGATGGTTTTATATAATGTCTTGATATGACTAGCAAGGTTCTTTCACCTATCTCTGTATAATGAAAGGTAAGCACCAATCACTGTGGAATGAAGAGTAAGCATTACTTCGTAATCAGAAGGTACTATATAACAATTTTACAACAATGTGAAAAGATTGATTGGTCAATCTTGTAACCATTCTATGCTCTGGAAATACATACTGGCAATTGTAATGGGATAGTGTATTAAGCCATTTTTCTTAAAAAAATTAAATCCCTTATGGACTTATTCTTTTGCCAATCCTATGATTATTCCATGGACCATATTGTTTGAAAAATTAGAAATATTTATTCTTTGGGCATCATATATGCTAAAGAGTTCTCAGATTTTAAATCTTCTGTCAGATTGTTTACGATGTCACGGAGATGGAGAGCTTCAACAATGTGAAGCAGTGGTTGAATGAGATTGATAGATATGCAAATGACTCTGTGTGCAAGCTACTAGTGGGTAATAAGTGTGATCTAGTGGAGAACAAGGTTGTGGATACACAAACAGCAAAGGTAATGCAGCCTTCTTTTATCTGGGAACTGATCCTATAGATTCCATATGAAGAAAAAGTTGTAACATCCTATTTAATATTCAGAATCTGATGCCCCTTGGAGGGTAGCCTAGTGGTAGGATGATTGGTTTTCACAAGACCAAGGTGCTATTTTCCCTAGGTTGTATGCATGTGTTATAATTTACCCATGCGAAAAAAAATAAAAAAATATTCAGATTCTGATGTATGATGTTAAATTGGTTTTATCATTGACATTTAAGCTCTAGAATGCAATCATCAGAGGTGCTGCATTTAGAACCTCTAATGAACGACAATTAAAAGTCTCTGCCTAGATCTTTTATCTTGACTAGCTTCAGGCTTGCTTTAAACATAGAAAGTTACATCTTGACACCTCTCGTACTGTTCATGATTAGGCTCTAGCTGATGAGCTTGGGATCCCTTTCCTCGAGACAAGTGCCAAAGATTCAATCAATGTTGAGCAAGCTTTCCTGACCATGGCTAGTGAAATTAAGAAAAAGTGAGTTTTGTGCTCCATTCCTCTTGAACTGATGTCTCAGTTGTTCTTGCTGTATGTTATTTTTATTTTTCTTGTTCTCTTTAGTTCCATTATATCATGCCTTCAATAAACAAAAAGTCTATTATAGTTGAAAGTTGGACTTCAACCATTCAAGCATTTCTATAGAGATCTTTGACTGCTATGCTTGACATGCTTTATTTCCTGGCATTGCCTTGTTTTTTATGACTTCGATTTCTTTGCTTAAGTTCAGTTATGTGATATAGTTACTTATACTTTAAAGCATTAGAAAAAGTTATTCGATTCATCAACAAATGGTTGCATTCCTGGGTAAGATCCTCCTACCACTTGAAATCCAACAATTGGCATTGATTGCCTCTCTTGACCTATAAGAAGATAGCTTGTTCGGTGTAGGCCTGGCTCCCTGCTCAAACCCATCATTGACATTGTTACCTCTCAAGTCTTAACCAACTCTTAGTTGGTTTGTTGCCTAGAGACCTTTCTTCCATCTCAAAACGCACTGTTGGCATCGGTTACCACTTTAAACCCATTGGGAGAGAAAAAGAAGGGGGGTGTTGATTAAATAAAATAAAATAATCTGAAAAATTGGTCTGGTGTTGCTATAGTTACTGCTCTATTGCATCCATTTATGACATTGATATCTTCTATCTCAGCTTCTAGATGTTCTAATGCTTTGCCTGTTGGTGATTACATTTTATATCTTAAATGCCTCTTAATTCCTCCAATTTCCTGTGTTCTTTTTTTCCCCTTTGACTGCTCGCTATTTCTCAAATTCTAGTAGGGGCATATTTGAAGATTTAGAAATGATGATGTTTTATAGTTAAAGTGGTATTTCACAAAGCCTAAATACTGTAATGGTAGTTTAACTCTGAGACTTGGACTTTTGTCTTGGGATATCTTGTCCAAACCATAGATAACACATTTTCTTTTATGTTATGCTTTGGTCTATCACTACCTCTTGGCACTGAAATCAACTTTGCTGGATAAAAGCTGATCATGAAATTCACATGTTTCTATGTGGGAATGTCTAGTTTAGATATTAATATTATTATTTCATGCCACTGAAAATTATTTGCCGTCTGTAGGGATGGAAATGGGGTGGGTACAAGTAGGGTGGAGCCATACCTGCTTCCATGCCATTTTTAAAAATCAAACCCATGTCCGTACCCGTACCAGTCAGGTTTTAAAAACCTATAACCCACCCATACTCATCGGGTTTTTTGGGGTTTGTGGGTTTTATTTGAGTATGATTTTGATGTAAAGATAATGCACATATCAATATATATTCAGGTATTATTTGGATATTAATATTCCATTAACTTATCTCACCAGAGAAATTCACCTTTCTCCAACAAGTTCATCTTGGGAAAAGGTTTTACAACGCTTTTTCAAATTTCAACATTTCTTTTAAGTGGACGAGTGAAAAATTGGAAATTTATGCTTAAAAACTTGATCTGATACGAGTTCGGGGTGGGGGATGCCCGTACCTGCTCCCGAACCCATTTTTAGCGTACGCACCTCATACTCATTTTTTTTATCCAATTTTTAGTACCCATAGCCGTTATAAATTGGTCGGGGCAGGTTCTGCGTTTGTATGAAATTTCCATCCCTAGCTATCGGTCTCGGAGTAGAGATAAACTTCTATATACCAGGTAGGGAAAAACACCAATTTAGACTCTAAAAAGGCAATCTGATTTTGTTCTGAACCTGCATTGACCCAAACAAAACTTAGCCAACCTGATATACATATTTCATCCAGTGAATCTAATTGTATTTTCTAGAAAAATTTATCGGACAGACATGCAATTCAACATGAATATTCCTGTGACCTGTTGTGAACTGATATGAAATCAAGTTGATCCAAATGTCCCTGTTAGGCAGGATTCTCTTTGCTCCCGGCATTGTTACACGATTCCTCGCAAACATATGTATCCTTATTTTCATCTCGTAAAATGCACTTACAATCATCAAAATGATGGCAAATCGTAAATATTGCAGAGTCGGCAACCAGCCTACTGCAAATAAGAAGTCGACAGGCACGGTTCCATTGAAAGGACAACCAATCCAGCAGAACAGCAGCAGTTGCTGTACTTGAATGTCGATGCTTGGTTTTCTGCATTTTACTTTTGACTTAATGTTACACTGGATGTCATTAGCTATCTTACCTGTTTATCACTGTATCGTGGATCTGACTGTCAAATGTAAGCGTACATGAACTTTGTATTTTCTCCACTTCGGAACTTACCGTTGGTTTCGTAGCTGCATTCAATGGAAATGCAATCTTTTGTTTTTGTTTGGTTTGACTAAGGGTTGTAAAACCCTTTCGGGTCACTGACCATTTAAGGTAAAAGTACTCCTAACAAATACGCTTGTGAGGATTCGAACTTGTCTTCTCCTTGCCGGACTGATATCGGTACTACTTTAACCAACTCTTTTGTTAGATGCAATCTTTTTGTGGGAAGTCCCGAATTGTATTTATTGACTACTTTATGTTGCTATATGTTGTACTTTACCAAATTAATTTTTGTCTCTGCGCAACTTGGAATGTTCTATGGAGGGAGCGTTTGGTTCGAAGCTCAAACTAATGGAATGAAGCCTGTGGTGGTTTTTCGAAGTTCTGGAATGATAGTCTCATACTAGTCATCACGTGTTTTGGATATTGGGTCATTATCCTCGCCTCAGACTCTGTTTGTTGGTGGATTTTAGGAGTTTAGTTGTCATCTGTATTGCCATAAACTTGATCTTAATTCAATGAATTATGTATGTAGTGGGTTGCTTTTCCAGTAATATAGGTCATCCCTTTCTTTGACCTCATTCTTACTTTGGTTTTTTATCCAACAAATACTGGTATCAGAGCACCTCTTTGAGTAATTGAATGAGGCATGTGCAGACCTTGACAATAAACAAACAAAAAAATCTTCAAACAAAGCCAGGTTTGGTCTTTTACTGCGGGAAAAGGGTGAAAAGAAAGAAGACTATGTTCAAGTCTCACGAATTATGGGATTTGGTGGAGAATGGGTATACTCATCATCATCCGCACCACAGCCACAAGAAACTCACAAAAAGATGCAAATGACTTAATTTCTGATCCGAGCACTACTGGGTAATGAATTCAAGAATTTTAGCAGCTAGTACCTCCACCAATCAGACGTGGAAGATTTTGAAACAAGAATTTTGGGGCGAAATGAAGATAATCACTGTTATAATACAAACACTTAGGTATGACCTTAGAACTTTGACCATGAAAAGAAAGAAGCTCTGCTAGATTTTCTCTCCAGAGTATCTGGAATTGTTATATGAAAATATACGGTCGAAATGTAAGCAATGAAATTGTTGTGAGCAGGTACTGAGAATAATATAAATAAATAAAAATTTGACCACGTTGGTGCGATAGAAAAATATAAAAACCTATCTACACATAGTTTTTATGAATTAGCGATTTTATTGTTAGTCCATAAAGTCAGAGTTAGTAGGTCCTATGAAACAATGGAGGAATAGACATTTCAAATGAAGGCGGAGGCTTCTTACAAAGGAAAATCAGAAAGTTCAAGTGGGTGAGGTAGAGCCAAAGGTGGCTATCATGGTTGAGGTCGTCGCAACGGCAGAGGAAGTGTTGAATTGGGTGAGCAACATTTGTCCAAGAGCAATATACAATGCTGATATATTGCAAGAAATTTGGCAACAAAGAAGTTGAATGTTGGACCAAGCATAAAAATGAAGCAAAATGGAGTCAGTTTCACTGAAAAAGCTACATAAGAGGATGACCTGTTCATGGCTCATTCTTCAATCAACAATGGCGTTAATGCAATGTGGTTCATGATCAGTGGTTGCTTGAATTATATGACCAAGATAAGGCCTTTGTTTAAAGAACTGGATAAAACCTAAAAAAGTGAGGTCCGAGTCGAAGACAAGAAGCAAGTGAAAGTTGAAGGGAAATGTACAATTGTCATCAAAACATCACAGGTAATCTAAAACTACTCCATGATGTGCAATATGTTCCTAAATCTTAAGTTAGCTCATAATGTATTGAATGTTGGACAATTGTTAGATAGGGGTTATTCTATCTTGTTTGATGATGATTTTTGCTCTATTTATGATAAGCAAGGCCAAAATCTAGTTTGCATTTCTATAGCACAAAACATAATGTTTTCGTTTAGAAGTCTCAGGTGTAAAACAATACACCTTAGTTGCTAAAACTAGTGAATCTAATTTGTGCCATCTATGGTAAGGACACCTGAATTTGAAAAGACTTCAATTATTGGATGAAAAGTATGGTTGTTGGATTGTAGTAATTCATTTCATATCAACAAGGCTTGGAGGGTTTCAAATTGTCTTGAACTAGTCATGTTGATGTTTTATGGTCCAATGAGTGTTGAGTTCTTGGGTGGAAGTTGATGTGTTTTGCTGTTTACAAATGATTACCGTTGGATGCGTTGGGTTTAATTTTTGAAATTTAATCAGAAACTTTTGGGAGTTTCAAGAGCTTCAAGGAATTTTCGATGTTTTATAAAGGCTCTCTGTTTCAATAGAGGTGGTGAATTTAACAAATTTTCTATTATTGCAAAAAAATGACATCCACAAGAGTAAACAACACCATGAACACTAAAGCAAAATGGAGTGGTTGAGCGGAAAAATCAATCAATAAATGGCCCGAAGTATGATAAATGCAATTGTACTTCCAAAGAAGTTCTATGCTGAAGTAGTAGCTACAGCAGTGCATATTCTCAACATCTCACTGACAGAGGCAGTCATAAACCAAACACCATATGAAGGTTGCAACTACAGAAAGTCATGAGTAAGCCATTTGAAATTTTTGGTTGTATAACATATGCTTTGGACAATTCTCCAACTCGCCGCAAACTTGATGTAAGCTGTGCAAAATGTATTTTTGTAGGGCTATAGTCCTCAATCTAAAGTATATAAGTTGTATAACCATACTGAGTGGTTGAGTGATAATAAGTACCCATGTATTATTTGGTGATGCTGCAAGTTGAGATTAGGGTGAAGAGTTGGTTCGAGAAAGCATTCCTATTGAAGTTCCTTCAATTAAAAAGCTTGAGCCTACACCTATAGCTGTTAAGGAGCCTTCTGCCACACCAACTCCGCATAAATTGAGAAGATTAAGTAGGGATAGAAGACTGAATTCTAAGTGCGCTGGCAATATTCATACATCTTGTGATTTTGCTTTGCTTTGCTTGTTTCAGATCCTCCTTGTTTTGAAGAAGCTGCAGAAGAGCTCAAGTGGTGCAAAGTGATGAAAGAAGAAATATTAGCTATTTGAAAAGGCAAACTTGGGATTTGGTGAACATGCCATAAATTGGTCTGAAATGGGTGTATTACATGAAGTGTCATGCTGATCGAACAATCTAAAAGCACAAAGCTCGTCTGGTAGCTAAGGGCTATGCTCAACATCAAGCATTTCACTTTGATGAAAGATTATCCCATGTGGCTCATTCTGAAACACTAAGAATGTTTTCAACACTAGCAGCATAATTGATTGACCGGTTTTACCAATTTGATGCCAAGTTATTGTTTTAAATGAAGAACTAGAGGAAGAAGCATATGTTGCCTAACTAGAAGGATTTATTGTTAAAGGAAAAGAAGATAAAGTATACAGATTGAGAAATGCTTTATATGATGAGAAATTAGCTCCTTCGGCATGATATAGTAAGATTGACTCATATCTTCATGAGAATGGATTTAAAAGGAGTCAAAATGAACCAACCTTGTATGCCAAAGTTGAGGTAATTCTAAGTTTTCTTGTGGTATGCGTGTATGTTGATGATATGACTTATATAGGGTCTTCTGAATCTTTTGTTGAAGAATTTATGCCATGTATGATGGAAAAGTTTGATATGTTAACTTGACTTGCTGCATTACTTTCTTAGGCTTGAGGTAAATCAGAGTATACATGGAATTTTCAACTTACGAAAGAAATATGCTACTGATTTGCTAAAAAGTTTAGCATGATGAACTGTCAATCAATGCCCACACCCATGAATGTGAACAAAAACTTTGTACCTGATGATGGCACCGACTCGGCAAATGCAAAGCGATTTCAGAGCATTTTTGGTGGTCTAAATTATTTATGTCATACTAGACCAGACATTCCATTATTTATAAGTGTAATATCTATATTTATGCATACACGTCATTACATCATCTTGAGGCAGCAAAACGATTTGTTCACAGTGTAGCTGGGAATGTTGACTTTGGGATTTGGTATTCGAAGTTAGCAAAATTCAGATTATTTGTTTTTTTCTGTGATTGGGCAGGATGTTTAGAGAACAAAACGAGTGCTTCTCTCCCTTGGTTCTGGTGCTATTTTATAGAGTTTAAAGAAAAAAGATATTGAGGCTCTGTCTTCGTCAAAAGCATAATGTGTTGCTATTACAGGTGATGCTTGTCAAGCTGTTTGGTACCGGAATTACGGGTAGATCTTCTTCAAGTTCTAGAAGATGCTATTGAGATCTTCTGTGACAACAAAGCAACAGTCGCCGTGAAAAAGAATCCAACATTTCATAGTTGGACAAAGCATGAAGACATTCATTATCATTTCATTCGGAATTTGGTCGCAAGTGTAGAAATAACTTTGATTTAATCGGCACAAACGGACAAGTTATAGATGTTCTCACAAAAGTTACAGATGAGTGTGACAAACTTTGAAGCAAGAGGGGAGTAATGATTAATTTGCTTCGAAGTAATAACTAGGTGTTTCCTTGTTTTTAGGTGTTTACGTAGTCAATTAGTAAATATTTTCCGGTGAAGATTTTCTGTTAGCAATATTTGTATAGTGGGTCATTATCCCCGCATCAGTTCGTTTTTCGTTGGATTTTATGAGATTTTTCCATTTGTATTCTTATATATTCGATCTTGCTTTGATGAACAATGTATGCAGCGAGTTGCTTTCTCAGTAAAATAACTCATCCCTTTGTTTGACTTTATTCTTATTTGATGTTTTTACCCAAAAATTATTAGCATAACTTCTAAAGAGAAAAAGAAGTTTATCAGTATGTGTGTGAGTTAGTTACAAAGCCACTGACGTAGCAGGTTATTAGAGGCAAGGTCCAGATATCACATTTTGCATATAAGCTCCTTCTTGTACTCAGTTTCAGACTAAGCAAGAATGATGAGAGCTTCGACTTCTCTCTCCAAATATCTCTATCATTCTCGGCATATTCTTCCTTAATATGCATACAAGTCTATGGTATCAGAGCATGAATTAAAGGTTCTTGGACTATAGAAATTCTCTCCATAGTTTGGCTGAATACTAATGTTTTAGAAGGTATATATATCTCAATCTATCATGTTTGTTGAATCTACTACCGTGTTATTATTATTATCTCAATTAGGGAAGAGATTTTTGTCAGCAATTGATTAAGGAAATAATAACTAAATAGAGAAATATATTTATTGAAACAAGATGGAAGAAATATCATTAACTATTTCACAAAACTGAAGGCAATTAAGGAAGAAGAAAAGCCAATGAGTGATCTGGGGGGCTGTCCATCCCTTCTGGCATCCAAAATCTAAAAAATTGTCTCAAAAGAAAGGTTTTAAAGGTTAAGGGACCTTGTTAATTGTAGAGGACAAGCTTGGAGAGGTTCAACTCAACTGGGAGCAAAAACTGTCATCTAACACAAGCTCGCTTTCTAGACCTGTTTTAACTCAGCATCAGATGGAGCAATTGTTGGGGAGGTTTAAAGGAGCTCTTTCCCGGCAGTTAGTTGAGCAAAGTAGGAGTAGCAAACCCAAACTAACCAGTGAACAAAACTTGAGTCAGCCTGTTCATATACATTGTTAACAAGACAATGTGAAACTTGAAAATTTTCAGGTAATAAAGCTCTTGGGAATGTAAAGGAGACAGTCTGCCAACATGCTTTGAATCCTGTGAGCATCACAACATCTACCCAAAGGAACCTCATGAACTCAATGATACCAATGATTACTGGCAATAATTAGCATTTCAAAAAGATATAAGGGGGAAAAAAGGATAGTCTAGGAGGCAAGAGTTGCAAGACCTATATGGAAAGAATAGCGTGGCTCCACTGGCAGCAAATTGGTAAGAATTACTTATTTAGAAAAGAAAGCGACATTTGTTAAGTATTATCAGTACTTTTTGGGCAGCAAAACAAAGCTGAATAATAGAACCACAGAAAACCAAGAAGTTTCTTGAGAAAAATAAATTCCGTGCATCACCAAAAACCAAACTCAGTTTCAAATTTCAATGTAGCCAACATAACAAAGTGGACAGTTACCTTAGTCAAATTGTTGATTCAGATATTGAATCTCGATAACTTTCAGAAATATCCTTCTTGGGCGAAATCTACCGTACATACGTAGGCACAGTTGTATGTACACATGTTAGAAAATGTTCATCATATAGAGGAAAATGTAAACCGTCGGAAATATTCGAAGGTTCATCATTTACCGCCAAAGATTCATCGAAATAGATTAAAGGTCTAACATTTAGATCTGAAAAGTCACATACATTTAAATGAGAAGGCTATCTGGAAAAATATACATTTGCTGAAAAGATTCTATCACATTGATCTAAAAATTTTATAACTCAAAATTTATAACTCCATTAGATTCAAAAACCAAGAAAGGTGAAATGTGAAAGTATTATTTTTGTACTTTTTCTAAATTTGATAGCTTTTTGGAGACAGAAAGAGTATTATTTTTGTTTCATTTCAATATAAGATCTAATTGTTTGGATCAGTGATTGGATTGTAAATAATTCAAAACATTTTAAATTTTGAGTTGTTAATTTTTAGGTCTAAATGATTGAACTTTAATCTATTGATATGAAACTTTAGCCGTAAATGATAAACCTTATAATATTTTGACGATCTACCTTTTCCATTAAATATTAAACCTTCGCTAGTATGTGCTCCGCATGTGTGTTAGATTTAAATTTTAAGTTAGTTAATTTTTTATATTAATATGACGAATCTTTTCATCAACTATACATGTTTTCATAGAGTATTCTCATTCATAGATGATAGAAGTCTAAACTAATCCTTTTAAATTAAATATATTTAAAATTTTGAGTTGTGAATTTTCAGGTCTGGACAATGGATCTTTAATCTATTTTGATTAATCTTTTGCCGTAAATGATGAACTTTTTAATATTTTTGATGGCATACATGTTCTTTTATACGTATGTACGGTATATTTTCTATCATTTTTGGGTATTGTTCCTTATGAAATCAACATAATTTGCCACAGTATTCATGAGTAGTTAGAGTTACTTAGGCAAAAATACTTCTTTCTCGTGCTTAATGCAGTACAAATGACAAATCTGGATGAAATAATTGTTCAATAACAAGATAGCAATCAACAGCTCAATTTTTTTGTTTTGAAGGGTAAGTGTAAATCACCCAACTGGACTCCTATTTCAATGGTAACTCTAGTGGTCCAAGAGAAATAAGGATATCAACCTCAAGCTTATGACCCAAAACCACAACTCATCCCACTTCCTTCGCACAACTTACAAAGAAATTATCTCCTCAAAGACTTAAACTTTAGTGAAGAGGGGTGGAAGTGTAAAGTGTTTGCCACTAGGCCAAACACTCATTTAGTAAACAACTCAATTGTCTTCCACACACAGCATTGCCTTTATTGAATCTCTTACATCTAACAAACATAACTACCAAAGTTTATCAATTAAATTGAATCAATGTTAATCAATAGACTCAAGAAATCACCAAGTTGTGTTGTCCTCCTTTTAAAACAAATGGTAAGGGGAATTAACTTGTGTCAAACAAAAAACATGGTTTTTTTTTGTTTTGTTTTTGGTAAAGATAATTTAGTCATTACAATTTCAACTCACGCATAACCAAGTTCTGACATTCACCAACTCCTTCTCAATCTACTCAAAATTGTTCTACTACTTCCTTGAACTATATGGAAAACATTTCTATTTACAGCGTTTTATATTCTATGATTTCTTTCTATTCAACAATTATGAGGGACAACTGAAATAGTAAGAAAAATGGTTGCGTTGTACTTCCTGGTCCCAGTGATTTGCAGCAGCCATTGTAGCCAACTCCCAGCACTCTGTGGCCAATTATCAACCTTCAGCAAATCTGCTAGAAACCTTGTAGAGACAGCTTTAAGTGTAAGGGCAAGTAAACAATAGATGGCCACGAGTTTCATTCTCTGCCTGACACAAAACACGCTCAGGCTGGCAGTCCTCTCCTATACCTATCAACATGTCTTTTGTTGGTAATCTCCTCTGCATAATCAGCCACATATTGAAATCACATTTTGATACTAAGTTTGTGCCAAAGTATAGGATACCAAGGAATAGTTGGTGATTTGTGCCTTAAGAACTCATAACCAGACTTCGCTAAATAAGATCCATCACTTGAGCCTAGCCACTGTCCTGTGTTTGGACAGAAATCAGTCTTCATATGGTCTCTGATTCTGAACAATTTGTTCCAATACCAACTGCCTTTAGCCACTGATTTTCATTGCCATATGTCTACCCCCTTGAGGTAATAATGATGGACCCATTTAATCCATAGAGAATCATCCTCTGAAGCAATTTGCCATAAGAGTTTAGTAAGGACAGCAATTTTCCAGTTTACAGTGTCTTTAGTAACCATGCCTCCCTCTTGTTTTGATAGGCACATTTGCTCCCAAGATATAAGAGCAACCCCCTTATATTAAATTCCAAATGGAATTTCTGCAAATCTGACTCACGTTTTCCAGAACATACTTAGGAAGAATGAACATTGGCCTCGGCAATTGGACACACTCATCAATACTGAATTTACTAACTGCAGCTTTCCAACAAAAAACAAGTTACATTGCTGTAATTTAACTACAGAATTTGAATCAAAGTTCACACAAGATGAAGCACCAAAGTACCTTCTCAAATGAAGGTTTTCATCAAAAATTAATCAATCATCTACTTAAATGCATACGCAGGCTCGATACGATAAATTGGCCCTGCTCCGCTTCTTAGTATTGGAGGCCAGAGGGCATTTATATTACAGATACATTGATGCATCATTAGATGAATAATGTAACCAAAGATGCAAGTTCTGGTGGCTGAAGTCATTAACTTCAGCCATGCCCTAGTGTCTTGAAACTTGATTATTGGAGATTTAAGGGGTAATCACTATAGTGATCATGCTCAAGACAGTTCCACCAGTTAGGCACTGAGTATGCTTGTTGCATCTGGTATGCTGGAGCCAAAGATGTATCAGGGAACTTCGATGGCTTCTCTTAGGGTCTCTTTGTTTTCAGGTTGAGCCTCAACAGGCATCGAAATTGCAGTTAGGTGACAACCAGAATATTAGACCTGTATATGTATTCTCCACAAAAGCAATTTGCAAAATGGCAACCACCTCAAGTCAGATTCTTTAGCTCCTGAGTGAATAGTTTCAACTACAGAAAATGCCTAAGAAACATGGAGACTGACTGATTCATGACATTTAAACACATATTTTTTCAAAGAAAACACAAGAGTAGGATAAAGCATGTTTGGCAGACATGAATTGAACAAAAAGATATTTAGTTATTTATCTACTACTGTATTATTATATCATCATTAACAGTAAAAAGGAATGCATTTAGCTGTGAACCACAAAATCTTGTTCGTGTTTGTGGCAGAGACAACTTCTTGTGTGTATGAAATGTGACTAGGATGGGAGAGTCAATGTCAGACATGTGCAAAGCTGATACACTAAACTGGGGAGAGTTTTGCTGTTGCTCACAAGAAAGCAAGTTATATTCCAGACATGAAATAAGCTGCTATATTCCAGATATGAAATAACTAGGCAAAGAAGTGTTTGGGTTACCATCAGCAGTTAGCCATCACAAGGTCTTCGATCGGTAATTTCTAGCTCTGGCCATACAGCTAATAGAGAGTAGCATCAGAAGGTAGGCAACCTGGTTCTGGGGAATCAAGTCATTTAGCATCCAAGCAACTTGGGTCCTGAATCAAAGTCCGAACAAAGGTGGTTCAAGTGATTTTAATAGGTAAAACCAAACAACTAAAACAGAAAGAGAACAAAGGACAGACCTGAGCAGCTTTGCATAGCAAGCATCTTAGACTCAACGTCCTCAGCAGCAGTGGTCATCCCATTAGCATTGTACACTTGTATCATGGTGGCAAAGGTTATATGATCTGGTTCACAGTTTTTCTCCTTTATTTCCAAGAATACCTCGCTCATTTTATTTACATTGCCAGCTTGACCATAGGCACTGATGAGACAGTTAAAAAATGGAGTATCTAGAACTACATCCGAGTTCTCTACTTGCCTAAGAATTGAATCCACCTTATACAATTTTCCAGCTTTACTATAAGCATTAACTAGAGAGCAGTATGTAACGGTATTAGGTTTGACACCCTGATGCTTCATTTTTAGGAAAAATTCATCCATCTTGTCAATATTACCAGCTCGTCCAAATATATCAATGAAGGTATTGAAAGTCACAACAGTTGGAGAGAAGAACCTTTTCTTCATGAAGGTCAAAACCGACTCCATTTTCTGGTACATGCCTGCCTTCCCATACGACCTGATCAGTATGTTAAAGGTCCTAACATCCGGGCTGATCCCCATTAGCTGAAATTCTTCATACCATCTCTCCATCTTTTCAATGCTCCCACCGTTCCCATATGCCCACACAAAAGAATTCAGCGTAAAAATATCCGGATGGCATGTAGCACCTTCAATCATGTCAGATAATACACTTTCCATCAATTCAAACAATTTAGCCTTGCCATATCCATCTATTAAAGTGTTATACGTAACCGTGCTGCATTCAATTCTTAGATATGACATCTCAGCAAGTATCTGATTTACAAGATCAAGACGGCGGTGCTTAAAGCAACAGCTGAGTAATATCGAATATGTGTGCACATCAGGTTTACAGTCATACACTGATTTCATGTCATCAATGATTGAAAATGCTTGGTCAAAGAGGGCACATAATCCATAAGCATTCACCAACGCGGTGAAGACATCAACTGTAGGCCGAAGACCATCAGACAGAAGCACCTCAAAAAGCAAGCCAGCCTGCTCCGCCTTCCTAAATTTCCCAAGCATCATTAAAAGCTTTGTGTATGTTTGGCGTCGTGGTCCATACCAATGCTGCTTGCGTAGTAGCCCAAAAATCTATCAATTGGAAGTGAATTTTGTAAAATGGATTTACAAGGAACAGATATCAAGGAGTTGAATACAGAATATCTAGCCAAACAAAAAAGGAGGATGGGGTCATAAATTTGTCCAGAGAAATCCAAGATACAGCTAATGCTGGAAGAATTTTAGTGACACAACAATATACTTGGCAATACCCATATAAATTTTATACAAAACGAATGAGCCCGAAGGGTGGTACGTAACTAAAAGTTACTACTGGTAATATAGCGGGCCTCAAACAATATTATGAATAGAAGTTGGAAAATAAATTTCAAATCACAATTTTTCCAACAGTTAACAAAGAATCTCAGGGATGTTGACAAGAGATTAATCATCATCCTTGGTTATTTATTTATTCCATAAATCTTCTTGCTTGGAGCTAGCGAATGGAATTATGGAAGCATAATGTGAAAAATTATCAATAGAATTCCCTCTAGGAGTCATACAGGGACAAGAAGAGGCTGAAGAGTAGGCTAAAAGAGAATCCAGACTTACCCTGAGAGCAGACTCCCATCTGCCTTGATTTATTGCTTCCTCCAAAGCTTCCAAAACAGCTTTAGGCCATAAATTCTTATACTTTGCAGACCCAGCTTTTCTCTCGATAGCTTTAATGGCGGCCTCTGTCCAGAGCATTCTAGACAAGTCCTTCTTCAATTCCTTCTGAAGCCCCATGGACGATACCCCCGCAGTCCTCTTTGCCGCCGCACGAAACCCAGATGACAACTTCCTTCTTACGAACCCCCTTCCTGCAGGCATTTCGTCGAACAGGTAGAGGGTGACATGGAAAATGACAGCCAGCTTGAATTAAGTGAGCCTACAGATACCAACTCCATCGAGATTATTAGACCTCACGATGGTGTTAGCTGGTGGGATATGCTTGGCATGGAATTCCTTAGAAGATGAAGCGAAATGAGGGGAGGACTGATAAGACTGAAGAGGGAGTTTGCGTCTTATAAAAGCATCGTATAATAATCCAGAAATTGCAATACAAAACAAAAACGGATGTCTGCCCCTACACAAAAGGTTAGGTGGACTCGAGTATTTTAAGATTTTGTTTGCAAACAATTTTTAAATTGTTAGTTATTTGTATCAATTGTTTGATTCTTCGCTCCAATATTTTTACGGGATATTTTTTATACGTTAGATTTTAGGTAACTATAATGGGTTCATGTTCTACGATGTAATTTGGGTCCGATATATATATATATATATTCAAAGTCGAGAGATATGAAACACACTATATGCACGTGCTCGAGATCGGAAGGTAATGTTAGTTTGTGCGCCACGGGGTTTATTTTCTCCATAAACTCAAGGTCCGATGTATCAATGTAACACCCCGTCAATTAATTAAATTAAATTATTTTTAATTTCATGTTAATTGTAAAATATATTGTTTTGTAAAGCGGTGAGTCACGTAAAATTATAAACATGTTGCGATATATGAAAAAAAGAGAAAAAATATATATTATGAATTTATGAATGTTTCTTGGCATAGACAGCTATCTAAATATTTATACAGATTCACATATATATACATATATTTAAACATCATAGTTTTAGAGTCGGAAAATTTATCGAATTGTTTAGTGATTAAAAAAATGCATATAGAAATAAAATAAAATATGTGATTTAAATAAGCCATGTGTGTGGATATAAATTAGTCATGTGATTAAATGTTTTTACGATAAGTATAAATTAATTATTTAATTACACAAAAAGAGGGGAAAAAAGAAAAAAGAAGAAGAAGCAAAGTTGGATTAACACTCTGGGCCTATAAATACAAGAAGAGTTGAGTGACCCAAGCATAAAAACAAGTACTAGCCCTCTCTCTCTCTCTCTCCCAACTCCCTCACTTTCCCCTTCCTGCTGCTACTGGCCCAAGGCCCAGCTGCCATCCAGCCACCGGCCACCTGCCATCTGCTGCCGTCGGCCACTTGCTGCCACCTCCACCTGCCACCTGTCATCTGACAACCCAAATTACTTCCACCCTCCTTTTTCTACCTCTTAAATTAGGTATTTTTCTCTAACTCTTATTCTCAAGTAAATTTAATTATTTTTATTTAAATAAATAGAAAATAAATATAAATTGGGAAGTTATTTGTGGTGGAATTATAATATAAGTATTTATGTAAATTGGGAGATATTAGAAAATTGATAAAGTTTTAATATTATATGAGAATATGTTAAAGCTTCGTAAAAATTAAATTGTGGTATTAAAGAATAATATTTTGGATATTAGAGCTTAGTTAAGCTATAGGAAGACTCATGAGTATTGGTTTATTGGAAGTTATGTTTTATTACTTTGGACTGAAATATAATGAAAATACAAATATTAAAAATTTGGAAGATTTAATGGAGATCTTAACAACGTAAATTGTGAGTAGGTAAAAATCGAGCATTGGATACTGAAACTATATAAAATTGCATGAAATTGGAGGTCAAGTGAATGGAAGCAAGCAAGAAGGAAATTCATAGAAGTATTTAACTCTATAAAAGGAATTTATAATTATAGTTCATTAGTTCATAAAGTTTTTGACAATTGTAAAATGATATGTTATTAAAGCATGAAAATTAACAAAGGTGAGTTGCAAAACACAGAGGCTAAATCAAAGTTTAACAAACGGAATGGATCCGAACAAGGGTCTAAAAGGGAGTATCTAGCACCTCAAGGTACGTTATTACTTGTACCTTTCCCGAAATGTTTATCTTTACTAATGAGTTTAAAGTTTTCGATCATAGAAACATTTTGGACCCACTTCCCAACTCACGATAAATTTATCACGGATACAATTATAATCACGATTATAGTTCACAGAGTTACGATTACAGTTTACATGGGTCGTCCTTGATCGATCAGGATAAATGAATTGTTTACACACATATGATTATCTCACATAATCATCATGGCAACCACATGTACAAAAATGGGTCCTAAACTATTACAATGATTAATCTATAGTGAATTTACTACGAGTTTTACATATAAATAACTTTTGAAATCGACTTTAAACATTTGCGCCCGCTCACTAGCTCTTATAAATATTTTTACGAGTATAAGGGTAACATGTTGGGCCTATGGCTCTTTCTTGTTTTTATGTTTTCTTAATTGTTTTTAGGGAAAGAAAATCATGCTAGCATTTAGCGAGGAAGTGGCAAGGGTAACGAAACCAGGAAACGTCGACTCGCAACGAGTGACCATACTTTGACTCTCACTCTTAAGTATTGTATAATTAGCTTTAGTGATTAGCTTTTGGTTAAGTAGTCTTTATGGATTTAATACTTTTGTGGAGGTTTATCAGCAATGATGGGTACTTTTGTTAAATGGTAAGTTGTCTTTTGGGGAAGAACCCATATTTAATGGTTTGAGTTGTGTAAATATTGGTTATGGTGTTATGAAACTCTAAGTTTGAGCGCTTGATGCAAACGAAAAGGAATTCCATGATATCATATTTTAATGTTTCGCCTTGTTTCTTGATGAGGGACGACGGTAACGCCCCTCACATAACTTAGTTTTCCGATGCGTTATTATGGTGTGTTTATTTGTGGAGTAGAGATTAATAATGTTCAAATTGGGGGCATTACAATCTAGGGCTCGATTTTTCCTTGATGTGGAACCTCTTAACACCTTTTTTTGGAACACCTTTAGGAACACCATGTCTCCCTCTTGAACCTCCAAGGGCTTTCTCCGTTTGTCGGCATAACTCTTTTATCCGCTCTCGGGCTTCCACGATACACTTGTTGTATCATGCTAATCCTTTCAATTGCATCTTATGTCATTTCCGACCCTATGCTTCATCTAGATTGTTCCAACATAATGAAGTTTTACATCTCCTTTCATAAAGGGCCCCGAGATGGATCCATTTTGATGGTGGCTTGATAGTTGTTGTTACGTTTTAATTATTCCATGTTGGTATCTTAAGAGGTTGTAGCTCCCCTATACTGCTGCTGTTGTTACTGCTTTTAACCTTTGACATGTAAGATATTTGTCCCTATATTCTGCTGCCTCCCTCCTTATATTAGGCCACCAAAAGTTTGCCTCAAATCTACATACATCTTTGTTTTTCCATGGTGTACGAAGTATACGGTAGTGTTTGCCTTATCTAAAATTCTCTTTTTAAGGTCTTCTTGATTTGGTCTACACCAATGATTCCGAATTCGTAAGTTGTCGGCCTCGTGTACCACTAAACCCAAAAATGTACCCTTGACTATGTTTAGCTTGATCTTCATTAGCTTTTTATCCTTCTCCTGCTCCATTTTGATTTCCTCTAAGATTGACGATTTAACCTCCAAAGCTGCTAACAATTCTCTACCTCCTCAATGCTTGATAATTGAAATCACTATCGCTTCCAACTCACGAATGAGAGTCAATTGGGTCATAGCTATAGTGCTCAAACTAGGTTGAGTTTTTCTTACTCAATGCATCTGCTACAATTTTTGCTTTCCCAGAATGGTACTTGAATCTCTAAGTCATAATCCTTCAATAGCTCTAACCAATGCCTTTGTCTCAAGTTAACCTCTTTTCGGGTGATGACATACTTCAAACTTTGATGGTTAATGTATATCTTATAAGATACTTCATATAAGTAATGTCTCCATATTTTTAAAGTGCATGAAATGCATTAGTTTCTTAGGTGTTTTGATGCTTTTCTTTGGGAAATTCGGTTAAATGGAGTGTGTTTATACTCTGTTTTCAGTTTTACACTTGTGTTTTGGTGTATTGAGATGATTTGTGCAGATTTGATCCCCAATACCAAGTATTCTCAATATTAATCGGTGTTTTGAGCGTTGAGAAGACCAACGCGGTCTAGCTTTGCAGGCGAACGATCGTTCCCCTTGTGTGCCTCAAGATGTCACTTTCATCAACTAACATGGGCAGCCTGTGTCCACTAACACGACCCTTGTTGGAGGTTAGCTTGCCCAGATCCTTTAACTAGAGCTCGGTCTCATGAAATATCAACTGAACCACCATTTATACGAGACTATACTTGAATAAAACATGTAAATGAACATATTCATATGGTAAATCATGCACTAATTCAAGTAAGCATGCATTTAACATACCAAGTTCATTTCTAATAAAACGAAACTTATCCTCACTTAGTGATTTAGTGAAGATATCAGCTGATTGAAGCTTAGTAGTAATAAATTCAAGTTCAATATTACCTTTTTCCAAAATGATCTCTTAGAAAGTGATATTTGACCTTAATATGTTTCATTTTTTAATGTTGAATTGGGTTCTTTGTGATGCTTGATAGCACTCTAATGATCACATTTAATGGGTATAGTCTGTGAATATCAGTCCTAAATCCTTTAGGTGTTGCTTGATCCACGATGAATCGAGTACAACAAGCTCCTGTTGCTATGTACTTAACCTTAGTTGTTGATAAGGCGACTGGATTCTATTCCTTTGAGTGCCAGGAGATGAGTGATTGACCTAGAAATTGGCATGCTCCTGAAGTACTCTTCTTATCAACTTTGCACCAAGCATAATCAACTTACGAGTAGCCGGTGAAGGTCGGACTTGAATCTTTTGAGTACCGGAGACCAAGTGTCCGAATTCTCGCAAGATATGTGAAAATTCTCTTCATCTGTAGTGAGATGTGATTCTTTTGGATTAACTTGAAATGTTGCGCATGACATGGACACTAATAAAATGATATATGATTTACTAGATGTAAGGTAGAGTAGAGATCCAATCATACCTCTATAGAGTTTCGATCTACAACCTTACCTGCTTCATCAACGTCAAGTTTAGTATCGTTACCCATTGGAGTTGCTTGTTGGTTTCTCATCTTGTAGCTTGTACTTCTTGAGTAATTCCTTTGCATACTTAGACCTATGAACATAGATTCCATCCTTATATTGTTTGATTTGCAGTCTAAGGAAGAAATTGAGTTCTTTTATCATACTCATTTGGAATTCCCGTCTCATAAGCTCGGAAAATTCTTGGCATAGAATTTCATTATTAACTCCAAAAATTATGTCATCAACATAAATCGAATTATGAGAAAGTCATTCCCCTTGGTTTTTGTAAACGAGTTTTGTCAACCAAACCCCTTTTGTTACCATTTTCAACCAAAAAGTTGCTTAACCTTTCATACCAAGCTCTTGGAGCTTATTTCAAACCGTACAAAACCTTTTGTAACTTGAAAACATGATTGGGAAATTGAGAATTTTCAAATCCAAGGGGTTGTTTAACATAAACTTCCTCTTGAATAAAACCATTTAAAAATGCATACTTAACATCCATTTGATATAATTTAGTCTTTATGTTGGATGCAAATGCTAAAAGGATTATGATTGCCTCAATCCTAGCAACAGGTGTAAAGGTTTCCTCACAATCTATTCCTTCTTCTTGATTATAACCCGGAGCAACAAGTCCGACCTTATTCCCGGCTACCAAACCTCCCATATCCAAGTATTCTTAAATATCCATTTGGTTCCTATAATTGGGTAGTCAAAAGGTCATTTAGTCAAAGTCCAAATTTGATTTCATTTAAATTGTGAGAGTTTCGTACATGGCCTCTACCCGTTCGAGGTTCAAGTAAGGCTTCTAATATATTTTTAGGTTCAATTAATAAAATGAATACAGAGAATGCACATAGATTATGTAAAGAAGAACGAGTTCTTACCCCTGAGTTGATGTCTAAGATGATGTTCTCGGGTGGATGACTAGATGCATATTTGAAAGTTTTACTTGTCCTCTGGTTTACTAGATTTTATAGTTGAGCACGGGTTCTTCAGCTGACTCAGCTAGTTGTATATTTTCTCCTTCTTGTGCTTCAATTATTTGAGCTGGTTCTTGAACTAGCGCATTTTGAGTTCTCAATTCGCTTGTTCTCAATCCTTCTCAGCTCAGCTTCCACTATTTCATCATCATTTTTATTGAGCTTGAAGTCCGAGAAGGTAAATTCACTTAACCTCGTCATTATCAACTTCATCAAAGATAACGTGGATGCTTTCTTCAACTTTGTTAGTCCTTTTGTTGAAAATGTGATAAGCTTTGCTATGTGAGGAATAACCAAGAAAAATACCTTCATCCGACCTTGCATCAAACCTAGTCAAATGATCCTTACCATTGTTATGCACAAAGCACTTACACCCGAATGGCTTGAAGTAAGAGATGTTGGGCTTATTTCCCTTATAAATCTCGTAGAGTATGTTTTCTTCAAAATAGGTCAAACGAGGCATCTGTTGATAGTGTAGTTTGTTGTGTTCATCTGCCTCGACCTAGAAATAGTATGGAAAATCATTTTCAATCATTGTTGTCCTTCCCATTTCTTCAAGAACTATGTTCTTTCTCACCACTGCTCCATTTTGTTGAGGATTTTAGGTGCGAGAGAAGTTATGAGAGATGTTATTCTTGTCATAGAAATCTGCAAATTTTGAATAATCGAACTCCCTTCCATGGTTAGTTCGTATACTTCTAATCTAAGACTTAGACTCCACTTAAATTTGCATGCAGGCCTTAGTGAACTCTTTAAAGGCTTCTTTATTGTTCTTTAGAAAACAAACCTAGGTAAATCGTGAGAAATCATCAAGAATGACTAGTACATATGATTTACCTCCTAAGCTCTTGACATGGATTTTACCACAAAAATCAATATAAATAAGTTCAAGCACTTTCGAAGTAGAAACAGTTTTGAGTGGTTTAAAAGATTATTTGACTTGTTTTCCTTTTGTGCAAGCATTCACATATTTTATCTTTCTTAAAGTTGCAGTTAGGAAGTCCTCTAACTAACCCTTGTGATGCAAGTTTCTTAATGATATGCTTGTTGATATAACCTAATCTACGATGTCATGTTTATGAATCATCATTAACATAAGCTTTTAAACATGATAGATCTTGGGCGAGAATTAGAAAGAGGAATAGTATAAGTGTTACCTGACCTTAGACCGGAGAGGCTTTGTCTCATTTGTGGTAACATCAGTAATGAAGCAATTATTTGAGTGAACCCTACCTCTTGACCTTTGTCACATAGTTAAGAGATGCTCGATGGATTATATTTGAGTCCCTTGACAAGATATACGGGATTGACTGAGTTATTACCATGACTAACTCTACTAATACCTATAATCTTGCATTTGTTGTTATCTCGAAATGTGACCTTTCCTTCTTTTATCTTCTATAGCTATGAGAAAAGTCTTAATTCTCCAAACATATGATGTGAGCAACCACTGTCTAAGTACTAGTGATCTCTCTTTTTCGAGTTGCTTTCAAGACAGAAACAAACTAACTCTTCTCACTTCCTCTTACAAACCCGATGACTCGTCCTTAATGAGGTCGGTCTTTAAGGAAGAGCACTTTTGTGAACCTAGATTTGAAAATTTTGAGGCTTGGTCTGATTTTGAGTTTTCTTTTTAGGAAACTGAGTTTGAGTCTCCTTTCTTTAAAACCATTTCTTTTTGTAAATAGGTTAAGAAGATTTTCTTTTAAAAACATGTATGGGCTCAGTCCCTTTCTTCTTTGAATGAATAAGACCGTGCTCACCTCTTCTAAAATTGATCATTCTAGAATCATTTTTGAAAATATTTTTGTAGGAGTTATCCTCCTATTCAGCATTATATCAAAGTCCTTTTTGAAATGAAACATACTGAGAACCTAGAAGTAAATCAAGGTTTTTTTACCTTAAGTAAGTTTCAAAACTAACTCTTGAGACTCTATGAGCTTCGTTTTAGTTGCTCATTCTCCGTTCCGAGGCTTCCGACTCAGTCTCATGATCTTGATAACTAGTCTCTAATACCTTCGATTGAGTCTCAAATTCTTCAAATCAGTTTTTAAAGTAATGTTCTCAGATTTGAGAGACTCCAATTTCTCTTTAAATGTAGAAGAATCGAATTGAACTTTTCTTCCTAAGTAAAAATATATTTACCAAATTATGCTTTGAGAACTTAAGGAACTAGTCAATTACCTCATAAGAGTCGGTTTCCTCAATGTCCGATACTTCACTCTATGACTTAGATCCAACTTTTGAGTCTATCAATGCCATGATACACTTTGATTCATCATATGTGTTATCATCTTCTTCGACTCATCGTCACTCTAAGTTGCCATCATTGCTTTCTTTTTCTTTCAATCCTTTGTTCTTTTTGGGCAATCCTTAATGATATGTTCCTTGCTTCCACATTTAAAAAACCAGAACTTTTAGTTAAATTCAAATTAGAAAGGGATGAGAATTTACCTTTCTTTTCCTTCTTGAAGATCTTGTGCTTTGGCTTCTTCGCCACTTGTTATATTTCATCATCTTTTTGAAGCCTATGGCCAGAAGTGCCATGGGGTCTTCCTCATAATCTGATGAGCTCGGACGTGGACCAGGTTCCTTTGAGGCATTGAGAGCAATGTTTTGTTTGGTGCGAGGCAACGATTCTTCCTCCTCTTGATGTAACTTATGGGTGAGAAGTTTCACTATGAGCTCATCCGGTCTTAGCCTGGTGAGGTTCTAAGCTTCTTCAATGGTCTGTAACCTTTGGTCCCCATCTTTTTTGGAAGACTCCTCAAAATTTTTCTGACGATGTCCTCGTTGGACATTTTCTTTCAAAGGGACTTGAGATTATTAATAATCTCAATGAAGTGGATGTACATCCGAGTTATATTGTCATTAACCTCCATCTTGAACATTTTGTACTTGTGGAAATGCTGACTAATCTTGACTTGCCTATTGACTTGTGCCTTCGTAAGTTGTGACAAGAGTGTCTCACACTTCTTTAGTTAGTATCACAAGCGGATACTCTATTGTACTCCCACGCACATCGGAATGTTCATAACCTTGAAGTTATTTCTATGCTTCTCATTCTCTTTATGAGTGAATTTTGACTTCACTTTGGCTATCGATCGAGTGTCATCCAACTTTGTAGGAATATAATTGTCATTACGGATGATTCCCCGGATCGCTTCGTCGCGTCTTGGATGAAACATTCCAAGACCTTCTTCCAGTGGGCGAAGTTGGATCCTTTGAACTTTGGTGGCCTAATGAAAGATCTTCCTTTATCGAACTCTCCATAATTAAAAGCCATTTGATCTTTAGACCTTAGATTGTCGGATCCTTCTAAAATGCTAGGTTTTGATACTAATTGAAGGTTTGAGCTTAGAGATTTTGAAGCACCCTAAAAAGAGTGGGGTGAATAAGGTGTGAATGAAATTTTGCGGAAATGTAGAAACTTAATGCTAAAGTCGAACTCGAAGCAAAGAATTAAGTCTAAATTGGACTCGGAAAGAATTAGCACAAGAGATTTTACGTGGAAACCCTCCGGGGCGGAGAACCATGGCTGGTATCGATCCAAATACCAAGTCAAATCCACTATTTTGAATCCACAAAATACAAGGACTAACTCTCGAATTGTTCCTTTAGATAATTTAATACAAGTTTTTCCTAAGCACGGAAGATCCCTTATTTGTCCAAGTACTTCCTAAATGAGATACCTTTTACGACTAGGTACAAGTGAGCTCGGAACCGTAGAAAATCAATCAAAAATTATATGAAAATTTCTATTAAACACTCGAGTGTTGAAAGGTTGGGAGTTTCTCCCTTCCTCTATCAATTCCTAAGAGAAGGAAATATAAAGTTCTTGTATTGTTGGGTTGGCCTCCAATATAGTGATATCGACCTCTGCCTTGATTTTTGATTCGGAAATTACCTATCCCCCTACCTATACGGTGTCGGAGAGGCCACCGAGAGAAGAAGGCGGCGGCAGACAACAAGAGGCGACAATGGCAAAGAGGGCCCCGAAACTAGGCGATGAGACAAAGGGGTGTCGATGGTCTACGCAAACATCCCCCCATACACACAAAGAGAGACAGAGGGAGAGAGAGGGATAGGGAGAGAGAGAGAGAGACCAGGTAAACGACTAAGAGGGAGAGACGGCGATGGCGAGATCCTATAGAGGCGTTGTCGATGGTGCTTGAGTGAGAGAGATCTACAAAGGAAATTATTTGTGAGAGGAGAGTCGAAAGAACGAGGAATTGAAAGGCAATGATCTGTTGCTTATATATATATACATACATATATATATATATATATATATATATATATATATATATATATATATATATATATATATATATATATATATATATATATATATATATATAACATGATATTTTACTATGGTTCTCGTAGAAGAACCGTAGTAAAAAGTCGAAGCTAGCTTTTATTACGAGTTGGCTCGACAACCATAGGTAATAGGCGAGACCATTACTATTAATGTTACGGCCAACCATAGTAAAAAATAAACCGTAATTTTTTAAAAGTAGGATGAACCTTTTACTATAGTTCTTCGCTAGAAGCTACGAGTAAAGGTTTAAAAATATTATAAAAATGTCACTACCTCATTTTTTAGTATGATTTTTGTTCATAATTGTTGTAAAATGCCAATAGTAAAAAATTATTATTGTAGTAGTGTATGCAACTTTTAGAATCCTAACCTCTTCCATTAGTGGGATATTGTCTTATGGATTTTAGTCAACACCCATTAAGAGTTTGTTAATTTCAGTGTTAGCAATTAATGATTACTAACTATTATGATTAGTAGTTTGCATTTATTAAGAGCTATCGATTAAGATTACGGGTGATGGTATATGGTACCTACAATTCATTTTGTCAACATTTTACAATACAATTTTCCATCTTTTTTTAAAAAAATATGTCGCAAGCGAGAAATATTTTCTTATTTTCATCATGTTCTTCATTGTTCTCTAATTTCAAACCATTCATATGACGTGGGTGTTGAACTCCATTAAAATAACATAAATAACTAGCGACAGTGAAATGTTGATAAGAGATTGTATATGCTACAAAATGAAACACAACTCTTTTGCAACTATTAAGTTATATTAAATGCAGAATCTCAAAAAAAAAAAAAATAGTATCAACTTAATAAAAAAATACTTTCATTGAAAACCTTTAATATTCATTCAAAAAAGGTCTACTTTTAGTTGTGTTTGGAAATGAATTTATATCTATTATCTTGATGGTAGGTCTTCAAAAAAATCTACTTTAGTAATGTCTAAGTTTTTATGATTCAATAATCATATATGAACATAATTCCACAAAGTATATATGAATTTTAAAAAAATAAAAATGATAATGTATGAAGGTTTGGTAAATATTTTTTTTAAAAAAATTTAAGAACTTAATGTTATTTTTGAGTTGAACTAGGGTAACAAGATGAATTACTAAACTTACATCAAAATACACACAAATCACCAAACTTAGGGCCTATTCAAAATGGCGGATAAACTTAACGAAATAGTAGATATAGCATAAATGAATATAAATGAACATAAATGAGCAAAAACGAATAAAAATAAGTAGAAACAAATAAAAATGATTAATTATTATAATAGAAATGAACATAAATGAGTGGTTATAGTTGTACAACTATTATTAAAATTGTTATGAGCAGATTACTGAAATTTTTATTATACTCGTTAAAGATATTATTCATTTTATATATTTCATAGTATTGAATATTCGGTGAATAATGAATATTCAAAAAATTATGATTTATAATTTTTTAAAATATTATATTTTATTTTTATATTAATATTTTTGTGGAAAAATGATTTTCCAATAATACCTTTCTCAAATAATTTAAGAAATCTAATTTTTTTAATTTGACAAAAAGTAAGAAATTATACAATTGAAAAATTTTGAAACACAGGATGCCTCAAACGAATAGATAGCGCCAAGTTAATTGGGACTTGCACATTGTATAATTTCATCAGGATGTATAAAAATAGGATACCAATTTCCCCTTAATATTATGTGTGAAAGACCATCAATATAAGAGTTACACAATGTTCATAACTATACAATGAATGTCATCAGCGATAAAATAGCTTATATGATTAGTAATGTAGTTGGGGATGTTCGGTAGTGACTTGTACGATTGTAACTTTTAATAGTTTGGAGTAAAGTAATATGTATGTTTATAATATCCACAATATTATTATATAAAAATTGACATATCATCATTTTGGTGACCCATTTCATAAAAATAATAGCAATCACAATAATAATAATAATAATAATAATAATAATAATAATAATAATAATAATAATAATAATAATAATAATAATATGTTGGAAGAATCCAACTAGTTAACTTTGTCCTCATTAACATGCATACATATTGGAGCTTAGTGCTTATTTTGCCTTAGGCAATCATTAAAGAGGTGGAGAGACAATGCAGGCAATATATTTGCAGAGTAGAAAATGGAAGGAAAAAGATAATTCCAATAGCATAGGACGAAGTCTATTGTCCAAAGAAAAATGGTGGCCTTGGTGTAAGAAAATGTGAGGATTGGAACAAAGCATTTATAGCTAAGCATCTATGGTTTGTATAGATAGACCAGAGAGCGTACAGGTTAAATGGTTGCACATCTATATTCAAGGAGAGGACTGAAGACTGATGGATGCCAAGCAGAATATGAGTTGGTACTTCAGAAGCTACTCAAACTGAGACAACACCTTTCAAAATGGTATATATGATGAACAAGCTAATAAGTGGACAGTAGTGCAGAGTGAGAAGTTCAATGTAGCTAAAGTATACAAAGCAATACAACTAGGTAGGCAAACTATGGATTGGTGGAGAATTGCTTGACACAAAACTAACATCTCGAAGCATGATGTGTGCTTGTGGATGGTGCTGAAGAGAAGGATTCTCACGAAAGACAAATTACAAAGGTGGACTTCTTAGCAAATATAAAATGCACCTTTTGCAATAAAGATGAACGCAGTGATTACCTCTTTCTGTAGAGCAATGTTGCTCAATCAATCCTGCAGTGCCCAACAATGACAATATGAAGATAAGATTGGAGAGTAGAATGAAATAGATACCTTACTGGCACCAAAATACCTCAAGCCAAAATAGCAATGCTTGCACCAATAGTAGTTGTAACCACCTACTATGTTTAGAAAGAGAGAAATGCAATGATGTTTTAAGGCAAAGTAACTTCTTTTGATCATATTACCAAGCAAGTAAGAAGAGGGTTGAGAATCCATTTGTATAGTAGGAAGAAAATATTTAGAGCATGGGTTGAAAGATGGTAAAGTAAAACATACACTTCTTTAAGTTGTTTAAAGGAGACTTTGATGTATATAGAGGTGTTCATTGGTCCAAACATAGACTGAATAAGACTGGACTGGTTTGGACCGAAAATCGAATAAGAGAGATTAGTGGACCGAGGACTCGAAAATCGAATAACTTTCGGTTTGGATCAAGACCGAACGAAATAACCTTAATCGAACTCGGATCGAACCGAAGTGGACCAAATAACGATTATCACATAACTAGATATGGGTCAACTCCAACAATCATGAAACTTTGAAAAGAGAATTAAGTATTAAATCGGACAAATTTAAGACGGAAGAGAATTAGAATATGTTTTCAACTAGAAATCCTAATTAGTTATATATACAAGCTGTGCTACACGATGGAACTTGGATTTTTAGTAACTTTTTCGCTCCTCGATCTGGATCGAAGACATGGTAGACTGGACATGACCGGACCGAGGACCAAATAAGAAATGCACCAGACCAAATATGATCGGTTGGGTTCGGTCTAGTCCAAGTTGGTCTTCGATCCGGTCCGATTTTGGACTGAATTATATGATGTACATATTGCTTGTTTAATGGTGAATTATATGATGTACATATTGCACTACTACTACTACTACTACTACTACTACTACTACTACTACTACATATTGCACTAATAATAATAATAAGAACAACAACAACAACAACAACAACAACAATAACAACAACAACAATAATATGAGATTACAATTAGCGGTTATAACAAGTCTGTTATAGCGGGAGTAGTGAAAGGTGGTGAAAAGTCTGTCATGAGCGAGTTACCCATTATAACCAATTTTATAAATGCTAAAATGAACAGACACTTAATGAGTTTGATTTAATGCTTAATGAGTTATTATTCTCTCAATTTGAAAACAATATCCTCAATTCCTTTTTGAAATATTCCAAATCATGTCCACTTTCTAAAACTAAAAGCTTGAATTTTATCAATATTTCCAAACTACCCTTATTTTAATTTAAAAACAATTATGGGAAGGTGGAAAATTTTTTAATGATCATTTTAAATTCAAATACCAAAGAACATTGTTGGTATTTTAATCATAAAAGACATTAATTAGTAAGCATTCCTAAAAAGTCAAAATTAAAGGGGAATTCAATTTGGGATGGATCAAATATTTACTAGTAGTAAGTCCATATCTCATGAGTGGTGTTTTGATAAAAAGAATGGAAATTCAATTGCCCATCACCTTTAAATTTATTTTTTAGAGCATCCGATACAAAAGGCTGATTTTAGGCTCATCCGATAGGGGGTATACA
The DNA here is from genome assembly GCA_021018815.1 of Talinum fruticosum. NCBI lineage: Eukaryota > Viridiplantae > Streptophyta > Magnoliopsida > Caryophyllales > Talinaceae > Talinum > Talinum fruticosum. Next base: position 2,084,140 of record JAITYX010000046.1, on the reverse strand, counting down.
ATCAATATGATAATGTTGGAGGTGGAAGTATATACTCCCACACTAATGTGGAAAAAAGATATTACATGTAATTTTTTTTATTATTATAGTCCTTTTTATGATTAACTACTTAATTTAATTATCATTAGGATTTCCTTCTCACTTTATACTCAAAATTAGTTCCCCATGTCTCTCTCTCACTTCAATCTCTTTAACTCCCTGCGATTTTCTCTCTACACCGGCTCGTCCTCGTTAACCTCCCTTTCATATCGCTTATCCTCGCGATTTTCCTCAACGGCTGCCTCGAATTCCGACCGGTAGACTCTTATCTCTCGTTCTCGTCATTGAGATGTGCATTTCTTTCATCTTTTTCAGCGAAAACCGTCAATCTTCACTCAATATTTAGTGAAAACCGTCAATCCTCTTTCAAAATTTAATGGTAATTAGCGAATGACAAATGAAGCAAAGAGCAAACAATATGCTACATCAGGAAAAGAAAAGGTGTAATCTCTTTTGAGGTGAAATATACTTCAACTTTAGTTAATTTACATGCACAAAATGGGTTTATTTTGATGATATCTACATTGTATGGTGTTTTTCATCAATTCAATTATTTTCCATAATATTTGACTTGTGTGCTAGTATGAGGTGTGGGGTAAAGGTTCATACATACATAAATAATTTTTTCAACAACAATAGTTGTATTATCCATCCACTAATACTCTTTATTCATTATTTTATAGTATTTTGTTTATCAAAATTTGAGTTGTAATATTTAGTTAATTCTCCTAGGTTAAAATGTTCAACCATAAAATTTTGATTGTTCACTGTCTTATGTTATTTTGTTCATCCATAGATATTTTTTGTTCATTATTTTAAAGTATTTTGTTCATCAAGATTCGGTTCTAAAATATCTGTTCATTTTTCCTATGTTCGAATGTTCAACCATGTAATTTTAATTGTTCATTTTCTTATGTTAAGTTGTTCATTGTAAGAAAATTGTTTGTTGATTATTTTGTACTTTTTTGTTCATGAATATAGTAGTTAATTATTCATGACAATAATAACTAAATCTTTCGGTTGAAGTAGACGAGGAATCTCAAACACGGATCGTGAGCTTACTCAAATTGAAATCACCAACAAGGAAACATGTTCAATTGAGGAAGATTATGATGAAAAGCAAAAATTGTTGTGAAAAAAGCAATCCATCATTCGAAAATGGAAGAAACTTTATGAGAAAGACCAACCAAAGAAATGAATGCATTTCACTTGAGATAGTGTTTATTTATTGATAATTGTTCATCAATAGCCTACAATTTATTCATGTACATATGCTTATTTTGTTCACTTGTGATGATATATTTTGTTCATTGTAAAGGTCGATTTGCTCAATGAAATATATATATATATATTTGTTCATTCGAGTAAATGAATTGTTCACTTGAAAATATTAATATTTGATTAATTCGGGGTAAATAATTTTACATTGACGATTTGTTCATTAGTAGTATACAATGTGTTCATATACATATGCTTATTTGTTCACTGTGATGATATATTTTGTTCATTGTAAAAAGTCAACTTGCTAAATGAAATATAAATATTTTTTCATTCGAAGCAAATGAATTGTTAATTGAAATATATATATATATATATATATATATTTGATTAATTTAGGATAAATAGTTTCATATTAATTGGATAACAATTACCGGTGAATAATTATCACATAACTCATTTACAAATATGTATGACATAATGAATAAGTTAACGTGATTTATGAACAATTGAAGTAAAACATTCACATGATGATTATTGGTGACTTCGACAAAAATGACAAGAAAAAACTGATATTTTTTAAAAATATAAACTCAAATTTATCACGTGATAAAAAAATTAATAAAAAATCGGATAGGATAAATTAATTATAATAGGATATTCTGATTTTTTTTATTTATCTTAAAAGAATAATGTGCTGAAAATAAAAATTTGGATCAATTACAGTAGGACAAATCGGTTATAATAGGACATTCTAATTTTTTTATTTATCTTAAAAAAATATGTTGGCAATTTTTAAATAATGTGGCATTTGGGAGTATGAGCTCCCAGGTGCATATAAGAATTTGCGGCATGCGAGTGACACATCATTCAAGAGTCTTTTCTTTCCCCTCCCGAATCTTTACTTTCACAATGTAAGACTCACCAAATAAAATATTGTCTTGGATCCACAATTTAATACATAACTTTATTTTTTGAAACGAAAAAAGGAACTAATAACAATAGTGCATGTGACCCAAACAGTGGAGGAGGCGACCATTTTTCACGAGGCCCTCACTCGCGCCCTTCACAGTTTTGTGCACTGTACAAGTGAAATCTCACATGGCCCATCACGTCATAAATGAGGCATACACTCTTTGTCTTTATGGAAGTTCTTAAAATTAAATGGGGAATTTACAGTTATGTTATTGTTCAATTTATAATTACATTTTTAGTATTAACTTTTACATTGAAATCATTGAAAAGAATTATATCCTTCCTTTATCTCTCTTATTTCACTCTCGGTCAACCTCACTCTCTCTATATTTGTCGGCCTCTCTTATTCTCTCTCTTCCCCTTCCTCTGTCTCTCTTCCTCTCTTTGCTCTCTCTCCTCCCCTCACTTCTCTTGCATATCATTATAAACATAAAATTAATTATTTTTATTGTAGATATTTTTTAAAAAAGTTTTTAATGAAAAATTATTTTATATATTATATTTTAAAATTTATTTTTATTATTAAATTTTTATTAGTATTATTATGCATTTCTCTTATTATAAATAAATTAACTTATTTTTTACACAAAACATAATATATTTATTTTTTAATCTAATTTTAAATAAAATTTAAAATTTAAAATTTATTCTTATTTTAATTAAAATTATTTTGACTGAAAAATATGAAAATTTTGTTAAATCATAACCCTTAATTACTCAAATTAAAATATTAAACTAATAAATTTAAATATAAGCGAGTCATCCACAGTTAACCATGATATTATCTCGAGATGAATTTCTATGTTATTCAAGATGACAGTTTGTGCTTAATTTTATTAATTTAATATTTCAGATTGAGTAATTAAAGTTTAGGATTTAAACAAAATATTTTTATATTTTTTTAATCAAAATAATTTTAATTAAAATAAGAAAAACTAAAACTAAAAATTTTAAATTTTATAATAATGAATTAAAATTTTACTTAAAATTAGATCATAAAAATAAATGGATTTTTTTGTACAAAAATAAGTTAATTTATTTATTATAAGAGAAATGTATAATGATATTAAATAAAGGGAAATGAATAAGAAGTGTAAAATTTAAAATGTAAAATTATTTTTTATTAAATTTTTTGAAAAAATTATCTAATAATACAAATAAATAATTTATCATCTAAAGAAAAAAGTATAATTTTTTTAAAAAATAAGATATTTAAGAAATAAGATAATTTTTTATTTTTTATTTTAAAAATATTTTAGAGATATATATGTGAGAGAGGGAAGCTAGGAGAGATAGAGAGAGAGAGAGAGAGGGGCTGACAGAGGAAAGAGAAATGAGCTGACTGAGATAAAGAGAGGGTAAAGTTGTCCTTTTAATTTTTGTCAATGATTAAACTATAATTATAAATTTAGAAAATGATTCAACTGTAAATCTCCCAAATTAAATTATATACCACTACACATACATTCAGTATCTATCGCTGCTTGTTAGGTATTAATGAATATTTTATCAATAAATTAAACATCAGTGTCACGCCTGATCTTAAAAAACAAATACACAGTATCAAGCACTATTCAAGCTTCACCGGTTTCATATAATCAGCAGTCATTTTTTTCTGAAAAACTACTTTCATATCCCCAAAACGACAAGGTTTCATATAGACAGAGACACATTTTTTAATAAATAATAATCAGAAAAAAGCGAATTGCATTGGTTTGAGAGATTTGTTTCTGAAATTCAAATTTCAAATTTTCAAATCCTTCCCAAGAGACACTCTCTTTAAACCCTCTCTTCCCTCTTCTCTTCCTCCTCCTCTCAACTCTCAGAATCTCTCTGCCCCCTCTCTCTCCCTCCCCTAGACACGATCTGTGTGTATTCCTCTCGGTCTCTCTCTCTCTCTCCCTAGCCATGGCTCCGGCCAAGAAACTCCCTTGCAGAGCAGCACCAGCATCAACATTCCGGATTTCAGTTCGACAATGGCGGAATCCATAAAACAAGGGAAAACAATCGAAGAGATGTACCAGAAGAAGACCCAGTTGGAGCACATCTTACTCCGACCCGACACCTACATCGGGTCAGTCGAGAAACACGACCAGAACCTCTGGGTCTACGACACCAACGAGCAAATGGTGTATAAAAATGTGAGCTACGTCCCTGGTCTCTACAAGATCTTCGACGAAATCCTGGTTAATGCCGCCGATAACAAGCAAAGGGACCCCAAAATGGACCGAGTTGAGGTAGTCATCGATCAAGAGCAAAACCTAATCAGCGTTTACAACACTGGGGATGGAATTCCCATTGAGATGCACAAGGAGGAAGGGGTTTATGTGCCAGAGTTGATCTTTGGGCATCTTTTGACGAGTAGTAATTACAACGATAATGAGAAGAAGACCACCGGTGGGAGGAATGGGTATGGTGCTAAACTCACCAATATTTTTTCGACCGAGTTTGTCATTGAGACCGCCGATGGCAAGCGCCAATTGAAGTATAAACAGGTGGGTGTCCTTTCTCTCTCCGTTTTAAGCGTCCTATCTTGTTCAGATTCAATCTGATTGATTATTATTATCCTGTTATTCTGGTCTTTATTTGGTTCGGCAAATGATGTATGGTAAGGAAAAATGTATGTAGATTGATGGGTTTCTTTCAAAGTCAATTTTCTTGTTCATTGATTGATTGTGAAACTGCTTTACCCACTTGAACATCTCCTTTTTCTGCATTCAACTTTGGATTATGGGTTTAATCTTGGGGTGCTCCAATTTTTCCCCCTTATGTTGGTGTAAAGGCTGATGATGATGTTTTTCTTATAATGTAATGTAATATAATATGATTCTTGTACTGACTGAATGTCAATATCGGATGTGGCTTGTGATGTAAAGGTTTTCGCCAACAACATGACTAACAAGGGAACTCCTCAAACCCACAAATGTAAGACGAGCGAGAACTGGACCAAAGTAACTTTCAAGCCTGACTTAGCTAAGTTCAACATGACCCATCTCGAAGATGATGTGGTGGCTTTGATGAAGAAAAGGGTTGTCGACTTGGCAGGATGCTTGGCTGCAAGTCCGGGAAAGAAAGTAAAAGTGTTGTTAAATGGAAAGGAAATTGAGGTAAAGTCCTTTCATGAGTATGCCCAATTCTACTTGAATTCTGCCAACAAGAACAGAGAAACTCCATTACCCAGGTATATATTAATTAGCATCTTGTTTTGTATTTTTTACATGGTTGAGGTTGGGATTCCATTGCTGGATTTTCTGACTTTGCTTTAACCAGGATTGATAATAACACAAAGGAGGATTCTAATCCAAGGTGGCAGATTTCTGTTAGTCAAAGTGATGGGCAATTTCAACAGGTACTATGAGAGTTTTTCAGCTTATAGTTCAAGTCGTTGTTTCCTCAAGTACAAATTTAAGTTACCCGTGGAGGTTTTTTGTCTCACAGGTCAGCTTTGTTAACAGTATAAATACGACGAAAGGTGGGACTCATGTTGATTATATAACAGGCCAGATCACTAAGTGTGTGATAGATGCTGTAAAGAAGAAGAATAAGAATGCTAACCTGAAGCCACATATTGTGAAGAACTATCTGTGGGTTTTTGTCAATGCTCTCATTGACAATCCAGCCTTTGATTCTCAAACCAAGGAAACTCTGACAACTCGCCCCAGCAGTTTTGGGACTACTTGTGAACTTTCGGACAAATTTCTGAAGAAAGGTATGCTGCTGTATTCTATTTGTCTCTCAGGTAATCCACCTTTTCGTATGCTTAAACTTGTGTTTACACCATGATTACTTCTTTTAGTGGTCGACGGGTCTGGTGTGGTGGAAAGCCTCCTTTCATGGGCAGATTATAAGCAAACCAAAGATCTCAAGAAAACTGACGGGACTAAGACTAGAAGAATTCTCGACGTTCCAAAACTAGAGGATGCAAACGAAGCTGGAGGGAGCAAATCCCATCAGTGCACCTTGATTCTGACAGAAGGAGACTCAGCAAAAGCACTTGCAGTAAGTCACTTATCTTCCTTAAAAATTTGTCAAGAGCACTACTAGTCTAATGTCTCTAACTCCAACACGTGTGATTAATTCATACAGATGGCTGGGCTCTCTGTTGTGGGTCGTGACTATTACGGTGTGTTTCCTTTGCGAGGCAAATTGCTGAATGTAAGGGAAGCAAGCCCTAAGCAGATCACAGAGAATGCAGAAATTAACAATTTGAAAAAGATTTTAGGATTGAAGCAGGGTGAAAGGTACGATAAGGATGGCAGTGTCAAATTATTGCGATATGGTCATCTAATGATCATGGCAGATCAGGTTTGAAGCTCTTTCTGAACTCCACCTTTATTAATATTAATATTAGACTTTTGGTGCAAACAGTTGAGGCTATTCTCGTTGTTGACATCATCTACATTTGGTCATTTCACTTGTGCAGGATCATGATGGTTCGCATATTAAGGGGCTCATAATTAACTTCATTCACACTTTCTGGCCATCATTGCTGAGAAATCCGTCTTTTATGCTTGAGTTTATAACACCTATAGTGAAGGTCTGCATGGATTGTGATTTGCTCCTTTGGCTGAGAAATGTTCTAAACATAGAAAATTGAACTTTTCTTTTCCTTGTGTTGTGCAGGCAAGTCGAGGAAAAGGGAAGAATAAGGAGGTGATATCCTTCTATACCATGCCTGAATATGAGGATTGGATGAAAAGCTTGGGTAGTAGTGTGAAGAACTGGACCATCAAATACTATAAGGTTTGATTGGTGCAGGCAAATTTTAATGTTGGTGTAATTGAGAAATTCCTTACTAATAATGAAAGATTATGCCACAGGGGTTGGGAACAAGTGATTCCAATGAAGCAAAGGAGTACTTTGGTAATCTTCAAAGGCACAGGAAGGTTTTCGTCTGGGCGGATGATAAAGATGGAGATGCCATTGAGCTGGCCTTCAGTAAAAGAAGATCGAAGCAAGGAAGGATTGGCTTCGAGAGGAGCAGGTTAGAGTTTGAGCATAAGTTGCATTTTTGATGTGATGTTTTTAGAGGCTTCTAACATCTCTTGTTGTCCATGCAGGCTGGCAATTTCCTGGATCATAAGGAGGAAAAAATCAAGTATAGTGATTTTGTCCACAAGGAGCTGAAATTGTTTTCCAGGGCAGACCTTCAAAGATCTATTCCTTCCATGGTTGATGGATTTAAGCCCACCCAAAGAAAAGTTTTGTTCTCTGCTTTCAAGAAAAACTTAGTAAATGAAATAAAAGTAGCGCAGTTCAGTGGTTATGTGTCAGAGAAATCAGCATATCATCATGGTGAACAGAGCATACAGACGACAATAGTTGGCATGGCACAGAATTTTGTTGGCACCAATAACATCAACCTTCTTATGCCAAATGGGCAGTTTGGTACACGTAACTTGGTATGTCCTGCAAGGGAACAACCTGCATATTGTCTATCTCCTAGAATAAATAGGCTAGATATGGACTATTGGCCGTCCTTGACTCTTTTATACGTTTAATTTCTTTGCTCTCTACAGGGGGAAAGGATGCTGCGAGTCCCAGATATATACACACAAAACTAGCAGATATTACAAGATTCCTGTTCCCTAAGGAAGATGATGTACTCCTTAATTATTTGAAAGAAGATGGTCTTTCTATTGAGCCTATTTGGTGAGTTCTCCCTTGGCTTGTATGTGGAGGTGTTATCTTATTAGTCAACTAGTTGGATTAAGCTAATGTACCAAGTAATATTCAGGTACATGCCAGTTATACCAATGGTTCTGGTTAATGGATCTGAAGGAATTGGGACAGGGTGGAGCACATTTATTCCCAATTATAACCCAAGAGACATAATTGATAACATTAGGCGGTTGTTGAATGATGAGCTTCTAGAGACCATGGATCCTTGGTACAACAAATTCAAGGGAACTATCCAGAAATCAGCAACCAAAGAAACTGGTGTCACTTATACAGTTACTGGAACTATTGAGGAAATCAGTGGAAACAGTGAGGAGGAAGATGGTGAAGGGAGTGGCAGTGGCAATAATGATGTCACACTCAAGATCACTGAGCTGCCAATTCGAAAATGGACTCAAGATTATAAGGAGTTTTTGTTGTCACTTCTTGCACCAAATGATAAAACCAAGGAGCCATTCATTAAGGTGAAGGGCATTCCTTCGACCTAAACGCACACAATTATTTTGGTAACTGTTGATATTGATGTGAGGTCTATTGTTGCAGGAACTGAAGGACTACAGTACCAATGATGTTGCGCATTTTGAAGTTACATTATCCAAGAAGAACTTCAACCTAGCCAAGCAAGAAGGCTTGATGAAGAAATTTAAGCTTACTAATACTCTCAGCACAAGCAACATGCACCTTTTTGATGAAGATAACAAGATGACCAGATATGAATCTCCTGAACAGAGTATGAGGGCATTTCGTTTTCTGTCTGTTGTGTTTATCAGGAAGAGAATACTGTGTGGTTAATGAGTGATCTTCCGTGTGTTATATTGATCTGCTGACCATGTTCTGGTGACATCTGTTTTGCAGTTCTTGAGAAGTTCTTTCATTTAAGATTGCAACACTATATGAAAAGGAAGGTGGGTGTTCACTCAGAACATGCTGAAAAAAGTTGGATATTATGCTGTTCAAGACCACTGACATTTGAAAACATGACAGGAAAAATACTTGGAGATATACGAGGCGGACCTGCTAAAGCTGGATAATCAAGTCAGGTTCATCCTAGGAGTTGTTGAAGGTGAAATTGTGGTGTGCAAGAGGAAGAAAGCTGAGCTTGTGAATGAATTGCGGGAGAAAGGTTTCACACCGATTCCCAAGAACACTAAATCTGCTGATCCCTCTGTTGCTGATGCGAATGAAGACAGTGAAAGCGTTGAAGAAACTGAGGAACATGGCGATAATTCAGAGAACAGTGCACCTGTTTTACCACAGCTGAGTGACTACGATTATCTTCTTTTGATGGCAATAGGAAGCTTGACGATTGAGAAAGTCGAGGAGCTTCGTAACAATAGGGACAAAGTCCTCATGCAAATCGAGGAGTTGAAGAAGGAAACTGAGAAGTCTTTGTGGTGGAAAGATCTCGATGCTCTTGAGAAAGCTCTTGAAGTATGCACTAGGACTCTTTTTTTGGTTCACTTGGTTCTTGCTGTCTGCTTTTCTAATGCACTTATGCTCATGCAGGAGAAGGAGAGGAAAGAAGAAGAGGAGGCCAAAGAGGCAAGTTCGAAGGACAAAGTTTCTAGGCAGCCAGCAAAACCGGCACGAAAGAATAACAGGAATACAACTAAAGTAAAACCTGTCAATGAGACCTCTGTCTCAAGTGTTGCTGCTGGAACAGAAACAGGTGGCTTGATATATTATTTTCATAAACTCCATCACAAATCAGATCAAATTCTATATACTTATTAATTTTTCTCTCCATTTTTCGGTTTAACTAGACAATCCTCCACAACAAGTAAAACCAAAAGCAAAGGCAGGTCCCAAGAAGGATCCTGCTAAGAAGGTTAGTGCTCTTATCAATCCATAATCTGAATCCTTGCTTAATTTCTTAATAAGAAGCTAATATGCCAAATTTTCAATCCTCTGCAGGGAAAGGATCCTGTTATGGACATTGAAGAGGAGGAAGAGGACTTTCCTGATCTAAGAAAGCGGCTTGCTGACTACCACCTGGATTCCTCCCTGATAATTCAGCTGGTATGTACTTGTTTACTAGCAGTCAATACTTGCTGAAAATGTTTGGTCATGAATTTTCAAGGTCAGTGAAAAAATAAAGGGCGGCATTTTATATTTCTAACTAATTACCTTTTGTGGACAGCCATGGAAACTGATGCACCTGAAGCGATAGTTACTAAGAAAGGAGCTCAGAGGGTTGCCACCAAGAAGTCTGTGAATGTAGTTGAAGACATTTCTAGTGACGAAGGACAAGAGGAGTACAGCTTTGATGCGGAGATAGCCCCAGAAATTGGAAAGAAGGGTAGAGGCAGAGGTGCAAACTCTAAGGCATCCAAGCAAACTGCAGTGACAAAAAGAGAGGGCCAAGCACTAAGAAGTCTCAACTCCCAGGTCAGAAGCTGATAACTGAGAGCTTCAAAAGTTCAGAAACTACAGAAATCTCACCCGACAAGAAGGTGAGGAGGATGAGGCCGTCTCCTTTCAACAAGAAAAGTGGGTCTATGTTGAGCAAAGATAAAGAAGGGCAGTCTACATTTGCGGAAAGCACAGACAGAGGGTCTGCTTCTTTTATAGATAGCATTGAGGAAGCCAATGAAGTTGTGCCTGCAAGGCCTAGACCACAGCGAGCAAACCGAGGGAAAACCACATACGTTCTTAGTGACTCAGATAGTGACGAGTCTGAGCAGATTTCTGAAGATTTCTCTGATTCAGAGTTTGATGAAGATGATGACTGAAGGACAAAAAGGACGTAATTGTTGTTTTCCAATCCCATAACATGGTTGCTGGCATTGCAAACTATTGTGTATGTCAAATTCAATGCTTTTGTGGCTTATTACTGGTTATAACAAAGTACTCAGGAAATGAACTTGTTTGGCTGAGTTTAATATCAGTATCGGCTCAGTGTTGAAAGACAGATATTGGTTGACTCTTTGTTCTTTCTTTGTCTGGCTGAGTTGATCGACTCATTGTTCTTTCTTTATTCTTTTGTTCTTTCTTTGTCTGGCTGAGTTGATCGACTCATTGTTCTTTCTTTATTCTTTTGTTTTTCCTTTTTCCCCATTCTTTTTACAGGCTCAGCATTTACGGACTCATCATTGTTAGTAGAGAGTGATATCTTCTGAATCTGATTCTGCTACGCGCTGAGGATTAGGCGAAATGATATATTGAAACTTAAAATGAGACAAAAAGGATAGCTTTTTAAACAGCAGAGAAATGGCTAAAGTAAATAAGGAATCAGTTCACCATTGAGTTTTTACCTGCTTAGACAAAGCATTGCTATCCATCGTTCTTCAATCTGCTGCACCACTTCTTTCCTCGACAGTTGCTAGACCACTTCTTTCCATCGTTCTTCAGAAACAAGATGCTCTCGTTACATAGCGAAATCCTAAACCAACATGTAAACAGAGTGCATGATCAGGATGACTTCATGGGATACACACTAATTCCTAACCCTTCTACCTCTCCTCTGCAAATAAAAAAGCCACCTTTTTTTTTTTTTTTTTTTTTTGTTCTGTTTGCCCTTTGAGCATTTAAAAGTCAGTTTAATACGGATGATATGAAGGAGATGGTTGGTCCTCACATTGTGGCAAACTTAATGGTCTAGCACTTAGAGTAAATCTAGAGCACTTTTCTATTTGGGTGCAATTGAGGCACATGATTCGACATAGGCGGGATTTGAACCCAAGTCTTTGGTAAAAACAACCAAAGATTTTACCAGTTGACAAAACCAACACCCACAGTGAATTCGGTAGAGTTGGCTCAGAAAAAACAGAGATCCTTTTGAATAGAAATAGATTAAGTGTTCAAGATCAATGGAGATTTGCAATAATTTTACTAGAGGATAAATTAATAGCATCAAGATTCAAGATTCTTGGAGGGTTACAACTCAAGATCAAAAGGAGACTTCGAGGATCGAGATTGCAACTGAAGTAAAAAGGAGGAATGGTTGTATTATGAAGATATCCAGAGCATATGACTATAGAGAAGTTTATGGAGGGATTTCCTCTCTTTCAAATGGAGACGTGTAAATCTCTTCGTTTTCCTTTCAACTATGAGAGGAAACAAGGGTAATAAGATATTAGGAAATAATAATCTTGTATATTATTTGTTAATATCCTAGTTTTCTGAGGTTTGTACTTTCTATCTCTCACTACTATCATATATATATATATATCTCACTACTATCATATCATATCATATATATATATATATATAATATTAAAAGTTGGGTCTAAGCGATATAGGAGCGACACGCAAGATGTTTATTTAGCGATAACATTAATTGCAAAATTAGATTATCTTTAAACAACTTTACTAATTTAGTAAAAGTAATATTAATATTATACTTTTGCAATAATGATATACTAATTTAGTAATGAAATTTTACGATAAAAATTACATTAATATTATACTTCAATATTATACTATTTTAATAATCTAATTTCTTTAAAATTATTTTAATATATAATTTATGTAATCGACTACATAATAAAAAAATGTTATAGATTTTTAATTATGATATACTAATTTAGACATAAAATTTGATAATAAAAAAATACATGGATATTATACTTCAATATTTGAAAAATTAAATTATTTTAAAATAATTCAACTAACGTAGTAATGAAATTTGATGATAAAAATTACAATAATATTATAATAATGTACTAATTTAAAACAATTAAAGTAGAGTATAAAATGTAATTTTCTAAATTTATTTCAATATGTAAGTTATGTAACCGACTACATAATCAAAAAAATTTAAAAGAATAACTTTAAAAATAATCTAATTTAATAATAAAATTAGAGTGTATAATGTAATTTTTCAAATTTTTTTGGTCTGAAATTTATCTAACCACCTACATAATCCAAAAATATTAAAATGTTTCAATTGTGATATACTAATTTAGTGATAAAATTTGATAATAATAAATTACATTACATTAATACTTATATATCAATATTGTACTCAAATATGATTAATATAAATATTATTAGCATGACTAATATAAATTATTATTTTTAAAATTATTATTAATATTTTCTCTCTTGAACTCTTGTATTATGTATAAGTTACATGTTTTTAATGAATTAAATGTTTTTATATTCAATTTATTGTGTAAAATAATAATACTTATTTACAATATCATTAATGCACCGTAATCGATTTACTCCCACTACCAATGGCTATCCCTATTCCCACACAATAAAGTAAATTATAAAAAAATTAAAAGAAATATTTTTATATTAACTATTTAAAGATATGTATGTCTACTTATATTCTTTTAACTTGCCGAGACTCACCCTGTTTCCAAGCTCTCATGTTTAAGAATTTGTGTGCTGTGGGTATAGTTATGCTTGGTATCCCCTTCCCGACTCTGTTAAGCCCGTTGGGCTTTCCCCGAGATAGGGAGTCCAATGGGTGGGCCCGCTTATCCTTGGAAAAAAGAAATAATTTTTTAACTTATTATTAATTTTTATTGGTATAAATTAATTAAAAATAATAAAATTAAAAAATAAATAATTATAAGAATAAAATTAATTAATACCCTTGCATAGCAAAAGGTATAACCTTAGTATATATTAAAAGTTGAGTTGAATATGAGCGACACGTACGATGCCACGCAGGATGTCATGTAGGATGTCAAATAAATAGTTTCAATGCAATTTTAATTCAATTTAATATTGAAACTATTTACATTAACATTATAATTAATTTTTATTGTTATAAACAAAGAGACATATTTATTTACTGTTTACAATAAATTACATAATCTAATATATCAATTTATTATTGTTATTTTAAAAAATAAATATTTTTTAACTTATAATTAATTTTTATTATTATAATAATTAAAAATAATAAAATAATAAAAAATTTAATTAATGCCCTTACTATGCAGGGGTATAACCCTAATATGATATTACCTTCACATTATATCAACGTCTTTTCTGATTCCCTAATCTCTCTCCCTCGTCACGTGGTTCTGTAGGGTTTAGATTTTTAAATTCCTTGCCAATCAAGCCTTCATCGTGCTTGGCACAATCTAGTTCCTAGCGGCGACGAGTTCTTCCTCACAACCGCCTGAACCCTCGTGAATGCAGGAGAAGATGATGTTTCCTTCCCTATAAACCTACCTGTTCCAAACTCCACTGCTACATCCACTATCCTCTCTTCGACAGTAGCCATTATATTAAACCAGCCACCGATCAATATCATATTTGTAAAGGTTTTTATGAGAGTTTGATATTGATTCTAGCGGATTATTGTGCATGTATGAGTTTTTTTATGCCCCTTTTCTACATTATGTTTGAGTTTTTTATTTTTAGTATGCAGAAACTATAAGCTCTATATGCTTTCCAACAAATTAAAAATCACATCAATTGGACTTCAAAAGAGACAGTTATTGCATAGACAAGCTAGCCTTGAAATTCAAACCATGATCAAGTGCGACAGACCGTAAGCATATATTGACCAACATATCTAAGGATGAAAATCAGGACATGGAGGACTATCTTTGTGGAATCAAGTAGATTACAGACTCTCTGGCATCGATTCGTTCTACTGTCTAATCTTGATTTGGTTCAGATGACCATCAATTGGATCAAGAAAAATTATCACACTTTGGGTACCACTTTAACCTATGGTATAAATTTTGAGTTTTGGCAATTTGAGATCAAACTGATTACTATGAACAATGTTTGCTATTGTCCATCGTCAAGCTTCGGCCACCACCATTTCAACAACTCTTCTTCATAATCCAAATTACAAACCGAAGGCGATAGTACATGCAATAAGAATTCAGGTGGCGACAATAGAGGGAAAGATTGTCACAACAATCACAAAGGAGGTAGAAATCAAGGAGGTGGAAATCGCAACAACAACCGCAACTCCTCGCAAAATCAAAATTAGAATCAAAGTTCAGTTTGGAACATGCCTGTAGGGACAATATTTGTTTTCTTCATATTAGAATATTCAAGGTTTATCTCTTTCTATTACTAATTTTGCATCTGAACGTGTAAAAACCTAAAAGGTGTCATCCCTTATTTATTTATTTTTGTCAGCCAGGTGATGAAAACCCAACTTTATTTGAATGTTTGGGTCAAGATCGGACTACAGTAGACAAAACACATTTTAGCCCACGAAAAGCAAACTAGCCCACAAAAAACCAATCGGTGTCAAGAATATCCTAAAGTTAAGAGGGTCAAGATCGGACTAACGTAGAGTGACAAAACACTTTTGTTTTCCTTTTTATATTTCTGTCTAATAAAGCATCGAAGACTTCTAAAATCTACTTTTGAAAATTAAATCATTTCTTAAAATCGCCAATCAATCTTTCTTAAATCTCTTTTTCAAAAGTCTTATCTTTCTCTTGATAATCACACCTCGCGTGAAGCCAAAATTTGTGGGAAAACTTGATCCGCTTCTATTAGATGGGCCGTGACTCCTACAATGACAACTCTACTCGGAGACACATTAAGAGGGCGAGATTCGAAGGTTGAATTTGTAAGCCTTTATCGCATTTGCATTAGGTATTTTGCCTTCTTTTAGGCGATTTTAAACATAGATTTTTCTTGGACCTATAGGTTTCAACCCTTAAGAACCTTTTTCGAGAGAGGTCGAATCTTTATCTTGGTGGGTCCATTGGACTTAACACCGAGGTGTCATTAATTTCCCACTCATAGCAAGCTTTCTTGATTCCCGATCGACAAAACGGATTATTCAAGTCCCGTTATGTATTCTGGTCCATGTTTTGGATTTTTCGAGTCAAAAGTTTTCCCTTAGAGGTTCATCCATTTCTTCCTTTTCCTATCTCAGTCAAACCAAAAAAATAAAAGCGGACTCCTCAAATCGGATCCTACCGCTAGATTCATTTCCTGTTTAAGTTGTTTTAGGTCCATTCATTTTTGCATTAGCCAAAAAAGGGAAAAAAATCATCTCATTTAAGGTGAGTCCATCCATGTTTCCATTAGCCAAAAAAAATCTCAATTAAGGTGAATCCATTCAATCTTGCATTAGCTAAATAAAAATCATCTCAATTAAGGTGAGTTCATTTTTTTACATTAGCCAAATTAAAATAATCTCACTTTAGGTGAGTCCATTTTGTTTTTGCATTAGCCTAAAAGAGAGAGCAATCAATATGTTTTTTTAAGTAAGTCCATTTTTACATGCTTAACCAAAAATAAAAATGCATTCATTTTCCCTTTAAGGATCATCTTTTTGCATTTTGTCGGTCTTCATTTTACGTAATTCCAAAAATAGAAGAATATCATTTTATTTTCTTAGGGTCGGTTGTCTTCTCCGGTCTAGCACTTAAACCCCATTTCTCATAAAATTCGACGTGAGCTAGTCCCGAGCACCTACTCTTTTGGGACACAAGATAGGGAAGCCTACTAAAATTGGGAATCCCGACATGAAACGACTAGAGAATACATTGGCATGCTCAACACCAATACGTCCCACATCAACACGTAACACACCAATATGTTCAACACCTTTACTCGACAACATCGGTAAGTCGTCCACGGATATCTCTAAAGCGCAATCCTCCAGTAAAAATGGTCGACGAAACACAACAACCCCCAATATGACCTTGTTCAAAGAGTCTCGTTGTTAAAATAAAAGCAAAAATTGAGCCCCCAAGATAAAAAGATTGAATCCATATCTAAAATTCTTGACCTCATAATCAAAGAAGTGAAGAAGAAACCAAAACCCAAGCCTCGATCCGATCCATGAATAAATCAAATAAAGAAGTCGTTGTATGAACCTTACATGTTCAATGATTAATATTTGGCCCAGGGATTTACTTCAATCCCTAAATGTAATTATTATTGCCAAAATTCACCATGCTTGACATCAAATTCTACGGAACCGAAAACCCTCACTACCACGTGAGGAACTTTGTAGGGAAATAACTCTATAGAATGTACCGAAGAACATATACCATGTTATGTTTCCATGGACATTTGATGAAGACGTGATGAAGTGGTACGATGCTATCGGCCCACGCTAGGTCACAAACCGGCAGGATTTTTATAGGTAGTTCTTACACCTATACTCCTACACAGGACCTAGAGCCGATCAAGTAAGGAGACAAAGACAGACTTCACTAACTTTCACTTGCTTGGAGAGCAAAGGCTGTCCACATGGAAGACCAACCCTTTGAAAAGGATCAAGTTAGACTTATCATAAAAACTCGAACCCGCTTATCACCACCACTTAAATTTCTTTCCTTTAATGGGCTTCAAAATACTACGAGATGCTGGCATGCTCATAGAAGAGGAGAAATCATCCACATCCACGAAATCCGTAACCAACTAGAAGACATGCGTAGGTCCGGACAACTCTTGTAAAGCACTACACTTTACTATCCAATGAGCCCATCACTTATCGAGGATGCTAATAAAGTGTGCGCTTCCTTATTTTAGATCCATCCTAGGTCTATTTTTCTTCCTCTTCCAAAAGAAAAAAACTAACTAAATTAGTTTTTGAACTACGAAGGCCCGATTTCCGCTATAACGGATATGTAGGAAGCCCATGAGGTCCGACCCAATCCTAATCTTGTTTTAATTCCCAATTCCCAAATTCAAAGCCACTTTGCCATATCTAGAGGTGAAAAACTCAACCGGGAAGCATGCCACTATAAACCGAGCATCAAACCATGAAAACCGAGTTTCACCATTCTACGATAGTACACCTGCAGTTCAAGCGACCCATTTTTCATTATACTCTACTTTAGGGAGTGGGAGCTAAGGTGAAATTTTTATCTTTGTCTTGAATTTTTTCACATTATATTAATAAAAGAATGCACGTGTTCTTAGAATATAGTTTTGCATTCATCCGCTTTGCATGAGTCAAAATCCTAAAAATAAATAGTTAATAAACAAAGCACATACAAGAATCGTTCAATCAAGATCATCCCTCAAGTCGCAGCACTGAGGGCCAAGGTTGTTAGAATCGGGATCCTAGTTAGAATCGATCGGGGTGGTTAGAATCGGAATCGTAGAATCGGATCGAAGATCGTAAGATTTCAATATTTGTTTGTAATAGTGAAATTTATTTTATAAGAATAAAAATCTTAGCAAACATTTATAAAAAATTATAGAAATCCATCTAAGTATACTTTGTCAAAGATTTTTGTTTCAAAAGCATATTATTGTGATGAATTCTCAAATAAAATTATGCGTTAGTAATTTATGAAATTTATTAGAATCGTGGATCGGATCGTAGGATCATAGAATCGTATTACAATCCTACCACATATTTTTTTGATCTAAATTAGGATCGTAAAATTCTACTACATTTAAGATTCTAATGGGAGTTGGATCGATGGAGGGTTTTTGTATCGTAGAATTGTTAGATCTGGATCGGGAGTTTAATAACTATGCTCGGGGCCATTAAAATTGCCATTTTCAAAGAAATTCAACCAAGAGTCAAAGTTCACCGATTTTCCGACGCCTGAGAAGATCTAGACCCTAGCGAGTATAAAAAATAGCTTAAAGTATATCTCTATGGGCTCGACACGCTTTTTGAGACCATGAAAATGGTCAATATGGACCAACACCAGCCCCTAGGCTCCCTTGAACGACGTTGCCTTGGTCGAGTCATCTTCCCGCAGTCTCCTCTATCCACTTTTGGAATTTTCGGCTCGATTTATCTCTTAACCATCGGCTTTGGGGCTAGGTTTAGGGTTTCCTAAACCCTAAACTTTTCTATAAATAGGAGGGTTTCCCACTCTCATTTCGCAGACCATTGGCAGCTGGATAAACCCCTAAGTCGCTAAAACTCTCTCCATCTCTCTTCTTTGCACTCTCTTCCCTTCAAACTCAAAATTTCCATTCTAAACCCTTCATAAAAGGCCTTTCTTTTGTGGCTCTTTCCTTCACTTTACCATACCATTACTCCACCGAAATCAAACTAAGATTCAAGCTAGCAGGTTGGTCAACTTGAGGGGGTCATTTAACCACTTGTTTTTGTATTTTATTTAATTTTTGTCCTTTAATTTCTTTTCGTATAGTGGATTAACGATGTAAATGCTTTACTTTCCGCCCGCCCGATGTAATTTTCTTTATCGCTTTTCTTTTGTTTATCATTTTGTTTATTGCTTTCCTTTAATTGCTCTATTTAGCACTTTTACATCATATTTTCTTTGCCTTTTATTTCCACCTATTGCATGCTGATTAGTTGTCTTTCCGAATGCGATGTAACATCCCTTTTTCAATTAGTAGGGGCCGTCTCTCGACGGGGGAATGAAGAACATCCCTCTTTGTTTCACCTTCTCTCTCGAACACTAGATCATTGTTTTAAGACCGATAAAGTC
The DNA here is from genome assembly GCA_021018815.1 of Talinum fruticosum. Lineage (NCBI taxonomy): Eukaryota > Viridiplantae > Streptophyta > Magnoliopsida > Caryophyllales > Talinaceae > Talinum > Talinum fruticosum. The sequence goes on along the minus strand of JAITYX010000046.1, from coordinate 2,064,911 downwards.
CTTTTTAAAACCTTTTCTAATTTTGAGTCTTTGTACCGAATTTAGAAAAGTCTTCTTTTATTTTTGTTAATTTTTATTTTCAAAACTAACTGACGACTCCTCTTTTTAATCTCTTTTATTCTTATAATTGCATCTTGGTTTAATTTTAAAGATTTGGTAAAAGTGGAGCAAAACCGATAGACAACTTAAAGCCATTTGATTGAGATTGCCTTGAGAATTTGGGTCGTTTACCGCTTTTATTGCTTTTTTATTACTTTCATTTACCGCTTTTAAGATGTTTGGATTGTTTTAATTTCCGTGCTTTTCCTGTTGGTTTCCTATTTTATTTAACGCAATTTAACCCATGTTTTCAATTAGTAGAGAGCGTGTTTTGACAGGCGAAAGAAGTAGCGTCCCTATTTATTTCGTATCTTTGCCCCCGAATACCGGATCATTGGTTTAAGATCGATGAAGTCCTTTTTTAAAAATATTTTTTGATTCCAAATTAGAAAAGTGCTTCTTTTTTTTTTGTTAGTTTTTATTTTCAAAACTGATTGGCCACTCCTCCTTTTAATCTTTTTAATTCTTAATCTGTATCTTAGTTTTTAAAAATGAAATTTTGTAAAATTGGGAACATGGCTGACGGTTCAAGCCATCTCGACCAAGATTGTCATGGTAGTCCCAACCGGATGGCTGAAGCCAATTAGCTATCCTAGTGGGTCAGCCCCGACCTCTAGGTGGTTGGTTGATTTTAGCTGCTCACCTAGGTTGTTAGAACCGCCTTAGTCCAATAGAGCTTTGCTGCAACATTTTTCCTGTCTAATGTTTCGTTTAAAAAGCAAAAAACATCCTGTGACTTCTAAAACCGCTTTTGAAAATAAAATAATTTGTTAAAATCACCAATCAAACCCTTCTTAAAAATATCTTTTAAAAGTCGTTGGCTTGATAAGCGTACCCCATGTGAAGCCGAAATTTGTGGGAAACTCGATCCGTTCCTACGGGACGGGCCGTGGCTCCTATATGTGTAGGGAAGCTTAGTCCATTTCACGTTTTTGTTTTTTTAGACTGGATTTTCTCTCCAATATCCCACCTTATGATTCCGCCTCTATTCCTTTGTCCATTTCAAAAATTCTCACCAATGCTAATGACAAACTCATCCCCTTTGTTTTTGCTTCTCAAACTTCTCACCCCCATGCAAACTCGGTCTAAAAGTGGGATTTACAAGCCTAAAAATATTTACATCTTGACAAAGACATTGTGGGTCTTGAATCCACCTCTCTTAAACAAGAATCAAAAGATTATGAATGAAAATAGGCAATGGAAGAGGAATTTAATGCATCATTTGCTAATGAGACCCGAGACTTAGTACTATTCCAATAGGGACAAAATTTAGTGGGTATAAATGAATTTGCAGATTCAAATTTAATTTTGATGGTTTACTTGGAAAGACACAAAGGTATATTGGTTGCTTTTGGCAATCATCAACATGTTGACATTGACTACCAATAGACATCCGGATAAATTGTCAAACTACCTACCATTTGTCTCATTTTATCCTTTGCACTCACATATGATTGGCCTATTCAACAACCTGGATGTCAAAAATGTCTTTCTGCATGGAATTTTCAAAGAAGAAATCTACATGAAATAACCTCATAGGTTTGCTCATCTAGAATTTCATAGTCATTTTTGCGAGACTTAAGAAAGTTATTTATAGAGGTCCGATTTCATAAATTCAACAGTTTCCTTCTATCTCATGGGTTTTTTTTTCTTATAGTAAGGGTGATATATCTATGTTTGTTTATAGATGAGGAACTAACACTTTGATCTTGCTATTTTGATTACATTAATCTTACTTGGTAGTTCATTCTTAATCCTTTATAATTTCATCTCTTTGCTTTCTCGATAGTTTGTAATGAAGGGATTATGTGACTTATATTAGGGGAGAAAAAACCGGAAGAGATAAAAGGAACATAATAACCGACAAAATCGGATTAATTTTTTGGTTAACCGACATCCGGTTAACCGGTTTATTAGGTTACGGTTACGATTCATGATTTTGAAATCGATGGTTAACCAAACCGACCCGATAATTTTTGACTTTTTTTGTGAAATATTAAGCTTAAATATGTGTTTTTATTGTGTGCAATTGGAGGGGAGGTCTCCGGCTGCCCGGGCAGTGGAAAGTAATAGTCAAAGCTTGGGTGAAAACTAGTCCAGGCGGCCTTGGGCCTTGGCGATGGCATAGGCAAATGCCCAATTAAACAAATGGGTTGGTTTTGTTTTTTCTTTGCTCTCTTGCTTCTTCAAAAAATCATAAACCCTAAATTAACACATCTCACTCACTAACTCAGCTTCTCCTCTCTCACTCTCTTTTTGCTACCTCTCGTTGCTACTTGCTTGCTCTTGTTAATTTCTCATTCACTATCTTTCTCTGTCCTCTACTAGTAAGGGGTGACAATCACTTTATTGCTTCTGCTTCATACTACGACACTACTATAGGAACCACCTTTAACTACGATTATGAAATACCTTTTACTATGGTTATCTCGGCGTCGTCTATGTGGCCATAATTGTAAATGAGCATCTTTTACTATGGTTCAAAATGGTAGTAAAAGAAAACCTATTACTATGGTTTATTTACAGAACTATAGTAATAGGTAACCTATTACTACGGTTCGGAGAAAGAATCGTAGTAATAGGTATCTCCAATCAAATTTTAAAAACAAATCATGTACTCGAGAGAGAGAGAGAGAGAGAGAGAGAGAGAGACGTGGGCATCCGTGCCTCAATTATATCAACACACAAGCAATACAATGAAAGAACCATTACAAATGAGGGAATTGAATCATTACGGAATTGAATTGAACCCATTTAGCTCAAGCACAATCCAACTGAGTAACTTCAAATTCTTTAAAAAAAAAAAGATAAACAAAAAGAACTTGGTTTCTTGGAAAGGAGCTTGTTCACATTGATTTTGCGGTCACTTGCTCTTGTTGGTGTATCTAACTCCTTCTTTCCACTTATCCGGCACCATAACCTTGCCATATTTCTTGTGACTTGAAAATTTAAATTCCGGATATCAATCAAAACCAAGTGCTTATCGGCATAGCATATAGTCGTAAAGCCGCAACATCATCAACTTCAAGATATATATAATTATAGTATAAGATGAAGTTTTATCAAAATTCAATTGTGAAATCAGAGGCAAAGAAAGTTGTAAAGCTATTGCCAATAATTTGTAAATGAATGACACTAGGCTTTGAAAAGAAAAACACATTTAAACTAAACCCGAGTAATTCTTTAAGAGAGAAGGGATTTTTAATTTTAATTTTCTCAGCAGTAACAGTTTAGAAAAGGTAGAAGGAAAAGATGATCTATGTCAAAATCATCAAGCAGCATCCAATAAATAGAAGAAACTCAAGGCAAAACCACATCTCACCTTATTTTCTTTCAAAGTACAACTAGGATTTTCAAATTACAAATATTCCATATCTCACCTTCCGTACCCTCAAAGCAAGGACATCTTCTTGTAGATACACCAATGACTTAAAAGGGAACTAAAAATGAAGCATCAGATACATTCTTATGACACTTCCAAGTACGAGAGAAGAAAGAAGTGGATTGAGAAAAAGAAAAAGAGAGAAAAGAAAACCTTGGCAAGCATCATTCCTTTTGTGGGGTTCCTCCTCGTCATAAATAGAATTCCATCATAAAGACAAGGCTTAGTAACTTAGACTTATAATGTTATGAGAAATTTAAGGTCGTGGGGAGGGATCCTAGCCTTCATCGGGACAGATCCGAGAAAAACTGTAGAGAAAGAAAGTTAGAAAGGAGAGAGACGAAGAGAGTTAGAGAGACGGAAATAGAGGAAGGAAGGTCGTACTCTAGCCTTGGAAGCGGCGGTAAGGCGGGGAATTGCTTTCCTAATCCTCTAAGCCATGGTTTCGGAGAGGGAGGAAGGCCGCTTGGTGAGGCTCCGCCGAGGCTCCAACGATTTGGCAGGTGGCCTAGGGGAGAGGGAGGTGAGGCAATGGAGGCGAGAAGCGGGGACGGGGAGACAGAGGAGAGAGGGAGCGAGAACCATAGTAAAAGAACCATAGTAATAAATACATATATTATTACGGTTCTTTCATTGAACCATAGTAAAAAGTCAAGATATGACCTATTACTACGGTTCAATGAAATAACCGTAGTAATAGGTGTAATAAAAGACCGCTTATTTACGTAAATACTACCGCCTTATTTTTTACGATGATTTTTATTTTTAACCATCATAAAACGCCCATAATAAAAGGTCATATTTGTAGTAGTGCGGTTAACTCCCTGGTCATGGACTTTACTATGTGCTCGTCGACGCCTTGCTCTCAATATTGAAAAAGGACTACACAAGCAGGACATCTCACCAAGCAATGTTTATTTCCTTTGTCATGGTCCCAAAGTGATGCTCTTCTTATAACTACATTGATTGGAGTTCTTGCGAGTGGTAGACTGGACAACATAAAAGCCGAGGAGAGACTTAAGTAACAACTTTTCCACAAGAAACATAACAAACATAGAATGATCATAAATTAGAAAGGACATCAACATTGACATTGGTCGATATTCTTACTTCGTTTCTCGACGAGGAACTTCGTGGTATAAATCTCTTGATTTGAATTTATACCAAAAAATTCCTAGTTGAGAAGCGAGAGTTAAGAATAGCGGCCAAAAAGGGTATAAATCACTTGTTTACCTAAAAAGCTTTTCATCATCATGTATACTTTTATCAACATCACCTTTTGAATCAACTACTTCAAAAGCTATATCCTTGAGTTTTGTTGAGATCGACAAAACCTAGGTACCTAAAACAAAAAACTTTTCCGTAAGAAATAGAACAAACATAGAAGGATCATAAATGGGAAAGGAAATCAAAACTAACATTGGTCACTATTCTCAGCTCGCGCTTCTCAACTTTAACTTTTTGGTATAAATCACTTGTTTAGCGAAATACTCGAAAAAGGTTTCGACCCTTCCATTGGACAACTTAGTCCTTTTGATCCTCATCAATCAATGATCCGTTACATAAAAATGTTAAGGTCGAAATACTGAAAAAACAAGCTGCAATTACTAAAATGAGCAAAAATATGGATATCCATCAATAAAAATTGTTATACAATAATGTTCTTACCAAGTTGATATAATTACATGGTTTATACCATTTTTCCCCCTCCTTTAGAGTTATATTCAACATGTATGCCCTCCTGATAGTTCACCCTTAAATATAATTCTTCAAAATTGGCATCCTTATTTTTGACAGAAATTCCCAAAAAGAAGGGTGGGGTCTCCTCAACAAACTCACACACATCTTCACCATCTCCATTAGCAACGCGCCTCTTCCCTTGAAGAATAATAGACCACTTATTATTGGTCGTGTCAACGTAGAACACTTGTCTTTCTTGGGATGCCACAATGAATTAATCCCCTTTAGGCCCTTCTCTTGTGAGATCGACCATCGTGAATCCTATTTCATCAACTCGGACGCCGTTGTTATTGTCAACCCATTTGTGCTTGGAAAACGAGGCTCACGTAAGTCAACACAATATAACTCCCTTATTTCCTCAATGACTTTGTAATATGAAATTTTAGCTACAAAGGGATGTTTGACCTTGGAGCTGGAAACATGAAGTGCAAGAGCCTCCAATGTGACACTACTATTTTGCACGGTGCTCCTATTATCCCGACTCTTTGTGTAGAAAGAGTATCCGTTGATGTCATACCCACGGTAAGAAATGACATTCAACTGAGCCCTCTAGGCAAGCTTACTAATGTTTACGAGATATGTTCTCGTGATTCTTCAATTTGGCCGGTGACGACTCTATCTTTGAACCGATTGACAAACGTATCATTATGTTGGGTCAGTACCCACGTCTCATTTTTTCTCGGTATTGTCTCCTTATGAGAGATTTGTGCTCATCAATGAATGGTTGCACTTCATCACTATTTTGAAGAATATAAATATGTGCTTGATCCCTTATATCCCGATCGATTTTAGAACCATCTCGCCCCAGTTTCCCTGGCAGCGATCTTCCCCAAAATCAATGTTTTGGAATACCAACAACTTCCATTTTGGGGGTAGGATTCACAATAGAACTCAACACACTCCTCAGCTGGTCGGTATCAATTTCTAACATACCCTTTGAGAATTTTCATAGGACGTTCAAAAGGGTACATCCATCGATAAAAAGCTGGGGCATAGAATTGCACTTCTCTCACCAAATGTACAACTAGGTGCACCATGATATCAAAAAAAAGGTGGGAAGTACATCTCAAGTTGGCACAATGTAATGATCACGCCGCACTCAAGATCATCCAATATCTTCAAATCAACGACTTTGCTACATATGACATTGAAGAAGAAGCACGAGTCTTGTAATAGACTGTCCGGCATGTTTGGGCATCACGGCTCGAATAGCAACCGACAGAATTTGTGGCATCAAAGCATGTCAATCGTGAGATTTAAGACCAATTAGTCTATAGTTAGACATTGAAATAAGCCTACCGATGTTTGAAGAGTATCCTTGTGACACCTTAAGTTTCTTTAAAGTCTCACATAAACATTGTTTTTCCATTCTACTCAATATATAAGACACCGGAGGTCAATACGTTCTCTTCCCCTTTGGTTGTGGTGTTAATTGCTCCCATATTCCCATTTCACACAAATCAAGTCTTGCTTTCTCTCCATCCTTGGTCTTCCCGGTATGTTCAAAAGAGTGCCAATGAGACTTTCACATATGTTTTTGTCTATTTGCATTACATCAAGACTATGTCTCGTATACAACTCTTTCCAATATGGAAGATCAAAAAATATTGATCTCTTTTTCCACACACTCGTTTTCGGATTAACGTCGGTATGGGTTGCTGAACTTCACATCAGGATCCTTCACTGGTTTATTAATTTGATGTCCTGTTAATGGAATTGGAGCAGAATCCATCTCGATTTTATCATTAAAAGCCCATTTTTTATGATATTGACGGGAAAAGGGAAGAAACTTTCGGTGCTTGTTACTGGCGTCACCATGGGAGTTTATTATGTCCGTACAAAGACCTAGATGTAGATTTTGTCCTCCCTACCGAATTTTGGAAACAATGAATCAATATTCTTCCATTGTGGAGAATCGCAGGGTAACATAGCTTATTATCACGAGACTTTTACGTCGGCATGCCACGCCAAATTCTTGGCATCCGTTGCACTTGAAAATAAGTGCTCAAACCTCGGTATTATTGGCAAGTACCATAAAACCTTTAGGACATTGGTGTCTATGTGCATTTTTTTCGGTACAACATGCAATCTTTAGGGCACGCATATATCTTCTTATACTCCATGTCCATAGGACACGACATCCTCTTCGCCTCATATGTACGATCGGGAAGGACACTCGCCTTCGGGAGTATATCTTTGAGCACACTCAGCAAGTCCTTGAAACTTTTGTCACTGTAGCCATTAGCCGTTTTCAAGTTCATTAACCTCAACAAAGCCGATAAACGGGTATATTTATCACACCCGGGTAAAGACGCTTCTCCGAATCAGCTACCGATTGCTCCAATACATGTGGTTGATCAACTAATTCACCTTCTACTCCATAAAATAGATCTTCGGGTTGATCTTCTAATTCCATACTACTAGCTTCATTTTCATCATACCTTTCCTGTTCTCCTACGCCATTATTCAAGAACTCCTCTTCCCCATGGCATACCCACACCTTATAAGATGTGTCAAATCCATGATGACATAGGTGACCTTTTACAACCTTAGGGAGCAACCTTGAAGAGTTAAAACTCTATAAACACGGATAGAGTATGGACTATTCTTCGAATTTGGTTGCATGTTCGATGGCAATATCTAAAAAGTTGTTAACACCATCACGATATTGTACACTCCTGTAACACCCCCAATCCATAATCATCGGTTTAGACCAAACAAGCCGCTAGCCAATGATTAGCGCAGTGGAAAGGAAGGTCGGGAAGTCATTACCACCGCCCTTATCCGTGGATAGGGCAAGGCTTAGGTCGATAAAGTTAAAATTTGATCATTAGTTAACAACAGTCGAAATAAAAGGTAAGACTTAAACTGTAAACTTTACAAAGTATAATTAACATAACGTTTGACGTACCATACAATATTTCTTAACCACTAATACCAACTAAAGGTACCACTCGTAAGCCTCTACGTTCGACGTGAAAATGTATATTTACGGCTTGTCACTTTCAACATTTTTACCTAAAACAAAACAAGAAAATATTTCGCAAAGTGCGTCGAAACTCAATATGCTCATTATTATGTAGTAAAATATAGGTTATAAAATTTTTGAGTTTGAGCATGTGCATTTCAATTCATTTTATAAATGAGCGAGAGAGAATAAATTAAAATAATTGCTAATTAATTATTTGAGTGGTTACCCTTGCGATCGTCAGGTTTCCCTATATGTGTACACATCCGGACCGATTGAGAAGTCTAGTTGGTTGGGGTCACATGTACGAGTGTGACCAATATGATAGTTGATGATACCAAATAATGGTAGTTGATGGGCGGGTCCACTTTTATATGCTAAATACCGTTTGCAAATGTTCTTTGTTGTTGTTATTATCACTACTACAAAAACGGAAACTAGCGACGGACTCGATTCCGTCGTTAACTAGCGACGGAATCTCACATGTGTTAAGATAAAACTTAATTAGCAACGGAATAAGCGACGGAATTTAATTCCGTCGCTATTTTAGTCATTAACGACGGACATAACGACGAACATGGAAAAATTAGTGACGGATTTATGAAAAAAAATTAAAATTAATTTTTTTATAATTAGCGACGGAATCAGTCAGTCGCTAATTCTGTCGCTATACCTAATTTTTTAAAATTTTTTAACTTAACGACTGGAATCAGTCAGTCGCTAAATGTAATTTTTAATTTATTTTATTAGCTATGGAATAAGTCCGTTGCTAATTCAAAATTTTTAAAATCTTAAATTTTGCCGCCTACTTTAATTTGAAAAGTATAAAAATTTTCAAATTTGAATTAGCGACGGAAAATTCCGTCGCTAATCCAAAATTTTCAAATTTAAATTTTTTGCCTATTTCATTTTTCAAATATATAAAATTTTTAAATTTTTAATTGGCGACGGACTTGTCCGTCGCTAAAAAAAATTTGAAAAATTTTACGTTAGCGAGCTATTAAATTTTCTTCAGTTTTGAAAATTTAAATTTATTAATTAGCGACAGATCGATTTCGTCGCTAATTAAATTTTTAAGTAGCGACGGACTAATCCGTCGCTATTTTCGATATAAAATCCGAAGTTCAACGAGATTCGGCAAACATAAGAAGAGAAAGAAGTGAGAGTGTGAGAGAGCGAGAGACTAATCGATCGCTCGCCGCCTCTGCCGCCGCCGTTCGCTGCCGCCTCGCCATCGCCACCGCCGTTCGCTGCCCGCCTCCGCCACCGCCGTCCGCCGCTACCACCGCCGACGTCACCAACTAACCACCTTTAACCTCTTGTAGGTGTGCTTTCTCCATCCTCCCTTATTGTTGGTTGTATTTATAATTTTCAATTTTAGAGGATTTGATATAACTTATTTTGATAGGCATGGTTGGAATGAGGTAAAAGATGAAGATAATGAGAAAGAGGAAGAAGAAGAGGAAAAGGAAGATGAAGAACATAACTTGTGTTTGCATAATTTACTTTGTTTACTCTTGTTTTTATTTTCAATTAGTTTTTATGGATGTTTGAAGTTGGATTATTTATGACTTTGGTGTTTGTATATGATATTTGTATTTGAATTAAAGTTGAATTTGATATTGTTATGTTACCGGATTATTTGGATTTGTATTTCATTGTTGATTTTTTGTATTAAGCACTCAAAACTATACAAAATTGTCAATTTTTTTAAAATTCGCTAAAAATTAGCGACGGAAATTTTCCGTCGCTAATTGTGAAATTCCGTCGCTAAATAACTTTTTTTCGTCGCTATTTCCGTCGCTATATAACGATTTTCTAGTAGTGTATCGGCCATATCCGACCTTGATTTATGAATGAAAACTTGAAAAGTATAATCGATGAACGTACTGACAGTGCTAAGGTTGTTTTTGTTCTTGATGATTTGGCGCAGGACCCCGGACGAGCGTTGATCGATGGCCTTGAATAGCGTTTCACAAAATAAAATTTCATTAATAAAAATCATATTCTTTTATTTTTTTAAATTTCAATTGCTATTCTTATTAAAGGAAAGAAAATACTATTTATTATTAATAATTTGTGTATTGTAATGTATTATTATTTCTTTTAGTAAAGGTAATCATAGAAATATATAACAAGATTTTTAAGTCTTTACTAACATTTACCTTTATTTAATATAAACTTTATTATTTTTTAATGTAGTTTTATTTATCCTTTACAAGGTATGTTATTAACTCATAATTTGTTAAAGGTTCCTTAATTCCTACATTTTAATTATGAAAACTTCATTATCACATTTTTGGTCAAGTCCATCAATATTAATTTTAACTCATACCTTTAGTTATAAAAATGGGTGTTTTGTATTGTATCGACTCCCATATGGTAGCGATCCAACTAAAGATTTTAATTCCGAGTGGGGATCGCTACGATTAGGGGTGAGCGGGACTGGGTACCCGTTGCCTTTTTATTATTATTTTTTATAGTTTTTCAAATACCATTTTAGTTTTTATAATTTTTACTTTTTTTGGGTAAAGTTTTAGCCAATAATTATCCTATATTTTAACTATTTGTTTTGCTTTGCAACCCTATAATTGTAACAAATAATCTAATATTAACAATAAAAATCAACATGCAAAACAAATACCAAATTATAAGTTTAAATCTTAAAAGCATCATGAAAAAAAACATAAAGAGAGTCTCAAATAATGCAACATCAACAACGAAAGAGAGAATCTCAATCCACAACTTGCTGCCCGACTTGGTGCCCAACGAAAAAGAGCCTCTACTCGAACTCTAGATTCTCGCTAAAGAAAAACAAAAAAATAAGAAAGAATGTTTGAGTAAAAATACAAACTAACTGAAATGAGAGAAATATGATATGATTATGATGATACCCAAGTCAAGGAAAATGGATTATTTGATGAAATCTTCATCAATCGCTCATAATGTTATCAATTTCAGTGATATCTCCATCGCCCAAATCTCAACATCAAATAAAAAGATAAGGTTAGAAATCATGATTTAACATATTATTATAAATATCAAAATCAAAATACATATAGTAACATATGTTATATAATTACCCGCTTCTTATTTCTCCACATCATCCATAAGTTGTTCAACATCAATGCAAACTTTGGATGCCCTCAACCAATCTTGAGCACAAATCAAAGTCTCCATAGTTTTTGGACCCAAACTACTACGAAACCGATCGAGCACCCGACCGGATATACTAAATGGAGACTTACTTGACACAGTAGAAACAGGCACAGCTAGCACCTTATAAGTGTCGGCGTGTTTCTTCCACCACTTTAAGATATCAAAAGTGCCATTTACCTTTTCTCGAGGGGCATCTAGATACACATCCAACTTGGTTCTTTCAACTACCTTAACATCATCTTCCCCACCATCGTTCCATTGAGTATACAACTCCTTAAGAGTATCATTGTTCAAAGACATTTTTGAATGATCAACATGAATGGCGGAAGGAGAACCATCAAGATCATCATTTTCAACATTCATTGAAGAATAATACGAAACATACAAGCTTTTAAGCACATTATGTAGACGATTATACACCTTATCTCGCTTTTCCAAAGTCATTAGGAAAACGTTTCCTAAAAGAGAACCTAACAAACTTCAATTTGTAGCGGGGATCAAACACAACAGACAATTAAGACCATAAGATTAGTCTTTGCCCAATCTCCATAATAATCATCAAATTTCTTACGCATTATCAAGGCCATCTCACGAAGATTAGGGCATGAATCCTTCTCCCATTTTAACAAATTAGTAAGTATGCCCAACAAGTCATAAAAATGCAAATTTGCACTGACATACAAAGTACCGGACATCCTCTTAGTAGCTTCATAAAATTGTTGTAAAAGCGTGCCAAAACTCGAGCATTCTCCCAATCCTTTTCGTAGGAACATTTTTATCAAGTTCATTCTCATAGTTGGAATCATTATTTTAAACCTTTCAAAAGCCTTTTCAAATTTCAAAGCCATGCTCAACATAAGGAAAGTAGAGTTCTACCTTGTGCACACATCCAAACAGAAAGACCCTTTACAAGGGACTTTCACAACTTTAGCACAAGAATCAAATAATGCGAGATCTCCTCGGTGAACTCCTTATGTATCTAATTGCGGTTCGAATGTTATGAATGGAACCCTTTACCCTTGCCAAACCATCTCTTGCACCCAAAATTAAGACATGAGCTGCACATCTCATATGAAAAAATCACCATTTAAAACAAGTTTTTCACTAAGATTGTCCTTCAAATAACCAACTGCCACATTATTGGAACTAGCATTATCAACGAGTCAAACAAGAAAGTTTGTCTTCAATACCCCGATCAATAAGACAACTCTCCACAACCTTTCCAATCTCTTTGCCTTTATGACTATCCATCAACTTAAAACTGAAAATTCTCTTGCGCAAATTCTACTCATCATCTATAAAATGTGCGATCAAGCAAAGATAATTCAAGTTTTGGATTGAAGTCCAATAATCAGTTGTGAGGGCGATTCTAGATCTCAAACCTCCTAAAATACTTTTCAAGGCATCCCTCTCACAAAGATAAAGCTTTACAATCTCTAGCAACGGTGAAACGATATGGAAGATTGTTTGTAAATTGTAAGACGACAACACTAATAAACAACCTAAAACGTTCACGTTCAACCGATGAAAAGGACATTTCATTAATAATAACCATTTTTTCTTGAGCAAGTCTAGTAGCCTCTAGGTCAAATGTCCAATTTGTGAGAGTAAAACTCTCGGTTTGTGGATCTCTACATAAAGAAAGCTTTTTTTGTTTTTTATCCACATTAAAAGGATACTTAGGACATGATTGTAAATGTTTTCTTAGAGTAGAGGTCCCATTATTAGGGTTGGCGAGATAATACCTTGCCACAACACTTGAATTTAGCTTTCTCAATCTTCTTGGTTATTGGACTGGTTATGTCTTCAAAATGATCCCAATATGGGGACTTCCTCTTGCCACCAACTTTCACACCCCTTTTCTTATATTTGACTATACCAGAAGTTGCATCACTTTGGTCTTCCAAATTGATATGTTCTTCACTGTCGTCCATTTCGACATCCTGCCATTAATTCATCAAACATTAATAATAGTGAATTATTGAAACAATATTTTAAATTGTAAAATATCTACATCATAAAATAGTAAGGTGGTTCCAATTTCACCAGTAAAATCAAGTGGGAAATACCTAGCCTAGATGCTCTTTGATAGATTTTGCCCCTTTTCTCTTATGTCCTCTCTATTCTATTCTTGTCAATTTGAATGAAACCTAAAATTGCAATTTTATCCTCTATAAACACATTATTTGTAATATTAGTGGGATTGGTGATGACTATAACTCCGACCATTCCATATTTGTTTTAATTTCTCCTATTCATGCTTGGTTTTAGGCCTTTCAATTTCATCAAATTCCCACATCACACAATGGTATACATAAAAGATAAAAATTCATACATATTTTAGAATCGTTTAGCTTCTTGAGTCATGCAATGAATAGATAAACAAATCTAAAATCTATAAAAACTAAATACTCACAGCTAGATGTAAGCCAATATAAACTCACCAAGGTGGAGATGCAGCGAAGTACGAGGGAAAAAATGACCACCAACAACGGGAGGGGGGCACGGGCTACCTACAATTGCACGAAAAATTCAGCAAAACATTGAACTTGTTGGTTTTTAACATATAAAATAAAAAAATAAATACTCATAGCTTGCGTGCCGGAAAATAGCCGGAGGAAAAGAGCAAGGGTAGGGCAAGAAGCGCCGGCGAGCAGTGAGAGAGCAACACAAGCGAGTGAGTGAGAGAGCGAGAGCGATGCTAGCGAGTGAGTGAGAGAGTGAGAGCAGCATGGACGGAGAAGAGTAATTCATGTTACCGGCAAGAAGCGCGGCGAACACGGAGCAAACGCCGGCGAGATAGCAGAGAAGAGAAAGAGAGAGCATGAGCGCGGCGGGAGATGGACACTTGGAGAGAGCGAGCGGTGAGAAAAGCAAGCATAGATCGAAGCAAAATTAGGGTTTGCTTGGAGTTTAAATATATATATATATATATATATATATATATTAAAATATAAAATCGGGTAACCGGGTCCGGGTCTATGATTTCACTACTCGGTTATAACCGGGTCCTAAAATTTGGATCCAGTTAAACCGAGACCAGGACCTTTTGGACCCGGTTATAACCGAGTCCGGACTAGGTAGTAGAATCATGGACTCGGACCGGACTCGGACCTGGTTATATATTAATATATTAATATATATATATATATATATATATATATATATGTATGTATAAAACTCCAAGCAAACCCTAATTTTGCTGCAGTCTATGCTTGTCTGTTCTCACTACTCGCTCTCTCCCGTGTTTGCTTCCCGTCGTGCTCGTGCTCTCTCTCTCTCTCTTCTCTGCTATCTCGCCGGCGTTTGCTCCAGTGTTCACCGGCGCTTCTTGCCGGCGACATCAATTACTCTTCTCCATCCGTGCTGCTCTCGCTCTCTCACTCACTCGCTTGCGCTGCTCTTTCACTCGCTCGTCGGCGCTTCTTGCCCTACCCTCGCTCTTTTCCTTCGGCTATTTTCCGGGCACCCAAGCTGTGAGTATTTAGTTTTTGTTGATTTTATATGTTAAAAAAGGAACAAGTTCAACCGAGTCCGGGTCCGGACTCGCCGGGTCCAGACCGGGTTTGCTCAGACTCTAGCTATGATCATGATAGTTGCGATGAAGTAAGCATGGGTATCAACGTGTATGATCTATTTTATTATTATTAACATGGATATGATTATATGACTAGTTGTACATGCATTATTTTAACTTTATTATTTTAAATTTCCTTCAAAATATTAATTATGTATTTTAAGATTAAAAGAACTCAACTGTTATTAATTTATTTACTACGAATTATTATATATCTCACCATGCATGCATATAACAATTTTATTTCTAATGTTACTTTATTATTATTCAATCTAAGCATGTATTATATCAATATTAACTTAATAACCAAGTATGCATTAGAGTTAACCTATCACCCAAGTATGCATTAGAGTTAAGCCTATATTGATATTAATTTATTACTTGTAGGAACCACAACCAGCGGTAAACGGACCGAGCTTCCTCATGTTACCTTGGCGTAAGGGTTTTTTGAAAATGGGTTTTGAAAGTAAGGATGAACCTTTTATTATGATTTCCGAGTTTTATTAAATCTGATTTAAAGTGAATTAGACAAAGTTTGAATGCCTGGTTTTATTAGTTATTTTATTTTAACAATTATTTTTAGAATTCTTTGGATATTATTTCTTAACCAAAAGAAATAGAATTAGGGTTTCCTGTTTCTGCCATGAGGCTTTAGGGCCAAACTGGTGTGAAAACACCGGTTTGAACCGAAGCCCCGCTCGCCGACCACTCGATGAAGGCAGCAGCACTGTACCTATTAGTGGCCGACACCGGCCACAGAGCCACGACTAAGTCAATCAGCCTCGGCCTCTACCCTGACTGGCGGATCCAAAACCCTTATTTTCTATCATGCAATCAAAAAATAGATGAGATGCAAATTCGAATAGAAATAAAGCAAAAAGAGGAGTCACCGAGTAAGTTTTTAGGAAAGAAAAAACTAACAAAAACATAAAAAGTAAAAATTTGCTCGTTGATCTTAGTATGGGAAAACTATGACCGAAAAGGCTTAAAAATGAATCCATCAGTCTTTAAACCAAGAATCGGATTCGGGGCGAGGGTACGAAATGTAGGGATAAACCTTCCAGTTCCGCCCTTCCGAAGACGGTTATTACTAGCTCGAGTAGTTAATTAAAATAATGCGAAAAACACAAACATACAACAACATGCTAAGAGAAATTAAAGCAACCAAAGATAATTAAAGGAAAGTGATAAAGAAAGCAGTGAAGAAAATGATAAAAAAGCGGAAAAGAAAATTGGAGAACTAAAAGATTACATCGGGTGGGGAGGAATTAAAATGCGATTACATCTCTCCGATCCACAATACGGAAAGCGATAAATAAAGCATAAATTAAATAACTGTCCGAAGGCCGAATGGTTGCTCTTAGAATATTCCACCTGCCGATCCGGATCTCTACATTGGATCTCTTGATGCGATGATGATGAATCCAAGGAAAGGACTTGGTTTTAGTGAATCTTGGAAAGGGTTTTGAATAAATGCCCTTAGATCATAATAACTGAAAAGAGGATTGTTTGAGGTTATTTTTTGCGGATTAACGTTAATGGATGTGTGCTCGATTAGCTTTCTGCAACATTACGCATAGGAGAAAGCCGTATCGGAATGAGAGCCAAGGGTCTCTATTTATAGGGAGAGACCTATGGTTGCTCTCGGCCAGCCGTCCAAGCAGCTGAGAAAAACCGGGCTAGATATCCCGAGATTGAACCGGATAAAGAAGAGATAAAACCGAAAAATCCGGGGTAGCCGGCACCAACCACCGGGCATGCCTAGGGTTTCGTGCCCTAGCGAGTTTCCAAAGGAGTCTCCAGGCCAAAACGCAGTGTTCCACTTAAAATTTGTGAGGTGACCGGAGCCGGCCACAACGTCGTTTTGAGGGGAAAAAACTCCTAATCTCGTGTGAACTGTCTTGGAGCTTAAAACGTAGCACTTTGATGGTCGTGATCATGAAATACAACATTTTAATGTCATCTTTAGGTCTTCGACTCCTTGTCCGATTGGACAAAAGTAAAATGTAGTATTCTGAACTTGGAATTCCCCGTTACACAATACTAGACTCCGTTGCCTCTGGAGGCTTGGCCCGGTCTTGGATCGTCGAAAGAAAAGGGGATTTGTAGATCAACCCAAGGCAAAAGGCTATTTATTTGAAGCTGGAGGTTCTTTGTGGTTTACTCGGTTTCCGTTGCACCAATCAAACATAGTCCGAGATCCAAATCCTCAAATAGGACTTGGGATTTCATCATCGGGCCGACCGAATAAAGTACAAAGTTAAAGAGATAAGGGACAACACTTTTTAGGTGTCTACAGTTAACCCCCACTTTGACCGAGTCTAAAAAGATGAAAGGTCAAAGTAGACACTAAAGGGTACTTACCTCGATTCTACATACGACG
Organism: Talinum fruticosum; assembly: GCA_021018815.1. Taxonomy (NCBI): domain Eukaryota; kingdom Viridiplantae; phylum Streptophyta; class Magnoliopsida; order Caryophyllales; family Talinaceae; genus Talinum; species Talinum fruticosum. The sequence goes on along the minus strand of JAITYX010000046.1, from coordinate 2,047,603 downwards.
ATTTTTAACATTAGTTGTTGCGTAATATCTAGAATTGGTTTTTGTTGAACCTGAACTCCAGAAAAAGGTCTGGACTTGATCGCGATGCATGCGTTCGAAGTCCAAGAAGAGGGTCTTAATCTTGGCTTGATCAAGGCCTGAGGTTGGTACATTTTTGATGCTGAAACTTTGATCATTTTTGATCTAAAGCTTGGCTATATACTCTCATATACTAACATACTTGTTAGTGGATAAGTGAATTGATGAAAGTTCAGTTTTTACCTAAATAAGTCGGTCGAAAACAGACTGAAAAATCTGATTTGAAAAAGCTGAGTGGTTGGTCCAAGAGATCCCACTTGCATGCATAAGGTGCAAAGAAGTCACATGCCACGACCGACAGAACTCCACAAGCTAGGCCACTAGCTAGGGCTACAAAGTTGTCGCCGATAGGACATCAAGATGCCTAGTGGCCGGCGCCGGCCTGCCTTTGGCAGGCGTGGCCCCCAGCGTGCTCCTGCCGGATTCCCTTGGTCTCTTGCTACTCTTTTGACTCTTGTCTTGTATGCTTGGATGGCTTGACCGAATGTGCCTATAAAAGGGGTGCTTGTGTGTGTTCACTTTGCACGCTTGCTCCTTCTCTTGCATTCTTGCCTTGCTTTTGTGCTTTCTTACTTCGCTTCTTCTTGAGAACTAATTGGTTTCCAAGGTATCTTCTTTAAAATGTCTAGTAGAAGATCTCATCCTACCAGAAGGTCAAGAACTGAAAACTTGTCCAAGACAACTTCCTCGAACATAAATGACGTCCGCAACACGAGTGGAACCTAAATGACCTCTTGGTGGAGGCTGGGAGTCACGCTTCTTCTCTTGCTATCACTCTTTCGGCAAGCTAGTTATCTTAAGTTTCTTCATTTGATCATTTAGAGTAGTTCTTCTACTAAAAATCTTGTTGGATTTTTATCTTGTAGAGGGGTACAATTCGGAGTAGTGGAGCTATTCTCAAGTTTACGGAGACGTGTCGAGAAATGAACTATCCTCTCTAAGATGTCATGCAAAGTGCTGGGTTTGGTTCTCTTTTCCTTGCTTTAAATTACCTTTGTGATAAGAGAGACCGGGATCCTATTAGGGCAATTAGTGAGCGATTTTAGGATACCACCAACACTTTTTTCCTTCCCTTCGAGGAAATGACTATAACTCCTTTTGATGTTGTTGTTTTGTCCGGTTTGGGCTTCTTGGGGAGCCTCTAACTTATGACCAGAATTTGTACGAAGACCGTGACCACCTCCGTCACCTTTTCGGTCCTATAGCTAATAGATTTTCTCAAGAAAATTCCTTTAAATACACTGTCCTTTTGGGCGCTTTTGAGGATGCTCGGTTTTGGGTTTGCCATTCTCCTCCACAACAAGTTCAGATTGTGATGGGTCTTTTATTGAGTATGGTGCTCTTTTCCGATCAATCCTCCAAGGTTCACGCTCACTATTTGGTGAACTTAGTGAACCTTGATAAAATAAAGGAGCTTAAATGGCTTGCTCCTGCATATACTTGCCTCATTAGGGGCCTCCGTGCTGGTGTGCGACACACAAAGCTTGAGATAGATTCATCGAATTATCTTCCATTATGCGGTTTGTGGAAGATTATTGAGGTATGCTCAAATCCTTTACTTCTTTCCTACGTATTTTTATCTAGTGTGGATAAAAATCTTACTTGATTTGTGATAATGTAGCCGTGGTTGTACGAGTACTTTCCGCACCTTTCTCCCGGTTCAATAAATCGTCTCGTGTTCCCGGTCTGTATGTCATGGGATGGGATCTATCTTCAATGGTCCATGATCCATAGTATTGGCTTCTTGAGATCGGCCCTCAACTGCGTGACCTCGTTATGTCTTTTTAAGCTCAAAATTGATCTATAAAGTATACCCAGAAAATATTTTACTTTACTAATTTGCTAGCTGCCCCTGCCCACAGCCTGTGGGACTGCTTGTGGTGGATGCCAGCCTTTGTTATGCATGGTTTTTGCCCATTTTCTTATTGCCTTTTATTCTTGTTTGCTTGTTTCTTGATAAGTCGTGTATGTACATGCTAATTTTCACCCTTTGGCCCAACTCCAACTCCAACTCCTTCCAAGCACTACCATTGCACTAGAGTTGAGTGAAAGAAGGACCTTGTTTAAAGGTCCTTTTGGGTTTTGTTGTTATCTCGACGAGATGGTCACACCTCAAATTTGGGTTAACACATGGCCTCCACTCGTTCCGGTTGATCCAGCCCAAACCATGTTTTACCTTTGCTCTCTTCCTTTACAAGAGCAAGCCGCTGCGACCGTCAGGTATCCTTATACCCAATTTTTGAATTTGTACATATTTTTGCACACCATGCGAATCGGATAATGACTCAACTAGTGAGTTCTCACTTCTTCCTTTCTTCCATATAGTTAAATTTCTTTTATGGAAATTAACTTCATTTTTTGTTAGCTTACTCCGAAGGATATCCACATTCCTAGTCTCGATATGGATGTTACACGACCCAGGGCATCTCCACATTACGTGATGATTCCCGAAATCCTAAGGAAGAATGTGTTGGGCATCCTTTCCCTCGAAACTAGCGAGGGGTAAGAGTTTCATACTCTTTGTTTTTAGTGGTATGCTAAAAGTATTTTACTAATGCCGTTGAATAAATTATGTAGTATGATCGGGAGCAATCCTGAACCATGTCCATTAGGCTTTAATTTGCTCTTTGGGGCATCCAAAATTTCCTCACTAAGAGATCTTTCCCAACCTTTTGGGTAAGTCTATAGTTAGTAGAGTGCTAAGATATTTGAGCTTTTAGTAGGTGTGCTAATAACTCTTTCCTTCTTGTAGAGGTGTCGATTTAGAGCACCTCCATTTGGAAGTCTTCCCGAGTGGACCCGAGGCACAAACTCATCCATCCGGCTAGCAAACACCTTCTAGTAGCACTGCTGGACAAGGTACTTCACGATGCTCTTCACGGTGTACACATGATCGGAGTACTTCCGAAGTAGGGCCTAGTACTTCCAGACCTAGTTCATCCGGTGCGAGGCCCAATTTTCCTGAAGAAAGTAAACATCTTGCCCCTTCAAGCTTTTGACATGCCCGAAACCCGATTTATTTCCCTCGGGCATCTTACAGATGGACCATCCCATGAAACTTCCTAATCTTAGGACTACGGAGGTAGCTCTTCTCAAGGTGGTAAAGGTGGCCTCCACATTTGTCTTGGAGGACTTCGGGAACTATATCTTCGATGATGTTTCTAATGGCGATAAGTAGTAGATCCCTTGCTACTTCCGATGTTGATGATTAGAAAGTCCCTTGTAGGGTGCTATTATTTGTTTAATATTTACTTTGTAATGGTGTGACTCTTATGCAATGGGATGAAATGCAAGATGACTTGATTTCTAAAAATGCATTCTTTTATTAAATATGATGCAAAAAGTCTTAGGAAAAAATTACAAAGAAAAATCGAAAAAATTGCACTAGCCCTTCGTTCCCCCAAAAGAAAATAATAAAAATAAAATGGGAAGGCTGAAGTGCATGGCCCAAAATATCAATATGGTGCGCACGCAATGGGTTGGGGTGAAGAAATATGGCCTAAAGAGTGCTTAGGTTTGCAAACACGAGACGAAAACCGTTGGACCAGAGTGGTGGCCGCCACCGATCACCCATGAAGATCGGGGCGATTTGCAGTAGTTGAGGTGCAGCAGGACTTTAAAATTCTGGAAAACTCCTATAAATATGATCCACGCCAGTCTCTGAAAAGAATGTGCCTTTCACAAAATCTTCGCGAATCAAATAGAAAGCCCAGTGTCTTCTATTCTTCTTTTTAAACAAAAAAAAAGAACTTCACGAGTGACTTATCTCGGTGGATGCATGAGATGAGTAACATTGAAAGATTTGGTTTGTCGAATTATGGGTTGAATACATTATTTAGTATTTGCCAGGTGAAAATTTATTGGACTTTCTTAAGGTCTGTTGTGGCCTTTTGGGATCCTCACCATCATGTCTTTAGGTTTGGGGATAAGGAACTATGCTCCCTGCTCGAAGAATTTGATGCCATACTAGGCATCCAAAGGCATTCAAAACCTATCTTGCCCAAGCCTTCGGAAAATCTGCGAGACTTATAAGTATGTGTCTGTAATCGAGCAATAAGAATCTAGGGTGGATTCTTATTGGAAATAAGGTAAATCTAATGAACTTGATGAAACACTATCGGCACATGTACGCCTATTTTGAAGTGATCATTATCTCGAGGCAACGAGCAATTATCATTTGCCCGATAGATGAATTCCTACTGGTAGGAGGCCAAGGGGATATGGCGCATGCGACACTCGTTAAGCTTAGTTGAACAGTTGGAAAATTACTCGTTCCTTGACACTATTAATAATTGTTAAGACAATCATAGGTTTGGACCAGGTCGAAGCAAACTCTAAGGAAGACTTCGCTGGGAGCCCTCTATTATTGCAAGTAAGCAACTAACGGCTGACAAGACGTGGTGTAAGCCGGTGGCCGGTGCCGGCGAGGCGGAGTCGCCTCCGGTTTGCGCCGAAAGTCTCTATTTTCTGCTCCTTTTGCTTTTCCGTTGCTTTTTTTTTCATATTAATTATTTTGCTCCCGTTGGACCTAAAAAGTTGAACCTTTGACTATGTAGGACACTTATTTATTTTTTTATCTCGTGATATGCGGATCTAGCTAATGGAGCACTTAAAGCCGATCCAAGCTCCTGCAAATATAGATGCGTACTTAGCAATATACTTCGTCAATGAAAGTGGGAAAGGCGGTAACCGATCGCTTTGCTTCCCAGCGGGAGGAGTACCTCGAGAATCGGAGTAACAACTTCTAATGGTACATTGTGTACAAGAAAGTGTCCCAATTTAGGACTCATACCTTGCAACATCCATATGTATGCTTGCTGGGCCTAGAAAGCAACACCTATTACTTCCTTGACCGTGTGTTGCGGCGGATGGGAAGGGACTAAGAAATCCCTCATCTGGATTGTATATAGCCCGCTACCTTCGACTTGTTTGAGGGCTTTGGCAACTCTAGGCGAGACAAAATCATGGTCCGAATACTAGATGAACCTGTCTAGATTGCCGACACTGCGAGCAAACCAAATACTCGTTGTATCCGCCTATTATCATGAATGGATAATAGAAGTGGATCCCCAACAACGTAAGGCATCGAGAGGTAGAGAGATAGATCCTGACGAAGCTGTCACGTGCTACTGCACCTTGCTAGATTTGCAAAATAAACCCTCAGGTGGCTGAACGCACGCGCCGAAGAGAAATAGAAGCCAAGGAGATTGAAGAGAAAAGGGCCCGAAGAATTGAAGAACTAAAGAAGCGTACCCGGGATGATGGGGCTAAGACTAGTGACCCCAAAGGAAAGAAAGTTAAGATAGACTAGGGCTTTAGATTTTTAGATAGAATTTAGGAAAGAATAAAAGAAAAGGAGGATTAGCTTTGCCTCTTTAGCACAAATTTATTGTTTTTTTACAAGTACTTGTCCTTGTATTTATTTCCCTTATTAGATATGTATTCAGGTAAATAGTAGGATTACCCTTTTATTGAATACAAGTAAGTATTATGCATTCTTCTATGTTTTATTGCTCACCTAGAGGTAAAAATAAATTAGGCCGCCTAATTGGACAACCTTTAAAAATTAATAATAAATAATACAGAGTAAAATAATAAGTGGACCGCCTAATTGGGCTATCCAACAAATGAATGAAGTAGCCATCTAATTGGACAAGTAAAAGATGAATTATAGAGTTAGATTAAAAAGGGATACTCCAGCCTGTCTAATTGGACAAGTTTGCTACTTCCTTCTTGAAATGACTACCATGTGAAGACTCGGACTCGAATCTAAATCATTCCGAGTACTACATAAAGACTCAGGTACAAACCTCATTGCTCCTAAGTTTTGATTACAAGTCATTCCGAGTGTTATAGAAACTCCTGTATAAGTTTTCATTCGTTTTTGACTGACTCGGAAAACACATTCTTGTTTATCTTCTTACATTGATGTTTCGAGTCATTCGGACATCACTCGGATCTATCGCATGATCAAATAATCTCTCTAATGCTTTTTATATGAGTTCCGATCGCATAGTTCAACGCAAAGTGAATTACAATGTTAATTCCTCTTTCTAAGTCGGTTTGTATGTTTGAGAATTATTTGTCCCGATCAAGTCCATATACTCGACGTTTTCACTCTTATAACTTGATCTTCCTTAGGATCGACTACGATGGAATTTGAGTATAATGAATATTAGACTCGTAAAATTCCATTCTTCTAAGATAATTATGCACTTAATTGTCTTAATTAAATTATTATCTCGTGGCTAGTCTTGGACCAAAGTATTTTATACTTTGAGAACCAAAGTGGTTTACTTTTGTAGGTTATCCAAACGAGGCTATCTTAGTTTTGAATTACACAAGTAACCGACTTCAAGCTGTCAATCACCAGCAGACAAGGCTTATCTACTTCGAACAAGTCTCGGACGCTCGTGTCGGGGTTGTCTGTTTCCGAAATTCGAAAACTTTAAAGCTAAGCTTAACGGTGGTTTCCACCTTACTTTTCGGACATCACCGGTTGACTGGAGCACCTTTAGGAGCCAAGAGCTATTGCACAACGTTCACACCGCAACGGATATTTTCCGAGCGACTCGGAAGAGCCGTTACAACGGTCGAGGAAGACTTCGTTTAGAAACCGGACACAACGGCTAATCTCCTTGGTCATCTATAAATAGAAGCCATTTCACAAGACTTGAAGATTGCTGGAATTATTATTGAAACACATTACTTAAGCAAAAGTCATTGTTTACATATTCAATCTTCTTCTTACAACTCCAAGTTTGTACTTAATACTTTTATGAGTTGTAAAGTCTTGTAATCGATTACATACACTTCTTACTTTCGAGGAAGGTCCCTTGAATGAGCTGTAAGGGTTAATGTAGCTCGGTTGTCCCTAACTGTAAAGGTTACCTCAATTAGGAAGTACTAGATCGGATAAGGGAATTTCCGAGTTTAGGAAAACTCGCAAGGAATTGCCAAAAGGAGCAATTTTGGTTGAGTCGATCTGTTGTATTTTGACAATTCAAAATAATCGATTTGACTTGGTGCTTAGATTAGCACTCGTCCGTGGTTTTTCGCCCCGGAGGGTTTCCATGTATCTCCGAGTTACACTTTTCCGAGTCCAATCTAGACTCGGATTATCTTGTTCATTCTTTTCAAGCTTAAAGTTTCTAAGTTTGTTAAAATTTCCTCATCACCCTATTCACCCCCTTTAGGGTGACTAAGACTCTCCAAGAGCAAACCTTCACCATGGTCACTAATTAGCTCATGGGGCAACTTGTAATGACAAATGATATTACGGGTAAGGAACTTAGCTACCTGTTTGGTTGTCGTGGTTGCATAAGACGCTACCTCTACCCGCTTGGTGAAGTAGTCAATTGCTATTAACACAAATTCGTGACCTTCTGTTCCTTTAGGGGTCACCTTGCCAATAATGTCTATTTCCTAAGCCGAGAATGGCTAGGGGGACACCGATGTTGTAAGAAATGAAGGTGGTTGGTGCTTTAAATTTGCATACACTTGACACGTATGGCATTTTCTAACAAACCGGCGATCCGCCACCATGGTTGACCAGTACTAACCAAGTCTTTGAATCTTCCGAACCAACATCTTCCCCGTTCATATGGGGTCCGTACTCCCCACGATGAATCTCGTCCATGATGAACTTTGCTTCATGTTGGTTGACACAAAATAAGTCGATCCTTCTATTGGTTTTCTTGTACACCTGTCCTTGATTAACGAAGAAGTGGGAGGCCAACATCCCGATGGCTTGTTGTGCTCTAGGTGTGGAGTCCAAGGGATATTCCTACTTATCTAGATACCGATAAATGTCATGATACTCACTAGTGTGGATGGTATTAGACACTTCTAAGGTGTAGACGTGCACCGGCCGACTCCGTCGCTTTATGTGAACGAGCATTCAATTAATGCTCGTTAGGGATGTTGATCATGGATGCTAATTTTGCTAATGCATCCGTGAATTGGTTGTTATCCCTAGGAAGGTATGTGAAAGAAATGTTCTCGAAACGTTTTGATAGCTTTATCGGATATGCATGGTAGGGTGCCGAGGCTTAACTACGTACCTTCAATTTTTACGAAATCTGATTAATGATCAAATTGGAGTCACCAAAAACCCTAATGCTCTTGACTACAATAGCTTCAAGTCCCGTAATGTATGCCTCGTACTTTGTGGCATTGTTGGTGACCTTGAAGTCCAATTTAACCGAAATGGGAGTATGTGCTCCCTCCGGTGAGACTAAAAGAATCCCTAATCCAAAGCCCTTCGATTGGAAGCGCCATTGAAGTACATTGTCCAAAAGTCCACCTCTACTTGCAATATGTTTTCATTTGGAAAGTCAAGGTATTCGGGTTGCAATTCGGTTATAGGCGGATCAGCTAGGAATTCTAACACTACCTTTCCTTTAATCACTTTTTGAGGGACATACTTGAGTTTGAATTCCGACGAGCATGACAGTCCATCCGGCTATCTTGGTACCGATAGTTGGTTGCTCAAGTATATATTTAATAGGATCCATAGGTGCTACCACATGTACCGTGTGGGCTAACATGTAATGCCCGAGCTTCTTGGTAGCCCGGACTAATGCCAATGTTGTCTTCTCTAATGGCGTGTATCTAGTCTCATAATCTAGAAACTTCTTACTTAGATAGTAAATCGCGCGTTCTTCCTTTCCATCGCGTTGAGCTAGCATAGTACCCATAGTTATCTCTGTCATGGTGAGGTACATAAGTAAAGGTTTCCCTGGTTGGAACTAGCACTGGAGCATTAGCTAGGTATTCCTTAACCTTTTTGAATGCTTGTTGGCACTTGGTATCCCAAATGAGCTCGAGATCTTTTCTTCGACTTCTTGAAAATAGGTTCACGGACCATAGTTAGTTTTGGTATGAAACGAACTAATGTAATGTAAACATCCCAGGAAACCCCGTATTTCCTTCTTTATATTTGGTGGTGGGATCTCCTGAATAACTTTGATCTTGGATGGATCAACTTTAATTCCTCTAAGACTCGACAACATAGCCTAATAGTTGCTTGTGGTTACCCCAAAGGCACACTTTTGAGGATTAAGGCGCATGTTATACTTCTAAGCCTCTGGAAGAATTTTCTTAGGCTGGGTAGGTGCCATGCGCTATCTTTGGATTTGATGATCATGTCATCCACATAAACTTCAGCTTCTTTATGGATCATGTCATGCAATAAGGTTGTAGCCGTCCTTTGGTATGTTGCACCGGTGTTCTTGAGCCTAAATGGCATCACCACATAATAATATGTCCCTTATTGAGTGATGAAGGTCATCTTTTCTATGTCTTCTTGAGCCATCTTTACTTGATTGTACCTAGCGTAGCCGTCCATAAAAGAGAGCAAAGTATGACCCACTATTTTATCTACAAGGATGTCAATATGGGGCAGTGGGAAATCATCTTGAGGGCTCGCCTTATTCAGATCTCTCGAAGTTGACGCACATGCGAGACTCTACCATCTTTCTTCGGAACCGGTACTATATTTGTTACCCACCGAGGATAGTGAACTACCTTGATGAACCCAACCTATAATCTGTTTCTAGACTTCTTCCTTAATCTTCAAAGCCTATTCATGTTTCATCCTTCTCGGTTTCGCTTAACAGGCTTAGCATCTTTGTAAAGTGGAATTTTATGTCCAGCTATACTTGGATCTATCCTCGGCATGTCTTTGTAGGACCATGCAAAGACATCCATGAACTCTGTAAGGAGCGAAGTGAATTGCTTCCGCTCCTCTGGATCCAACGTTTTCCCGATCTTAACCTCCCGAGGTTGATCCACCGGTCCTAGATTAGTTATTATTATTTCCTTTATTACTAGTAAGCGATTTTCGTGGTCTTCCATAGCTTTTATTAATTCTTCGAGGATTTCTTGTTCATCATTAGAGGAAAAACAATTGAAAGCAAGAGGACGCAAATAGTAAGCGAAAAGATTCACTTTATTGAAAGAAGAGATGAGTACATTAGACTCGAAACCGAAGATACAGAATTAGGAATAACGAATTAGAAACAAAACTAGATATGACAAAAGAAGAAGCCCTAGTACTAGACTCGGGAAAGGGATGTGCTCCTAAGCTTATGACGAATTCCTAGCCCTCTTTGGCATCAATCCAAGTGATGAGCTTGGAGCCTTCATTATCGACGTCGGTGATGAACTCGGATGGATCGAACTGTGGGTGTGACATGGCCCGTAACATGCATCGAGACCGAATTCCTTTCTAAGTTATTTTCTTATCCGAACAGAAGACCGGAAAGATTATTCCCAGCTAGGTTGGTCCTATCTGGTGTTGATCGTCCCTTTTCGAGGAGTTAGGGTGCCTCCTTTTCTAGTATATAGCAATCACTCGTAAATCTCAAAACCAGGTACTAGGATGCCCTTTTCTTGATATAATAGGGCTCAGGAAAACCATAATAAGGAAAATCATCTCCTTTTTAGGAATTTCCCATTCGGAGTGTAAGGAAAGGGCTTCATAGAGTGGATTGTGTGAGGTGCGAGTCCTCTTAGTCCGAACTTCCCACTTGGCCCGGCTATTTCCTTAGCAGTAGGTTGGTAGCCTAGGCCAAAGTTGTACTTGGTTGTGGGTTCAAGGGGTTGAAAAATAGGGTGGTATGCCCTTCGACCTGCAGCAAGACCAGGAAAGTACCCTTTCTTCCTAAGTATCGAATGGACGTCTGGGGTTACCATAAGGATTGAAGTTAAGAGGTGCTTTATCCTTGTCTAAAACAACAATAGTCTCGAATCCGTATAGTTCTTCATCATTGGCATCGTGCTCCATCTCAACTACGAGACTCTTTGGACGTGATAGTAGCATAGAGATTATCCCCGTTGACGATTACAACTTGACCTTTGATGATCGTCTTAACTTTCCGATGTATTGTAGAGGGTACCGCTTGATGATCATGTAACCAAGGGTGTCCTACAAGTAAATTAAAGGCAGTTGGGATATTTAGGACTTGGAATTCGATGTTCCTTTTACTCGGCCCTCGTATTGATTGGCAAGGCCATCGTTCCCAAGACTGTTCTCTTAGAATTGTCATAAGCTTGAATATGGATAGTCTATTTAGAGAGTTGTTGCTCTCTAATTCCTAACCTTTGGCAGTTCTCCAGGGACAAACATTCACTACTCGATCCATTATTTACCGGGGTTAAGGGAACAAACTTGTTAATGAAAGTTATAGTTAAATAGATTGCATTGTTGTGTGCAACACCTTCTTCCGGGAGATCCTTTTGATCAAAAGTAATAGTTCCATCCCCACTATTAACCAATCCTACTACTTCTTCTTGCATGGTTTCAGGAGAGACCTCGATCTTATTGAGTGCGTCAATCAAAGCCTCGCCTATGTTTTTGGGAAGCGAGATATTAATTTCCAGATAGAGATATCAGCCTTCAATTTCGAAGCCGTTTAAGGATTAGGTCATCTTCTTTAGTAGCTTCATGCTCTTTTGGGACTTTCTAAGTCTGTTGTGGACCCAAGGGTGTGTTGTGTCTGTCCGGATCTAGTAAGGAATTGGATTACCTGGACCTTTACGTTCTCCCCAAAACTCTTTTTCTTCTAAGGGTGGTGTGCCCCAAAAGTCTTCGTAGTCGTCATTACCATTGCTTCTCATTTCGTAGACATCCTCTTCATCACTTACCCACAACCCATGGACTTACGGATCTAAAGGAGGCAAGCTAAAAAGTGGTTTAGACTTGTCAACATCTTGGATGAAGGTAGACGAATCCCACCGATCCGGAGTGGGTTTAGGGAAAATAACTAAGGTACCGCTAAAAAGATTTTTGTTGTCACTTGGTTTTTGAGCAGCCTTAGGTAAAGGGAGTTGGCCATTTCGAAACATGCTTTCTAGTTTGTTGTTGAATGTCCAACACTATTTGGTGTTGCGTCCTTGTGCACGATGGTACTTATAAAATTTTCCCGTATCCCAATTTTTGGACTGTTTTGCGATTTCTAATTTTGCTCTAATGGGTGGCAATTTTATCTTTCCCTTAGCCAAGAAACGGTCAAGAGCTTGAGTATATGTAGTATAAGTAGGAGTGTAGTCGGTATACCTGTTGAAGGCATTGACATCCGCACCCTTGCTAGTATTGCATGTATTGGAGGTTTTCTTATCTTTGGAGGGATAATTACCTCTATACCCCGTCGCGAATTTTGTGGTCGCGGTGGACTTCTCTTATATCAGCAAGCCAACATCTCTAAGGGTGGAAAAGTTCATCATTAACGGGAACTTCGAGATGCTGATTGTAATTAGGTTGAAGGTTTTTTACGATAATCCCGACTTGGTCCTTTTCGGAGAGTCGGTCTAACATGTGGGTAGCCTTTGCTCTCCATCCGGTGAGGAAATATGTGAAACTCTCTTTCTCACCTTGTTTGATTAATTCCAAGTCTTTAAGAGTAACTGGAAAATGAGTGCTATAAGAGTATTGATGTAGGAATTCTTTGCATAGATCGGGCCGGTTGGCAACCTTGCGTGGGTCAACCGTATTATACCACTTCATTACATCCGTATCGAAAGTCCATGGGAAGATGATGTGGTAAGTGTCTTCTGGAATGTTCTTAAGAGTCATTACTCCTAAGAAGTTGCGAACGTGATGATAGGGATTCTCGGAACCATTAAACTTGATGTCAAACATGGTAAACTTAGGAGGTAGCTTACCCTTAAGAATTGAAGTGAATCCCTTATGATCAAAATAATGATTACTGAACATGGATGACTCCCTTAACATCTGTTCTATCCGATCTACACGTGGGTCGAGCTGGGGTTTAGATTCATTCTTAGGAGGTTCGTGTTTGGGACTATTCGGAGGAGGTGGAGGACCTAATCTTTCTCCTTTTCTCGGACGTTCTTCTTCTTCATCTCTCTTATTGTCCTCAATAGCTTTTATAATAGTCTTAAGATCCCTCGATATAGATGATATCTTCTCCTCATGATCATTCATCCTAGTTTCCACCCTGGCTATGTTCTCATTAAGTAAACCGAGGTTAAGAGACCACTCGGGTTTAAATCCATTGGAAGGGAACTCTTTCTAAGTATTGTCTTATGACGAGGAATAGATTGAACTGGTGTGGCGTGCACCATAACTTTTCGAACGGGTGTAGACTGCGGAGTAGAAAGAAAAGAAGATGTGCCAAACTCTTTGGTGAGGCTTTCTAATCTTTTAGAGCTTGGATTCCGACGGTATTCAATAGCCATAGACTTCCCTATTCTACAGCCCAAAGATGAGATTTAGGACCATGTGAAACAAGACCACTTTTTAGAGGAAAGGGCTTAAGTGTAAGACCCAAAGAGACTAAGAATGCTTTTATTTGGATGCACATAAAGAATGCAACTGAAAAATGAAGTGCATGTGATGATGTATGATTTATTTTGGGATGATTCTATAATTTGGCTAATGCACCATGAATTATTTATCCTTAATGGAAAAATGCTTCTATCCCGACTAGATGACAATGCATTTCCTTAGACCTAGAATGATTTTGTTTTGGCTAAATGTGAATGCCAAAATGAACTCACCTAATATGACAAAAAAAAAAAAATGTAAATTGGACTTACCTAATATGAGATGAATTTAATCGGCTAATGAAAAATGGACTCACCTAATCCGAGATGATTTTAATTTGGCTAATGCAAAATGGACTCACCTAATCTGAGATGATTTTAATTTGGCTAATGAAAATGCAAAATGTACAATGTGAAGAAAGAAAGTTGAACTGGCTAGCAAAAGATAGAGGGAACTTTGGTAAAACCCTCTTGGACCGATCGAAGGTGACTACTTAGACCGCTAAAGAGGATTTTAGTATGACTCGGAAGTGAAAACAATGGACTAACCCTAGTAGGAAAAAAAGTATTTTGACTTTTGGTAAATGCACGTAATAGATCGACTCTAAGAAATTTATTAAAGTGTTTTATTTACACCCATGCAAGGGTTAACCAAGCACTCCTCACCTATTCCTAAAGGCTCACAAATAGAAGATTAAATCTAAAAAAACACATTAACTCATTCAAGCATGCAAATGAAGGCAAGGGACCACCTAATAGTCAAAGAGATCTATGGTCAAAATGGTTTAGGCACGGTAGGGTACATGGTGACTCATAGTCGTAGGATTTGGTCTTCCGTGTGGGGCATGGACAGAGAAAAGCCCAGAATCCTCAATGCCTCTCGGTGAACCAAGCGGTTTGAACCAAGAGAGCATGCTACGAGGGAAGAGGTACCATTTTGGTTAGAAATCAAGCTTAGTTGGGCCCGCCTGGGATTCGGTGGAAGCCTCATTCCGAAAGGTTAAGCAAGGGGTAAAATAAATTTTTCCTAGGGGTCCAAAACCAGTAATAAACTATGTTCAAAGGTTGCTGAATGCAGGATGTCTAATGCAAGCACATTATTAAAAAAAAAAAACTACTCAAATTTTTGAGTTTTGCCCTCTTAATAAAATATTATCCCCCGTGGACTCGCCACTATAGGAACCACAGCCGGCGGGAACCGCACCGAGCTTCTCCACGTTACCTTGGCCTAAGGGGTTTTTTTTAAAAATGGGTTTTGAAAGCGAGGATGAACCTTTTATCAAGATTTCCGAGTTTTATTAAATCTGATTTAAAGCGAATTACGTAAAGTTTGAATATCGGTTTTATTAATTAATATATTTTAACCAATATTTTTAGAATTCTAGGGATATTATTTCATAACCAAAAGAAATATAATTAGGTTTGCTAAATCTGCCATGAGGCTTTAGGGCTAAATTGGTGTGAAAACACCTGTTTGAACCGAAGCCCCGCCTCGTCGACCACTCGGTGCAGGCACCAGCCTGCACTTAGTAGTGGCCAGCACCGGCCGGAGGCCACGACTAAGTCAATCAGCCTCGGCCTTTGCCTTGGCTAGCAGATCTAGAACCCTTATTTTCTATCCTGCAATCAAAAAATAGACGAGATGCAAATTTGAATAGAAATAAAGTGAAAAAGAGGAGTCACTAGTCGGCTTTTAAGAAAGAAAAACTAAGAAAAACTTAAAAATAAAAATTTTCTCTTTCGATCTTAGTATGGGAAAACTAAGACCGAAAAAGCTAAAAAATGACTCCATCGATTTTTAAACTGTGAATTAGATTTGGGGGCGAGGGTACAAAGCGTAGGGATAAACCTTTTCGTTATGCCCGTCCGAAGACGACCATTACTAGTTCGAGTAGTGAATTAAAATAATGCAAAAACACAAACACACAACAACATGCTAAGTGAAATTAAAGCAACAAAACATAATTAAAGGAAAGCGATAAAGAAAGCGAGTAAAGAAAGTATTAAAGAAAGCGAGAAAAGAAAAGCGGAAAACTCAAAGATTACATCTGGTGGGGAGGAATTAAAATGCGATTACATCTCTTTGTTTCACAATACGGAAAGCGATAAAGAAAGCATAACTTAAATAACCGTCCGAAGGCTGAATGGTTGTCCTCGGGATGTCCCACTTGTTAATCTAGATCTCTACACTCGGATCTCTTGATGCGACGGCAACGAACCCAAGGAAAGGACTTGTTTTTGTGAATCTTAGAAAGGGTGAATTTCTAGAGAGCAGGAAAGGTCGAGTTGAATAAATGCCCAAAGATTTGAATTTTCTTCAACTCTTTACACAAATTCAACAACGATAAGTAGAAAAGAGGAGTGTTTGAGGTTATTTTTCGGCAAAGTAACGTTAATGGATGCGTGTTCCGATTAGTTTTCTGCAACATTACGCATAGGAGAAACCATATCGGAATGTGAGTTAAGGCTCTTTATTTATAGGGAGAGACCTATGTCACAAGTGATGACCTAGGGTTGCTCTCGGCCGATCGTCCAAGCAGTTGAGAAAAAGCTGGGCCGGATATCCTAGGATTGAAACAGATAAAGAAGAGATAAAACTAGATTAATACAGGGTGACCGGCACCGCCCATCCGGGCATGCCTAGGTTTCGTGCCCTAGCATGTTTCCAAATGAGTCTCCAATCCAAAACGTCCATTTAAAATTTGTAGGGTGACCGAGCCGGCCACGACGTCGTTTTGAGGGGAAAAAGTCTGCTAGTCTCGTGTGGATTGTCTTAGAGCTTAAACACAACACTTTGATGCTCGTGATCATGAAATGCAACATTTTAATGCCATCTTCAGGTCTTCAACTCCTTGTCGGATTGGACAAAAGTAAAATGTAGTATCCGAACTTCGAATTTTTCGATACATAGTACTTGGACTCCATTATCTCTCGGTGGCTTGGCCCGGTCTTAGATCGTCCGAAAGAAAAAGGGATTTTTAGATTGACCCAAGGTAAAAGGATATTTATTAGGAGCTGGGGGTTCTTTGTGGTTTACTCGGTTTTCATCGCACCAATCAAATGCACTCCGAGATCCAAATCCTCAAACAGGACTAGAGATTTCATCATTGGGCTGACCGAATAAAATACGGAATTAAAGAGATAAGAGACGACACTTTTTAGGTGTCTACAGTACCTAACATGCATTATATAAATTGTTTTAATGAACTAAATTATGAATTTAACAATATTAATCTCATTATGTGTCACATTATTTTCTTTAATCACCCAAACATGTATTATAACAGGATTATTCAAAACTTGCCCTAACTAAATCATGCATGCATAAATTGTCATTTTACAATTTTATTTTCTTGGTTAACATAATTTTTATTCTTTGTTAATTTCTTTAAATTTTAGCCACAATATTTTTGCATGTTTATAAAAGCAACTAACTTAAATACTAAAACTTAAATTATAAAAACATAGGTTTCGGGGTTTTTACCTAGAAAAAGGTTAGAGGAGGGTATCAAGAGTTTGGGTGGAGCTAGTGGCGGTTGATGATGTGGATTGGATGTGCTAGGGCGGCACTCGATGGCGGAAGATGCGGAGTTGGCGGCGGCCGGTGGTGGCCGGTAAGGATGGTGAAGATGGAAGGGTGTTTTGACGATTTAGTGGGGTTTGGGGTGTTTGAAGATAGCTCAAATGGTGGTTGTATGGCTGCCGGTGGGCGGTGGAAGGAGTGACGGCAGGTAACCGGTGGGACTGGGTCGGCGAGTGGGTGGCAAACGACACCGATGGGTGGCTATGGTGGTGGCCGAGTGTGTTTGTAAGAGTATAAAAGATAGTGGTGGAGGGTTGGTGATTGAGGTGGTTTTGGATGCTGTTGGTTATATGATAAATTAAGTATTTTATGGTTATACATAAATTATGATATGTTTGCTTGTAAGAAATATTTTTTCTCAAGATTGAATTTATTTGAAAATATTTATGATTTGAAATAGGAAATTAAATATGGCTTATATGGTTCCGAATATGATTTTATTAAACAAAATAAGTATTCGAATAATATAGTTTGTAAATTATATTTTTAAATTTTACAAATATGGGTCATTCATAGTCGTCGTTCATATTTGGGTCCTTTATTATAAACAATATTGTTGCATATAACATAACATGAAAATTTTGAATTGAAATGCATGCGCTTATAATAAGTTAGTGTATTATGTCAATATATTTCTTTTAGGGTGGAATTGTTACAGTCCTCCCCCTTAAAAATATGTTTCGTCCCCGAAACTTACGAGTAATAAGATGATCTTTATCCGAAGGGTAAATTTTGGTTGTCAAACGAGGATAAAAGGTTTAATCATAAGACTTAATGTTGATATATATATATATATATATATATATATATATATATATATATATATATATATATATATATATATATATATATATATATATATATATATATATTCTCAAAGTCGTAGTATATGAAAACCTCATGGATGTGGTTAAGAGCACTCGCAGGATGTTATGCTTAATTCTCAATCATCTCGATATAACTCTTCTTATCTAGGTTTTAGCTTGCTTTCATACCTATGAGGTTTACACTATCCCAATAAATTCTTAATCAAACATAACATTGGCTAGTCCAACTGCCCGAAAATTGCGTGTATCTTACATGGGTCTTCCCCAGTCTTATTTTTGGGTACTTCATACATTAAAACATTATTTTAGTTAACCCAAAATTCATACCTTGAGTAACTTGGCATGTACTAATGTTTTCCTCAGAATACATTCCTCACATGATGGACATACTCTTCTTTATTCTTAAAATACCACAAATTGTCCAAATAGATCTCAGTAACTTCCATTTTTAAAAATCATGAACTTAGTAAGGGTATTGGTTAACCCAAAGAAGTCGTGTAAAATCATAAGGTATTATCTCTTTTTCCTGAATAATACTGATGTTGCCCAAAAGAAAGTACTTGGTCGAAATGTCCGCCAACTACTTTTTAGACTCCATAATTCGGTAACTCCTTCTATTCCTAGAATTACCTTAAGATTATATCATCCTATGATTAGTTGGTAACTCCTTTCCAACTATGGTCACTAGAATCCTTTTTATAGAGAAATGGGCATTTACCACTTTGCCCCTAGGAAAAACTCGTTCGGTATCTTGGTCAAGGTTTGTATTCTTCTAAACTTAGTTGGGAAATCGGGCAAATTGATAATAATGTATATAAGAATTTTGGGTTAGCTAATGTGTAAAAATAAATATTCTGGATTTAAAATGAGAGTTTTAGTGTGTACCTATATCAGTCAGTATCCTTTTTGTTCGAGAACTATACTCGGGCTTGTATGAACAGGGTTAGCTGGCGAAGGTCTTGAGCGTGGGTTGAGTATTGGCCTTGTCGTTCCTTCTTCCACAACCTTTTGTCTCTTTGGGCAATTAGATACTTGATGATCAATACTTCCACACCAAGTGCATTTATTTGTCCAAATTCTACTACTATTACGTGATTGGTTCTACCACATTTTTAACGTGGCTCGGGGGTAGTGGCTACGAGGTTTTTGTTTTGATTGAAGTTGTTCTTTCTAAGCGTATATTTTCACTCTGATTTTGATTTCCCCGATCGTTTCATTTCCACTTGGAATTTCCCATACTATAAGCCCTCAATTCTCGCCTTTATTCTTTCTACTTCAGTTGCTCTCTCATATAAGTCCCGAGTAGTCTTTATTAGTTGTTCAACCAGTTGGTGTCGTACAAAAAGGGCTAAACCTTCTTCATACCTTAACATGCTCATTCTTTCAGTAGTTACAAAATCCTCGAGCGAAATAAGCTAAATCATTCAACTTAGCTGTATATTGCATCAAGGTCATACTTTTAGTTATTCTTAGCTCTAGAAACTTCTTTTCCTTCGAAGTTGTACCGAAACGGGGTAAAACTTAGTCCTAAGTTCCTCTAAAAACTTGATCCATGTAAACTCGGGCCCTTGACATTTTCCTTTAATTGTGCTCCACCATATGTCTACTCTTTCGTCGGATATATTGTCTCTATAATCACCTTTTTGTCTTCCGGTACTTCGATAACTGCAAAAATTTTCTCTATATTCCTAATCCATTCCTCTAACTTAAACGGATCACTTTTTCCATCGTACACACTTGGGGTTTCTTTTGGTCACTCTATCGACCACTTTTTCTATATTGTTGGAGGGTTCGGTTGGGGCCATAGGGGTAGGTATTCTTTTTAGTAGTTCTTGGAAAAGATTTTCCCACTACATATTGTTGGTAGTCTCCTGTGAATTTGGGTGATAACAGGTAGCGAACTGGGTTTGATTACTTTCTTCTTCGTGAGTTAGCAAGCATCTCATTAAGGTTGATGGCTGGATTTCCCTCTATATCTCAATGACTACTATTCCCTCCTTGCTTGTTCTTGCAGCTCGAAACATTCTACAAAACAAATGCAATTATTTTCATTTTATTTTCTTATCCCATAGTATTATACTTTTTACGAGTAAATTCTTATAATCTAAAATTATTTTATAAGAAATTCGCATGTTAAAACAAAAATAACTACAAAGATGTATACAAAAGGTTAGGGTTTATTTTCTACTTCCGCTTTGTACAATAACTCACTTGTTAATAGAGTACACCTCCTTCCGTGCTATCCTAGCTTACAATCCTAGATTTCTTCGCCTAGACTTAAAAAAAAAATCATAAGAGATTACTACCGGCAAGTTGGCTAGATTAGTTGCACATTGTACAATTTTAATTTTCTTACATCATATTTATACAAAAAGTCTAGCCACAAATCCGATTATCTTGGTCATTCTAGACTTGTCACAAAAGATGTTGGACAGAGTAAGCTAATGGCCTTTATGGTGGTCGTAATCTGAATCACTCGGAATTGTTTTCCTCCTCTAGGTCCGAACCGATATCTATTATTTCTAGTTTGGGCTCCTCGGGGTCTTCTTACGGATCCTTTTCCTCTTCATCTCGTATGAATAATCACTATCTCGGGTGATTTCGGAATATCTATTACTCGTACGGACTCTGTCCGAGTTATTCGAAGGAGTATGAGTCGGGGTGGTGACTCGAGCATCTCCTTCTAGTTAGGGCAAGGGTGGTGGCGGTGAAGCCGATGGTGTGAATAGCTTAGGATAGAAAGAAGGGATAGCTCGAGATGGAGCCGCCATATGCTTAAACCATTCACGCATGAATAATTCATGCGTGATAATGGCCTATAGTCTAGGGCCTTGAAATCTTTCCCAATCTATTCCTGGGTCTCTCGTAATTATAAAATGTTGGTAACGGTATCCGAAGTGCACCCATGGTTCTACGGGTGGCAAGGGGTAGAGTAGACAATGAGCTCGCATCAATGAGTTGTGAAAAATTGAATATGGGTCCTGCATATGGTGAAGCATGCAGGTTTGAAGGTGGACTAGGTGATCAGCTATAAGAGTCCCTAACTACATGGTCATGGTGTATGGATTAATAGGTGCGCCGGAAACATCTAAATAATCAAGATCAAAGTCAAAAGTGAGATTATGCTTGTATAGAACTTAATTATATGCCAAATATGTAATACTTGAAAGACTCCTATATGGCTCGTAGGGATTTCTTAAACTTAGGATCCGATACCACAACTATAACGCCCTCAACTCTGTAATTATCGGTTTAGACTAAACAAGCCGATAACCGATGATTAGCCCAGCAGAAAGGAAGACCGGGAAGTCGTTACCGTTGCCCTTATCCGTGGACAGGGCAAGGCTTAGATCAATAAAGTTAAAATTTGATCATTATTTAACAACAAGCGAAATAAAAGGTAAGACTTAAACCGTAAATTTTATAAAGTGTAATTAACATAACGTTTGACCGACCAGATAATATTTCCTACCACCAATACCAACCAAAGGTACCACTATGAGCCTCTACGTCCGACAGAAAATGTATATTTAAGGCTTGACATTTTTACCCAAAACAAAGCAAGAAAATATTTCACAAAGTGAGTCGAAACTCAATACCCTTATTAGTATGTAGTAAAATATAGGTTATAAATTTTTTTAGTTTGAGCACATGTGTTTCAATTCATTTTATAAATGAAGGAGAGAGAATAAATTAAAACAATTGCTAATTAATTATCTGAGTGATTACCCTTGGGATCGTTAGTTTTCCCCTACATGTGTACACACCCGGACCGATCGTGAACTCTAGTTGGTTGGGGTCATATGTACAGAGTGTGACCAATATGATAGTTGATGATACCAAATAATGGTAGTTGATGGGCGGATCCACTTTTATATAGCAAATATTGTTTGCAAATATTCTTTATTGTTGTTAATATCGGCCATATATGGTCATAATTTATGAATGAAAACTTAAAAAGCATAATTGATGAATGTACTTGACAGATCGAGGTTGTTTTTGTTCTTAATGATTTGGTGTAGGATCCTGAACGAGCATTAACCGATGACTTTGAATAACGTTTTATGAAATAAAATTTCACTAGTAAAAATCATATTTTTTTATTTTGTTAAATTTCAATTGCTATTCTTATTGCTATTTATTATTAATAATTGTCAATTGTAATGTATTATTCTTTCTTTTCGTCAAGGTAATCATATAAATATGTAACAAGATTTTTAAGTCTATACTAACATTTACCTTTATTTAATATAAGCTTTTATTATTTTTATGTATTTTTACTTATCCTTTACAAGGTATGTTATTAACTCATGATTTGTTAAAGGTTCCTTAATTCCTACATTTTAATTATGAAAACTTCATTATCATATTTCTTGGTCAAATCCATCGATATTAATTTTAACTCATACCTTTAGTTATAACATTATAATCTATTAATATTATTGTTAACATGGTTTATGATTACATGACTAGTTGTACGTGCATTATTTTAACTTTATTATTTCAAATTTCCTTTAAAATATTAATTATGTATTTTAAGATTAAGTAAACTCAACTGTTATTAATTTATTTACTATGAATTACTATATATCTCACCATGCATGCATATAACAATTTTATTACTAATCTGGCTTCATTATTATTGAATCTAAGCATGTATTATATCAATATTAACTTAATAACTATATCAATATTAATTTATTACCTAACATGCGTTATATAAATTCTTTTTAATGAACTAAATTATGTATTATGACAATATTAATCTTATTATGTGTCACATTATTTTCTTTAATCACCCAAACATGTATTATAACAAGATTATTCAAAATTTGCCCTAACTAAATCATGTATGCATAACTTTTCATTTTATACTTTTATTTTCTTGGTTAACATAATTTTTATTCTTTGTTAATTTCTTTAAATTTTAGCCACAATATTTTTGCATGTTTATGAAAGCAACTGACTTAAATACTAAAACTTAAATTATAAAAACTTAGATTTAGGGTTTTGACCTAGAAAAAGGGTGGAGAAGGATATAAGAGTTGGGGTGGAGCCAATGGCGGTTGATGACATGGATTGGAAATGGTAGAGCGGCACTCGGCAGAAGAGGGGCGGAGTCCGCAGGCGGCCAGGTGGTGGCCGGTAAGGATGGTGAAGACGGAAGGGTGTTTTGAGGATTTAGTGGGTTTTGGAGGGTTTGGAGGTAGCCCAAATGGTGGTTGTATGTCGACCGGTGGGCGGTGGAAGGAGCGGCGGTAGGTGGCCAGCGGGACTGGTCGGTGGTGGGTGGTAGGCGGCTCTGGTGGGTAGTTGTGGTGGTGGGTGAGTGTGTTTGTAAAAGTATGAAAGATGGTGATGGAGTTTGTGATTGGGGTGGTTTTAAATGGTGTTTGCTAGTGGTAAGGTGACCAGAGTGGTGGTTGGAAGACGGTGGAGGGTGCAGCGGTAGGCGGAGCTAGTAGGTGGCTGTGGTGGTGGTCAAAGGTGAGGGTGAGGAAGGTGAGGGAGGAGAGAGAAAATGACAAGTACGGGTTTTTGGTGGGCTAATTTTCTGATATTTGGGGCCTATTTTGTAACGCCCCCAATCACTATTACTTAATAATCCCCTCATTAGAGAATATTAGGTATGGTCGCAACGGAAGTTGACGATCGAAGGCGTTACCGCCACCCTAATAATATGACCAACCTAAAATAAAATACAATAAAGACTTGTGTCCATCGGTTATGCTATAGTGAGTCCCGATAGCACAAATACTATGTCCCTATAAATTACTATTACTTTTATTTTGGACTTCTAATTATACCTTAGTTATTGTAGTTTGTTTAGCATACAAAATATATACCCTAATTATTATTATTATTATTATTATTATTATTATTATTATTATTATTATTATTATCTTATTATTATTATTATATTATTATTATTATTATTATTATTATTATTATTATTATTATTATTATTATCAATATTTTTATTAACTATCCCTAATTCGGTTAGCTTCGCCAAGCCCAACATCACTTCAAATTCTTGCCACTAACCCACTTTTCACCTCATTACCTCCCATAAATTAATTTCATTTGCTCAAATTCCACATATGCCACAATACACTACTTAATTTAAGGATATACGCATCGTTTCCTTGACAAAGTTCACATTCACAATCACAATTTGGCGCACTAAATTGCTCAAATTGCTACATGCCTCCAACACAACTTATTATCCAACTTTAATTTCTCTACACATTTCTCTTCCTTTTTGCTCAATTATAGCCAATTCCCAAATGTAACTAAACCATCAAATCACTCAAGGTTCACATCAATATCTTCCCAATTCAATTTATTGAATCACAATTTTGTAATAGGAATTACATTCATTCACCATCATACACAATCACTTCACCAAAATATCAAACTTCAATTATTCACACCTATTCAAATGTTTTTCCAATTCAATCTTTAAATTCACACCATAATCATCTTTCTAAATCATATAATTCAATTTTACAACTACAATAAATAAGTAATTAATAAAGTGTAATAATCTAGGGTTTAGGGTTTTCCTACAATATCCAAAGAGAGGAGGTCAAGGAGGGAAAGTAGGGGTGGTGGTGCGTGGCTGCAGCACCGACGATCATTGGGCGAGGAACAACGACCAGCTTCGACCGCCGGGCTGCGGTGGTTGGCCGGAGCGTGGCCGCAGCAGCGGCAAGCGAGCGCGAGCGAGCGAGAGAGAGAGAAAGAGAGAGAGAGAGAGAGGGGGGAGAAAGAGAAGGTCAGCACCGGTGTTCTAGCCGGCGTCGGTCGTGCTTGGTGGCTAGAGGAAGCGACGACAGCAAGGAGGGAGAGACAGGGGAGGTGAAAAGCGGGGCACGGGAAAGAGAGGTGAGGAAATGCTATTCTAGATTAACCGAACTCTGTATATTTTTATCCCCATTTTTGTTTATTTATTTTCTTTTTTTTTTGTATAATTCTAGATAGATCCAATTTTGGATTTTTCTTTCAAAAAATCTGATTAGTTTATTATATTTTTCTCTTTTTAAATTTATTTTATTGTTACTTTTTAATTTTATTTTAATAATGATGTTTACAAATTACAAATGTAATGGTTTGCTTGAAATATAATATTAACGTCCTTATAATCATATACCATCACATTTATAATTATGATACATATATGTAAATCTTTAAATTTTCTCTTTTAGACATATAAGTAAGTTATAATCATTATTATAAAATTTTCATTAGGGCCACTTCGTCGCCTTAGATGCATGACACATATATAAAAATAATTTAAATATAAAATATTGAATTAAAGTGCACGCACTCAATTATATAAATTTTGTAATCAGTAAAATAAATAATGTGGTTTAGGGTCGGGTTGTTACAGTCTCCCCCATAGAATAAGTTTCGTCCTTGAAACTTGCACATTCGACGATAAGGTTTGCAGACTTACTTAAAATAAGTGAGGATATTTATTTCTCATATCTTACTCAGTTTCCCATGTGGCTTCCGAGGATGTATGGTTAGTCTACAATACTTTCACTAAAGGAATGCTTTTATTACGAAATTTCTTGACTCTATAATCCAATATTTGCACTGGTTGCTCCTCATATATTAAGTTTTTAGCAATTTCAAGAGGTTCTGTCACAATATTATGGCTTGGGTCGGGCACATACTTTCTAAGCTATGAAGCATGAAAGACATCATGCACATGCTCGAGTTCCGACGGCAAAGTTAGCTTATAAGCCACTTGGATTTAACTTCTCTATGATTTCATACGGTGTAATATATCTAGGACTTAATTCTCCCTTAACTTGAACCGTCCGACCCCTTTTGCTGGGGACACTTTCAAAAATACTTTATCTCCTACCTCAAATTCCAATTGTCTCCTTTCTTTATCTATATAACTCTTTTGTGGGCTTTGGGCTGCCTTAATGTGTTCCTGAATCTTTCTAACCTTTTCGGTTGTTTCTTGGATCAATTCAGGGCCTAAAATCAATGCTTCATCCAATTCACTCCAACATAATGGGGTTCTACATTTCCTTCCATACAATGCTTCAAATGGAACCATTTTAATGGTGGTCTAATAACTGTTGTTATAGGAAAATTCCACCAATGGTAAATCATCTTCCCATCTTCCTCGAAAATCAAGTACGGATGCTCTCAACATATCTTCCAAGATTTGATTCATCCTTTCAGTGTGCCCCATTATTCCTGGATGGTACGAACTACTAACATGTCACAAAAGGTCACTATAGAGCTTGCCAAAACGCATTTGAAACTTCTTGTCCCTATCGGATACGATGTCCTTAGGTATTCCATGTAATCTAAAGACTTCTTTAATGTATAATTGTGTCATTATCTCAACATTGTATGTGTCATGTGTTGGTACAAAATCTGTAGGTTTAATAAGACGGTCAACAATCACTCAAACATTTTTCATTGAAGCAGTAATAGGTAATCTTATGGCAAAGTTCATTGAAATTGAATCTCATCTCCAGGTAGGAATCTCCAAAGGTCTCAATTCACCAATAGGGCATTAATATCTCTTTTCATATTACACTCTCTAACGTTCGGTCTTAACCATTTGATAAATGAAGCACTTATCTATATATTCCGTAATATCCTTTTCATATTATTCCACCAAAAATATTGCTTCAAGTCTCTATACATTTTTTTATTGGGCATAGCGAGTATTGTGTATTGTGAGTTTCCTCAAGAATTCTCCTTTTTTTAATTCCTCTTTGTTTAATATACATAATCGATTCTGAAACCTTAAGGTTCCATCCTCATATATTATAAAATCGGGAGATTTTTCCATTTTTAATGTTTTACCTAATACTTTCTAACACAACATTATTGCTTTGACCTGATTGGATTTCCTTCATTATGCTAGGTCGTACCTCTATTACTACTAGAATCCACTTGTTTGTCCCACGCGAATAACTCAATGCCTATATTATGGAGGTCTCGTAAAATGCCACGTTGAGTTATCATTATTGCATTCAAATTATATTGTGTCTTTCTACTCAATGCATTAGTCACGACATTCGCTTTCTCTACATGATATGGTATTTGTAAATCATAATCCTTAAGTAGCTTTAACCAGTGTTGTTGCCTCGGATTGATTTCCTTTTGGGTAAAAATGTACTTCAAACTCGACGGCCGATATAAATCTTACATATCATCCCATATAAGTAATGTCTCCAGACTTTTAAAGTAACTACAATAGCAACCAACTCCAACTCATGAGTAGGATAAATGTTTTCATATGGTTTGAGTTATCGGGATGCATAAGCTATGACCTTGTCATCCTGCATTAACATACATCCTAACTCTTTATTAGAAGTATCACTATAGATGGTATATTCTTTACCTTCTATTAGTAAGGTAAGAATAGGGGTTATGGTTAACCTTTTCTTCAACTCCTGAAAACCTCCTCACAATTATCCGACCACGAAATTTTGTTGTTGTCCTCAACAAATTGGTCAATGGTGAAGCTATTTTTGAAAAATCTTATACAAACCTCCTATAGTAACCTACCAACCCAAGAAAACTCTTCACTTTCGTAACATTAGTTGGTTTGGGCCATTCGATTACTTGTCTTTACCTTATGAGGATCGATCTTGATTCCTTCCTTAGAAACAAAGTGCCCTAAAAATATCACTTCTACACAAAACTCACATTTTTTGTAGTTTGACATACAATAGATGTTCTCTCAAAGTTTGCAGCGCTATTCCCATCTCTTCGTCATATTCTCTCTTATCCTTAGAGTATATAAGAATATCATCAATAAATATCACCACAAACTTATTCAAATAAGTCCTGAAAATTTTGTTCCTACGGTCCATGAATGCAGTAGGTGCATTGGTAAGTTTGAGAATATCCTCTTGTTCAATTCTAAGTTGGTAAAAATGCGAACTCCTTCTAATTGATCAAACTATTCATCAATTCAAAATAGAGGATACTTATTCTTGACAGGTTATCTTATTTACCTTGTTATAAGTCGTATAGAGTCTCAAAGTGTAATCCTTCTTCTTCACAAACAAGACCGGAGCTCCCTAGGGTGACACATTTGACCTAATAACTCCTTTTTGTAATAACTTATCAAGCTGACCTTTAGTTCTCTTTAAGTTCGATTGAGGTCATCCTATATGGCACTTTAGAAATAGGTTTTGCACCAGGAATTACTTCAAATTTTAAAATGAATCTTCCTTTGAAGAAGTAGGTCGGGTAAAACTTCATGAATTACTTCTAAAATTCACATACCACAGGTATATCATCTATGTCTGTTCCTTCTTTTACATCCTTAGTAACATAAATACCCTTTACAACCCTACCTTAATAACTTGCTAGCCTTCATGACTGAAATTATGGAATACTCATTTGTATCGTTTTCACCCCAAAACATACTTCCCTTCTCTGGCCTTTCAAAATAACCTTTCAACCTCTACAATCTATGTTCACCTCATGAGTTGCCAATCAATCCATTCCTAACATTACATGAAATTCCAACAGATTAAATTGGATTAAATCTACGGAAATAACTCCCCACATATGACTTTGGCACATGTTGATAAAGAATTAGGCCTTTTACCACTTTTCCATTTGGCAACTCGATTTGGTACTCTATTCGGCCTTATGATCTTCTCGAATTTAATTGACAGGCAACTTGAGTAAATATAAATGAATGGGTGGCGCATGAATCAAATAAAACATAAAAGACTTTGAGTTTAGAAAAAGATAACCAATGACAATTGCCCCGTCCCTAAAATTGCGGCTTCTTTCTTGTTTATCACATATGCTCATCCTATAGTCATAGGTTTGGAAGATGGTGCGGTCTTTGACGAGGTGTCATTAGGGGCTTGACAATTCTCTTCTTTACAACTTTCTGTCTTCTTCGGCAAGCGTTTACTAAATGTTTGGGGCTACCGAATCATATACATTTATTACTACTCATTCGACAATCTGGTGTGCCATGATTTGTTCGACCATATTTTCTACAAGGTTCGGACGTATTCGATGAGTGACCCTTGTTTAAACTAGTAACATGTTTATTTTGAACTACACTCTCACTTATATTATTCCACTTCCTTTTTGAATTTTCAAGATTTAAGGCCCTTGGTTAAGTCTTTACTCGTTCCACTTCTGCTGCTCTCTCATTCAATTTTTAATAATCTTTGATAGGTTGGCCAAGAGGTCAATGTTGAATGTAATAAGCCAAACCCTCCTTAAACCTTATCATTCTCATCCTATCAATAGTGACAAAGTTTGGGCAAATCTAGATAGCTCCCTAAATTTACTAGCATACTGCATTACCGTCATGTTGTTGTCCATCTTCAATTCTAAAAACTCTTTTTATTCTCTTCGCCGAATCGTAGTTGAGTCAAATTTAGCTGTAAGCTCTTCTAAAAATTTCCCCGAGTGAACTCACAACTTCGAAATTTGTTTTTCATCGTGCTTCACCAAATGTCCGCTTCCCGGTTACGTAATATGTCCCTATGTTTACATTTTTTTCTTCAAGTACCTCACAGCCAAAATATATTTTTCATTCCCCTAATCCATTATTCTAAATCCACTGGATTAATCTTTCCATAGTAAGCCTTAGGATTACGACGAGTCACTCTATCGGCTAATTTGTTAGGCTTAGAAGTGGATTCAGTAGGTGTAGAGGAATCCTTTTCATCAGCTTTGTTTCCAAGTTCCTCCAGCAATTTGGGCCTACGCTATCGAGTGGAACCTTCACCCTAAGGTTACACATTGGGTCTCATCAATGATTTGTTGTGTGTTGGGAGGAGTTTCTAATGCCTATTCAATGAAGTCTTCAATCATTGCCTAAGTCTTCATTCACATTTGAAATTACGTTATTACTTTCTAACCGAGAAATGCTGAATCATATAAATATAAATTTTCCTAATTAATTTCTTTTCCTTCTCCTATGAAACAAATTGTTAACAACTTCTAATATAAAACATACTTAGTTAACTCCTACTTTCATTGCGTTTATATAATAAGTAACACCAAATTGTATATTAGATTATCATTGAGCTCTGGAAATTTTCATTGGTTGAGAAATCCTCAATTAAAGAAAGTCCAAAGGCTCATTCAGGTGTCGGCTTTGCTTTCTAATTCCAACTTAAAGGTAATAAAGGAAATTTTCTAAAAGAGTTTGATATTTTCTAAAAATTTTGGCAAAGTTCTGTTTGTAATATGGTCTATTCTCTAGACTTGAAGCCTTCAAACCCAGCATAAAAACCACAATATCACTCAACGAGCCACACGCTCGAAGTATACAACTCAACGGCTACACGGCGTAGTCCAACCAATATACATTAAGGCTTAAAACAACCTAAATGGTTCATAATACATTTGAAACAAATTATATGAACTTAATTACAAGCTACACCACTTAAAAGCATATGGAATGCACATCAACAACTTAAGTCATTACGTACATCATTTATACTAGCTTACCCAAAAGTATATATATCAACCCAACATTAACTACACTATATACAAAAGTCCCAAAATGATAACTTAAGGAAATAATAGTCTGCGTAATTTTCTTAAAGTTCAAATCATGACACCTTAGAACCCTATTGCTCACAAGTGATTTCTAAACCTGGCTTTGATACCACAACCGTAATGCCCCCAATCACTATTACTTAATAATCCCCTAATTAGAGAATATTAGGTATGGTCGCAGCGGAAGTTGACGATCGAAGGCGTTACCGCCGCCCTAATAATAGGATCGAGGCTAAAATAAAATACAATAAAAGACCCGTGTCCACTAGTTATGCAATAGTGAGTCCTCGATAGCACTAAATATTATGTCCCGATGAGCTAAATCATACAACATAATTAAACCAACCCCAAAATACAGTTCTGATGCATTTATAATATATAAGCCCTTATAATCGTCTGCAGTAAGAAATAAGCAACATGTAATACACTCAAGGGTCAAACCCAAAACCAGATAAGGAGATAATCACTGTGAGCATCTAGACCCATCATAGATCTATGGAAACGACACATCCAGCTAGGTCTTGCTTCCGTCGAGCTTCTTAGGCAATGGGATGTTGATAGAACCTTTTTCTAAAAACAAAAACAGTAAAATAATTCAAAGAAAGTCAAAACTCAGCACGAACATTCATGCACAGTCAAATATCTTTGAAAGCATTTTAATTGAGCGCGCGCATTTCAATTCATTTTAGTTCAAAATCGAGGGGAGAGAATATGAGTCAAACTTGCTTGCCGGTAATTATCTCGAAAGTGAAACCCCTTGTATAATTGATGCGATCTTTGAATAAGGTGCACACCTTCCGGCCGACCGAGAACCCGAGTTGAAGCCGCAAGGGTGGAATTGAAGGGCGTAAGCCCTGATAATTGATAATTAATAATTGATCGGGGACCACTTTATTAGGTGACAAAACTTGATTTGCAGATGATTCATTATTAGTAATATATATATATATAAAAGAGATATTAAGATTTGTTGGAAACCATGTGAATTTTCGAAGAGTATAGGCAATGAACGTACCTGGATTTAAAATCTTTGTTTCTCCCCTTATAAAAATTTAAGTTACCAGCTAGTCGGCAATGGAAGTGGCCTCAATACTCTTTCAAATAGATTTCTGTTGTTAATAATATTTCTCTTGAGTTTCAATAATTGAATTCGTATAAGTGTTTGCAATTTATTTCATTTTCTTTATTTATTATGTAATCGATATAATTAAGATTTTTATTACTCAACTCTATTGTGTTACTTCCATCTAAAAATATTGTCACATAATTTGTGCAAGAGATTTGTTTAAGCTAATTATTAACGTTCTACACAATTTAATCTTTTACTCCTCTTAGATCGAAAGACTTTTATTTTGGACTTCTAATTATACCTTAGTTATTGTAATTTGTTTAGCATACAAAATATATACCCTAATTATTATTATTATTATTATTATTATTATTATTATTTTTATTAACTATCCCTAATTCGATTAGTTTCGCCAAGCCCAACATCACTTCAAATCCTTGCCACTAACCCACTTTTCACCTCATTACCTCCCATAAATTAATTTCATTTGCTCAAATTCCACATATACCACAATACACTACTTTAATTTAAGGATATACGCATCGTTTCCTCGACAAGTTCACATTCACAATCACAATTTGGCGCACTAAATTGCTCAATTGCTACATGCCTCCAACACAACTTATTATCCAACTTTAATTTCTCTACACATTTCTCTTCCTTTTTGCTCAATTATAGCCAATTCCCAAATACAACTAAACCATAAAATCACTCAAGGTTCACATCAATATCTTCCCAATTCAATTTTCTAAATCACAATTTTGTAAGATGAATTACATGCAATCACCATCATACACAATCACTTCACCAAAATATCAAACCTCAATCATTCACACCTATTCAAATGTTTTTCCAATTCAATCTTTAAATTCACACCATAATCATCTTTCTAAATCATATAATTCAATTTTACAAGTACAATAAATAAGTAATTAATAAAGTGTAATAATCTAGGGTTTAGGGTTTTACTTACAATATCCAAAGCGAGGAGGTCAAGGAGGGAAAGTACGGGTGGTGGTGTGTGGCTGCAGCACCAGCGATCATTAGGCGAGGAACGGCGACCGGTTCCGACGGTCGGGGCTGCGGTGGTTGGCCGAGCGTGGGCAACAGCAGTGGCAGGCGTAACACGAGCGAGCGAGAGAGAGAGAAAGAGAGAGAGAGAGAGAGAGAGAGGGGAGAAAGAGAAGGCCGACACCGGTGGTCTAGCCGGCGTCGGTTGTCTGTGGTGGCTGGAGGAAGCGACGGTAGCGAGGAGGGAGAGACAGGGAGGTGAAAATGCAAGGCACGGGAAAGAGAGGTGAGGAGAAGCAATTCCGATTAACCGAACCTCGTATATTTTTATCCCCATTTTTATTTATTTATTTTCTTTTTTTTTGTATAATTCTAGATAAATCCAATTCTGGATTTTTCTTTCAAAAAATCTGATTAGTTTATTATATTTTTCTCTTTTTTTATTTTATTGTTACTTTTTAATTTTATTTTAATAATGATGTTTACAAATTACAAATGTAATGGTTCGCTTCAAATATAATATTAACATCCTTATAATTATATACCATCACATTTATAATTATTATAAATACATGTAAATTTTTAAATTTTCTCTTTTAGATATATATACGTAAGTTATAATCATTATTATAAAATTTTCATTAGGGCCACTTAGTCGCCTTAGATACATAACACATATATAAAAATAATTTAAATATAAAACATTGAATTGAAGTGCACGCACTCAATTATATAAATTTTGTAATCAGTAAAATAAATAATGTGATTTAGGGTCGTGTTGTTACATATTTATACTAATTACCATACTTATCCGCATGGATTAGCTGGCAATTATGTGAATTTTTGCTTAACACATGACTAATGACTCATGCTTAATTAGATGACTTGGCTTGCTTAATTTTGTGGTTAGTGGATTTTGTTGTAAAACTTTTCTTAGCCTAAATATTCATCCCAATCTAATTTTACTTTATTATATATTATTATTATTATTGTTATTGTTATTATTGTTATTATTATTACTATTATTATTATTATTGTTGTTGTTATTATTATTATTATTATTATTATTATTATTATTATTATTATTATTATTATTATTATTATTATTATTATTATTATTATTATTATTATTATTATTACCATAAAATTCATTTTTTCTAAGATTTGTTATATGATAATATAAGTCTTTGTGGGTTATACATAAATTATGCTAGTTTTGCTTGTAAGAAATATTTTTTCAAGATTGAATTTATATGAAAATACTTATGATTTGAAATAGAAAATTAAATATGGCTTATATGGTTCCGAATATGATTTTATTAAAAAAATAAGTATCCGAATAATATGTTGTGATTAATAGTTTGCGAATTATATTTTAAATTTTATAAATATGGGCAATCCATCGTTGTCGTTCATATCTCGGAACCTGCATTATAAACAATATTGTTGCATATAATATGACATGAAAAATTCAAAATTGAAATGCACGCACTCATAATAAGTTAGTGTATTATATTAATATATTTTCTTTAGGGTTGAATTGTTATGAGTCCTCCTATCGCTATAAACACACGCTCGATCCATACCTTATTCATAAATACGAGAAGCAATTCACCACATATATTACGAAAAGTACGTATTTTCATCATTTTAATTACGCTCAAAGAATATGACATGAGCCTAAGATCCTTCTACAGGGATAGATGGTCCTAAACCTATTCAAGAATAATGTGACCCTAGACCATGTAGCAAAATCTTGTCATACATTTTACAAAATTCCGGCAACATTTTCCCTTAGTACTTCAAATACGACATACAAAAACGAAATGACTAATGTGTATATCTTTACTTAATTGTATGGTAACATAAGTAAGGATATACAAATCAAACCAATCGTCATCATTATTGCGCCCGAAGAATGAGAAGGGAAATGAACACTGTGATGTCTTGTCAAATGTATGATAAGATTATAATAAATATAACGTATTATCATATTATTCTCTAACTATCTAACACGGACAATTCAAAAACCTATACATACCAAACTAATATCCTGAGCGCTATAGGCACATTTATGCACGTACCGAGACCTAGGATAACTTGTTAAGTATAGATTTTTTAATGGGTTCTCTAAACTTATGAAATACATACGATACTTTATGAAAAACATAGATTGGTAAGCAAAATAAGCACAATTATACATAATTAAGCATGTCATTTATCAAATTACATGAAAACATAAAGATGTTATTTTGTATCTATTCCGCTTTTTTAAATACATATATAGCCTTTTTCCCTCCATTTGGTGTGTAAGAGGAGTGTTTAGGTATATATATATATATATATATATATATATATATATATATATATATATATATATATATATATATATATATATATATATATATATATATATATATATATATATATATAAGGGTTTCCTTTTTGCTTCCAATTTTGATGTATTATACATTATCATAAATTAGACATGATTTTTTTGAAATTTTACATAATGCATAAGACAATTAATATGAATAAAATGTTGAGGCCATCCTTTTAATGTGCTTTAACGACACAAGACATAACTAGAACTGGAGTTCCTTTGTTGTGTTTAACAATGAGCTCGGGTTCACAAGAAAAACATGGAGTGTACATGCAACGTGGGTCGGTACACAAAGAAAGGGAAAATGGGTAGAGGGTTCAAATTAAAACAAAGGTGATAAACAATGAGAAAACTAGTAATAATTCCTTATTTTTTATCATCTTTTTTCTATTTGAACCCTCTACCCCTCTTCCCTTTCTTCGTGGACTGACCTACGTTACATGTACATTCCATATATTTCCTTATGAACTCGATCTCATTGTTAAACACAACAAGGGACACTTGTTCTTGTTATGTCTTGGGTTGTTAAAACAAATTAAAAGGTGGCCTCAACATTTTATTCATATTCATTATTGTCTTATGCATTACGTAAACTTAAAAAATCATGTACTTTTGTTTACGATTATGTATAATACAACAAACTTGCAACCAAAAATGAAACCAGGAATTTAGATAATTGGATAAATTAGTCCATCCGAACATCACCTGATCAAAGTAAATAAATTTGATAACAAATTTATCTTTATGACAAGTTTTTGAGGATAACTCTATATCCAAAAATCTTTCCAATTATTTATAATTTCTATTAAATTTTATCCCTTTTGATCTAAACCATAAATATTTCCATTTCCTAAACCCTAAATCACAAATTTTCCATTTTCCTAAACCCTTAAGCATAATCTTTCTATTTCTCTAAATCCTAACTAAATTTGGATATAAATCTTGATAATTGGATAAATGAATCCACCCCAACATCACCTCATCAAAATAAACAAATTTGGATACAAATTTATCTTTGTGACAAGTTTTTAGGGATGACCCTATATCCAAAAATCTTTCTATTTCTCTAAACTCTAAACAAATTTGGATACACTTTTTGTTTTACCATTCTAACTATCATTCTATTTCCCTATATTATTTAAATCCTAAACTCCTAAACCCATTTCTCATAATCTCAAACATTTCATGGATTTCCAACTTAACAAATTAAACAAATATTATCCACATTCTCAATTCAACATTTCAACAATCTCAAACATTACCCACATTCTCAACATTCAAATAAGTACTGCAAATAAATTCAACATTCAACTCCCCAATTTTGCAAATAACTTGCGAAAAATAAGAAATGATAGAGATTCATACCTAAAGATTGACGAAAATAGTGAGAGTGAGCGAGAGGCAAGAGGGAAATGCAACCACAACAACAACGAGAGACGAGAGCAAGAGCAAGGTCGACAACACCGCGACAATTGCATGGAGAGAAACAACGACACGGAGAGCATACCAGCAACAAGGTTGAGAACGAGAAGATGTAGATCTAAGGTAGTGGACGAGAGCAATTAGAGAGGGAGAGTAAGAGCGAGAGTAGAGATTTGAGCAGATTGTGAAACCGGGCGTGGCCGAGTAGCAGTAGCTGATTCTCACGTTTCAAGTATCTCGGACATTATATTTCATTACGGTTTAAGTGAAGAACCATTATAAAAGAGCACTTATGATTATGGTTCTTTCACGTAACCGTAGTCAAAAGTTGACAACTTGACCTATGACTGGTTCGATGAAAGAACCGTAGTCATAGGTGTAATAAGTGACCACTTTTTTACAAAAATTGTATCGCCTTATTTTTCATGACGAGTTTTGCTTTTAACCGTCATAAATTGGTCGTAATAAAAAGTCATATATGTAGTAGTGACATATTAATTTCTTTTATTGTATATTTGGCGTATTACTTGTTTTAAGATTTTTTTGTTAAATTTTTTATCTATTGTATTTTTATTATTTTAATTTACTTTCCGATGTATAAAATAATTTTTTTGGTATGAATAGGGATATCATTACCACTAAACAAAATCATCTCAAATACAAACATCTTTAAAGGAGGGGATTACCCAAGCCTTAAGTGCCTTAAGATAGATATTCTCTTAGTACATCTCTGTCTCCCTTTTTCTTAATACACCTAGACCAAAACTCGTACTCTAGCAACAATTAGCTTCTTACATTGATTGGATATATCCAAAACATTCTTGTTTTTCCTTGCTAAACACATTCTTGTTCCTAAATAATATGTAACCGTTGCAATGAAAAGCATGAAAAGCAATCTTGTATTTCGTGTTTCAAACTCTACAATATATGTTTAGCCATAACTACTAAGGTCACCCGACTCTGTATCTTTATGAAGGTTAACATATTCTGCATCACACTTTAGTTGACTACACATTTAAAGAACAAGTGATTATGATTCTCTTTTGCATCATAACAGAGTTGGCATGTTTCAAAACTCTATGCATGCTTTGCCACAAGTATCTTAGTTGGTAACTTACTCGGGTACATCCTCTCGAAAACATAGACTATGTTTAGGAATGTTAGACCTATTCCAAATCATTTTGGCTTTATTGTCCCTCTCTTGATCTCTTAATAACCAGAGGTATCCACTTGATATCGTGTATACCCCATTTTTGAAGCTTGATTCCAAATATTATCATTGTAACTAGCAGCAAAAATGTAACACCCCTAGACCCACCCTAAGAGTATTACAAGCCGGGGTTCCCCGGGAGGAACCCCTAAGGCTACTTAAGTTCTCAACTCGGGGTTAATAACCCTTTCTTAGATTGGCGGAAGCGCGGTTCTGGATTTTCGAAGGTTTTTCGGAAATTTCGGCAGAGTTTCCTCCGTAATATGGATAATCCCATAGGCTTAAAGCCTTAACCCTGCACGATTCGCAATCTTAAACTCAACGAGCCACACGCTCGGAGTAATACTCAACGAGCCACACGCTCGGAGTATTCACATAGGGCTTTTACATTCATAATCAAAACTTAAGTTCACATACACCGATCTTTACAAGCATGAAAAACATAAAGTACATAATAAGTCCGGAGAAGTCCTATCCGATGGTTCGCTTCTTCTAAAAGCCAAAAGCAACTCCGAGGAGTCTTAACTTCGTACCTGAAATGTTGGTGATGTCATGAGCTCACTAGCCCAGTGGATAACCCAAACCCAACCCCGAGTTTGACTTTGCACATTAATTCATTAACAAACACACGTAAGTTCATAACTCATTCATAACATGCGATTCGGATCATACATGCTTAAGACATGCGAGATTCTAAACTTACCAACTTGCCGAGAAACATAATGACATCATTTGCTCATGAATTCAATCAAACATGCTTCATTCATCTTTCTACACAAGTAAGCCATAGAATCATTCATCATGCAAATCATTCATCACGTAAATCATATCTTAGTTCTTATCGTATTCATCTCATATGAAATCGGGATTCGTTCTCGTTCTTATTCTTCTTCTTGAGTTCAATCGTGCATTTCATAAATCATTGGTTCTTTCTTTCTTGTTCGTTATGCACGATCAATCGATTCTTCATATCATAATTCTTTTAAGTAATCTTAGTTTCGAATGGAAAAAAGATTTATGTTCTGCTCTAAAGACCCAGTTCTTGGAGCCAAAATAATTCGTGGGCTCGGTTCACGGAGGCATATAATTCGTGGCCTCAAGGAAAAATAATTCGTGGCCTCGAGGCAGCCTCCCTTCCCTGAATGACGCATACTGTCAATAATTCGTAGAAGCAAAATAATTCGTGACTTCGGGTTGACAGACACTTCTATGGCCATAGCTTCGAGAGGGTTCTTTAATTTGTGGGGTCTTAGATCAATAACACAATCCTTTCTCCCTTCTTTAGTTCTTTATGTTTCTAATCTTCTTATTACTTATACATAAGATATACTTAATTCATATAATTCATGCTGAACACGTTCATCCGTAACTTCTTCAAAACAAGCAATTCACATAAGCAAGTTCCAACTCAAGTACGATCAATTCATTTCACATACGCATGCTTATGTCATTTATAATCGATGCTATTCAAGATGAACACATAATCATATAAACATGTCAATTAGGATTTCCATCAATGAACTTATCGTTTTCGTGCTCGCGTAATATCGCGTATAGGTGGTTAATGGTTCTATAACTTTCCTTAATCGATATATATCTTTTAATCTAGCCATATAGCTTCTTAAATTCCAATTCTTAATTTAGTTACTCATTTAGTTATGATTTTACTCAAAACAGGACATTTTCACTCAAAATTGCATATCTCCCAATCTACTCATCCAATGCATACCAAATTTTACAGGAAATCTCCATAAATTGCCACGAAGTTGCAGTAAAACTTTCAGGAAATTTGGGCTACACATGAATTCACAGAAATTCGGACAGCATGCATAATTACCGAAAGTCCGCACATAAGTCATGAACTTAACCTCCGATTTTTCTCCCTAATTCTGCTCAAGCTAATCTCATCCAATTCTCAATAATCATGCTTAATAATACTTAAACATCACAGATTCAGAACTAGATATCACATAATCACAACATGCTCTTTGATTCGTGAGTTGCTAGTTTAGTGAATTTAAGTCTCTAACTCCTTCAATTAGCTTAGGGTTTCCCATTTCATACTTCGAATTCATGTTCAATCCACCTAATTCATTTTATTTTAGAAGATGAATTCAGGTTACTCACCTTGAATTCTTAGAGGTTCTAAGAATTTCGGCTTTGGAGGATTGAATTTCGGATTAGGGTTTGCTTCTTCTTCGCCTTTCGATTTCTAGTCTAGCTTCGCTCCCTCAAACCTTCTTCTTCCCGGCGCCCACTTCTTCTACCTTCGCTTAAACTCTCGTTGTCTCCCTCTGCTCTATTGTTTTCGGGTTCTCAAACCACTGGCCTCGGCTTCGTCCGGTCTCGCCGGATCCCTTCTCGCGCTCGCCGGCCGCGCGAGCACGCCGTGCTCCTTCTCTTCTCTGTCCCTGCGCTAGCTCTTGTCCCCCTCTCGCTTTCCTCTCGCTTCCGCGTTCTTTCGTTCCCCTTTCTTCTTTTGCTTTGCTCGGCCTCCCGAGCTCTCGCTCTCCCTTACTCATCGGCAGCGGCGCCTTGCTGCTCAGTGCAGCCACCGGCCTCTCGCGCTCTCTCCCTCTCTCGCTTTCCCTTTCTATTTTCCCATTCCTCCTTTCTTTCCCCGCTTCGCTTCTTTCCTTCTAATGTCTCCGTCCCACTCTCTCTCCTCTTTTCCTAATTACACATAATGGGCTTTGCTGCCTATTTTCCATTGGACCCCTTTTCTCTTCCTTGCTTATTCACCGCCAACTCCTCCTCCTCAATGCCAGCCATCCCTTTTTCATTTTCCTTTCTTTTTCTTTTGATTTTCTGCTTTGGACCTTGACAATTTGGGCCCAACTTCAATCTCAATAAGCCCAATAAGCTAACCCATGCTCGGTTTCGGTTCTCGGGTTTTTAATTCCGACTCGGAAAAATTCTAATTCACTTAATTTAATAATTTCGAATTTTTCACTTAACTTTTAGTAGCTTAATTCATTACCAGGCAAGCACCTGAAATTTTGGGGTCTTACAAAAACATCCCTTAACTTAATGTTTTTACCATGCAAGTGTGTTTTACTCGCATTCATTGTCCACATAGTTTCCACGTTAGTTTATATTTTATGTATCCACTTAACCCACAAGAATTGTTTCTCGAAGTCAAGTACCACAAAGTGTTTAGTAACAACCGCTTGATTCCATATAGAACACTTTTGAGTACCCAAAACTCCAACTAATTTAGGTTTGCTTAACAACTCCTAGGCCATATGTGGAACTTTCATATAATCCGAACTTTGGCCCAAAGAAAATTTCTACAAATGCTTTTTATTTTCTTCATCGCTTCTTTAGGCAAGACAAACAATGAACTCCAATGGGTATTATAAACACCTAAAAGTGTCATCCTTATCCCTTTTACTTTATTTATTTTTGTTAGCCGGTGATGAAAACCCAGTCTTATTCATAAGCTTGGGTCGAGATC
This sequence comes from Talinum fruticosum, assembly GCA_021018815.1. NCBI lineage: Eukaryota > Viridiplantae > Streptophyta > Magnoliopsida > Caryophyllales > Talinaceae > Talinum > Talinum fruticosum. Next base: position 2,006,742 of record JAITYX010000046.1, on the reverse strand, counting down.
GGATTAAAACAGAGTGGCGAAAGCCAATTTAGCCCACAAAAGCCGACCAACATCAAAAAATAGCCAAAATCAATTTTTCTCGGGCTGGGTCGACCCGTAAATCAATGCCTCGACCAATCCAAACTAGGTTCGGACTCCCAAGCCCGGAGCCAAACCGGCGTCGGACCTCTAACCAGCTCAAAATGCAATGTTTTTCCTTTATTCAGCGATCAAGCCCGGAACGCTTTCCTGCACCAAAAACACGGTCTTTCCTCAAGACTCTCTAAACTACATCATTTTGGCTAATGCAATTTCTCGCTTTTTCTTTATCCATTGCCGACATTTTCCGAACAAGTTCTATACTATAATCGATGGCTGAATGCCAATTTTGGGGTTTCTTAAACCGTAAATTTTTCTATAAATAGAGGGCCTCCCCCTATTTCATACACCATTCTTTAGCCGGAAAACCACCTAAGCTACTCGAAACTCTCTCCCTCTCTTTTCCCAACACTTTCTTCCCTTCACACTCAAAATTCTCGTTTCTATACCCTTCACAAAAACCTTCTTTTCACCCATTTTTTTTTTACTTTGCATTATCAGTAACTCTGTCGAAATCGATCGAGATTCAAGCTAGTAGGAAAGATAACCCGAGGGCGCCATTCCACTACTTGGAGTTTATTTTTGTATTCTATTTAATTTTCGTCCTTTTATCGCTTTTAGTATTGTAGTAAAAAATGTAATTGCTTTACTTTCCACCCCGACAAATGTAATTTTCTTTATCACCTTTCTTTCTTTTATAGATTTCTCTATTGCTTTATTTACCACTTTACATTATGTATTGTTTGTGTTATATTTCCGCTTATATCATGTTGTTTGCTTGATTTTCTTAATGAGATTTAAACTCACCTTTTTAATTAGTAGATGTTGTCTTTTGTCGGGTGGAATGAAGAGTGTCCCTTTGGTTTCGTACCTTCGGCCCCATACACCGGATCATTGGTTTAAGACCACAAAGTCCTTGTAAAAACCTTTTCTGATTTTGAGTCTTTTTACCTAATTTAGAAAAGTTTTCTTTTATTTTTGTTAATTTTTATTTCGAACCGACTAGAGACTCCTCTTTTTAATCTCTTTTTTCCCTTAAATTGCATCTCGACTTTTTTTATAAGAACAGGTAAAAATGGAAATCTAGCCGAGATCGTAGAACAATCCGATCAAAATTGCCTCGACAATACCGGTAAGTTGGTCCGTGTTGAACGAAAGCTCGCGAGGCTAGTCCTCGCCTCCAAGGTGCTATCTCGGGGTTAGCTATTAGTCCTCATGGCTTTGGTTGTTTGGCTTAGTTCAACTTTGCGAAGGTCATATTTTTATTTTAACCTTTCGAGTAAAAAAGCATCCCGAGACTTCTAAAATCGCTTTCGAAAATATAACAATTTGTAAAATTGCCAATCAAGTCTTTCTTCCATCTCTCTTTTAAAAGCCTTACCATTCGCTTGATAAGCACATCTTATGTGACACCGACATTCGTGGGGAAACTCAATCCACTCTTGCGAGGGACGGGTCGTGGCTCCTATAGGTATGCACCGCGAACAGGATAGACTTGATCAACTATAACCTCGCCAAGCATAGGATAAATGCCTATAATTCCAACATTTAATCCCAAAGACAATCTTTTAAATCAATATATTATAGTAAGTTTGAGACCACCTCTTTGGGTTTAAAGGAATTCCCAAGTACCTCATAGGGAATGCCCCTTTTGTGAAGCCAATGACATCAAAAATCCCCGGTGAATGCAATAAGTGAAACTCGCTATGAAAGCTTCAGATTGACTTGCATTGATTTGAAGAACTGTAGCTTGTGTGAAATGTAAGAAGACATTTTATAACAATATGAACTGTAGGTATATGAGCTTTACATAATATCATAAGGTTATCTCGCAAAGCACAAGTTAATAAGCTTCAATTATTTATACATTAGATGAAATTTATAAGGTTGTGGCTATGCTATATGAGCCATTATTCTTGTCAAGTATTCCATTAATATGACAAAAACCATATGGGATATTGGATCACCCTTTCTTATCCCTTTTTTCCTTTGAAAATCACCATGGTCAGCACCATTTTCGTTTATGGTGAATCTGGAAGTTGTTATGAAAACAATAATCATTGCAACAGGGGAAGGGGGAGGGGAGGACTTGACTTGTGCAATAAATTCTCAATAAAATCCCATGAGATGGAATCATAAGCTTTTCTATAGATATATCGTGAACAAATATCTAGCGATTGCTTCTTATTTGTGTTAGTAGGTAAAACTGCTTCTAGTCTTTCACAAAGCAATTTGGAAATACACTTATAAAGTGTATTTCAACAAGAAACTTCTCTATATTATGAAGCATTTATTAGACTGGATGATTTGTATATAAGAGATATTCTAGTAGTATTCCATTCGTTATTCATCACACCCTGTTCAAAGAAACTCCAAATTGCAAGCACAAATATCCTCACCCACTAAGCTCCAGTTTTTCTTTGAAAAGACACTATTAGAGCCATCCGAGCCGGGGCTTTTATGACTAGGAATTGAAAATACAATGCAAGTTTGCTCTTGGAGAGGTAAATTCACCGTAGAGGGGGTAAATAAGGTGATGAAATAATTTTGCAGATTAATAAAGTTTTCTCGCAAAGTAAAGACTTAGAAAGTAATTATGAGTCTAGATTGAACTCAGAAAAATACAAGACATAGAAGTTAAATGGAAACCCTCCTAAGCGAGAAAACCACGGATAGTGCTAATCCAAGCACTAAGTCAAATCCACTATTTTGAATCCACAAAATATAAGTATTGACCCCTTATAAAATTGCTCCATTAGACAATTCAATACAAGTTTTTCCTAGACACGTAAATTGCCTTATGTGTTCTAGTACTTCCTAACCGAGATAACCTTTACAGATAGGGGGCAATTGAGCTAACTTAACCCTTACAGCTCAATCAAGGGACTTTATGGAGAATTAAAAATGTAAGAGTAGTTACAAGACGTTTTCTCTTTACAACTCGAAAGTAAGGACTTAAGAGTAGAGTTGTAAAAGCTAGAAGATTGAGAGTGAGAGAGTAGATTAAGTTCTTTCAATGTTCAGCAACAATCTTCGAGTCTTGTAGGAATGCTTCTCTTTATACTCTGCAGGCGGAGTAGCCATTGTGATTGATTCCGGACTTGAGAGCTTCATTAGCCGTTGTAACAGTATAGTCTAAACCACTCGTAAAAATAAGCCGTTGCAAATGTGAACATTGTAGTTTGGTCCTTGGCTCAAAAAGTAATCTATCCCACTGGTTGTGATTGAAATCTGGGGTGGAAACAACCGTTAGACTCAAAATTGAAGTTTATTGAATTTGGTAACAAACAACCCCGATACGGTGTCTCGAGCCTTGTCCGGAAAAGGCGTTGTTTGGTCTACTGCTTGTTTAACGGTTAGAAGCTGGTTGCTTTTACTTTTCAAAATAAGATTAAAATACTTTAATCAAAATGCAAAAGCAAATCAAGGTGGTACTAAAAGTATAAAAATACTTTGGTCCAAGATTAAGCAAGGATAATAATTAAATCTTCATAATTATGAACTTAATTATGCTTAGCCTAAAGAAATGGTAAATTTTGAGTCTAATATTCAATAGCTTTATATTCCATCTCGAGTTAATCCTTTAAATGATCAAGATATTAAGATTAAATAAGCAATATGCATAAACTTGAGTAGCTAAAATAATTTCATTCAATAAACTCGACTTAGAAATGTGAATTAGTGCAGTAATTCATTTTCGGTTAGATCCATAAGTTAGTGCTCAGAATAAGATATGTTTGTGAAATTATTTACTCATGCTAACTGTTTGAGTTGTATTTGAGTGGGTCGAAACCCAATGAAGTGTGGTCTACTCAAGAAATGGTTTCTAAGTAGGTCAAAGAGTATTAAAAACTTGAAGATAAGCAACTTAAAGGCTTAGAATGACTTGAAATCAAAACTATAGAGAGATAGAGAGTTATACCTAAGTTTTCAATCTCCCCTTTTTAATGAAAGGCATTTTATACTTAAGATAGAAGCTAAGAGTTCAAAGAGTTAAGTTTTCATCGGTCACTAACGAATGACTATAAGATATTCTTTGTGAGAGCATTTTGATACAAGATATATCAAAGAAAAATATTGGAGCATAAAATCATGTATAGCTCTGATGATAATATCAAAGTATATGACCAAGTATCGGAAGCGGACATATAATATATCAAAGTAAAGATGAAATATGAATAATACAACTCATTTATACTCGGAAATAGAGAAATTTCATTCAAGCTAAAAAAGTATCATACCTATAAACTAAGTTAAGAAACTTAGAAAACTAAGAAACTCCCCTAAGCCAAACATCTATCTTTTCTCTCCCCTATGCATTTCATCAAAAATAAAGAAGGGAGGGAGTAGTAGAAAAATACAGTGATGTTGGATAAAAACAAAATAAAATTTGAAATTAAGAGGGAGGTGAAGCAATGCGTGTTGAGGAAGAAGAACATGGGCCTCTTCCGCATCTCGTAGCCTTGTGTAGAAGCAACCGGGCGAGGTGGCAAAAGCAAGTGGTAAGTCCGGAACTTGAAGTGCGTTCTTGCACAGTAGAGGTTGTACATCCTTTGGTTCTTCTTTTGAGTTCTTAGCCTCTTCAGACCTAAGGCAGCTTGAGCAAAGGAGGGAGCCTTGGATTAGCCTCGCATCTCCAGCCTTTTCCGAGGTAGACTCAGTATGATATGAGGATATGACCTTAGGTTCCTTCTCCCCTTGGCCTTCAGCTTGGCCTACTCCAGCTTCCTTCTTCTCCTTATGACCTAGAGTCGAAGAGCTTGAGGACTCTAAGGATGATGCTTCTTTAAAGTGAGGTTCCGAGTCCTCAACTCGCTTAGAACCGCACTCTTGGAGGCGGCAAATCTCTTACTCGTTGTCCGATAACATCTCTCAGCTCATTGACTAGGGCTTGACTTTGATCAATCTGCTTATGAGTCATGCTCGAAGCCGAGTCAAGATAGGCATGAAAGTCTAGAAAGTCACCGGAGTTGATCGTAACTCTTTGGCCGGAGCAACAAATTGAGAGGCCACCTTTTGAAGCAATTCAGTAGAAGGGGCAGGCTAGAATGAGGATGGTCTAGCGGTGAAAAGAGGAGTCTCGGAACCTTTTTGAGCCCGAGGTGGAGGAGGAGGAGGTAACTCGGAATTGTGAACCTAGATACTAAGTGAGATTTCCTTGTATCCTAGTCCAACAAGGTCAGCTCCGCCTATGTAGACAGCTGGCCCTAGAAATTTGTGTGGATTAGAAGGGAGATTCACTTGGAAGTGAGAATAAATGATAGATAATAAAGCTCCAAAGGGAAGAAGAGGCTTTTTCGATTCGAGGGAATAGAAGCCATCTGTTCCAAGACGAAGGGTAAGAGGTCAATCTTATACTCTTCAAGGATATCATAGAGAACCTTAAGAACTTTGTTGTTTGGGTTCTCTTTTGAGGGATAGAAGGAGAACACGAATCTCATCGGAATGAAGCAAAGAAGTCTTGCTTCAGAGGTCGCTCCGAGTCACGTAAAAGTTCTTTCCGGACTTAGGAATCTCTTTGGAGTACTTGTCAAGAAATCGTTTATGATTTCATTAAAATGGATAGGGTTTGAGTTCAGGAATAAAGTTTAAACATCAAACAGTTTGTGAAGTAAGGAGAGATTGATTCAAATGGTTTTTCCTTGAATAAGAGAAGAGACTATGTTGTCTCTTGCAAACTTGTTTCTATAGAACTCAGTGACGAGTTTTGGATAGATATAATCACGTAAACACAAATACATGTAAGTACATATGTTGCAAATGGATTTGAGCCACGGAAACTTTGTGGTGGAAATAATTTCTCTTCGATAAAATAGTGTTGGGCAACGATAAGCTTTTGATCATCAAAAGGCGAGTGATTTGCCCTTGGACGGTTCTTCTTAAGGATTATCAGAATGGGTGGATTTTGGTTCTAGCCTTCTTGGTGGCTGAACCTCCTTCTATGGTGCTTCCTCTCTTAGGCATGTTTGAGAGAAAGTGAAAGATATTAAGATTAAGAGAGTGAAGAAAGTAAATGAATAAGAAAGAAAGTAGAGAGTTGCAAATTTAAAGTGGAACAAGTGTGCGAGTAAGTGATTATGAGTACAAGAGAAAAGAGGGCAAAAGTGAGAGCAAGAGATAGCAAAGTGAATGAATGAGAATAAATGGGTGCTATATATAGAGTAAGAGCTCTCGAGAGAACACAAGCCTTTCCGACTTAGCCCTTAAAGTAACTGGTTATCGATCCGTTTGGAATTCCGGTGAGCAACGAGTTATATCTTGAAATTTTTTCTCTTTAACAGCTAGTTTTCATACTGTTCGAGTGACAAGTGAGAGAAAAAGAGATTTTTGAAAATTCTTCCAAGATTCTCTATTTATTTAGAGATGATTTTAGAATTTTAATGTCCATTTTTCTTATAAATTGAGTCCGACTAACTCAGAACACACTTAGAAATCTAATAACTCATAGCTCAATTTCATTTTGATTCAACTGATCCATTCATTATTCACTCAGAATATATAATAATCAATTAAATTTATAACAACTCATGCAATAAATCAAATAATCATGCATCATAATGCTAAGTTCATTCCTAATAAAGCAAAACCGATCTTCACTAGAGGTTTTATGAAAACATTAGCTAATTGAAATTTGGTAGGAATAAACTCAAATTCAATATCACCTTTCTTAGAATGGTCTCTCGAAAATGATACATGACCTTAATGTGTTTCATTTATGAGTGCTGAACTCGATTCTTGGTGATGCTGATAGCACTTTGATTATCACACTTAATTGGGATTGATGTGAATGACAGTCCAAGATCCTTCAAGTGTTGCTTGATCCAGAGAATCTAAGCACAACAAGCTCTAGCTGCTATGTACTTAGCCGCAGTAGTTGATAGAGCAATTGAGTTTTGTTTCTTTAAATTCTAGAAAATGAGTGATTGACCAAGAAATGGACATGCTCCTGAGGTACTCTTTCTGTCAACTTTGAATCCTGCATAGTAAACATCTAAGTATCCTGTGAGGGTCAGATCTGAGTCTTTTGAATACCGGAGACCAAGTGTCCGAGTCCCTCCAAGATATCTAAAAATTCTCTTCACCGCAATGAGATGTGATTCCTTTGGGTTAGCTTGAAATCTTGCACATAGGCGGACACTAAATATGATATCCGGCCCACTAGATATAAGATAAAGTAGAGATCCAATCATACCTTTGTAGAGTTTCTGATCTGCAGCCTTTACCATTCTCATCCGAGTCCAGTTTGGTACTGCTTACTCATTGGTGTTGCTGCATACTTCACATCTTGTTGCTTGTACTTCTTCAATAACTCCTTAGTGTATTTTGATTGATGAACATAAATGCCATCCTTATTGATTTGCAGTCCAAGGAAGAAATTGAGTTCTCCCATCATCCTCATTGGGAACTCCTATCTCATCAACTCGGAAAACTCTTAGCATAGAGTTTTATTAGTAGCTCCAAAGATAATATCATTAACATAAATCTGAATAATGAGAAAATAATTCCCCTTGGTTTTTGTGAAAACAGTTTGTCAATAAGACCTCTTTTGAAGTCATTGTCAACCAAGAAACTACTTAGTCTTCCATACCAAGCTCCGGGAGCTTGTTTCGCACTGACACAAAGCTTTTGCAATTTGAAAACATCATTTGGAAATTGAGAGTTTTCAAATCCAAGGGGTTTCTCAATATAGACTTCTTCTTGAATATAGCCATTGAGAAATGCACATTTAACATCCCTTTGATATAATTTAACGTTCATGCTAGATACACATGCAATCCTAGCAACAAATGCAAAGGTTTTCCCACATTCAATTCCCTCTTCTTGGTTATATCTTTGAGAACCTAATGTGGCTTTGTTTTTTACTACCAACGCTTCCTCACCCAGTTTGTTCTTGAAACACATTTGGTTCCTATAATTGGGTGGTGGGAAGGTCGTTAGGTCGAGTCCAGACTTGGTTTCTTTCAAATTGAGACAGTTCTTCTTACATGACCTCTACGCATTCAGGTTCAAGTAGGGCTCCATGGTCGGTTTGAATTCTCCTTATCCGAGTCTTCACACTCAACTTGTATTTTCCTGCATATCTTAGTGAACTCTTTGAAAGTTTCATGTTTGTTCTTCAAAAACACACCTAGGTAAATCGTAAGTAATCACCAACAATAACTAGAATATATGATTTACCTCCTAAGCTTTTGACAGGAATTTCACCACATAAATCCAAATGTATCAATTCAAGCACTTTGGATGTAGATATCTGTCTTGAGTGGCTTAAAAGATGATCCGACTTGTTTTCCTTTTGTGCATGCATCACAAATTTTATCTTTCTTAAATGAACAATTAGGTAAACCTCTAACTAATCCATGAGATGCAAGTTTCTTGATAGTATGCATGTTGATATGGCCTAGTGTATGGTGCCATGTCCATAAATTATTATTCAAAGATGCTTTTAAACATGATAAATCATGATTAGAATCTGAAAGAGCAATGGTGTAGGTGTTACCTGACCTTAGACCCGAGAGCCTTGTCTCTTTGGTGACTACATCATAAATGAAATAGTTGGTCTCGAGTGAATCTTACCTCTTGTCCTTTGTCACATAACTAAGAGATGCTCGGAAGATTGTACTTGAGCCCTTTGACAAGGTAGATCTGACTCGATCGAATTGTCTCCGTGACTAATCTTTCCAATTCCAACTATCTTGCCTTTGCTATTGTCTCCAAATGTGACTTTTCCTCCTTTCATTTCTTCTAATTCTGAGAAGAGTCTTGAGTCTCCGGACATGTGGCATGAGCATCCATTGTCTAAGTACCAATGACACTTTTGTTTCTAAGTGACCTGCAAAACGGAAACAAACTAACCTTTCTTACTTCCTCTCAAAAACCCATTAACTATTTTTACTGTGGTCCTTTTCTGAGGAAGAGCATTTTAGGAACCCAAATTTGAATGATTTTAGGTTTGGTTTGATTCTGAGTCTTCTTTCTTGAGAACTCGACTCGTGTCTCTTTTCTTTGAAAACTTCTCTTTTGTAAATTGGTTAAGAAGACTTTCCATGAAAAATGGTCCGGGCTCAATCCCTTTTCTCTCGTGAATAAATGGGACCATGCTCAGCCTTCCCGAACTTAATAGTTCTAGAATCATTTTTGAAAAGGTTGTTATATGAATTATCTTTCTCTTCAGCATTGTATCCAAGACCTTCTTTTCGAAATGTGACACACCGAGAGCAAAGTAATAAATTAAGCTTTTTCGACCTTGAGTGAGTTTTAAAACCAAATCTTGAGACTCATTGAGCTTCTATTTCAATTGCTCATTCTCTGTTCCGAGGCACTTAGACTCGGTCTCATTATCTAGAGTACTTGGTCTCAAGCACTTTCGGATTTTGTCTCAAGTTTTCTAACTCCTTTTTCAAAGTGATGCTCTTAGCATTAAGAGACTCCAGTTTCTCTTTGAATTCGAAGATTCGAATTGGACTTTTATTCTCAAGTAAAAATATATCTAACAAGATCAAGCTTGGAGAACTTAAGGAAGTAGTTGAATACCTCCCGAGGATTTATTTTCTCAAGCATTCGATCCATCATTGTCTAACTCGGATCCAACTTCGAGTCTTTTCTAGCCATTAGACACTTGGATTCATCATCGGTGTCATCATCTTCTTCCGACTCATCATCACTCCAGGTAGCCACCATATCCTTGTTCTTCTTTCTATCCTTTCTTTTTGCACAGTCTTTGACTTTGTGCTCCTTGTCTGTCACACTCAAAACAGACTAGAATTCCTAGTTAAAGACAAATTGGAAGAGGATGAGTATTTATCGAAGACTCAACTATAACTCTCTATATCTCTATGGTTTTGATTTCAAGTCATTCTAAGCATTTAAGAAGCTCATCTATGAGTTTTCAATTCTGTCCGACCTACTCAGAAACCATCTATTGAGTTTAACACATTTAACTAGTTTTTGACCCACTCGGACATAATTCGAACAATGGCATGAGTAAATTATTTCACAAACACTTTATATTATGTGTATTGACTTGTTGTTCAAACTGAAAATTAATTCCAACGTTAATTCTCTTTTCTAAGTCGGTTAATTGAATAAAATTATTTACTTGATCAAATTTATGCATTCTAATTGTTTATTCTTATTAACTTGATCATTTAAAGGATTGACTCAAGATTGAATTTGCACTCGAATGAATATTCGACTCTGAAAATTTCATTTTCTTAGGTTGAAGATAATTAAGTGCTTAATTACTTTAAAATAATTATTATCTTTGCCTAATCTTGGACCAAAGTATTTTTATACTTTAAGTTCCACTTTGATTTACTTTTGCATGTTGATTAAAGTGTTTTAATATGATTTTAAAAAGAAAAAGAAACCGGTTTCTAGCCGTTAAACACTAGTAGACGAAAAGCAACATTTCTGGACAAGGCTCGGACACCGTGTCGTGGTTGTTTGTTCCAAATCCGGTAAACTTTAACTTTGAGTCCAACAGCTTTTCCACCCCATATTTCAGTCACAACCAGTGGGATGGATCACTTTTCGAGCCAAGGACCACCACACAACGTTCATATTATAACAAATCCTTTTCTAAGTGACTTAGACTAGCTGTTACAACGACTATTGAAGCTCACCAGTCCAGAACAAGCCTCAACGGCTAATCTTCCCTGCTTTGTATAAATAGAAGCCTTTCTACAAGACTTGGAGATTGCTGTAATCGAAGATAATCTACTCTCACTCAATCTTCTAGCTTACAACTATTTTTCTTAAGTTTTTAACTTTCCGAGTTGTAAAGAGAAAGTCTTGTAATCATGTCTACACCTTCTATTATCTATTATTATGTCCCTTGACTGAGCTATAAGGGTTAACTCAGCTTAGTTGTTCCTAACTCGTAAAGGTTACCTTAGTTAGGAAGTAATAGATCGGATATGGGAATTTCTAAGTCTAGGAAAACTTGTAATTGAATTGTATAAGGGAGAAATTCTATAAAGAATCAGTCATTGTATTTTGTGGATTTAAAATAGTGGATTTAACTTGGTGCTTGGATTAACACTGTCTCGTGGTGTTCCGCCCCGGGAGGGTTTTCACGTATTTATGTGTGTTAATTGTTTCGAGTTCATTCTAGACTCAAAATTATTTTCTAAGTGCTTGCTGAGCTTAACTCATTGTTAATTCATAAAACTCTTCCATCACCCTATTCAACCTCCCCTCTAGGGTGACTTAACCTCTTAAAGAGCTAAACTTCATTTACCTTTCTTGTCTTTCTTATAGAACTCCCGCTTGGGCTTCTTCCGCCACTTTCCGTATTTCGTCATCTTCTTAAATCCTCTAGCTAGAAGTGCCATAGTGTCTTCTTCGAATTTGAGGAACTCGGACTTGGACTTCTTTCTTTTGAGGCCTTGAGAGCTATGTTTCTTTTTGTGCTAATCTCAGCTTCCTCTTTTTCTAGATGTAGCTCATGAGTGAGTAGCTTCCCAATGAGCTCATCTAGCTTCGACTAAGAGAGATCCCGAGCTTTCTCAATTGTTGTCACCTTCGGACCCCATCTTCTCTTGGGTAGACTCCTTAGGATTTTTCTCACAACTTCTTCACGAGTCATCTTCTTACCAAGAGATTTGAGATTATTGACAATCTCAGTGAAGCGAATGCACATCCGAGTGATATTCTCATCAGCCTCCATCTTGAAAATCTCATACTTGTGGAGGTACTAACTTGTCTTTTCTTGCTTCACTTGGTTGGTTACTTCATAGGTAGTGACTAGTGTATTTCCATTATCTTCTTCCAATGTGCGAACTTTGAACCCTTGAACTTGGGTGGCTTGGTGAAAGATCTTCATTCACCGAACTCTCCATAGTTTAGAGCTATCCGATCTTTAGACCTTGGATTCGTTAGATACTTTTGAGAAGGCTAGGCTCGATACCAATTGAAGGTTTGCTCTTGAGAGGTAAAGTCACCCTAGAGGGGGTGAATAGGTGATGAAATGATTGTGGGGATTAACAAAGTTTTATGTAAAGTAAAGATACGGAAGATATGCGGAAACCCTCCCGGGGTAGAAAACCACGAAAAGTGCTAATCCAAGCACTAAGTCAAATCCACTATTTTGAATTCACAAAATACAAGGATTGACCCCTTACAGAATTGCTCACTTAGACAATTCAATACAAGTTTTCCTTGACATAGAAATTCCCTTATCTCGTTCTAATACTTTCTAATTGAGATAACCTTTACAACTAGGGGGAATTTGAGCTGAGTTAACCTTATAGCTCAGCCAAGGGACTTTACAGAGAATTGAAAATGTAAGAGTATTTACAAGAATTTTTCTCTTTACAACTCGGAAAGTAAGAACTTAAGAGTGGAGTTGTAAAAGCTAGAAGATTGAGAGTAAGAGACTAGATTCAGTTCTATCAATGTTCAGCAAGTAATCTTCAAGTCTTGTAGGAATGCTTTTATTTATACTCAGCAGCGTAGAGTAGCCATTGTGATTGATTTTGGACTTTAGAGCTTCACTAGGCGTTGTAATGGATAGTCTAAGCCATTCGTAAAAGGAGCCGTTGTAAATGTGAACGCTGTGCTTTGGTCCTTGGCTCGAAAAGTAGTCCATCCCATTGGTTATGACTCGAAATCTTGGGTGGGAACAACCGTTAGACTCAAAGTTGAAGTTTACCGGATTTGGTAACAAACAAACTTAACACGGTGTCCGAGCCTTGTCCGTAAAAGGCGTTTTTCTATCTGTTGGTGTTAATGGTTAGAAGCCGGTTGCTTTTGCTTTTCAAAATAAGATTAAAATACCTGCAAAAGCAAACCAAGGTGGTACTCAAAGTATGAAAATACTTTGGTCCAAGATTAAGCAGGGATAATAATTAAATCTTAATAATTAAGAACGTAATTATCCTTAATCTAAAGAAATGGAATTTTCCGAGTCTAATATTCAATAGTTTCAAATTCCATGTCGAGTCAATCCTTTAAATGATCAAGATATTAAGATTGAATAAGAAATACGCATAAACTTGATCATTTAAAATAATTTCATTCAATAAACTGACTTAGAAATGTGAATTAGCGCAGTAATTCATTTTCGGTTAAATCAATAAGTTAGTGCTCAAAATAAGATATGTTTGCGAAATTATTTACTCGTGCTAACTGTCCGAGTTGTGTTTAAGTGTGTCGAAACCCAGTGAAGTGTGTTTACTCAAGAAATGGTTTCGAATAGGTCGATAGTATTGAAAACTTAAACATAAGCTACTTAAAGACTTAGAATTACTTGAAATTAAAAGTATAGAGAGGTAGAGAGTTGTACTCGAGTCTTTGTACAATATTCCTTATATCCTCCCTAGTAAATGGTCTAAGTAAGTCGAGTTGTTCGGAGATGGACAAACACTCACCCATTTGGATGATGTTATCATCAATAACTACAATAGTAATAACAAGAGATCCCAAATATTTCTCAATAAATTGAACAAAGTTCTTAATTACCTACTTGTAGTCCCAATTCCGATTGAAAGTAGAGATCCTACTATGCTCGATGCTTGTTTTTCAAACCCTCATAGAAAAAATTATCATTTGAATCCCCCATATTCAACCAATTCTCTTTAGTTTTCTGTACATAAAAACTTTCCAATTTGTCCCTCCAGATTTGCAACTATTCCAACGCATTTTTTCCTATTTGTATAAATGTTCATCTAAAGGCAAGTTTTGCGTATATTTGAATTTGAATCACCCTTTATTTAGCTCTGGCATACCAAATATGAATATCACCAAATTGCTCCTTATTAAGTCTTCTAAGAGGTCTTTGTAACATCTTAATGAGTTTCCTAGCTATGATAGCCATTTAATACCCTTTCAAAGGAGTTTGCCGAACTTGTTTTACTCGTATGGGAATATTTGGGATTAGTAAACCACATATCAAATTGTTCAAATGGCTCCAACTAACAAAGGTAATCACTCTAAGGTAGTGATCAAAAGTGTCTTCAACCAAGAAGATAGCCTCAAGCAACAGGGTATTCATTAGTCCAAGTTGTATTGACTAACACTTTATTGGTTCTAGAAAAATTCTAGAACCAAATTCTTGCTTATTTGTCCACGAGTACTCGACAACCTCTCCATATCATATCTTTCAGTCCAACATTGGAAATACATTATTGAAAATATTGAATATCTTAGAGGTCATAGATAGCTCTCCAATTATATCAACCAAAAATAATAAGTGGTTAAAATCCTTTATAATAACCCATGGATGAGTGATTGTAGCAGATAGTTGTTTAATGACCTTCCATAGCTCTTGCCTTTAGCTTTCTTCATTAAACCATAAAATTGTTGTAAGATTAAACCATATATTTGTGAATAAATGCCTGGCATAACAATGAACTAACTGAGCAAGAGAGTGTATAAGCTACACTTGGAAGTCCTTCTCATGCCATATAAGCCAAAGTCTTTCCCTATAATTGCTAGCCTAGTTGATATAATGTATCCACTCACTAAACGCATCAACAACCTTATTAAAATTACTAAACTACACTTTTGTTTCCTTCGGGCACACCAAACCAACTTTATTCTTCTAACAAAAGGCTTTCAAAGTGTTCTATTTATTGGGGCCAATAAGGCCTCTTACATTCTAAGTGACTAGTTTATCCAAGCGGTATGTCCAACTCCCATGATTATCTCCATTTACATTTCTCACTAGTACTGCCACTATGGTCGAGTCTGCCTCCCCACTATAATCTATTCATTTGATGCATTTTCCATGGCATGAATCGTCTAGACCTCAATTGCCAATTCCCATATTTATGCATTTTTTAGCCTCATGCCCAGATTTATGGCATTTGTCACATAGCACTGGAGTCCATTCAAACTCTATGTCTTGTGTAAGCATCACACCGTATTCATTAGTAAAATGAATATGGTGAGGGAGTGATTTTTGAATGGGAGGTCTAGTCAACACTCTAGCATAAGTTGCTTTGTTATTCTCTTGTGTGTTCTTATCTCGTCATAATAGGGGTTCCCAATTGTAGACAATGAAAACTATGTCGTCCTTTAATCAACTTGACGAAGCCATTAAACCACAAAAACCCGTTGGCACCATAAAAATCAGCCTTTTTCTTGGGCCGACCCACAAACCAATTTTTATTTGGTCGAACCAATTCAGGTTCGGCCTCCCAACCAGGAAACCTAAATCGGCGCTATTTTACTCGGACACCGCAATCCAAATGCATCATTTTGATATGCTTCGATGGCTAAGCGAGGCATGCAACTCGAGGTGTCCGTATGATGTTGTATAAAATTGATGTCATGTGTCTAGACTCTCCAAACGACGCCGTTTGGTCTAGATGAATATTTAGGTTTTAGCCTTTATCTCTTTCGGTAATTTCGAGCCCCATTTAGGCTAACTCGACGACTTAAATGACTTTTATGGTTAATTAACCTAAAAATTATTATAAATAGAGGGCTTCCCCCTAATTTTTGCTGCATCATTTTCAGCTACCAAACCCTCCAAAAGTTGAAAATCCTTCCTCTCATTATCTCCCATTCTCCACTCTCTCCATTTCTCCACACTCGTTACTCATTTCCCTACTTCTTAAACTCCACAAGAGGCCTTCTTTGTCATTTATTTGAGCTCATTGCCCTGCCGTTATGTTGCCAAAATCCACTCGTGATCCAAGATCAGCAGGTGAGACAACCTGAGGCATCAAATCTACTTTCAAGCTTGTTTTACGGTTTTATTTATTTGCGTTATTTATCGCTTTCCATATTGCGAGGTTTGAAGATGTAATTGCTTTAATTCCTCCTCGTCCACTTGTAATTTTAATTTCCCTTTCATTTTCTTTTCGCTCTCTTTATTACTTTCTTTATCGCTTTCTTTATTGCTTTACTATTTGCGTGTTTATCGCTTTCCTAACATATTTTGTTTGCTTTAATTTCCGTACATCGCATAACGTTTGTTGGACTCGTTAAACACAATTTTTAAACTCACGATTTTGATTAGTAAAGTTCGTTCGTTGACAGGCGGAATGTAGAGCATCCCTCTTCATTTCGTACTTTCACCCCTAAACACCGGATTCTCGATTTAAAGACCGATGGAGTCTATTCAAAACCTCTTTCAAACTTAGTCTCTCCATACGAAGATTGGAAAAGTATTTTTCCGTATTTTTGTTAGTTTGTATTCCTTAAAACTAACTTATAACTCCTTATTTTTGCTTTTATTCCTTCCTATTTGCTTCTCAACATTTAAGGTGAAAAAATGGTAAAATTAGGTTCTATTTTGACAACTGAAGCTATAAGGTCGAGATTGAGACTCAATCACAGCTCTATAGCCAACGCCGGTTTTCGTCAAGACCTGGCTAACACCAACACCGGCTAGAGGTTGGGCTCAACTCTCGGCCCAACCAGATTTAATAGTTTAATCCAAGAGCTTTGAGGCAAAAAGTATCTCTTAATTTTTCCGCTTAACCACAAAATAACATCCCGGGATTTCTCTAAAAACTAATTTTCTAAAATAAAATTGATTAATAAAAATCACCAATCACCAATCACCCTTTTCACTTAAACTGTTTTAAAGTAAGATTCTAGAAAGAAATAATCTTAATAAGAGGTGTACTTGCACTTTCCAAATGAACTTTCAAAAATCATCTCCTAAAAGAATCTTAAAAATTAAAATTAGAGAGCCGCTGCACTTTCCAAATGAACTTTCAAAAATCATCTCCTAAAAGAATCTTAAAAATTAAAATTAGAGAGCCGAAGCATTATGGGGAAACTCCGGTCTAGTCAGCCGACGCTCCTCACGGGGCCAGGTGAATAGGGGTCGCATGTTTTCTATATTGGTGACTCTACTGGAGACACCATTTATTAAGAGGGTGAAACTTGAAAATCAAAATTGTGAGTTTTCTTATTGTGTTTTACATTAGACATATTGCATTTAAGTAGCCTTGGACTTTAATTTCTTTAATTTCAACCTTTAGGCTTGACCTTTAAGTAAATATTTTCAGAGAGGTCGAACCACTACCTCGGAGGCCCCACCTAGGCTTAGCACTCGGAAGGTGGTTAATCTCCAGTCATAGCACACTTTATCTCGGTTCTTCATCGAGAGGCACCGATTATTCAAGTCCAGCTATGTATCCTATAAAGGACGAAATTTTCATACTATGAGCCACCATGTATCCAACCTAGAATTATCCCTCTTTTTGACCATAGAACCTTAGTAGTTTAGGTTGTACCTTCTCTTTCATTTGCATACTTGAAACGAATGTGGGTGTTTTTATTATTTAACCTTTTTTTCTTGTGAGCCTTTAGTTTAGGTTGAGTTGCTAAATAACCCTTGCATGGGTGCAAAATAAAATACAATAATTTATCTTCTTGAGTCAATCCCTTTTATGTGCATTTTTAGCCAAAAGTCCAAAATTACATTTCCCTTTTAGGTTGGTCCATTAATTGCATTTACGAGTCGAGTCTTCGCTTCGTTCCATTAATTGCATTTCCAAGTTAGTCTTCGGCTTCGGTCCATTAATTGCATTTCCGAGTTAGTCTTCGGTTTCGGTCGATTAATTGCATTTTTGAGTCAGTCTTTAGTCTTAGCTTTTTTTTTTTTCAGTCACCAGCTGTCGGGCATAGCCAGCACCAGTCTTCTTTGATCGGTCGAGGTGGGTTTCACAGGTGAAGCCCCTAATCTCTTCAGTAGGTTTTAGGTTTTGGCTTTTGTTTGTTAGCATAGTTGCATTTTTATTTATCATAATTAGGTGAATTTTTTTATTTAGCCAAAATCAAATTCATCAATAATTAGGAGAGTCTTTTATTTGCATTTTAATCTCAAATATGTGAGTCCTTGTTTGCATTTAGCCGAATCTGAATTCATCTTAAATAGGTAAGTCTTTGTTTGCATTTAACCAAAGTTAAATCCATCCCTACTTAGGAGAGTTTTTTATTTGCATTAGCCAAATTAAAATTCATCTCAAATAGGTGAATCATTATCTCGCATTTAGCTAAATTAAAATTCATCTCAAATAGGTGGGTCTTCGTTTGCATTTTTAGTCAAGGTAAAATTCATCTCGAATTAGGTGAGTTTGTTTACATTAAGTTCATCTTATTCTAGGTAAGTCAATGCATTACCCAAATCAAATTCATCCCAATCTAAGGCATTCAATTAACATCTTTGCATTTCATTTTGGTCGGTTTGCTTTCTTTATGTGCATCCAAATAAAAGAGCATTCTCCCTTCTTCCTAGTCTTTTCGGGTCTAGCATTTCAATCCCTTCTCCCCAAAAACTTGTTTCCTCTAGCGTGATCTTAAGCAGTTATCTTTTGAGCTCTAGAATAAGGAAGCCTCCTTCAATCGGGTTTCGCCTGAATCCGGGTTCAAAAAGGTTAGAACATTTCAGTATGGAATTTAGTACCATATCTCTACTTTCAACACCTCAATCAATTCTAATGCGACCAACCTTGGTGTACTTAACACCGATTCAATCAATCTTTTGACATTGAACAATACCTAAAAATAATTCTCTTCTAATGGATGAATAACCATAGTCGTCTCCTATCATCTCTTTGATTAACGAATCCTCAGCCAAAATGGAAGCTCGGATTAAGGCTCAAGATTAATAAATAGAAGCCATATTTGAAACTCTTACTCTTATCCTAAAGACTCTTCAGAAAAATAAGGAAAACAAAGATGGAGGAGAGGAAAAGAAGAAGCTCAATCGCCACCTAATAAAGTGCCTCATACTCAACTTCCTCCGTAAACTAGCCCCGAACCTAAGTCTAATCCATGTATAGCTCGGATAGAGAGGATAATATGAGAATTTTCCATGTTCAAAAGTTACTATTTTGACCACACAAGATTCACTTCAATCCCTAAAGGGAAGCTACCTCGTAAATTTACCATGCCGGACATCAAGTTTCACTGTTATGAAAATCCCCATGACCATGTTTGTAATTTCATAGGAGCAATGACTCTAAATAATGTGCCCGAGGATACATATTAGATCATATTCCCTTGGACGTTTGATAAAGATGTTATGAAGTGGTATAATTCAGTTGACCCACGCAAGGTCACTAATTGGACTAATCTTTATAAGGAGTTCTTACACCAATACTCCTACAACAACGAACCTAACCTATCACCCATCGTGATTTAGCGCCGAGCAAACAAGGGGAGAAAGAAAGTTTCACCGATTTTCTCACTAGGTTAAGGGAAAAGGCCAAACATATGGTAGATCGACCTTCTAAAAAGATCAAGTTAGGATCATCGTGAAGAACTTTCGACCCGCCTATAATTAACATTTAAAATTCTTACCTTTTATGAGTTTCACCACCCTTGGAGGTGTGGGTATGTTGATCGAAGAAGAGCTATCCACCGCGATCACAAAACCCCTGGAAGGTTATATAGGTAATTACCATAATAAAGGCAAGAAGACATCTAATATGGGCTCTACTAGTAGGGGTACAGATCTAAATGCCCTTAACAGTATACGGACTACACTCCAATAGATACTACCTACGGCTAAGCACTCGACCGCTTACTATCCAAGGGAAAGATTAAGCTTCCACCCATTAGAGTAGAATTAGAAACCACGAAACAATCGAAAAACTAGGTTGCGGGAAAATTTTACAAATACCATTGTGCACGAGGACATGATATAGAATAGTGTTGGACCTTTAAGAACAAGTTAGAAAGTATGTTTCGTAATGATCAACTTCCTCTTCTTAAGGCCACTCGAAACCCTATAATAACAAAAACCCATTTCTCGGAACCTTAGCCATATTTTCTAAACCCATTCTAAGTCAGTGGGATCCTTCTGTCTTCATTCAAGACATAGATGAACTGAAATCACATATCAGCTTACCTCCCTTAGACCCAACAAGTGAATGAACCGTAGGTAAGTGATGAAGAGGATGTTTATGAGACTAAGGATGACAACGATGGCAACTTCTAGGGCACAAAACCCTTAGAAGATGACGACTTTTGGGGAGAACAAAAGACTCCTGAAGTTTAGTTCCTAGCAAGATCTTGGCGACATAATGTACCAATGGGTCCACATCGGACTCAAGAAGCCCCAAAATAAAAAGAAGCTATCAACGAAGAAGATCCGAACCTTAAACGACTTCAAAAACTCAAAGCCGACATATCTATTTGGTAACTAATATTTGCCTCTCGAAGCATAAACAAGCCTTGAGCGATGCACTTAGTAAGATCGAGGTATCTCCTTAAGTCACACGTGAAGAAGTAGTAGGATTGGTTAATGCCGGGGTGGAACCATGACCTTTGATAAGAAGGACTTACTCGAAGAAGGCATTGCACACAATAATGCCCTTTATTTAACTATGACTTGCATCAACAAGTTCATACCCTTAACCCTAGCGGACAATAGGTTAGCAAGTGAATGTTTGCCCTCGGAGGACTCGCTAAGAGGTTGGGCATAAGAGAGCAACAAATCTCTAGAAAAATTATTCACCTTAGAGCCTATGACGATTCTAAAAGAAAAATTTTAGGAATAGTGACTCTCCCTATCAATGCTTGGGAAAGTGGTAAAGAATATCCACTTTTAGGTCTTAGATATCCTTGCCACTTCTAACCTTTTTCTAGGATGCCCTTGGTTACATGACCACTAGTCGGTGTCTTTTACACTACACGAGAAGTTTAAAATGATTGTCAAAGGATAGGTGCTAACTATTAAGGGAGATAACTTTTGTGCTACAACTACTTCTAAAGAGTCTATTATTCAAATCGAGCACGATGCCAACGACGAAGAGCTGTATCGAATCGAAACTATAGTCGCTATAGAAAATGATGAAGCACCCTTAAACTTCAATCCTTATACTAACCTTAGCGTCCATTCGATGCTAAGGAAGAAGGGGTATATTCTTGGTCTAGCTATAGGACGGAGGCATACCACCCAATTTATACACCCCTTCAACCCACTAATAATTACAAGTTTTCTCTAGGCTACCACCCAATTGTTAGGGAAGTAGCCCAAGCTATATGGGAAACACATGCTAAGAAAATTACACCATTAACAGTCTCTTCTATTAAGCCCTATCCTCGCACCTTACTACTACAGGAACCACTTTTAACTACGGTTAAAAACGACATTTAATGACGGTTAACGGACGTTGTGTATTTGGGCATCGTTGTATGTACCACCTTTGACTACGGTTCAAAAACCATAGTCATAGGTCAACCTATTGTGACGGTTTCTTCATCTCGAACCATCGTCACGAGATGAGCATATGACGACGGTTGTTCCTTAAGAACCGTCATCATAAGTGTGATTTTTTTAATAATTTTTCTCATATTTGCTTGCCCTTCTATACAGTATAAAAAAAAATTCATATACAAACACATATATAAACCATATTCCAATACACTCTTCACTAGAATATATTCAAAACAACAAACACATACTCATCACATTTTATATATAGGCCTTCCTCTTCACCGGAATATAAATAAAACAACAAACACATATACAAACCACAATCCTATGTACATATTTATACCTATATGACTACTAAAACCACAAACTTGACCTATCAAATAATGAAGAATAACCGTAATATATATACCTATTCCTTTATACGTTTGTATAAAAACTCTACCCAACCTTGTTTTAACTCATTGAGCACTTCAACTCGTATAGGGAGTGGGTGGCTTCTTCCCCAGGAAATATCGTGACCAATGTTGTAAAAGACATATTAATTGGGTCGATGCAAGTGTTAATCAAGCTGAAAAAAGAATATATAATAATCAATGAAAAGTGCAACTATACCTCTCTCGGGACTAGCATTCCTTTCGAGTTTGGTCACAATCTCTTTCATGTATTGGAGAATGTAGAAGTTGTAATCCATGTTCCTCGCTTGTTTATAGCACTACAATAATACAAATAGATTCCCAACATGTAGAGAATTAACTAGTACTTATACATCTAGTAAGTAATATGATGAAATGAAAAACAGGGGTAAGTAGACTGTAATAACCAAGATACCTCACCTTGATGGGGACAATTAGTGATTGTACTTTCTTCACTTGTTTGGGACCTCCGCCAAAATAATAACGGACTAGAGCACTATTTTTGAATCGAAAAAATAAAATTCAAGTTAGACATATCATTGAACGATTACTTAACAAAACAACATAAAATGATTAAAAAGTAGGAACTCACACCTCGACGACGTCCCCGATATCTTCCCTCACGTCATGACCCGAGAGGATCAAGGAAGTAGGCCATATTAGCCTTTGGATATATGGTAGCAAGCATCCAATGGTGGCTACAAATAACACATTATATGTATAAGTATGTAACACCATATAAAAACTTCATCGCTTAGTTAGTTCATTATTTGTCCACTTACCTCTCATTGAACGCCACTAGAAACAATGTTTTTCATCCACGACATCTTTTATAACGTCGAAGATATATGAGACTCGTTCGTCATAGTTTAGCTCAGCTCCTTGAATAACGGAAGTAGGGTTCGAAACTTAATGTAGTCTTTCCTAATCTCATGCAACCACCTTACATATTAATATGTAGTTAGAAATTGAAATTAATTAGTAAAAAACACCGATTAAGAATATATTAACTCACATCATGCCAAGTGTAATAGTGGATACATTGATTTCCTCCGTGCACAAAAATTGCAATATGTCGTCCGGGAAGACAAAGACCGACATATCTCGCTTCACATAGCCAAAACACGTGACTCGGTATGCTATAAATGATCCGGTCCTCTCGTTGATAGGGTCTCCACATGACTTTCCGCAGTAGCACACCAATCCGTGCGAGACTCCTCAATGGATTTGAGAGGAGAATTCTACGGACTACGAACGGGCGCTTCGAACGTTTGCTTGTGCCACCGGCGCCCTTCATCCCACTCTTAGATCTCGTCCCCAATATCCTAGTGAATAATAAATACAAAAATGAGAAATATATGTACGTGATATTAACAATAGCTAAATCTAATATTTTTAATACAAATGAATTACCGTAGTGAGGATGACCAAACTCTTAGGCCAATGAAGAAAAGCGTTGACTCGCATTGTCAACAATGTAGACGTCTGCTCCCCGGATCGACAACTCACACTCGCCTTTCCCGTGTATGACCTCTTTGACATTCACCCTTACCTCATTGGCTGCAAGGGGTATCCTGTGAACGACAAAATTTTTCCTCAATAGGAAAACAACATCTTATGCCACAACATGCTCTAGGGAGGGTGATGAGAAACTAACTTGCAATTTATCTACTGTATAAGAATAAGTAAACATTTGACATAGAAGTTAAATAACCTAAAAACCATGAAAATAAAGGGAAAGAGTTTACCCTTTCAATTAAACATTTTCCGGGATAGCGACCCTCATCCGAAACAACAAAAACAAACTATAAGTAATTATTCAACAAGATTATACATTAATCAGTCAAAATAAAAATATGCATGCATCTAAATATAATTAGGTTGTAAAATCTTAATTACCTCCGCTAGAACATCAAATTGGTCGACGGGTGAGCTCGCATTCACGCTAGCCAATGTGTGGGGTGAGAAAGGACGTACATCATCAAAGTTGCTAGGTAAGGGCATGCCCATATTGGTGAAGTACGTCCTCATATGGGACTATATCTCTGCCCACGTGTGCGCCCTCATCTCTTCCATCTTCTCATCCATTTGGGACATTTAGAACTCCATTTGGGACTACATTTGGGACTGCTTTTCGGCCATTTGGGCCTCCATATGTGCGTATCTCGAAGAGATGGGGCGCTTCTTCCTAGTCCCAAAGTGCTCAATTATCCCCACCCGGCCAACCACGGCTCAAACACGACCAGGATGCTCGAGGCTAGCTTATCCCTCCTCCCGGTGGTGTCGGCATTTGAAGTCAATGTCCGCTATGACAAAGACTCGTTGTAAGAAGAAAAAAATATTATCGGTTGATAAATTCATAAAATAAACCGATAAGTTCTCAAAATAAGTAAAGGAAAATAATAAAAACTCACGAGTCGGCGAGAAATAGCTTCTACATTGGGTGTAGTGAAGGTTTCATCTTTCTTCCTTCTTCCTCCGATCCACAGCTCGTCCCTATGAACAACGAGCTACGAAGTATCTACGGTGGACCCTTCACCGAATGTGCCCTGAATTTGTTCAAGTTTTTGCTTGTACAACCTCTCCTCCAACTTTGCATATCCCCTACTGGACAGACACTTGAGGGTATGGATTACTCTTAATCCTCTTCCGGTTGGCTTCATCTATAGCCGATGTAAGTAATATTAAGAAACGAAAACATCGGTGCATAACTTTCATTTCTTCATTTTTATATCAATTCAACAACCAACATCACAATATATGTATATGAGATTGAATATTGAATAAAATAATCTTGTTATCCGAAAATGGTTACTATTGAACCCGAACTCCAAGATGGGGCTTGGACTTGATCGTGATGCATGCGTTCGATGTCCCGTAAGATGATCTTAAGCTTGGCTTGATCGTAGTCTAAAGCTTAGTGGATTTTGATGCTGAAACTTCGATCGCCTATGATCCGAAGCATGGTCCGATAATCTATTGTACTAACATGCTTGTTAATGGATAATCATATTGATGAAAGTTCGAGTGTTTTACTCGAATAATTCAATCAAAAACAGATTGAAAATTTGATATGAAAAAGCTTATTTGGTGGGTCCCGGAGCTCCCACTTGCATGTATATGATGCCAAGAAGTCACATGCCACAGCTGATGGGACTTCACAAGCTAGGCCACCAGCTGGGGCTACAAAGCCGCCATTGAAGGGACACCATCATGCCTCGTGGCTGGTGTCGGTCGACCTTTGCGGGCCTGGCCCCGACATGTTCTACCGGATTCCCTTGGTCTCCTTTTCCTTTTTTCAACTCTTGTCTTGTATGCTTGGCTTAACCGAATGGATCTATAAAAAGGGTGCTTAGTATGTTCATTTTGCACACACTACTTCTCTCTTGCATTCTTGCCTTGCTCTTGTGCATTCTTGCTTTGGTCTCCTTGAAAACTAGTTGGTTTCGAAAACATTTTCTTCAAAAATTTCTACGAGAAAGGCTCATCCTTCCGGGAGGTCGAGAGCTAAGAAGCTTGTCCAAGATAACTTCCTTGAACGAGAATGGCATCCTCATAACAAATGGAACCCAAATGACCTCTTGGTAGAGACTAAGAATCATGTTTCTTCGCTTGCAATTACTCCTTCGGTAAGCTAGTTGGCTTATACTTCTACTTTTGCTCATTTAGAGTAGCTCTTCTACTAAAAATCTTGTTGGAATTTTGTCATGCAGAAGGGCTTGATTCGGATTAGTGGAGCTATACCCAAATTTATGGAGACATGTAGAAAGATGAATTATCATCTTGAAGATGTCAAGCATAATGTCTGGGTTTGGTTATCTCTATCATGCTTTAAACCATCTTTGTGATAAAAGAGAGCGAGATCCTATTAGGGCCATTAATGAGCGCTCTTGGGATACCACCAACACTTTCCACCTTACCTTTGGGGAAATGACCATAACTCCTTTTGATTTTGTCGTTTTATCCGGTCTGGGCTTCTCGGGGAGCCTCTAGCTTATGACTGGAATTTGTACTGTGGCTAGTAGGTTTCCTCGGGAAAAGTTCTTCAAATACACCATTCTTTTCGAGGCTTTTGAGGATGTCGGGTTTTGGCCCCAACATTCTCCATAACAATAAGTTCAAAACATGCTTGCTCTCTTATTGAGCACGGTTCTCTTTTCCGACAAAGCCTCTAAAGTTCACGTTCACTATTTCGTGAAATTAGTGGACCTTAACAAAATAAAGGAGCTTAACAGGGGTGCTCCTACATAAACTTGCCTCATAAGGGGCCTCCGTGCCGATGTTCGACACACAAAACCCGAGATAGACATAACCAACTATCTCCTGTTGTGCGGCTTATGGAAGATTATTGAGGTATGTTCTATTTATTCCTAATATATTTTATCTTACATGGATAAAAATCTTGTTTTGTAAAATGTAGCCATGGTTGTACGAATACTTCCTGCACCTTTCTCCTGGCTCAACGAATCATCTAACGTTTCCGGCCTCCATATCATGGGATAAGATTTACCTTCGACCGCCCAAAATCCATGATATAGGCTTCTTGAGATCTGCCCTCAACCGCTTGACCTCCGTATGTTTACTTTAGGCTCAAAATTTTTACTTCGATGACTAGCTGGCTGCCATTGCCCATTGCTTGTGGTGGACCTTGTGGGCCTGGTCGTGGCTGGCACCAGCCTTGGTCAGTACACGGTTTATGCTTGTTTTCTTGTTGCTTTTCACTTTTTCTTGGTTATTTCCTTATGAATTTTGTATGTGTAGGCTAACTTCCATCCTTGGGCCCAACTCCAACTCCCTCCGAGTGTAATTATAGCACGGGAGTTAAGTGAAAGGAGCATCCTATTTAAGGGTCCTTTTGGGTTTTGTTGGTATCTTGGTGAGAGAGTCACTCCTCAAATTCGGGTCAATACTTAGCCTCCATTTATAGCTTTTGATCCAGCACTAACCATGTTCTACCTTCGCTCTATTCCGCAATAAGAACACGTCAAGGCTACCACTGGGTATCCCTATACCACATTCTTAAATTTATACACGTCATATATACATCATGCGGGGTGGATAATGACTCAATTGGTGATTTCCCACTTCTTTCTCTCTTTGGCATAATTAAATCTCTTGTATGGAAATTAACTTTATCTTTTGGCAGCTTACTCCGGAGGACATCCACATTCGAGTCTTGATGTGGATGTTACTCAACCTGGGGAATCTCCTTGTTATGTAAGAATTCTTGAAATCCCTAAAGAAGAATGTGTTGGGCATCCTTTTCTTAGAAACCGGCAAGGGGTAAGAATTTCATGCTCTTTACTTTTAGTTGCATGCTAAAAGTGTTTTTCTAATACCATTGAATAAACTCTGTAGTATGACCGAGAGCAATCCCAAACCATGTCCAATAGACTTCAATCCGCACTTAGGGGCATCCGATATTCCGTTACTAAGAGTTCTTTCCCAACCTTTCGGGTGAGGTTTTTAGTTAGTGATGTGCTAACTTTATTGAGCTTTTAGTAGGTGTGCTAATTGCTCCTTCATTTTTGTAGAGGCATTAATCTAGAGCATCTTCATCGGGAGGCCTCCTTGGTGGACCTAGGGAACAAGCGCATCAATTTAGCCAACAAGCACCCTTTGATGGTACATCCGGAGCGGGTACTTCACGGTGTTCATCACGGTGTGCACATCGTTGGACTACTTCGAAGTAGGGCCTAGCACCTGCAGGCCTGGTTCTTCCGGTGTGGGGCCCAATGTTGGTGAAGAGAGTCTCGATATCCTGCCCCTTCAAGCCTTCAATCGTGACGGGAACACACTTCACTTCCCTTGGGCTTCCTATAGTGTACCATCCTATGGAGCATTTCAATCTTGGGACCACGGAGCTAGCTCTTTACAAGGTGGTGGAGAAGGCCAATTTTCCACATCCGTCTTGGAGGACTTTAGGAATTATATCCTCGATGGCGCTTCCGATGGCTACAATTAGTGAATCCCTTGTAGGGTGCTTTTGTTGTTTAATATTTATGATTTTGTAAAGTTATGACTCTTATGCAATGAGATGAAATGCAAGCACTTAATTCTAAAAATGCTTTTCTTTTTTATTAAATATGATGCAAAAAAATCTAAGGGAAAATTACAAAGACAAAGAAAAAGAAAAAAATTGCACTACTAGGCCCCATTGCCCCCAAAAGAAAATAATAAAAATAAATATAGAAACTCTTAGGTGCAAGGTCCGAAAAATGGCAAGGCTTGCATAAAAACGGTTCGGATAATGGATAGTGGCCCAAGGAGTGCTTGGACCACAAGAAAGCAAACCAAACCGGCCGGTCCAAGGCTGTGGCCGGCGCCGGCCACCCTAGAAAACCTACGCGTTGGCGAATACAAGTGGTTAAGGTTCGGTAGGATTCTTGTGTTTTGGAAAACTGCTATAAATTGGATCCGCGTCGAAGGGCGAAAATTGTGTTGTTTGCCTACTCTTCCGCAAATCAAAGAAACTTCCCATTGCTTTCACCTTCCTTCTAAAAATGAAATTCATGAACAATTTATCTCGTTGGATGCATGGGATGACAAATACTGAGAGGGTAGTCACAATATGGGTTGAATACTTTATTCGAGTATTCGTCAAATGAAAGTCTCGTTGGACTTTCTTAAGGGCTGTTATGGCCTACTCGGGATCCTCACCATCACGAGGGATAAGGAAGCGTGTCCCATGCTTGAAAAATTTGATGCTATATTGGGCATCCAACCGTGCACGAAGCCTCGTCATGACCAAATCTTCCTCAAATCTGCATGAGACCTATAAGCATCTTCCGAAGCCGAGTAATAGGAATCTAGGGTGGATTCTTATTGGAAATCAAGTGAATCTGATGAACCTGATGAAGCACTATTGGCGGATGTACGCATTTTCGGAGGTGATCATTATCCCTAGGCGGTGAGCTATTATCACCTGCCCGATTGGTGGATTCCTCGCTGGTAGGAGGCCACGGGGATATGGCGCTAGCAGCGCTACTGAGTGTAGTGGAGCGAGTTAGAGAATTATTGTTCCCGACACCGCTAATAGTTGCTTGAAAAATTATAGGCTTAGACCGGGTAGAGGCCAATTCCGAGGAAAACTTCACTCGTAGCCCCTATTGTTGCAGGTAAGCATATAACATCCGATGAGACCAAACGGCATGGACCGGTTGGCGGCGCCAGCCATAGAGTGGCTGTCCAGCGCCGCCGAGGCTGAATCGCCTCCGGTTCACAATGAAAGTCTCGATTTTTGCTCTTTTCGCTATTTTTTACTTTCTTTTTTTTTTATTTTTCTCCTGTTGGGCCTTAAAGAAAGGTTGAATTTTTACCATGCAGGAGACTTGTTTTTTTATTATCTCGTGATGTGCGGATATAGCCGATGGAGCATCTAAAGCCGATTCGAGCTCCTGCAGATGTTGATGCTTACCTAGTGGTACACTTCGTTAGCGAAAGCGGAAAGGAGTAGTAACCGATCATTATGCTTCTTGGTGGGAGGTGCCTTAGGAATCACAATAATGATATAGCGTGGTACATGGTCCATTGGAAAGTGTCCCAATTTTGGACACATGCCGAGCAACATCCTTTTGTGCGCTGCTAGGTCTAAAAACCAGCACTTATTATGGGAAAAGAACAGGTGATTCCTCAATTAGACCGCATCCGGCTCGCTACTTTCGAATTATTCCAAGGATTTGGGAACTCTAGGCGAGCAAAGTTGTGGCTCGAATACTGGATGAATCTGCCGAGGCTGTTGACACCTACGAGCAAACTCGAATACTGGAATACTATCTGTATCTACCTATTATCCGGAGTGGATAATAGAAGTGGATCCCTAACGGCGTAAGGCACAGAGAGTTAAGAGATAGATCCCGAAGAAGTTGTCCTCGCTACTTGCATCGCTCCAAATTCACGAAATAAACCCTCGGCTAGTTGAACATGTTAGTAGAAGAGAATGCAAGCGGGGAAGCTAAAGAGAGGAGGGCTCGCAAGATTGAAAAGCTAGAGAAGCGTACCCAAGATGATGAGGCTGAGTCTAGTAACCCCAAAGGAAAGAAAAAATGATAGACTAGGGCTTAGGGTTTTGTAGATGAATTTTAAGAAGGAATAAAAGAATAAGATGATTAGTTTTGCCTCTTTCGAACAATTTATTTTTAACAAGTAGTGTGCTTGTTTTATTTCTCTTTTTAAATAAAAGTAAGTATTATGCTATACTTTTAATATTTTATTTTATCACTCACCTAGAGGTACAAATAAATTAGACCGTCTAATTGGACTGCCCTTAAAATTAATCTGAATAATTAAAGAATTAATTACACATGTGGACCACCTAATTGGACTATCTATAAAATAAATAGACGAAGAGACCTTCTAATTGGACGGTCAAAATAAATAACAACAGATGTAAAACTAAAAGGGGATTATTTTGGCCTTGTTGAGCCGAGCTTGGCCCACCATCTAGGGTCTTGCAAAACGTTATATCTTTTCAATTGATCCAATTTTGTATACTAAAAGACCTCTTCACCATCCAAATCAATTAATTTTACTCCTCCGCCCGTAATATCCGACTAAGCACAAATGGGCTTTACCAGTTAGGCTTAAATTTTCCACGTGGATCTTGAATTGGTGTTCTAATCTCTTTGAGGACCAGGTCTCTAATTTGCAGATTTTGGGGATTTACTCTCTTGTTGAATTCCCTTGATATATGTGCCGGTATATTTGGACATTATGTAGAGCGTTGAGGCGCCTCCCATCTAGCAACACTAACTCTTCGTAGTGTGCTTTAGCCCACTCTACTTTTAGAATCGACTCTTAGCGATGATCCTTAACAACGAAATGGCAATCTTAATTGGAAGGACCGCTTCAATGCCATATACTAGGGACTAAGGTGTTGCTCCCCGTGGAGGTTCTAACAGAGGTTTGACAGCCCCATAAAGCGAAAGGCAACTTATCCGGCCAATCGTTATAGTTAACAGCCATTTTCTCCACTATTTTACGGATGTTCTTGTTGGGGGCCTTGACTCGCTCTCTTGGTCCGAGGATGATAGGAGAAGACTTATGGTGTTCGATCTTGTATTTATCCAACAAGTTTGTTACCTCCTTAACATGACTACCATGGTCATCGATTAACTTGTCGGGTACCCCATAATGGCAAATGACATTTTAGGTAATGAACTTAGCTACTGTTTTGACGTCGATTGGCATAAGAGGTTGCTTCTACCCACTTTGTGAAGAAGTCAATTGCTACTAACACGAATTCGTGACCACTTGTTCCTTTAGGGGTCACTTTGCTAATAATGTCTATTCCCCAAACCGAGAATGGCAACATGATGCAAGTGTTGTGAGAAATGAATTATGTTGGTTTTCTTGTACGGTTTCCCTTTATTAATGAAGAATTGGGCAGCCAATATCCTAATTGCTCGTTGGGCACTAGGTGTGGAGTCCAATGGGTATTGCTTATCCGAGATACTAATAAATGTCATGATACCCACTAGTTTGGTCGGTACTAGACACTTCTAATGCAAAGACATGCTCTGGCTGACTCTGTCACTCTATTTTGACGGGCACTCGAATGAATGCCGCTAGGGATATTGATCATTGATGCTAATTTAGCTAATTTATTCGCAAACCGATTATCATCCCTAGGAAGGTAGGTAAAAGAAATACTTTTAAAATGTTTTGATAGTTCAATTAAATGTGCTTGGTAGGGTGCCAAGGCTTCACTACGTACGTTCAATTTTTACGAAATCGATTAATGATCAAAATGGAGCCATCGAAAACCCCGATGTTATTGACACCAATCTCTACAGCGAGCTTCAAGTCCTACGACGCACGCTTCATACTCTACGGCGTTGTTGGTGACCTCAAAATCCAATTTAATTGAATTGGGAGTATGTGCTCCCTCCGGTGAGACTAGAAGAATCCCTACTCCAAAGCCCTTTTGATATGAAGGGCCTTTGAAGTATATTGTCCAAATATCCACATCTACTTGTAAGATAGTTTCATGTGAAAAATCAAGGTGTTCGGGCTGCGATTCAATTATGGGTAGATCAGTTAGGAATTCTTACACTACACTTCCTTTGATCACTTTTTGAGGGACATACTTGAGTTTGAATTCCGACAAGCATGACAGTCCATTTTGCTATCTTGCTGCTGATGGTTGGTTGCTCAAGTATATACTTAATGGGATCCATCGGTGCTACCACATGTACCGTGTGGGCTAACATATAGTGTCCGGGCTTCTTGGTAGCTCGAGCTATGCCAATGATGTCTTCTCTAATG
Organism: Talinum fruticosum; assembly: GCA_021018815.1. Taxonomy (NCBI): domain Eukaryota; kingdom Viridiplantae; phylum Streptophyta; class Magnoliopsida; order Caryophyllales; family Talinaceae; genus Talinum; species Talinum fruticosum. Next base: position 1,974,858 of record JAITYX010000046.1, on the reverse strand, counting down.
GCGTGTATCTAGTCTTATAATCTAAGAATTAATTTCTTAGATAATATATCGCATGCTCTTCTTTCCCGTCTCGTTAAGCTAGCATGGCTCGCATAGTTGTCACTCTCGTGGTGAGGGACGAAGTAAAGGTTTCCCTGGTTGAGGCGGAACTAGCACTCGGAGGGTTAGCTAGGTATTCCTTAATCTTCTCGAATGCTTGTTGGCACTTGGTATCCCAAATGGCTCAGATCCTTTCTTCAACTTCTTAAAAATAGGTTCATAGACCATAGTCAATTTTGATATAAAACAACTAATGTACTCGTAAACATCCTAGGAAACCCTTTCTTTCTTTCTCGATCTTTGCCTTTGATCTTGGATGGATCAACTTCAATTCCTCTAAGACTAACAACATAACCTAATAGTTTGCGTGAGGTTACTCCAAAAGCACACTTTTGTGGATTAAGGCACATGTTTTACTTTCCGAGTCCTTCGAAGAACTTTCTCAGCCGGGTAGGTGCCCTCACCTATCCTTGGACTTTATGATCATGTCATCCACATATACCTCGGCTTCTTTGTGTATTATGTCATGCGATAGAGTTGTAGTCACCCTCCGGTATGTTGCGCTGGAGTTCTTGAGCCTAAATGGCATCACCATGTAACAATACGTCTCCCAATGAGTGATAAAGGTTGTCTTCTCCATGCCTTCTTTAGCCATCTTCTCCTTATTGTACCCAGCGTAGCCTTCCATGAACAAAAGCAAAGCATCACCCGTTGTGTTATCTATAAGGATGTCGATATGAGGTAGCGGCAAATCGCCCTTAGGGCTTGCCTTGTTAAGATCCCCGAAGTCGACGCACATCCGAACTCGTCGTCCTTCTTTGAAACCGGTACTTTATTTGCTACCCACCGAGGATAGTGAACTACCTTGATGAACCCGAGCCTCTAATCGCTTCCGGACTTCTTCCTTAATCTTCAATGCCCACTCGGGTTTTATTCTTCTTAGCTTCGCTTAACCGGCTTAGCTCTTCGTAAAGTGGAATTTTATGTTCCGCTATACTTGGATCTATCCCTGGCATGTCTTTGTATGACCATGCAAAGACATCTATGAATTCTCGCAAGGAGCAAAGCAAATTGATTCTATTCTTCCGGATCCAAGCATTTTCCAAATCTTAACCTCTAGAGGTTGATCAACGGATCCTAGATTAATTCTTATTGTTTCCTCTATTATTGGTGAGCAATTTTCATGAACTTCCATAACTTTTATTAATTCTTTAGGCATTTCTTGTTCATCATTAGAGGCAAAACAATTGAAAACAAGAGGAGGCAAGGAGTAAGCGTAAAGGTTTACTTTATTGAATTGAGACACGAGTACGTCGGACTCGAAACTAAAGATGGAGAACTGGAAACGAATTACGAAAAGAACTAGAAACAACAGAAGAAGAATTAAAAGCGCTAATACTAGACTCGTAAAGGGGATGTGCTTCTAATCTAACATCGAACTCTTGGCCCTCCTCGGCGTCAATCCAAGTAACATGCTTGGACCTTTCATTATCGTAGTCGATGATGAATCCGGACAGATCGAACTATGGGTGCAACATAACTTGTGATAGTACCAAGATTGAACTCCCTTCTAAGTTCTTCTCTTCCCTGAATAATAGATCGAAGAGATCATTCCCAGCCGAGGTTGGTCCGATCCGGTGTGGACTGTCCCTCTTCGAGGAGGTAGGGTGCCTCCTTTTCTAATATACAAAAGTCACTAAAAATCTCCAAGCCAGGTACCAAGATGCCCTTGTCTTTGAGGTAATAGGACTCACGAAAAACCATAGTAGGGAAAGTCGTCCCCTTCTCTTAAGAATTGCCCATTTAAAGTATATGAAAAGGGCTTAATAGAATGGATTGTGTAAGGTGCAGTCCTCTTAGTCGAAACGTCCCACTTGGCTTGGGTACTTCCTTAGTAGTAGGTTGATAGCCTAACCCAAAGTTGTAGTTGTTAGTGGATTCAAAGGGTGGAAAGATAGGGTGGTATGCTCTTCTTCCTGCAGCTAAACCTGAAAAGTACCCCTCCTTCCTAAGCATCGAATAGACGTTAGGGTTTCCATAAGGATTGAAATTAAGAGGTGCTTCATCCTTGTCTAAGACAGCGACAGTCTCAAATCCATATAGTTCTTCATCGTTAGCATCGTGCTCGATCTCAACTACGGATTCCTTAGAGGTGATAGTGGCACAACAATTATCCCCGTTGATAGTTATGACTTGACCTTTGATGATCATCTTAACTTTCTCATGCACCGTAGAGGGCACTCGCTTGATGATAATGTAACCAAGGGCGTCCGAAGAGTAGGTAAAATGTAGCTCGGATGTTTAAGACTTGGAATTCAATGTTCCTTTCTACTGGCCCTATATTGATTGGTAACATCGGTGTTCACAAGATTGTTCTCTTAGAATTATCATAACCTCGGAGATGGACAGATCTGTTTAAAGGGTTGTTGCTCTCTATTTCCTATCCTTTTAGCGGTCCTCTAGGGACGGATATTCACAATAGATCCATTATCTACCAAGGTTAAGAGAACAAACTTGTTGATGCAAGTTACGGTTAAATAAAGGGCATTGTTGTGTGCAACACCTTCTTCGAGCAGATCCTTTTAATCAAAAGTAATGGTTCCATCCCAACTGTTAACCAATCCTACTACTTCCTCTGGCGTGGTTTCGGGAGAGACCTCGATCTTGTTAAGTGCATCAATCAAAGCCTACCTATGTTTTTGGGAAGCAGATATAAGTTGCCATATTGAGATATCGGTTTTTAACTTTTGAAGTCTGTTTCGAGATTGGGTCTTTTTCTTTAATGGCTTCGGTTTCCTTTAGAGTCTCCTCGATCCGTCTGTGGACCCGAGGGTGCATTATGTCGTCTATATCTATTAAGAAATTGGATTTTTGGACCTTTAGGTTCTCCTCAAAAGTCTTCTTCTTCTAAGGGTGGTGTGCCCCGAAGTCGTAGTCATTGTCATCACTTGTTGTTTCTTGTTTCGTAGACATCTTCTTTATCACTTACCCACAGCCTATGGACTTCGGATCTAACGCAGGCAAGCTAAGAAGTGGTTTGGACTCATCAATATCTTGAATGAAGACAGACGGATCCCACCGACCGGAGTGGGTTCGGTGAAAATAGCTAAGGTGTTCTTGAAAGGATTTTTGTTATTACTTAGTTTCTTGGCAGCCTTAGGTAAAGAGAGTTAACCATTTCGAAACATACTCTCTAGTTTGTTCTTAAATGTCCAACATTGCTCGGTGTCGTGTCCTCGTGAACGATGGTATTTTCAAAATTTTCCTGCGTCCCAATTTTTAGACTATTTCGCGATTTCCGATTGTGCTCTAGTGGTGGCAATTTTATCTTTCCCTTAGCCGATAGACGGTCAAGGCCTTGAGTATAGGTGGTATCAATAGGAGTGTAGTCGGTATACCTATTCGGGGCATTGACATCCGCACCCGTGCTAGTATTGCACGTATTGGAGGTTTCTTATCTTTGAATTGATAATTACCTCTATAGCCCGTCACGACTTTTGTGGTCGTGGTAGACAATTCCTCTTCTATCAACAAGCTAACATCTCTAAGGGTTGAGAAGTTCATCATGGGTAAGAATTTGAGTTGTTGATTGTAAGTAGGCTGAACGTTCTTTACGATGATCCTAACTTGGTCTTTCTTAGAGGGTTGATCTACCATGTGGGCGGCCTTCCCTCTCCATCTCGGTGAGAAAGTTTGTGAAGCTTTCTTTCTCTCCTTATTTGATTAATTCCAAGTCTCGAAGAGTAACCGGCGGATCGGTGTTATAGGAGTATTGATGTAGGAATTCCTTGCATAGATCTGTCCAATTGGCAACCTTACATCAGTCAACCACGTTATACCACTTCATTACGTCGATATCGAAAGTCCATAGGAAGATGATGTGGTAAGTGTCTTCCGAAATGTTCTTAAGAGTTATTGCTTCTAAGAAGTTGTGAACATTCCGATGGGGATTTTCAAAACCTCCGAACTTGATATCGGGCATGGTAAATTTAGGGGTAGTTTTCCTTTAAGGATTGAAGTGAATCCCTTATGATCAAATTAGTGATTATTGAACATGGATGACTCCCTTAACATTTGTTCTATCTCGATCTACACTGGATCGAGGTTGAGGTTTGGATTAATGTTTAGGGGATTCGTGTTTGGGACTCGTTTGGAGGAGATAAACTAGGTGAGGTGGAGGACCTACTCTCCCTCCTCTTCTTAAGCGTTCGCTTCCTCGTCTCTATTACTCGTCCTTAATAGCTTTCAGAATAGCCTTAAGATCACTTGATATTGACGCTATCTTCTCATCTTGAGTATTCATCCTAATTTCCACCCTGGCTAAGTTATCATTAAGCAAGCGAGACTAGGAGATTGCTCGGGGTTAAATCCATTGGAAAGGAATTCTTTCTAGGTACTTGTCTTACGATGAGAATTAGATCGAACCGGTGTGGTGTGCACCGAAATGTCGCACCGGTGTAGACCGTGGAGTATAATGTAATGTAGAGCAGGGAGAAGACGTGTCGGACTCCTTGTTGAGGCGTTCTAACCTTTTGGAGTTTGGATTTCGATGATGATCAATTGCAGTAGACTTCTCTATCACTACTACGTAAACAATTTTTAACTACGGTTAAAAATGACCTATAACGGCGGTTAACATGCGTAATGTATGTGGACGTCATTGTATGTACCACCTTTGACTACGGTTTAAAAATCGTAGTCAAAGACGACCTATGACGACGGTTGTTTCCGCAGAACCAGTAGTGATAGGCTAGTTATTACTACGGTTCGCGGAAAGAACCGTCATCATAACTACCAATATTTTTAAAAAACATATACTCGAGAGAGAGAGAATACATCCGGATAGAGAATATATCAAAATTTGTTGTATTTGCATACAAATTAAAGTTGTCGAGAGATAAAAAAAAATCACAAATAAACGAATAAAAGTCTTAAACGACCAAAATCGTCTTCGTAATTCGACCACAAAAAAACTACATTCAATTATAATCACTGTCTCCAACCATAAAAATTCAAGAAAATTAAATAAATACCCTCGTAGTCATCCCTCGCAATTCTTCAAGAGGTCCATCATCAAACTCGATCCAATGCACCCCATTCGGATATGAAAATTGAATTAAAAAACAAGCCTACAACTGTCGGTGAAATCATATTAGGGAAAACGAAGAGGAAGACTTTCGGCGAGGAAATTCAAATTTGAAGGCGAGAGAGAGAGAGAGAGGAGTACCGAAGGTGTCAAAGTCGACCCAATGCACCCCATTTAGATCCGAAAATTGAATTAATAAACAAGCCTACAAATATCAATGAAATCAGATTAGGGAAAACAAAAGAAGAAGATCTTTCGACGAGAAAATTCATATTTGAAAGCGAGAGAGAGAGAGAAAGAGAGAAAGAGAGAGAGAGAGGAGTACCTAAAGGCGTAAGTCGAACCAAGTGCACCCCATTCAGATCTAAAAATTGAATTAAAAAACAAGCCTACAACTGTTAGTGAAATCAAATTAGGGAAAACGGAAGAGGAAGATTTTTCGAGGAGGAAATTCAAATGAGAAGGTGTGTGCGTGAGAGAGAGAGAGAGAGAGAGAGAGAGAGAAAGAGAGAGAGAGAGAGATATATATATATATATATATATATATATATATATGAGTACCTGAAGGCGTCAAAGTCATCCATGGTCGGTGAGGAGTACCTGAAGGAGGAGAGAGAAAAGACGAAGGTCGCAATTAACACGGAAGAGGAGGATGAGGGAGTTGTCGATGCAGCGTGAGTCATCCATGATCGATGAGGAAGGAGAGAGGAGAAAGAGAGAGCAGAGGGCGGAGTCCTTGCAGATCGGGAATTTGGTGGAAGAGGAAGGAGCAGAGAGAGAGATAAGTGGGATGAGAGAGAGAGAAAGGAGGGGGTTAGTCCTTGCAGATCCGAAAATTGGGGGAAGAGGAAGGAGCAGAGAGAGATAAGTGGGATGAGAGAGAGGAGGGGAGGGGTTAGAAAATATTCAAATATAAGAGGCCATGAGAAAGTGAATGCCTTTTAACGACGATTAATTAGTTGAACCGTCGTTAAAATGTAACTATTAACCCTATAACAATGGTTCATTTTATTGAATCGTCATCATAGGTACATTAATAATCTCTCTTTTTTACAAAAATGCAAACCGGTCCATTTTTCATGACAATTTGTCCTTTTAACCGTCGTTAAAGATCCGTTGTTAAAAGTGGTTTATGTAGTAGTGTATTCTGCAACCCAAAGGATAAGGCTTAGGACCATGTGAAAGAAAATCACTTTTTGGGAGGAAGAGACTTGAGCGTAAGACCCGAAGAGACTCAACATGCTTTTATTTAGATACACATAAGTACCGCAATAGAAAATAAAGTGTATGACGTAATTAGGGATGATTTTTATGATTAGCCTAATGCATAATTGGAATGTATGAATGACTAATCCTTAATGGAAGATATATTTATCTTGGCTAAATGAAACATAATAATGCATTTCCTAAATTAGGAATGAATTTTCTTTGGCTAAAATGTAATGCAAAATGGACTCTCCTAATTTGAAATGAATTTATCTTGGCTAAATGAAATGCAAAACGAACTCACCTAATTTGATATGAATTTATTTTTGGCTAAATGAGATGCAAAATGGGCTCACCTAATTTGAGATGAATTTATTTTTGCTAAATGAAATGCGAAATGCAAAATAGTGATGTAGATAAATAACAAGGCCAACAACAATCTAGAAACGGATGGCTAGAAGGATAGAGTAAACCTTGGTAGGTTCCTTCTCGACGGACTGGCAAGTGACTACCTATACTCGCTTAAAGGAAATTTTAGTATGACTCACAAGTGCAAATAATGGACTAACCTAAAAGGAAAAGGTAATTTGACTTTTGGCTAAATGCAAATAATGAACCGACTCTAGAAAATTTCATTAAGATGTTTTATTCAACCCATGCAATGGCTAATCAACACTCTTCACCTATTCCTAAAGGCTCACAAGTCGAGGATTAAATCTAAAAAAACAACCACACTTGTTCAAGCATGCAAAATGAAATCAAGGTGCCACCTAATAGTCAAAGATTTATAGTCAAAAGAGGTTTAGACTCGGTAGGATACATGGTGACTCATAGTCCGAAGACTTGGTCTTCCGTGTGGGGCACGACGAGAAAAAGGGTCGGAATCCTCTGTGCCTACCGGTGAACCAAGAGCGCGTGCTATGAGGGAAAAGGTACCGCCTCCGTTGGCAATCAAGCCTAGTTGGGCCCGCCTGGGACGCGATAGGAGCCTCTTACCAGAAGTTTAAACAGGGGGTAAAATAAATTTATCTTATTGATCCAATGACATAAATAAACTATGTTCGAAGGTTGTTAAATGCGAGATGCCTAATGCAAATAAATTATTAAAACACACTACTCAAATTTTCATGTTTGCCCTCTTAATAAGTAATTAATCCCCATCGGAGTCGCCATTGTAGGAATCATGGCTCGCGGGGACCGATCGCCCTAAACCGGGGCCGGACTGGACCGGACCGAGGTTCCCCACGATTTGGATTTAGTGTAGGGTTTTTGAAAATAATTTGGTTTTGAAGAACGATTTTAGGGTTTTGGAAATGAATTTTTGAAAGTGGAGATTAATCTCTTATTTAGAGTTCCGAATTTATTAAATTGAGTTGAAGATGGATTAAATTGAATTGAATTGCGTTTCATTAATTATTTTAATTTAGGAATTATTTTCGAAATCTTAGGATGTTATTTCTTAACTGAACAAAATAAGTTAAATTTAAGATATTAAATATGTCGTGAGGCTTTAGGGCCAAATCAGTGTGAAAACCCTAATTTGGACCGAAACCACGACCACCGACCACACGGTGCTGGCCGAAGCTGCACTGGCGGTCAGGGCGCCGGCCATAGGTCACAGATTAAGGAATTAGTCGCGACCTTTGGCCTGGTAGGCATGTTCATATGTCCAAATTTATTTACCTGCGATCAGAAAAACCGAGATGGAATTTCAATAGAAATAAAGCATAAAAAGAGAGGAGTCACAAGTCAGTTTTTAGGAAAGAAAAACTAATAAAAACAAAAATAAAAGTTTGCTCTTTTAATCTTAATATTGGAAAACTAAGACTGAAAAAGGCTAAAAGTGACTCCATCGATCTTAGAATTGAGAATCGGATTCGAGGGCGAGGGTACGATACGTAGGGAAACTCGTTTTGTTCCGCTTGTCCGAAGATGGTCATTACTAGTTCAAGTAGTGTATTAAAATAACATACTAAACACAAGCATACAACATATTAATGAAACTAAAGCAACCAAACATGATCGGAAGCAATAAATGCAAATAAAAGTAAAGTGGTAAAGAAAATAAAAGCGAAAGAAAAAAAAAGCGAGAAACTTTAAAGGTTACATCGGGGGAGGAAATAAAAAGCGATACAACTTTCCGATCCACAATATGGAAAGCGATAAAAGCATAAAATAAATAACCTTTTGAAGGCCGAATTTCTCTCCTTAGTTTCTCCCACCTGCTAATCTAGATCTTTGTACTCGAATCTCTTGATGCGACGACGAGTGAATCAGGGAAAATGGGCTTTTTGTGAGTTTTGTGAAGGTAAGTTGGTGGAGAATTAGAAGGATCGGCTGAATGATTACCAAGAGATAAAAATAACTTAATATTTTTTAGCTCTTAATAAGGATTCAGCACCGATGTTTGAGAAAAGGAGTATTTGAGGTTACTTTTTAACAAAGTAATGCTTAAGGAAAGGTTGTTTCTAGCTTAGTTCAGCAGCGTAATGCCAAGGAAATTAAGTTGTGTTGAAATTAGAGCCAAGGCCCAGTGCTTGGAATGCAAAATTCCGAGCCTGGAATTTCCCGATACACGTACTAGATCCCGTTGTCTCTAGAGGATTGGCCCGGGCTTGGACTGTCCGAAAGAAAAAGGGATTTTTGGACCGACCCAAGGCTAAAGGCTATTTATTTGGTGTTGGGGGTTCTTTGTGGTTTACTGGCTTTCGTCGTACCAATCAAACTCGGTTCGTGATCCAAATCCTCAAACAAGACTTGGGATTTCATCATCGGGCCAACAATAAATTACGAAATTAAAAGAGATAAGGGACGACACTTTTTGGTGTCTATAGATGGCTTCCTGAAATGATGATGATTCAGAAGAAGATGATGACTCGATGGCTTAAAGTGTCTAATGGCACTATCGATTCGAAGCTAGATTTGATTTAAACAAGTGATGAATCCGATGCTCGAGGAGACAGATCCTCGGGAAGTAATTAACTACTTCCTCAAATTTTCCAAACTTGATCTTACTAGATATATTTTTACTTTGGAAGAAAATTCCAATTCTGAATTCAAAGAGCAACAAGAGCCTCTTAATACCGAGAGCGTCACTTTGAAAAAGGAACTAGAAAACTTGAGACAAAATCTAAAAGTGCTTGAGACTAGTACTCAAGATAATGAGACTGAGTTTGAGTACCTCAAAACAAAGAATGAGCAACTAAAATAGAAGCTCAATGAGTCTTAAGAGTTGGTTTTAAAACTCACTCCTCAAGGTCAGAAAAACCTTGATCTATTACTTGGCTCTTAGTGTTTCTCATTTCGAAAAGAAGGTCTTGGATACAATGCTAAAGAGAACGATAACTCTTATACAATCTTTTCAAAACTAATTCTAGAACTATTAAGTTCAGGAAGGCTAAGCATGGTCCCATTCATACACAAAGAAAAGGTACTGAGCTCGGACCGGTTTTCATGAAAAAGCCTTCTTAATATATTTACAAAACGAGAGGTTTTCAAAGAAAAGAGACACGAGTCGAGTGCTCTAGAAAAGACACAGAATCGGACCAAACCCAAAATTATTCAAATCCGGGTTTCCAAAGTGTTCTTCCTCATAAAAGGACCACGAGTAAAATAGCTAATGGGTTTGTAAGAGGAAGTGAGAAGGGTTAGTTTCTTTCTATTTTGCAGCTCACTCGAAACGAAAAGGTCATTGGTACTTAGACAGTAGATGCTCACACCACATGTCCGGAGATTCAAGAATCTTCTCGGAATTAGAAGAAATGAAATTAGGAAAAGTCACATTTGGAGACAACGATAGAAGGCTAGATAGTTGGAATTGGAAGGATTGGTTAGGGAGACATTTCGGTCGATCCAGTCTACCTTGTCAAAAGGCTCAAGTACAACCTTCTCGAGCATATCTAGGTTATATGACAATGGTCAAGAGGTAAGATTCGCTCGGACCAACTACTTCATTTCGATGCGAGTCACCCACCTGAGAATATCATTTTTGACATCAACAAGTGGGGTAAGAACTCGTTTTTCTTTGCAAAATCTATGTGCATTTTCAACATTTATTTTATTAATTGAAACTAAAAATGTAATAGAAGCCCTACTTGAACCTGAATGGGTAGAGGCCATGCAAGATGAACTAACTCAATTTGAAAGAAACCAAGTCCGCACTCCGACCAAACAACCTTCCGACCACACAGTTATAGGAACCAACTGGGTTTTCCAGAATAAACTGGATGAGGGACGGTTGGTAGTCGAAACAAAGCCAGATTAGTTGCTTAAGGATATAACCAAAAAGAGGGAATTGATTGTGGGGAAACCTTTTCATCCTGTTGCTAGGATTGAGGTAATCAAAATTCTCTTAGCATTTGCATCTAGCATGAACATTAAGCTTTATCAAATGGATGTTAAGTGTGCATTTCTTAATGGTTATATTCAAGAAGAAGTTTATGTTGAGCAACCCCCTAGATTTGAAAACTCTAAATTTCCAAATAATGTTTTCAAATTGTAAAAGGCTTTGTATGGTCCGAAACAAGCTCCCAAAGCTTGGTATGAAAGACTAAGCGGTTTATTAGTTGAAAATGAATTCAAGAGGTCTTATTGACAAATATATATTTACAAAACCAAGGGGAATGATTTTCTTATCATTTAGATTTATGTTGATGACATTATATTTGAAGCTACTAATAAAACTCTATGCCAAGAGTTTTCTAAGTTGATGAGACAGGAGTTCTAAATGAGCATGATGCAAGAACTCAATTTCTTCCTTAGACAAATTAAGTAAGAGAAAGATGGCGTCTATGTTCATCAATCAAAATACACTAAGGAATTATTGATGAAGTACAAGCTACAAGATATGAAGCATGCAGCAACACCAATGAGTAGTAGTACTAAACTAGACTCAACCGAGAAAGGTAAAGTTATAGATCGAAACTCTACAAATGTATGATTGGATCTCTACTTTATCTTACATCTAGTAGGCCGGATATCATGTTTAGTGTCCGCCTATGTGCAAGATTTCAAGCTAACCCGAAGGAATCACATCTCACTGTTGTGAAGAGAAGTTTTAGATATCTTGTAGGGACTTAGACACTTGGTCTATGGTACTCTAAGGACTCATATCTAACCCTCACTCGGATACTCGGATGCTGAGTATGCTGGATACAAAGTTGATAAAAGAGCACATCGAGGAGCATGCCAATTTCGGGGTCAATCACTTATTTCCTGGCATTCAAAGAAACATAACTCGGTTGCTCTATCAACTATTGAGGCTGAGTACTTAGCGATTGGAGCTTGTTGTGCTCAGATTCTCTGGATTAAGAAACACTTGAAGGTTCTCGGACTATCATTCACATCTATTCCAATCAAGTGTGATAATCAAAGTGTCATCGGCATCACCAAGAATCCAGTTCAGCCAGTCAAAAATGAAACACATTGAGGTAAGGTATCATTTTCTGAGAGAGTATCTAAGATAGGTGATATTAAACTTGAGTTTGTTCCTACCAAATTTCAATTAGTTGATATTTGCGAGAAAACCTCCGAGTGACGATCGATTTTGCTTTATTAGGAATACACTTGGCATGATGATTGCATGATTATTTGTTTTATTGCATAAGTTATTGTGCATTTGATTGATTGTTATATGTTCCGAGTGAATAACAAATGGATTAGTTGAACCAAGATGACACTCGAGCTATAAGTTATTAATTTTCCGAGTGTGTTACGAGTCACTCGGACACATCACCGAGTCGGACTCGATCTATGATAAAAATGGACATCAAAATTCCGAGATCATCTCTAGATCAATGGAGAATCTTAGAAATGTTTTCAAAAATCTCTTGTTCTCACTCCGGCATGCCAACGTCTGAAAACCGGCCGTTAGAGGGAAGCGGTTTCAAGATAGCCATTACTCACTGGAATACTCAACGATCCGCTAACCATTACTTTGAGGGCTGAGTCGAAAGGATTTTGTTTAATGAAAGCTCTTGTTCTATAAATAGCACCCCTTTGTTCTCATTCGCTCACTTTGATATTGCTTGCTCTCACTTTTGCACTCTTTGCACTCATGCTCGGATACTCAACTCTCTACACTCTCTCTCATTCATTTACTCTCTTTGCTCTCGTACTCTCAATCTCTTTCACTTTCTCTCAACCATGCCTAGAGAAAAAGCTCCAAGGAAGGAGGTTCAGCCACAAAGAAGGCTAGAACCAAATCCACCTGCGATGACGATCCTCAAAATGATTCTTCAAGGGCAAAGCCCTTGCCTACGATGACTAAAAACTCATCGTGACCTAGCACTACTTCATAGAAAAAAATTCTTCTCTACCAACACATTCTCTAGGATCAATCCTACTCTCAACACCGGTACTTTCAAGTATTTGTGTTTCTGCGATTATATCCGCTCGGAACTAGTCAATAAGTTCTATAGAAACATGTCCGCAAGAGATAACATAATCTCCTCTATTGTTCAAGGCAAAATCATTCGTGTCAATCTCTCTCTCCCTTCAAAATATATTTAATGTGAAATGTCTTTTCTTAAACTCCAACCTAATTCCTTTCAATGAAGTCCCCGATGACTTCTATGACAAATACGCCAAGGAGGTCCCTAAGTTCGGAAAGAACTTTTCCGTGACTCGAGATGACCTTAGAAGCAAGAACTCTTTGCTTCATCTTGATGAGAACTTTCTTCTCTTTCTACCCTTCTAGAGAGAACCCTAACAGAAAAGTCTTTAAGGTTCTCTATGATATCCTTGAAGGGTATGAGGTCGACCTCTTCCCTTTCATCTTGGAACAGATTGCTTATGTTCCCTCATATCTTTCATCTTGGAACAGTTTTTTTAAGTATTTTTTATGATATTTTCTAAGTTTTAAGGAAATTTCTCTATTTACGAGCATAACCGAGTTATATCTTTCATAGTTTATCTTTACTCGATATACTTTATCCCTACTCGATACTTGTTCATAATAACCTTTGATGAGTATGCTCTGAGTTATATATGATCCAAATACTCGATATATTTGCTCCGATCAAAATGTAATGAAAACATAACTCTTTGAACTTTTAGCTTCAATCTTAAGTATGGAATGCCTTTCATCAAAAAGGGGATATTAAAGACTCGGGTATAACTCTCAAGCTCTCTATGATTTTGATTTCAAGCCATTCTAAGTATTTAAGAAGCTCAACTTTAAGTTTTCAATATTGTTTGACCCACTTAGAAACCATCTCTTCGAGTAGAACACACTTGCATTGGGTTTCGACCCACTCAAATAACTCGGAAAGTTGGTATGAGTAAATAATTTCACAAACGCTTCATATTTTGAGCACCGACTTAATGATCTAACCGAAAATGAATTACTCGCTTTAATTCTCTTTTCTATGTCGAGTTTATTGTATGAAATTATTTACCCGATCAAGTTTATGTATTTTGCTTATTCAATCTTATTAACTTGATCATTTAAAGGATTGATTCAAGATGGAATTTGAACCTATTGTATATTAGACTCATAAAATTCTATTCTTTTATGCTAAGGATAATTAAGCACTTAATTATTTTGAATTAAATATTATCTTTGCCAAATCTAGGAGCAAAGTATTCTTATATTTTGAGTACCACTTTGATTTGCTTTTCTAGATTTATTAAAGTATTTAAATCTTATTTTGAAAAGCGTAAGTAACCGGCTTCTAATCGTTAAACGCCAACAAACAGAAAAAACATATTTTCTAGACAAGGCTCGGACACCGTATCGGGGTTGTTTGTTACCAAATCCGGTAAACTCCAACTTTAAGTCTAACAATTGTTTCTACCCCAGATTTCAATCACAACCAGTGGGATGGACTACTTTTCGAGCCAAGGACATAAACACAATGTTCTCATTGCAACGACTCCTTTTTGAGTGACTCAAACTAACCGTTACAACCGCCAGTGAAGCTCTCAAGTCTAGATCCAGTCTCAATGGCTACTCTAATCTAGTGAGTATAAATAGAAGCCTTCCTACAAGACTTGAAGATTGCTCAAACTAAAAAGAAGTCTATTTTCACTCAATCTTCTAGCTTTTACAACTCTACTCTTAAGTTCGGACTTTCCGAGTTGTAAAGAGAAAGTCTTGTAATCACTCTTAGATTTCCAATTCTCTGTAAAGTCCCTTGACTAAGCTGTAAGGGTTAACACAGCTCAGCTTTTCCCTAACTATAAAGGTTATCTCGAGTTAGGAACTACTAAATCGGATAAGGGAATTTCTAAGTCTAGGAAAAACTTATAATTGAATTATCTAAGGGAACAATTTTGTAAGGGATCAGTCCTTGTATTTTGTGGACTCAAAATAGTGGATTTGACTTAGTGCTTGGATTAGCACTCGTCCGTGGTTTTCTACCCTAAGAGGGTTTCCACGTATATTCTATGTCTTGTATGTTTTTGAGTCCAATCTAGACTCGGAATTGTTTTCTAAGTCTTTGCTATGCAGAATACTTTGTTAATCCACAAAAATGCTCCATCACCCTATTCATCCCCCATAGGGTGACTTAGCCTTTCCAAGAGAAAACCTTCGAAATAGCTCCGCGATCCCAGGTTGATCGTAAGGCCTCATAAAAGGCCCATTATAAGACGTTTGATGAAAATCATACGGCTGCTATAAGGACCAACACTTGCAAGGTTATAACATCAATACCGCTACAAATGAGCTAGCTCCAGCTCCAAAGGAACTAGGCCCAGGTGCATATGAACTTGGCTAGCTTCGAAGCACTTTGCCTATGAGAACACCGAGGACACGTCGCGAGGTACCAGCTTTAGCAATGCTACTCGGAAGGTATTTGAGGTTGACTTGTTGTGTGAACGCAAACTCAAGAATCGCAAAGGAAACCTCCCGAAAGGGGAGACTTAGAATGACGGGCCTATAAAAATAAAAATCATTAGCACATGGACTAAAAAATCATGAGTTACCATTTAACTAACAAGGTTTACCTAGAATGATCGGAATGTATGGCCGGAGAAGAAATCCTTGAATGCACGAAGGGCATAAAGGAATCTACCAAGACTGCTCCCGATCATACTCGCATTTTCATCATGTTAGAAAGGCATTTTAGCATACAACTAAAAACAAAGAGCACAATACTCTTATCCCTTTCTAGTTCCTCGGAAACGAATACCCTACACATGCTAACGCGGGAGTTCAGCACTCGATGATCCATGGGGGCTCTCTAGGAAAATATACATCAACTCAAGGCTGGGAATATGGATGTAGCCCTGAAGTGACACCTAAAAGTGTCATTCCTTTTTTATTTTATTTATTTGTTGGCCCGATGATGAAATTCTAAGTCTTGTTTGAGAATTTGGATCACGGACTGCGTTCGACCGGTGCGATGGAAGCCAATAAGCCATTAAGAGCACCCAACACTAAATAAATAGCCTTTTACCTTGGGTTTATCCAAAAATCCACTTTTCCTTCGGACGATCTTAGACCAGGCCAAGCCTCCGGAGACAACAGAGTTCGGTGCCGCGTGCACGGGAAATTCCAGGGTCAGAATTCTACATTTCTCTTTTATCAAATCGGACAAGGAGCTGAAGACCTCCAAAAGACATTAGATACCACATTTCATGATATCGGTATTAAAGTGTCACGTTTAAGCTCCAGGACAGTCCGCATGAGACTAGGAGTAGTCTCCCTCAAAACGGTGTCGTATGGCCGGCGCACGCAACCTCGGAATTTTAAGTGGAACGCAGCGTTTTGCCCGGAGACTCCCTTGGTAACACGCTAGGGCACGAAACCCTAGCCATGCCCGAGTGACTAGCGCTGTGGACCGAATTCTATCCGGTTTTATCCTCCTTTTATCCGGTTCAATCTCCAATTATCTTGGCCTGGTTTTGTTCGTTGCTTTTGGACGGTCGGCTGCGCTAACCCTAGGTCATTTCCTTGATCTAACCTCTCCCTATAAATAAAGAGCTTAGGCTCTCATTTCAGCAATGGCTCATCCCTCAATGTTACTCTACTGAAATTCACCCGATAGTTATTGAATATTCCATCCGTATTTTGATCTATTGGTCCTTTTTTAGCCTATTCTCATTCTAATCTCCAATCTTACCACATCCGAACCCATAAACTCCAACATTCATTCATATACCTACTCATCTCCACAAAAGTCTACAAAATACCTTTTCAATCCAACACTATCGCATCACCGGATCAAGATTCGAGATCCAAATCAGCAGGTGGGACAACCCGAGGGCACAAATTCGATCTTCAACAGTTTTATTATTTATTTTTATACTTTTATCGCTTTCCATATTATGGATTTGAGATGTATCGCTTTTAATTCCTCCCTACTTGATGTAATCTTTTTAGTTTTTCTTTTCTTTTCTTTTTGCTTTTTCGCTTTCTTTACCGCTTTCTTTACTTTTGCTTTTATTTCTTTCTATTTTATTTGGTTGATTTTAATTCTCATCGCATGTTGCTTGCTTGCTTTTGTTGCATTATTTTAATTCACTGCTCGAACTAGTAATGGTCATCTTCGAACGGTCAAAACGAAAGGGTTTTATCCCTACGTTTTGTACCCTCACCCCAAATCCGATTCTCGGTTCAAAGACTAATGGAGTCATTTTTAGCCTCTTTTAGTCTTAGTTTTCCCATGTTAAGATTGGAAGAGAAAACTTTATTTATGTTTTTTGTTAGTTTTTCTTTTTTAAAAATTGATTAGCTACTCCCTTCGATTTATTTATTTTAAATCTGCCTCCCGCTATTTTTTAAGCGAGCAATAGAAAATTGAATTCTGCTCTGTTACCCGGGCCGAAGCCGAGGCTGAATTCCTCGGCCAAGGCCTCTAGCGGCGCCAGGCCACCATCGGGTGCGGCTGTCGCCTGCACGGAGTGGTCGACGAGTAAAGCTTAGGTTCAAGCTGGTGTTTTCACACCAATTTGGCCCTAAAGCCTTACGGTAGAAACACAATTCTAGCTTTCTTTGTTTTTTAGTTAAGAGATAATATCCCAGGACCTTTCGAAAATAATTAATAAAACCGCCATTCAAACATTACTTAATTCGTTTTAAATCAAATTTAATAAAATTCGAAAATCTTAATAAAAGATTCATCCCCACATTTCAAAACCATCTTCAAAACCCTAGACCATTCTTTTAAGCTTTTTAAAACCCGCCAACCATTCGTGGGGAAGCTCGGTCCCAGGCGGGTCCCGTCGGCCTTGGTTCCTATAGTGGCAACTCCGCCGGGGACGATCTTTTATTTAGAGAGCGAAACTTTAAAATTTGAGTAGTGTGTTTTAATAATGTGCTTGCATTAGGCATCCTGCATTTAGCAACCTTATAACATAGTTTATTTACGTCATTGGACCAAAGGAAAATTTATTTTACCCCCGTGTAACCCTTCTAATAAGAGGCCCTTACTCGAATCCCGAGGCAAGCCCAACTAGGCTTGATTGCCAATTAAAAATGGTACCTCTTCCCTCATAGCATGCGCTCTTGGTTCAAACCGCTTGGCTCACCAAGAGGCACCGAGGATTCTAGATTTTATTTTTGTCGTGCCCCACACGGAAGACCAAATCCTTGGATTATGAGTCACAATGTATCCTACCGTATCTAAACCGCTTTGTCCATAGATCTTTTAACTATTAGGTGACACCTTGTCTTCATTTGCATGCTTGGATAAGTGTGTTTGTTTTAGATTTAATCTTTTACTTGTGAGCCTTTAGGGATAGGTGAAGAGTGCTTGAATAATCCTTGCATGGGTACAAAAATAAAAATCAAAATAAATTTTTTAAGTTGGTTCAATTTGTGCATTCTAGCCAAAAGTCCAAAAACTACTTTCCATTCTTAGGTTGGTCCAATAATAGCATTTTTTCATGTAGCCAAATTCAAATTTCGTGTCAAAATAGGTGAGTTCATATTTGAATTTCTTTCGCATTTAGCCAAAGTCAAAATCATCTCAAAGTAGGTGAGTTCATATTTGCATTTCTATTGCATTTAGCCAAATTCAAATTTTATCTCAAAATAGGTGTGTTCATATTTGCATTTCTTTTGCATAGGCAAAGTCAAAATCATCTCAAAGTAGGTGAGTCCATATTTGCATTTCTTTTGTATATGCAAAGTCAAAACCATCTCAAAGTAGGTGAGTCCATATTTGCATTTCTTTTGCATTTAGGCGAAGTCAAAATCATCTCAATTAAGGTGAGTCCGTCGATTTTATTTTTGCATTAGCCAAAATAAAATTCATCTCAAATTAGGTGAGTCCGTCTTGCATTTTCATATTTCATTTAGCCAATATAAAATCATCCCAATTAGGGTAAGTCTATTTATTTTTACATTAACCAAATTATATTCATATCTAATTAGGAGAGTCTTGCATTAGCTAAATTAAAATTCATCTCAAATTAGGTGAACCTGTTTTGCATTTTCATTTCTCATTTAGCTAAAACAAGTTCATCTTCCATTAGGAGTAACCATCTATGTATTTCAGTTTTGCACTAGCCAAATCATACAATCATCCCGGATTAACTCATAAGCATCATTGTATACATTCCATTCCATTTGTTTTCCATTCCCTTATGTGCATCCAAATAAAAGAGCATATTATTTTCTTTTATCTTAGAATCGATCGTTCCTCGGGTCAAGGACTTAAGGCCCATCTCCCCTAGAAATTTTTTCCCATAAGCTAATCTTGAGCGTACTCTTTTGGGATGTAGAATAGGGAATCCAACTCAAATCCGGAACCCTAGCTCGAAGGGGTTAAGAAGTAGGAAGTCTACTACAACACCGGTACAGTTAACACCGATACGTCCCACATTAGTATGTACCACACGAGTGCATCCAACATCTTTTCTAGTAACACCGAGTACACGACCTAAGGTCTAAACACAACCCTCATCCAAAAATGGCCAACCAGCCGGAGCAAACTCCCATCATGACCTTGTTCAAAGAGTCCGTTGCTAAAGTAGAAGCTAAGATTAAGGCTCGGGATAAGAAAATTGAGTTAATAGCAAAAACCCTCAATCTCATACGCAAGGAAGTAGAGAAAAATCAACGTCCAAAGAGAAATCAAAGAAGTAGAATCCTGCCCGAACCCCAACCTCGGTCGAATCCACGAGTAGATCAAATAGAGAAGCTGCTGCGAAAGTCATCAATGTCCAATAATTACCATCCAGCCCGTGGATTCACTTCAATCCCTAAAGGCAAGCTACCCCCTAAGTTTGCCATGCCTAACATCAAGTTTCACGGACTGAGAACCTTCACCATCACGTGAGAAACTTTATGGGGGCAATGACTCTAAAGAATGTACCTGGAGGACACATCCCATGTCATCTTCCCATGGATGTTTGACACGGACATCATGAAATGGTACATTGTTGTTAACCTAAACAAGGTCACAAATTGGAAAGATCTTTGTCGGGAGTTCTTATATCAATACTCCTACAATACCGATCTTCCGAGTCACTCTTCAAGACTTAAAGTTGATCAAGCAAAGAGACGAGGAGAGCCTCATCGACTTGCTCACTCACCGAAGGGCAACAACCGCCCACATGACTTATTGACCATCCAAAAAGGATCAAATTAGATTAATCATCAAGAACCTACAATCGCCTATCATCAACACCTGAAGTTCTTATCCGTCATGAACTTCTAAACACTTAGAGATGCTAGCATGCTCATAGAAGAAGAAAAAGCTTTAATCGAATAGAAGATAATCCAATGAGCCCATCACTCATCAAGGATGCTAATAAAGCTAGCTTTTTCCCCTTCATATCCATTGTATGTTTATTTCCTTTTCCTGTCTTCCAAAAATTTTTTAAAAAAACCTCAAATTAGCTAATCCCTTTTGAACTACGAAGGCCTAATTTTCGCTATAGCATATACATAGGAAGCCTATGAGGTCCGGCCCCAAACCTAATCTTGATCCCAATTCCCATTTCCAATTTCCTAAATCAAAAGCCACTTTGCCTACCCAAAGGAGCGAAACTAATCGGGAAAAAGCAAAGATCAATCAAGAAGCATGCCAGTCGATTTAGCACTAAACTGTCATGTTCAAGGTCCATCGACAGCGAGTACATTGCGGTTCAAGCGACTTACCCTTCTTTAGGCTTTACTTTAGGGAGTGGGGGCTAAAGTGTAATTTATGTCTTTATCTTCTTGAATTTTTTTACATCATCTTAATAAAAGAACACATTTGTTCCTAGAATAGAATTTTGCATTCATCTCCTTTGCATGAATCAAACTCCTAAAAATACAAAATTAAATAACAAAGCACCCTACAAAGAATTATTCAATCAAGCATCAAGCATCGGATCGGCATCGGGAAGGTCACCTGCACCGTTCCCTTCAAAAGGGAAATGTCCCGGATCATTAACCAAGAATATCGAAGCTCACCAACTCTCCAACATTCAAGAAGAGCTAGACACAAGCACCTAAGAAGAACATGGGGGCTCAAGATCGAAACGGTCATATAACCACAACGAGCGCCAAGAATACTCGGGGAAGACACCAATCTTCTACTATATAAACAGAGGAGCTATTAGGACACAAACTAAAAGCTTAAATATAGAATGAGGCACATAACCTCATGGAACATCATATTTTAAACGAGGCATTCCCTAGATTTAAGGTCATTCAACGACCAAGTCTAGGCAAGAATTTCTACATAAAGATAAGCGGTCATCCCTTGTCCGACGAAAGTGGATAGCGGTCGAGCTTCGAGCACGGCAGCGAGTCAAGGTTCAAACAACCTCCGTCAAGCTTCAGGCCCAAGAACGGTTAAGGTTCATACACCACCTCGGTCGGCTCTCAAGCCCAACAACGGTCAAGGTTCGAGACAACCCCTTCGAGCTTCAAACCCAAGAGCGGTCCAGGTTCGGACATATCCCCGTCGAGCTTCGGGCCCGAGCATTGGTCATGGTTCGGACACATTCTAGTCGAGCTTCGGACCCAAGAGTGGTCAACGTTCGGACACATCCCGTTGAGCTTCAAGCCGAGCGAGTGGTCAAGGTTCGAGATATCCCTCAATTAAACTTTAGACCAACAACAGTCAAGGTTTACACATAACACCAAGACTTCGGAACCACCCCACGGCCAAGTCAAGGAACCATATTTGCCATGTAATCCGGCTACGGACCATTTCCGAGTAACACTTGAAATTATTTACATTTGATTATTTGCTAACGTAACTATTAGTGTAGAAATTTAAACCCAAGCTTCGGACTAAGAACGATCAAGTTTAGGCCCCTCATCCGAGCTTCAAGATATTAATCAAGCCAAGCTTAGGATACCCAACCGAACTTCGGATCCAAGAAGCGGTCAAGTTTAGGCACCTTGCTTGGACTTCGGACTTTACTAGTTAAGTCAAGTTCAAGGCCCCGTTAAGATTCGGACTAACTATATGGGCAAGTTTAGGTGCGGCAATCCGAGCTTCGGGCCTTCCGAGTAGAAAGTACATGAATCAAGCAACCCGAACTTCGATTCCGCTAGTCAAAGTCCAGGCCTCCGTCAAAGTTCAAGCCAACGGATACCTAATTTCAAATACATCCATTCGATCGATTCGAAGCAAAGCTAGTACCAGGTATGTACCTTTTAAATATCCACTTTAACCATCGTCTTTCAAACTTTATCAAAGTAGGGACTAACTGTAGACACCTAAAAATTGTCATGCCTTTTTTACTTTATTTATTTGTTGGCCCGATGATGAAATCTCGAGTCTTGTTTGAGGATTTGGATCACGAACCGTGTTCGATTGGTGCGACGGAAACCGAGTAAGACACAAAGAACCCCGAGCACCAAATAAATAGCCTTTTGCCTTGGTTCGATCCAAAAATCCACTTTTTATTCAAACGATCCAAGACCGGACCAAGCCTCCAAAGACGACGAGTCCGAGTGCCGTGCACCGGAAATTCCAGGATTAGAATTCTGCATTTTGCTTTTGTCCAATCGAGACAAGGAGTCGAAGACCTCCAAAAAGATTAGATGCCGCATTTCATGATCACCGAGTATCAAAGTGCCGCAAGACAATTCCCACGAGACTAGGAGCTGTCTCCTCAAAACGGTGTCGTATGGTCGGCGCCTACAACCCCAGAATTTTAAGTGGAATGCAGCATTTTTGCCTCGGAGACTCCCCTTGTAACACGCTAGAGAACGAAACCCTAGGCAAGCTCGTGTGGCCGGCACCGTGGACCGAATTCTATCCAGCTCAATCTCCACCTTATCTTGGCCCGGTTTTGTCTGCTACGTTTGGATGGCTAGCTGCGCTAACCCTAGGTCATTTCCTTGATCTAACCTCTCCCTATAAATAAAGAGCTTAGGCGCTCATTTCAGCAATGGCTCATCCCTTAATGTTACTCTGCTGAAATTCGCCTAAGAGCTACTAAATATTCCATTTGTATTTTGATCTCTTGGTTTCTTTTCAGCCTATTCTCATTCTACTCTCCAATCTCACGATGTCCGAACCCATAAACTCCAACATTCATTCATATACCTACTCATCTCTACAAAAGTCTACAAAAAGGCCCTTCAATCTACCACGAGTCGCATCACCAAATCTAGATTCGAGATCTAGATTAGCGAGTGGGACAACTCGAGAGTACTGATTTGATCTTCAACGGTGTAATTATTTATTTTTATGCTTTATCGCATTTTGTATTGTGGAATCGAGATGTATCGCTTTTAATTCCTCCTTGCCCGATGTAATCTTTTCAGTTTCCCCTTTTCTTTTTTTTCACTTTTTCGCTTTCTTTACCGCTTTCTTTACTTTTTCTTTTATCACTTTCTATTATGTTTGGTTGCTTTTAATTCTCGTTGATGTTGCTTGCTTGCTTTGCTTAAATTATTTTAATTTAATGGTCGTCTTCGGACAGGCGGAACAGTAGGTTTTATCCCTACGTTTCATACCCTCGCCCCGAATCCGATTCTCGGTTCAAAGAACGATGAAGTCATTTTTAGCCTCTTTTAGTCTTAGTTTTTCGATGCTAAGATTGGAAGAGCAAACTTTAGTTTTGTTTTTTGTTAGTTTTTCTTTCCTAAAAACTAACTGGCGACTCCATTCGATTTATTTCTTCTAAATCTACCTCCCGCTATTTTTTGACTAAGTAGTAGAAAATTAAATTCGGATCCGTTAGCCGAGGTTAGAAGGCGAGGCTGAATTACTCGGCCGGGGTCTCGGCCGGTGTTGGCCACCACCGGGTGTAAGCTACCGCCCACACCGAGTGGTTGTAAGGCAAGGCTTAGGTCCAAACCGGTGTTTTCACACCGGTTTGGCCCTAAAGCCTTACTTTAAAAAGCAATTCTAGCTTTCTTTGTTTTTCAATTAAGAGATAATATCCTAGGACAGTTTGAAGACTCGAGACACTTGCTCTCTATCTTTCCGAGTCATGCAAAAGGAATCGGGTATAACGATGTCATTCATATAGAGTTTTGATTCCAAGGCATTCTCCGTGTCTTAGAAACATACTTGAATTAAATAGTATCCTTCCTATGCGATTCGGCCTTCACATATCTCTTTAATCGTTTTTTGTTAGCGACTCGAAAAGTTGTTCTTTATTCCGAGTCCTTTCTCACTCGGAATCCGACTTGTGACTATTTACTCTATCGTTTGCATAGTCGGCATTCATAGCTCATTTCATGCTTAGTCTATATCAAGTTCTTTCTCACTTTGATATTTGCTCGTAGAACGTATTTCTTTTCTTAAGACTAAGTCATATGGAATTCTTAGTATCATGGATATTAGACTCGGAATATTCCATTTCCTTTCGACTCAAATAATCAATTGCGTAATTTCTAAAGATTATTTTGTTATCTCGTGTCTAACCTTGGACCGAAGTATTTTATACTTTGAGAACCAAAGTTGTTTTACTTTTGTAGGTTATTCAATCGAGGATATCTTTTCAAAACTACAAAAGTAGCCGGCTTCGTAACGTCAAATCACCAGCAGATATGGCTTTTCACCTTTCCCGCTTTAGTCTCGTAAGATTGTGTCGAAGCCGTCCGCTTCAATATCCGAAAACTCGAACGCCAAGTCTAACAGAGTGGTTTTCACCTCGGTTTCAAGACACAACCGATGGTTTTGGGACTTCCAAGAGAGTTAAACCGTTGTCCAACGTTCATATGTCAACGGATACTTTCCGAGTGACTCGTAAAGCCTTTCTCAACGGTCACGAGAGGACTCTCGGTCGCGAGATGGAAATAACGGCTACTCGCCTGGTCTTATCTATAAGAAGAAGCCACTTCACAAGACTTGAAGGTTGCGGAACATATTGTCTATACACTTACTTGTTCAAAGTTATTGTATTTTTACTCTCAATCTTCAACTTACAACTCCCACTCGTAATTCATTACTTTCGAGTTGTAAGGTCTTGTACTTCGTTACAAACTCTTCTTACATTCTTTGTAAGGTCCCTTGACTAAGCTGTAAAGGTTAACTCAGCTTAGTTGTCCCTAGCTGTAAGGGTTATCTCAGCTAGGAAGTACTAGATCGGATAAGGTAACTTCGAGTCTAGGAAAATCTGTATAGAGTTGTCTAAGGGAGCAACTCAGGTTCTCGTCAAGTTCACGATATTTTGTGGACTCAAAATAGTGGATTTGACTTCGTGTCCGGATTGACACGGGCCGTGGTTTTCTCGCCCGGGAGGGTTTCCACGTAAATATTTCGTGTTCTCTTTCGAGTTCATTCTAGACTCGGACATGCCTTTAGTGCTCCTACTTCTTCGATTCATTGGTTTCGAGTCCAATCTTTTCGACCACTTGTTTAGACTCGGATTCTGTCTTGATCACTTTTCCGCACAAAAGTGTGTGTTTTTGCAAAGATTTTTCCATCACCCTATTCACCCCCTCTAGGGTGACTCGGACTCTCCCCGAGCAAACCTTCAATTGGTATCGAGCCTAGCCTTTCGGAAAGGATCTAACAGTCCAAAGGTTTAAAGATCGGATGGCTCGTAACACCGGAGAGTTCGACGAAGGTAGATCTTCCAACAGGCCACCAAAATTCAAAGGTTCAAATTTCGGTCACTGGAAGAAGCTCATGGAATGTTTCCTTATGGATCACGATGAAGAAGTTTGGGAAATCATACAACAAGGAAACTACATTCCAACAAAGACAGATGAATTCGAATCCTTCCAAAGACAAAGGCCGAGTTCACGCCAGCGAGGCGGAGAAGTTCGTAAAGAACTTCAAAGCCATGAACATCCTCATGTGCGCCATAAGCTCGGAAGAATATAATCGAGTCTCTGCTCGTGACTCGCTAAAGAGGTGTGGGACACTCGGTCAACACCTATGAAGGTACAAGTCGGGTGAGACAAGCAAAGATCAGCCAAGTATCTTCACAAATATGAGCTTTTCAAAATGGAGCCGAAGAGAACATTACTCGGATGTTCATTCGCTTCACCGAGATCACCAACAATCTCAAATCTCCGGGAAAGAAGATCTCCCATGAAGAAATGTGCCGAAAAATTCTCGAAGCCTACCCAAGAGACGATGGGGTCCTAAGGTGACTCGCCATAGAAGAAGCTCGTAACCTCTCACTCTTGAAACCGGACGAGCTCATTGGAAAGCTTCGACTCATGAGATACATCCGGAAGAAGAAGATACCGAGGGTACTTCCAAAAGGAACGTCGCACTTCAAGCCTCGGAATCCAAAGAAGCAAGTCCAAGCTCCTCCGACTCGAAGATGATCCCATGGCACTCATTGCAAGAGGCTTCAAGAAAATGATGAAGCACAAAAGATGGGACAAAAGACCAAAAGAAGAATTCTACAAAAGGACAAGAGAGACAGAAAAGGTAAGTTTTCTTCACCCTCAAAGTTATCTTTGTCTAAGAATTCTGGATGTTTTGAATGTGGCAGCAAAGACCACATAGTCAAGGACTCGTCCAAAACGAAGAAGGGACAGGGAAGAAGAAAAAGGCCATGATGGCAACTTGGAGCGATGAGGAATCATCTCGAAGACGACGAGGATTCGGATGACTCAAAGTGTCTAATGGCAATCACCGACTCGAAGCCGAAGAAGAGTCGACTCGGACACGAACTCGGATAATGAGGAAACTGATCCTCAAGAGGTAATAAACTACTTCCTCAAATTCTCCAAAGTTGATTTAGCTAAATACATCTTTACTTTGGAAGAAAAGTCCAATTCCGATTCTTCTCATTTCAAGGAGCAACTTGAGTCAATCACCTCTAAGAGCACTTCTTTAAAAAATGAATTGGAAAACCGAGACTCACACTCGAGAGAACTCAAGACAAGTGCTCAAACTAATGAGACCGAGTCCGAGTTACTCGTAAAAGAAAATGAGCAACCGAAACGAAGCTTACCGAGTCTCAAGATCCGGTTTTAAAATTTACTCAAGGACAGAAGAACCTTGATATGCTCTTAGGCTCACAATGTGTCTCTTTTAGAAAAGAAGGTCTTGGGTTCAACAAGGAGGAAGAATCTAATTCTTACTCGGATTTGTTCAAAAAGGATTCCGTAACCGTTAAGTTCAAAAGGCTGAGCATGGTCCCATTCACAAAAATGAAAGGAGGACTAAACCCGGACTTATCTACAAAAGGAAACCATTTTCTCCTGTTTCAAAAGAAAAGGTTTTTAAAAGGAAAGAGACACGGACTCAGTTCTCTAAGAAGAAGACTCGGAATCGGACTAAACCCAAAGTCATTCAAATCGGGTTCCAAAGCACCTTCTTCCTCGTAAAAGGACCACAGTAAGAAATGTTACTCGGGTTCGTTAGAGGAAGTGAGAAGGGTTAGATTATCTCTGTTTGCAGGTCACTCGAACAAGATCAAAAGGACATTGGTACTGGACAATGGATGCTCACGACATATGACAGTGACCAAGGACTCTTTTCGAGTTGGAGTCATATAAAGGAGGAAAGGTGACCTTTGGTGATGACAAGCAAGGGCAAGATAGTGGGCATTGGGAAGATTGGTAATGGAAACAGTCTGGTGAGCCCAGTCTACCTTGTCAAAGGACTAAAGTACAACTTACTTAGCATCTCCCAACTTTGTGACAAAGGACAAGAGGTAAAATTCACTCAATCCAAGTGCTACATCACGGATGAGATCACCAAAGAGATAAAACTTTCGTGTAAGAGATCGGTAATACCTACATCATCCCTCTTCTCGACCCAAGTCGAATTTATCCTGTTTCAAAGCATCTCTTCAAGATGATTCTTGGACTTGGCATCGTAGATTAGGTCATATTAGCATGCATACTATCAAAAAGCTTGCATCTCATCATCTAGTTAGAGGATTACCTAACCGTACGTTCGAGAAGGATAAAGTATGTGAAGCATGCACCGGAGGGAAACAAGTCGATCTTCATTCAAATCTCTCGAAGACAGCTTCCACATCCAACGTGCTTGAATTATCGCATATGGATCTATGTGGCGAAATTCCCGTAAAGAGTCTCTGAGGTAAATCTTACATACTTGTTATCATTGATGATTTTTCAAGATTTACCTGGGTGTGTTTTCTCAAGCATAAGAATGAAGCCTTCAAGGAATTCAAGTAAGCTCTGTAGAAAGATTCAAGTGGAGTCCTGCACTCGGATTCAAAAGATTCGAACCGACCATGGAGGGGAGTTCGATTACTCGTAATTCTCGTAGTTTTGTGACAAGAATGGAATTTCCCACAACTTCTCGAAGACCTGTAACTCCCCAACGTAATGGAGTAGTTGAGAGAAAGAACAGAACCCTCGAAGAAATAGCAAGGACGATGATGATTGAACACAACTTGCCTTACTATTTCTCGGCGTAAGCGAGAAACACAGACCAACTACACTCTCAATCGATGCCTCATCGTACCCATTCTCAAGAAAACACCTTACGAACTCTACAAAGGGAGGAAGCCAAACATTTCCTATTTCGGACCTTTTGGATGTAAGTGTTTTGTCCACAACATTGGTAAGGATCATCTCGACCAAGTTTGATGCTCTGGTCGACGAAGGAATTTTTCTAGGTTACTCTTCTCATAGCAAAGCTTACCGTATCTTCAACAAAAGAACTAACAAAGTGGAAGAAAGTATCCACGTAGTGTTTGATGAGCTTGAACAGAAAAACCAAGTGAATCTTCATACTCGTAACCGAAGCTCGTAAAGGATGATGATGAAGATGAGCTTTCAAAGACTCGTAAGGAGATCACTCGTAACGAGGAAGTACGTAATGAAATAACTCAAGAAGTCGCCGTAGCGAGCAAGTCAATGGAGCCGATCACTCGTAACAAGCTTCAAGATCAAGCTATTCAGCCCACAAACTCCGGTGAATCAAAGAACTGGTAAAGCGTTCAAATTTACTTCCAGTCATCCCCAAGAAAACATAATTTCGATATCAACAAGTGGGGTAAGAACTCATTCTTCTCTTCATAATCTATGTGCATTCACCGCATTCATTTCACTAATCGAACCCAAAATGCACTAGAAGCTCTTAATGAACCCGAATGGGTAGAGGCCATGCAAGAAGAGCTGAATCAATTTGAAAGAAACCAAGTCCGGACTCGACCAACCGACCTTCCGACCACCCAGCTATAGGAACCAAATGGGTTTTCAAAAACAAACTGGATGAGGGTGGAATAGTTGTCGAAACAAAGCTAGACTTGTAGCTCAAGGTTACAATCAAGAAGAAGGAATTGATTGTGGGAAACCTTTGCCCCAAGAGCTAGAATTGAAACCATTAGAATATCGTTGGCATTTGCATCCCGCATGCATATTAAATTATATCAAATGGATGTTAAGTGTGCCTTTCTCAATGGTTTTATCGAAGAAGAGGTCTATGTCGAGCAGCCTCCTCGGTTTTGAAAACTCGTAATTTCCAAATCATGTTTTCAAACTTCAAAAGGCTCTCTATGGTCTTAAGCAAGCCCCTAGAGCTTGGTATGAAAGACTCGAGCAGCCTTCCCGGTTCAAAATAATTTTAAAAGAGGACAGATCGACAAGACTTTATTCATAAAGACCAAAGGGAAAGATTTTCTCATTGTTCAAATATATGTTGATGATATTATTTTCGGTGCTACTAATGAATTTCCGTGCCGAGAATTTTCTCGAGTTGATGAGTCAAGAGTTCCAAATGAGTATGATGGGAGAACTCAACTTCTTCCTTGGATTGCAAATCAAACAAGACAAAAATGGAATCTTTGTTCATCAATCAAAATACACCAAGGAACCGCTGAAGAAATATAAGCTTCAAGATGCAAAGCACGCATCTACTCCTATGAGCAAGCAAGATAAAGCTCGACTCGGATGAGACAGTAAAGCAAGAGATCGAAACTCTATCGGGGTATGATTGGATCACTGCTATATCTTACTTCAAGCGCACTCGGATATAATGTTCGATGTTTGCTTATGTGCACGATTTCAAGCTAATCCAAAAGAATCACATCTCACTCGCGGTGAAGAGAATATTCGGATATCTTGCAGCACTCGTAATCTAGGACTATGGTACTCCGGAGACTCGTAACCGACTCGACCGGGTACTCGGACGCAGACTATGCAGGATACAAAGTTGATCGAAAGAGCACATCCGGAGCTTGCCAATTTCGGGTCAATCCCTAGTATCCCGGCACTCAAAGAAGCAAAACTCGCGAGCTCTATCAACCGCGTAAGCCGAATATATTGCCGCTGGAGCTTGTTGCGCTCGCATTCTCTCGGATAAAACAACACTTGAAGGACCTTGGACTATCTCTCAACTCAGTCCCAATCAAGTGTGATAATCAAAGCGCAACCGCATCACTAAGAATCCTGTCCAAAGACTCAAAAACAAAGCATATTGAAGTCGGTATCACTTCTTACGCGATCACTCGTAAAAGGGTAATATTACACTTGAGTTCATTCCTACTAATCTTCAATTAGCCGATATCTTTACTAAGCCTCTTGGTGAAGATCAATTCGTTTTATTCGGAATGAGCTTGGTATGTTAAATGCTTAGTTTTGTGTTATGATTCGTGAATATTTCGTGCCTTGTGCTTTCGTTGTTAATAACCATCGGCTCGACTGATCACGTGATACCGGGCCGATCGTTATTTCGTGTTTCGAGTCACTCGTAAACTTTTCCGAGTCAAACTCGGACGTAAGAGACATTTGGACATCAAATTTTCTCAAGCTATCTCTAGAACAGATGGAGAGTTTCGATTAAAATTTCAAACCCGTTTCTCTCTCTTTCTCGAGCGCCGCGATCGGATCTTAACCGCAGATTTTAAACCACCGGTATCTCAACCGTTGAAGAAGAACCGTCACACCGGCATTAATTATCGATGGACGGGCCGAGTCGAACGGAGTTACTTAACGGATAGTGAACGGGCGCGCGTACTCACTATAAATAATGACTATCCGTCTTCATCTCGGTATTCTAAAACTCCTTCCCTCTCAAACGAAACCCTCTCGCGGAAGCATACTACGTGAATAGTGTTCCCCGATCGTCCGCAGAGGTCGAAGAAGCTCTCTCTCTCTCTCGTAAGTTTTTAAACCGCTCTTCTCTCTTTCTTCTACCATTTTCGTTTTCTTCTCTTCTACACCTCCTTCTCTTTCCTTTTTCTCTCGAAAAGTTTCATATTTTCATCTCTCACCATGCCTAAAAGAGGAAACCATCCCGACTTTCAGTGTTTCTTCATCCTCTAAGAAGCCTCGCACCAACAAGCCGTAAAGCTCAACCCCTTCTAAACCCGTTGTCACCCAAAGATCTTGCGCTGGACGACAAGTTCTTCCCAACAACCAAATTCTCCCGGTTGTCCAATATCCAAACCACCGGAGTCTACCCTTTCTTGTGCTTCAACGAGTTCATCTATCCCGAACTTGTTTCGAGTTTTATACTCATCTCACCCACTCCGAAAATGTTCTAACCTCTCGAGTTCGTAACATTACTGTTCAGTATCAACACCTCCCTCCTTCACCGTCCTGTTCAAAGTCTCTTCTCTCTTCTTGAACAGCAACCCTATCCTCTTCATCGAAGTCGCCGACGACTTCTTTGAAAAGTACGCTAAAGAATTCCCCGGGTCCGGAAAGAACTTTTCGTGACTCGCTTGAAGTCGAAGCCGGACTTCGTGTTTCCTCGCCGATGAGAACCTTCTTCTCACAGCATTCTAGCAAGGAGAACCCCAACTCCAAGCACCTCAAAGCCCTCTTCGATATCCCGGAGGGATACGAAGTCGACCTCTTCCCCTCCATCATTGAGCAAATGGCCGCTGTGCCAGCTCAACTCAGAGCAAGAAGAACACCTCCCTTCCTTTCGGTGCTCTTCTCACCCTTGTGTTCAAACAATTCCAAGTTCCTCTTCCTCTCGACCCTAACGCGGTGTCCGAGGCGGCCATTGTGGTCGGCAAGAAGGAACTCCGAGGGTACGGATACTAGGAAACTAACCCCGGTGTCCGGGTTCACAACTCGTAGCCGAGGCCTCCTTCTCCACCTCGGACTCATAAATCCACCCCTCTTTCTCTTCCCTCTTCACCTGGTGGTGCCTCCACCTCCGGTGCTTCCAAAACTCTCTCTCGCCCTCTTGTCTCCTCGTCTTCTTGGACAAGATCACCTCTGTGTCCTCCGATTTCGGAGACATGCTCGGGGTTTCAAGTCCGTTCTTCGTGGTCCGACCATCAACCAAAAGACTGGTCGGTCCCAAATCCGAGAGCAAGCAGTCTCTCGTTCTTGAGATGAGAGAGCTGGTTAAGGAGCAGAAGGAGCCGGCCGAGCTCCTCGAGAGCGACGGTCCAAGGCGGCTCAGACCCGGATGACTCGGACCCATCCGAGGCGTCTTCGAGCCCGAGCCCGACCTCCTCGGAGAGCGAGGAAGCCGAGGAAGCAGAGGAAGAAGCTACGGATGCAGCGGAGGACGCCGAGGAACTCCGCGGCTGAAGCAGCCCTTCCGGCAAAGGGAAGAAGAGGCCGTGGCAACCGCTCCCCAAGCTCAAATTGTCAGTACTCGGCTCGGACAGCCAGCTCGAGTGGGTCGAAGATCTCGCTCCTCCAGCGAGTCGCCCGGAGCAGCCCCTCCAGCCCTCGAGGTCCCAAGGGAAGAACCTCTCGATCCACTTTCTCCGGTCGGCCCTCGAGCCGAGCCCCTGCGAACTATTCCGGTTCTCCCTTCGCCGCGCTCAAGCACATCGTCAAGGTCTTATCAGCGCCGGCGCACCTCCGCCTCTACTCGAAATCCCCACCTTCCTAGTTGGAGCCATGCACCGAGTCACGATTCCTCGGTGTCTCCAAAATTTCGCTTCAAAATTTTCTTTTTGTCCAGCACAACTTATGTGTATTACTTGTTCTTTTCTCCTTTCTTTTTGGTTCTTGTTTTCTGTTGAAAGGCAAGGGGAGAAAATGTAGTCGAAACCGGTTGTCTTGTTTAGGGGAGTCTTTTTATCGCCCTTGTAAATTTTTAATGGATTAATGCATTTCATTATTTCGAGTTCTTTCTTTTCCGAGTTAATGAGTTAAAGCATACTTTATCTTGCTCGATATCTTGTATA
The DNA here is from genome assembly GCA_021018815.1 of Talinum fruticosum. NCBI lineage: Eukaryota > Viridiplantae > Streptophyta > Magnoliopsida > Caryophyllales > Talinaceae > Talinum > Talinum fruticosum. The sequence continues at coordinate 1,942,133 of JAITYX010000046.1, read as the reverse complement.
TCACTCGATCTATTCAATATGCCTTATCGCTTTATCAAACTACTCGGAATCAATCTATTTTCTTCTAACAAAGTTTCGTTTAAGTTTGGAATGCCTTTCATCAAAAAGGGGAGATTGAAGACTCGGACACTCGCTCTCTATCTTTCCGAGTCATGCAAAAGGAATCGGGTATAACGATGTCATTCATATAGAGTTTTGATTCCAAGGCATTCTCCGTGTCTTAGAAACATACTTGAATTAAATAGTATCCTTCCTATGCGATTCGGCCTTCACATATCTCTTTAATCGTTTTTTTGTTAGCGACTCGTAAAAGTTGTTCTTTATTCCGAGTCCTTTCTCACTCGGAATCCGACTTGTGACTATTTACTCTATCGTTTGCATAGTCGGCATTCATAGCTCATTTCATGCTTAGTCTATATCAAGTTCTTTCTCACTTTGATATTTGTCTGTAGAACGTATTTCTTTTCTTAAGACTAAGTCATATGGAATTCGAGTATCATGGATATTAGACTCGTAATATTCCATTTCCTTTCGACTCAAATAATCAATTGCGTAATTTCTAAAGATTATTTTGTTATCTCGTGTCTAACCTTGGACCAAAGTATTTTATACTTTGAGAACCAAAGTTGTTTTACTTTTGTAGGTTATTCAATCGAGGATATCTTTTCAAAACTACAAAAGTAGCCTGGCTCGTAACGTCAAATCACCAGCAGATATGGCTTTTCACCTTCCCTCGCTTTAGTCTCAAAAGATTGTGTCGAAGTCGCTCGCTTCAATATCCGGAAAACTGGAACGCCAAGTCTAACAAAGTGGTTTTCACCTCGGTTTTCAAGACACAACCGATGGTTTTGGGACTTCCAAGAGAGTTAAACCGTTGTCCAACGTTCATATGTCGACGGATACTTTCGAGTGACTCGAAAGCCTTTCTCAACGGTCACGAGAGGACTCTCGGTCAGCGAGATGGAAATAACGGCTACTCGCTCGGTCTTATCTATAAGAAGAAGCCACTTCACAAGACTTGAAGGTTGCGGAACATATTGTCTATACACTTACTTGTTCAAAGTTATTGTATTTTTACTCTCAATCTTCAACTTACAACTCCCACTCGTAATTCATTACTTTACGAGTTGTAAGGTCTTGTACTTCGTTACAAACTCTTCTTACATTCTTTGTAAGGTCCCTTGACTAAGTCTGTAAAGGTTAACTCAGCTTAGTTGTCCCTAAGCTGTAAGGGTTATCTCGGTTAGGAAGTACTAGATCGGATAAGGTAACTTCGAGTCTAGGAAAATCTGTATAGAGTTATCTAAGGGAGCAACTCGAGTTACGTCAAGTTCACGGTATTTTGTGGACTCAAAATAGTGGATTTGACTTCGTGTCTGGATTGACACGGGCCGTGGTTTTCTCGCCCCGGGAGGGTTTCCACGTAAATATTTCGTGTTCTCTTTCCGAGTTCATTCTAGACTCGGACGGCTTTAGTGCTCCTACTTCTTCGATTCATTGGTTTCGAGTCCAATCTTTTCGACCCCTTGTTTAGACTCGGATTCTGTCTTGGTCACTTTTCCGCACAAAAGTGTGTGTTTTTGCAAAGATTTTTCCATCACCCTATTCACCCCCTCTAGGGTGACTCGGACTCTCCCGAGCAAACCTTCACAGTTATCAAAATAATTAATAAAGCTGCCATTCAAACATTACTTAATTCGTTTTAAATGAGATTTAATAAAATTCGAAATCTTAATAAAAGATTCATCCCCACATTCTAAAACCATCTACTAAACCCTAGATCATTCTTTTAAGCTTTCTAAAACCCACCAACCATTTGTTGGGAAGCTCGGTCTTGAGCAGGTCCCCCGACCGTGGTTCCGACAAGTATCTACATTAACATAAAGTTAATTTCCATACCATTAATGAAGCCAAGTAAATGAGCGACTAAAACTTACCATTCGGTTCATAATCCTCCCCAAATACCGAGGGTACGATGAGATTGCGTCCAAGAAATATGTGTAGGGGTATTCGTTGGTCATTTCCTCTTGCTATTCAGGGGTAATCGAGAGAAGGTAGAACATGGTGCATGGTGGGTCTTGAGGAACAAAAGGCGGCCATGTATTGTGACAAACCTATGGTGTAACCTCGCTCACTAAGGTACCAACGAAACTAAACGGGCCTTCTAATAGGACTCGTCTTTCACTCAACTCTCTTGTAACCTAGAATTACGAAGGAAGCCGACTGCGGGACCGGGGGTGAAAATTGACTCGCTCTAACACATGATCCGCAAAACAACAATGCGAGATCAGCTGAGCGGAAGTAGCTAAACATGACCTATGACCATTGCTTGGTTTCATCACAGCCTAGGTCACCGATCCACACCGGACCGTGGGTGGGGCAAATTTAAAGATTGAAAAACATCGAAAATTTCGGACCATTTTAGCTTGAAATTTGGGTTGCGAAGGGACATACCGCAGCCACATTGTTAAGGGCAAGTCATAGAAACACAAGCCTAAGCGCTTTGTTACGCAGACTCTCGCCTATGCTACCGTTGCTGAGAAAAATGGATGGTTCGTTGCGCCGGGCGAAACCTGGGAAATACTCAAATAGCCAAGGCTACAAATTTACCATACAAGTAAATTCCTTATCCATTCAAGATAAATATTCAAAGGCTAAGAGGAATAAGAGCATACCTCGATAATCCTCCATAGGGCGCATAAAGGAATGAAGTTGTCCGAGTCCTTCTCGGGGAGTAGGCATAGCCCGGACATAAGCCCCTTATCAAGCAAGTGTATATGTGCATCCCCAGGTTAAGGTCCTTTATCCGGTCTAAGTCCACCAAATTAACTAACTAGTGGACATGTACCTTGGACCCTTGGTAAGAAAAGATAGAAATGCACAGACATGGGAGCGATCATGACACGAGTTTGTTGTTGTGGGCTATGTCAAGCCCACAACTTGGTATTTTCAAAGGCCTCAACAGGAATGGAATATTTGAAATAGTTGTCTTGGGGAAATTGAGCAATAATGGGACCGAAAAGGTGACGTAGATAGTCACGGTTCCTATACAAATTTCGATCGTAAACTAGAGGTTACCCGAGAAGTCTAGACTCGTGAGAATGAAAAATCTAAGGGAGTAACACTACTAGAAAATCGCCATATAGCGACGTAAACAAGTGAAGGAAATATGTCATTTAGCGACGAAATATCACAATTAGCGACGAAAAAATTTCGTCGCTGATTTTCTCGTCGCTAAAAATCAGCAATGGAATTCTACGATTTCGTCACCGATTAGCGACGGATTAGCAACGAGTTTGATTCCGTAGCTAGCAAAATCAGCGACGGAAATGCCAATAGTGACGGAACAGGAATTTCCGTCGCTACTATCAGCGATGGAACAGTCAATTCCGTCACTACCGTCGGTGATGGAACAGATCAATTACGTCGATGATTTGTCGGTTCTGTCGCTATTTCATTGCCAATTTTTAAAAAAATTAACAATTTTGTGTATTTTAGAGTGGTTAATACAAAAATCTAGAATGAAATACAAATCCAAATAATTCGGCAGCAGTAACAATATCAAATTCAACTTCAATTGAAACACAAAAATCATATACAAACACAAAAGTCATAAATAATCTAACTTCAATTCACCAACATCCATAAAAACTAATTAAAAAAAACACAAAAGTGTTCTTCATCTTCCTTTTCCTTTTCTTCTTCCTCTTCCTTTTCCTTTTCTTCTTCCTCTTCCTCGTCATCTTCACCTTTTACCTCATTTTTATTCCAACCATACCTATCAAAATAAGTTACATCAAATCCTCTAAAATCTCAAATTTTATAGTAAACAAAGTAAAGTATAAATACAACCAACAACGACGGAGGATGGAGAAAGCATACCTACAAGAGGTTAAAGGAGGTTAGTTAGTGCCGTGTACGGCGGTGGCGGTAGCGGCAAACGACAGTGGTGGACGAGTTGCGAAAGGAGAAAAGGTCTTCGACCTCTTGCTCTCTCACACTCTCAATTCTCTCTAATTGTCAATCTATCTATCCTTATGTTTTGTCGAGCCTCGCTGAAGTCGGGTTTTATTTCCAACATAACGATGCGTCGAGAAAAATTTAATTAGCAAAGGAAACAGTTAGTCGCTAATTACAAAATTTAAAAATTTCAAAACTTATGAAAATTGAATAGCCCGCCAACTTAAAGTTTTTCAAATTTTGAGTTGGCGACTGAATCGGCGATGGACAGATTCGTCGCTAACTAAAAATTTGAAAAATTTTATATATTTGAAAAATTAAAATAGGTGGCAAATTTAAGTTTTGAAAATTTTGAATTAGCAACCGAAAAATTCCGTCGCTAATTTAAATTTGAAAAATTTTATATTTTTTCAAATAAAAGTAGGCGGCAAATTTAAAATTTAAAAATTTTGAATTAGCGACGGACTAATTCCGTAGCTAATAAAAAAATTAAAAATTAGATTTAGCGACGGACTAATTTCGTAGCTAATAAAAAAATTAAAAATTAAATTTAGCAGCGGAATCGGTTCACTAATTACGTCGCTAAATAAAAAAATTTTAAAAAATTTATTTTAGAAATCCGTTGCTAATTTTTCCATTTCCGTTGTTAGGTCCGTCACTAATGAGTAAAATAGCGACGAACTTTTTTTCCGTCACTAAATGTCGGTTTCAGTCGCTAGTTAGCGATAGACTTGTATTTCGTTGCTAGTTTCCGTTACTATATAACTTTTTTGTAGTAGTGTAATGGTCGTTTCCCTAAACGGGAGATGAAAAATGTTCGTAGTGTCCCAAAACCATTCACTAATGGCCCGAGTTATACCTTGGCCCGTACGGTCACATAAATGACTCAAAGTAAGGTAAAAGGAACCAAACCCGACATTTGTTAAGACTTGCTCCAACGGTTAGTTCTGCTATCTTAATGTGGTGAAGAATTTACTTGGTAGCGCTGGTACCGGGACGGTGTCCCTCTACAAATAATGAAAATTTGAAATGTTTTAGTTAAGAAATTCAAGTCAAAACACTTACTGTAGCTGAGATATCGCTAGTGAAGAGACGTGATTCTCGGCGTCCACCAAGAGGTCATTTAGGTTCAATTCATGATAAGGACGACAATCTCGCTCTAAGAACAAGTCTTGAGTTAAACTTTTAGCTCTCGTTCTTCTCTAGGGAAGGGCACGCCTTCGAGACATATTTATGGAAATTTATAAGGAAAGCACGCTAGTTTTCTCAAAGGAAGAATGAAGCAAGCTCTAGAGCAAGCAAGAAGAAGCAAAGAGATGAGTTGTGAAGATGTGCAAAATGAGCCTCCAAGTCCCTCCTTTTATAGGCAAAAGCATTTCAAGATTCAAAAGAAAGACCAAGCCTCGGTTTGAGTGGCCAAGTACACGAGTCTCGACAGCGACCTACCCAAGGCATGGCCAGACACTAGTTTCTAAGGCCCGACCGGAATCGGCTATAGGTGGCGGCTTTACAGCAGTAGGCCTGGCCATAGGCTGGCGCCGGTTTCAACAAGCATGGCCGACCAGTTTTGCGGGTTGTGCGCAAAAGTGGGCTTACAGGGCCCACGGTTTCAGCTTTGCCTAGTTTATTTCTCGGTTTCCTTTAATTGGTAAAAATACCGAACTTTTGTATATTCGGTTATTCACTAATAGTATGCTAGTATAACAAAATTTTTCAGCCAAGCTTCAAATCAAGAAAATAATCAAACTTCAGCAAAATTACCAAGCTTTAGGACTACGATCAAGCCAAGCTCAAGACTATTTTAGACAGATTTCGAACGCATAATCACGATCAAGTTTATTCCCCTTTGTCGAAGTTTAGGTTCAATAGCGGCCAATTCGGACATCTTAAATCACTCGGCATCCGGAGCGATGCCGGAAAAATGAGATAAGTACCCTTTAATGTCCGCTTTGACACTTCATCTTTCAAACTCGGTCAAGCTGGGGCTAACTATAGACACCAAAATTGTGTCATTCTTATCTCTTTTATTTTAGTTGTTTATTTTTGTTGGCCCGATGATAAAATCCTAGTCCCATTTGTAAACTCGGATCATGATCGAATTTTAATCATCATGATGGAAACCCGTAAACCACCAAAAACCTATTAGCACCATAAAAATCAGCCTTTTTACTTGGGCCGGCCCACAAACCATCTTTTATTCAGCCAAACCAAGCTAGGTTCGGGCTCCCAACCAAGAACTGAAGTTGGCGTCATTTTACTCATACCTACGCACCAAACACAACGTTTTAATATGCTTCGGTGGCCGGGCGAGGCACGCAACCCGAGACATCCGTACGATGTCGTATAAAATCGGTGTCATGTCTCCGGACTCTCCAAACAACGTCGTTTGGTCCAAAAGAATATCCATTTTTTTGCCTTTATCTCTTTCGGCAATTCTGGGCCCGAGTTCAGGCTAACTCCGACGGTTGAAGTGACTTTTAGGGTTAATTTTCTTAACCTATAAAATACTACAAATAGAGGGCTTCTCCCTCATTTTGGCTGCACCATTTTCAGCTACCAAACCCCCCAAAGCTGAAAGTCCTTCCTCTCATTTTCTCCCACTCTTAACTCTCTCGGTTTCTCCATATCGTCACTCATTTCTCTACTTCTTAAACTTCATAAAGGCCTTCTTTTTCCTCTATTTGAGCTTGTTGACCGGTCGTTACGCTACCCAAATTCGTTCATGATCCAAGATCGGTATGTGGGATAGCCTAAAAGCACCAGATCTACTCTCAAGCTTGTTTTACAATTTTGTTTATTAACATTATTTATCACTTTCCGTATTGTGGATTTGAAGATGTAATTGTTTTTAATTCCTCCCCACCCGCTGTAAATTTTAATTTCCCTTTCGCCTTCTTTTCGCTCTCTTTATTGCTTTCTTTACTTGCTTTCTTTATTGGTTTACTATTTGCTTGTTTATCGCTTTCTTAACATGTTTTATTTGCTTTAGTATCGATATTCGTGTTGATTGCTTGACTATTAAACACAATTATTAACTTCTCAATTTTGATTAGTAAAGTTCGTCCGTTGATGGGCGGAATTGAGAGAATCACTCTTTACTTTGTACCTTTTCCCCGAACATCGATTTCTCGATTTAAAGGCTGATGAAGTCTCTTTCAAAACCTCTTTCAAGCTTAGCCTTTCCATACTAAGATTAGAAGATTATTTTTCTGTATTTTTGTTAGTTATTATTCCCTAAAATTGAATGACAACTCATTATTTTTGCTTTTATTCCTTCCTATCCGATTCTCGGCATTTCGGAGTTAAAAATGGTAAAATTAGGTTCCATTTTGACAGCTAAAGCTATAGGGTCGAGACTAAGACCTTAATCACCACCCTATAGCCGATGCGAGTTTTTTTGTTAGCATCGGCTAATGCCTAGGTGCCGGCTAGAGGTTGGGCTCTGCTCTCGACCTAACCAAATTCATTTGTTTGGTCCAAGAGCTTTGCAGCAAAATGTACCTCTTAATTTTTCTGTTTTCTTAACCTCAAAGTAACATCTTGGGATTTCTCTAAAAATTAATTTCTAAAATAAAAGTAATTATTCAAAATTGCCAATCACATTTCACTTAGACTGTTTTAAAATCATATTCTAAAAAAAATAATCCTATTAAGAGCGCACCCCACTTTCCAAATGAACTTTCAAAAATCAATTTTCAAAAGAATCTTAAAAAATAAAATCAAAGAGCTAATACTTCGTGAGAAAACCCCGGTCCGATCCGCCGCTGCCCCCTCACAAGGAGCAGGTGCGCGGGTGCCGCATGCTTATTGCACCAATAGACTCGCCAACTTACTCAAAGAAGAAATGCTCCAATACTTAATAACCAGAACCTGAGTAATCTCCTCATCCTTGAAATCTTTAAGTCAAGGTTTTACAATAAAAGACTTATTATCAAACTGATAAATACCATGTTGTAAAACCATTTCTCTAGTATTGATTAAGTCAAATATGTCCAATATGACTCCATTAGCCATCATCACAACTGTATCAAATTATATGGTCCTTCCAAGTGCGCCTAATGAAATCATTTAGCATAGCAAAAGGGGAAGCTCCCAATACATAACATCCTATGGTAGACTCCCAAAAATGAAGTTCATGTTCTATGTCATCCAAATCAATTCCGGTGAAGAAAATGTCATGGTTTTTTGAGGTTTAACGTAAGTAAGGTTACGATCAACGTTTCTCAACCTAGAAATATTGAAATTCTCCTAGATAGAGGGTGGGGGATTACCATTTATATCTACTACTTATGGGTTAAGTTCTCGTTGCACCAATAATCGAATTTGGCTTTGAGCACTCCTATTTCTAGAGACAGGGTTTTGAGCTGATATTGCTGGGGGAGTTATTATTTCATTGGATTGTCGGCTAAAAGAAGCCAAGATCTCCAAATCTCCACTAGCAGTAGACTGGGGAATTCTGGGTGGAATCGAATTTGAAGAATGGTGATCATACCTTTGGTTTTCCGCGCCTAACCATAGCGAGAGGATCTCTCTCAGTGGTGAAGAAAGAGGAGACCCTTGGTTCTTGTTAAGTTTTGTTGTTATGGTTTTGTCAAGCTTGGTGATGTATAAAATATTTATTTCATTAACATTCATTGGTTTTAAAATAATGTATAAAAACATTAGGAACAAACTACATAATTAATTTATTAGTCAGATCATATAAATAACCACTCTTTCTAAAATAAAGTTAAATTTCATCAAGTCAACTCCACCGTTTGTGGCAAGATGATCATACATAACATCCTAGATGCTTGCGTGCGTGTTTGTGTGTGTGTTGCTCATACATATACCTCACCTAACTTTTAATATTCTATGATGATATGACTTCTTCTTTGATAGCTAATAAATTAAGTATAATTTTATTTAAGAAAATTTATATAAAAGTTATTAAAAAATATTTAGGAGAAAAATTATCAACATATATCATAATATGGTAATTCACTAAGGTGCTGTTTGGCCTGATTTATAAAAAAACTGTTTTTGTTTCTCAAAAACAGTTTTTCTAAAAATAGTTTTTGAAAAAGTTATGAAATGTTTAGCCTAATTTATATGAAAATATTTTTGAATAATAAGTTGTTTGGCCTAGTTTTGTCTAAATTATAATATAATTTGATATTGTTTTTTTATTTACATTATGAGTATTATTTAATATTTATTTTTTTATAAGATAATATTTGGTAGAGTAAGAGATTGTTCATTTTTATTTATAACGACAAAGCTTGAGCAGACATAAAACTAAAAATAAAAACCTTGAGCGAATTGAAATAAAATATCAATTATTTAATACAAAAATATTATAAAATAATGTACTTCAATGTTTTTGTCGGACAATAAGAAAAAGGGTAATTATTTTCTAGTCATTAGAGATCTAGCAATTTTATTGCGAAAAAAGCCATATCATTATCATCCAACGATCCACCATGCTCTAGTGAATAATCGGTTTGATTGCTTTGTAACTCTTCCTCATCTCCTTCTACTAAAGGCATATAATCGGGATCTTGATCACACTTATAGAACTCTTCGTCTTCAATGGCATATTTTCTAATATAATTATGAAGAGCCATGGTTGCAACCACAATTTTGCATTGTGTAGAAAATTTGTAACTTGGCATGTCGAATAATATTCTCCATCTATTCTTCCACACCCCAAATGTTCTTTCAATAACATTTCTAAGAGATGCATGTGCATAATTAAACAATTCATAATATCCCGTCGGAGGTTGACTGGAACGTCTAAAATCGGGTAGATGATACCGATGTTGTGGTCCCTTAAAAGGCGCTAGATATCCTTTCATATTTGGATAGCTTGCATCTACAAGATAATATTTGCCTACAAAAAAAATAACTCAATAAATGTAATCTAAGAAATTGCACAATGTAATACTAATGCACATGAACAAGTAAAACAACACATACCTTGCGGAGGGTGTGGAAATATATTTGAATTCTTGTACTTTTCCAATGTCGTAGTAAGGATGCGTGTGTCATGTGCGAGATCCTTCCCAACCAGCTTGAACGAAGGTAAACAACATGTCAAAATTACATATTGCCATCACATTTTGTGTAGCATATCCTTTTCTACCTATGTAAGGGATTTCATTCTCTTTTGGAGTTATGACTGCATGAATGTGAGTACCATCTATAGCTCCAATTGCGCCTTTGAAATGTGGCCAAAACCGATAGTCATCTCTAATTTTGTGCTGGAATGTCTTCAAATTGACGATTAGGTGGTTGTATAATATCTCTAGAAAATGCAATTAAAGACTTCAAAACTTCGTCAAATTTTACGCTTACTTGTCTCTCCCGAATGCTTAAATCTAGATTGAACATTACGATTCGAGAGTCCATGAGCACAAGTCCAAAGAAACATAGCCAATGCTTCTTCCGCGCGCATTGTCCTGGTTGGATGTAAGTCGTAATTATCTACCAATATTTTTGCTAGACCAACAAATACATGTGGCTCCATTCTAAACATCTTATAACTTTCGCCGAGAGTATTAAGCACCTCAATGACAAATTGCCACCCGGAGCATATAGAAGTTCTAATCTTTCACTTCATTAAGTATTTCATACAATATTGAGTACATAATGTTGCTCCCAATGCCACAAGTAAAACCATTATTCTCTTATTGAGTTCATGTTGAAGCAATATTTTTCATGATCATCATCATCATTTTCGTAGTCCTCATCCATTTCATCTTCTTCAGTTTCATCCTCGAGCCATTATAATCCATTGCATCTTCCTTACTACTATTATTTTCCATTTCATTTATATCAACAATCATGTCATCCTAACAAAAATAGAATAATATTTTCATGTCAAAACAATTAATTATTTAATATGAAATATATATCACTTGAGAATATATACATAAAACACAAATTAAAAAAATCCAAGCTCATCGTAATATATATAACAACCAAAATTATAAAAGTTTCCCCAAAAAATAAAAAGTCACATGTTAATTGTAAGTGAAACACGCTATAGGAAAAAAAACAAACTAATATCTTTGCATAATTGATAGTATGCATTATTATTATTATTTTTTTAAAAAAAGCACTAACACCTCGAAGTATGTTTGCCTTCTTTTATTAACTGAAGCTCATCCTCTAGCCAAGCAACTCTCACATCATCATCTTCTAATGCAATAAACATCTCTCTATATTGTCGCTTGATAAATAAGCAAGCACCTAGCATGTATAGCTCACTACCATGTTCAACAAATGGAAGAGTTTTTAGCAATTGCATACATTCTGCTATGCTACACCGGGAGGATCACTTGACATAGAAGTAGGCTGTAAGATGAGGGACACAACTTTCTGCAGCCTCTATAATGCGATCCAAACGACTTTGCATACTTGCAGCGAGTACCTACTTTTGACTTATTATTCTTTGTTGTCTTTCCTCTCCCTTCTTTAGAACTAGATGTTTTTTTCTTCTTGTTGCTCTCTTGTTCAACATAATCAACGTTCTCAATCTCAGTGTTTTCCAAACTAATATTGGGGCCCCCATAATCATCATTTCTATTATCTTCAATCCTTACCGTTGTACCACCTTCTCTATTCTCCTCTTCCTCCACTTCTTCTCCCACCATCTCAATTGTTTCATTAACTTGCGACATATAAGGATCCCATGAATGTTCACCAGTTGCAAATGTGTTAGAAAACATTATATCCATTTCTGTTAAATTATTTGGACCACCCTCACGAAAATTAGCATACTCGGGATTATCCTATAAGTAAAATAATGAAAACATGTCGGTTTGCTCTTCAAATTAATAAGTAAATAATAATATTTTTTAAGAATATTAGAAAGTTATACTAACCTTCATTTTTTCTTCCCACCAAGATTCATCAGCAACAACGAGTATTTTTATCCGGATCCCATCCTAAACCGGGATCCATTAGCAACTTTTTCCATGCCTTATACTCGACTTTTTAGATTTTCCCACCTATTTTTTAGTTGCACGTAATCATACTTCCTTCCACTTCTTTGTCTGGAACTTTGTAACCACATTATTCCATCCTATCTTATTGAAATGTGTATTTAGTCTATTTCCAATATGAACCTCTTGAGCACAAATTTGACAGAAAATCTCCGTTACTACGGGATCCCAAGTTGCCTTTTCTTTCTTAATAGTGCGGGCAGAGAGGCGAAAAGAAGTTTGACAATGTCCTTTCATAAGTTTTTGATGAGCAATCTAACAAGAGTTTAGATATAAATATGTAAGAGAAAATTGATTTAAAAAAACAAAAGCTATATAAAGAAAACATACACAAAATAAAAAAAATATGTCGGTATTAAATTATAAATGTCTGTCATATCTTACCAAAAATATGATAATATGATAATAAAATTACTTGCTCGATCATGCACCGATGGATTAGATTGTGCATGGAGCTGTCTCGATGAAATGTCGGTGACAACATTCAGATTCAATGGCCATTTACCCCATAATATTAGGAAAAAAACTCCTTTTATGATTAAAACATCAAATAAAAACAGAAATTTATTAGTTAATAAAGTTCATCAACCTTATTCGTAGTAGAAGAAGCATTCTTCGACAAAGTTGGTTTCTTTTCGGATGGTATCGAAGCCATCTAGATCAAGACCAAAAAAATCATTTAAAAAGAAATTAGTTTAGTATGTATGTTGTGCAAGTAAATTAGTAGAGATTGAAGTAAATTAGTAAATTAGTAGAAATTGAAGTGAGATCAAGACCAAAAATATTATTTAAGAAAAAATTAGCAATTATAATATTATAGATTTAGTGTCAACCATGGAACCTAGTAAATTTTTTATACATTTTTATGTGGCAAACAATAAGCCACCAAAACTTCATGTGTCTTATTCATACATAAAAATAAATAAATAAAATAAAATAAAATAATTTCAACTAATTTGTAATCATGGATACCACTTAAAAGAAAAGGGGGACCTAGCTTCTTCACAAAATGAAGGTAACCCAATTAATTATAGATTTATTTTCTCCATTCCACTTTGATTTTGGTTCACTTCATAATTCTTCAAGTTTGATCAAATAATCATGTTGTTATTGTGAATACTTCGGTTTTCGACTGGTGTATGAATATTAATTCCACCAACGGCCGACAAATAGGTAGATACCCCTACCCAACTTCCATTAACTCACCACTCATCACCTCACCATAAGGCCTCTACATTATTATCATTATTTATATCTTTTAAATTAACATAAACTACTTTTATTATTACTTCATATCTTTCATATAACTACACAAAACCGATAATAGGTATGAATTTAGGACTAAGAAATATTTAAAGGGTATGATCAAAAAACTCTTTTTGTAGAAAGAGGGTGCCTTCAATTTAATTATATGATTGAAGAAGTGGGTCACCTTCAATTTGGAGTGTGTGATTTACCCACTTGGGAAGAATTTGACTCCCATTATTTTGCACAAAAGTAGCCAATTTTGGAATTCCTAATATATCCAAGGCCTTAATATTAACCACCAATCCAAGATTTCATTGGCAAGGCTATATGGTATTATGGGTGTAGGAAAAAGAGAGCAATGCACTCCACTGTAGGTGTGAGGAAGATTAAGGATCCAGCCACTTGTAGACATCCAAGTTTGATCCGCCTCCCAACTTTTTATGCGCCCTGCAAACCCGAGAGGGTAAATTAAGGATCCAGCCACTGTAGAGGAGAGAACTCATAAGGAATATGGCTGAGTCAAACCTCAACCTATTGCTCTCCCTTATTCCCCCATAGCATTACTAGGTCTCGAACGATGCAGAGTTAGCATAAACAGGCACGCCTTTTTTTCCTCATTCTTTTGTACTTGCTCATGTGCCTCCGATGGACACCCAAAATACAACTAAAAGTAAAATTTTGATTTCACTCAAGACTTCAATTAGTACCCGATCATAAGGCCATAAGACAATAAAGGGATGAAACGATGAGAACGAGACCCCACGATGCCTACTGGGAGATTACTTGTAGGCTTTTATTTATTTGCTTCTCTAATCATAGATTCGGTTTCCTTTTCCATACAATTTGAAATTTTGTATACATTCCTTAAAGAAAAGGATGGCAAAACCTGAGACATGTTTTTCTACTTTCAAATGATTTCCATTCGATTCTATTTATTGGTCCACTACGAGTGACATACGAGGATCTTGACTAACCATGTTGTTTAGTTTACAGTTGAACGCCATATCGGCTACCAAGAACTAAAAGAGGCAACACACAATTTCAAAGAAGAAATAGGAAAAGAGGCTTTTGGTGTAGTTTACTTGTTAAGTCGTATTTTATACGTATTTTTAGTAGTTATTTAGTTTATATTATATAGTTTATTTTATCTAATTTATTCTATTTTGTCTATTTATAGGTAATTATCGAATAAAGTGGGGAAGAGAAGAAAAGTCGTTAAAAGTGGATTTTTAGCTACCGACAAGCATCCAAGAAAATATATGAAGTCGGTCCATAAATATAATATGTAATAAAATATTTATTTTAGGATATTATATTTTAGGAAATCCTCGATGGAATAGAAAAGGAAACTTAGAAGAGAAGAAAGAGAAATAAACCCTAACTCTTTCACCCTATATATACTACTTATTATCATCAAGGAGACCTAGCACCCACACATCATCACCACCTCTTACCGCTTGCTGCCGCTCGCACCTGCTGCCTGACCACCACCAGTCTGCCGCCTGCACCTGCTGCCCAGCCACCACCAGTCTGCCGCTCGCACTCGCTGCCCGACCACCACCCGCCAGTCTGCTGCTGCTGTCCACTTGCTCCTGAGCTGCTGCCGCTGCTTGCTTGTTCCTAGCTGCACCTTGCTTGCCGCTCTGCTTGCTGCTGCTGTCTGCTGCCAGCCCACACCAACACCACCATCCATCATCATCTTCTTCATCTTCCCGGGTCAAAGAAACTAATATCGGTAGTATAATTTAGTTTTGTAATTTTTATTAGAAAAGATTGAGTTTTTATTGATAGGTTAATACTAAAGATGCTATTTTTATTTAGTTTACATGTTTTAAATTACATGATGTGTGAGTAGTTTTTCTTATACTTAGTATAATCTCATTGAAGCCATGTTAAATTATTTATTTTGAAACAAAGTTTTGATTTTTATTGTCTTATTGATTTGATCCATGATTCTATGATAATTTGTGTTTAATGTTTATGAATTTATGTCTAATTAATTAGAGTGCACGCTATTTAGTTTTATATAAATTCATATGATAGTTTAGAGGGTTTAAGTACGTAATTGCTTGATCTTTTAGACATAAGTATCACCCTAGTTAATCATGGATGGCTCATACCCATCTCTTTTAATTAGGAAATTATCATAGATCCTTCTTAAATCAATTTGCTAGTAGATTGGTTATTAGGTGCTAGATGATGTTTTTCTAATACTTAATGCTCTAATTTGATTAAATTCTAGTGCTAGTGCTAGGGTTATCAATATTAGTAGGGTTTATATTAGGGCTAGGCCTAAGTAAACTAATAACTAAGGAAAAACGGGGAAGATCCGCTAGTGGTTGTCTTCTACAGTTTAGCTCATGGGTAGATCAATTTGTGTGTTAATGATAAATAATAATTTGCATGGTGGATATAGATTATACTAAGTGTTTTTATAAATTTGCTATCTTTGATAATTATTTGTTTGCTTTTTAGTTATTTTCTTTAGTTTGTCAATTTTTATTTATAAATATATAGTCTTTTATTATTAATTTCGTTACCCCCTAAAGATCAGTATTTTAGGTTAGTTTTAGTAATTTTATTTTAATTTAATTTTGAGTCTTTACATATTTTAATTTTCAGAATTAATTTTCTGTCAGTTTTTATTATTTTTGAGTCAGTTTGTTAGAAATTAGTTTAAAAATAGTTTCTTTTGTTATTTTTCTTGTTTTATTTTCTTTTAAGGTTTAGATAGAGTCCTAGTTTGCTGTGATTAAATTTTAGAATTTTTGGAATTAATTTGATATTTTTTCAGATTTAATTCTTGAATTTAATTACTGCAGGTTTTTAATAAAATAAATTCGTAAATTAGATTTTAAATTTTGTTTTTATATTTTTAGGGTCTGGTTAGGTTTAGAAAATTAGTATTATTATTCTGGGTAATTTTAGTATTTATTTTCGTAATTATTTTAGTGCAGAATATTATTTATTTAATTTTCTGTTTTAGAATTTATTTAATTTCTGCTTTAGTTTTCTTTTCTGAAAATTTATAAAAAAAAACATTCCTGGGTTATTCCAAGCTTTATATTCTGTCTGGAATATTTAATTTTATTATTAGATAATTTTCTGTTATTTTTAGTTATTTAATTCTGAATTATTCTACGTTTTAATTTTCTGTTTAAGTTTTTATTTGATTTTCTGTTTTGATTTTTCCAGAATTAATTAGGATTGTTTTGTTAAATTTAGATTATTAGAATTATAGTGCATAATCTCAGAAGTTTTTCTTAGAATTAAAATTAGAAATTTAGTAGTTAAGTTGGTTTGTTTGAATTTTATAAGGTAAATAACTAGAATAGTTAGTTTAATTAGATTGGAAGTTTGATTTTTTACGGTATCTTTCCTCGTGGATTCGATCCCTACTTGCCCTTACTATATTGTTTATTATAAGTCTAAGTAGTGGTTTAATTTGTTGCTGTACGACAAGCTTAACATTTACAAGGGAACAATTGGAGCGAGGTCCCCTAATTTTTGTTGCTTTGTTAAAAAGTTAGACTAGGGATAAATGAACAACAAATTCAAACTCCCCATCTTCTTCCTCTTCCTCTCGTGCTCGCAGGTCCTCTTTCTCCATCCGATCCACAATCTCCCTCAACAACAATCCTCTCTGCTCATCTTCTCCTTCCGTACCCTTGTCGAGAATGGCACCGTCTTCGTCACCTCCTTCATCGATCGCGACCCTTCACTCGGGTCCCTTCTCTCACGCCTCGACCTTGCCGTCGAAACACCAACAGCAACAATCCCCATTCTTCGTCGTCTTCCGATTCTATCTCCTCCTTCCGCCACCACCACTACCAACACCACCACCACCACCAACACCAACAATTAGAAGATAGCATTCACAAAGAGAGAAAATTTAAGACCCGTAAATAGAATCACAAAATTGAGAAGACTAACCAAACGACACACAACAAGTAGAAATTTAAAAGTTTGAATTACTATACCTTGCCAAAAATCGTCCAAAAGACTTGAAATTGCCGGTGGAGTTTGATAAACTTCGGAGACTCCAATTTGAAAAAGAGACAAAGACCCAGAAAGAGTGTAAAGCACTGGTGGAAACAAATTTGAGATGTACAGATTGTATCCGCAAAGATAGAGAGGGGAAGAACAAGAAAGAGAGAGGGAAGAACAAGAAAGAGATGTATAACAATGGCGGAAGAAAGAGAAGGAAGAAGATAGATAGAAAAAGATGCGTCCGGTATGAGATGACAGGGAGAGAGAGAGAGAGGAAGCCAATTTATAACCGATGGGTAAAATAATGGAAATAATGCAATTCCCCGAGGGTAGATTAGTCAACATGCTAAAATCACTTAAAATCCCTCCTATCTCCGCCTCCGTTTCCCGAGAAGCTAGAATCGAAACCACGATTTGTGGTTTCTGTTTCTAAGCCAATTTTTGTAAAAAGTGTTTTTAAAAAGTATTTTTGAGTTTTTAAGGAGGTAGTGTTTGGCCTAAATTCTGATTTTAGAGTCCAAAAATTCCTAAATAATCTAGGCCAAACAGGTACTAATTTT
Organism: Talinum fruticosum; assembly: GCA_021018815.1. Lineage (NCBI taxonomy): Eukaryota > Viridiplantae > Streptophyta > Magnoliopsida > Caryophyllales > Talinaceae > Talinum > Talinum fruticosum. The sequence continues at coordinate 1,924,387 of JAITYX010000046.1, read as the reverse complement.
AAAACTTCTAATTTAATTTTTAATAGTTTAAATACTAACAATTAAATTACTCATATTTTTTAAATATTGTTAAAGTTCAGCCACTTATATTTGAACCTAAAAAAATTAATAACTACAAGTAAAAATCGTTGATACTTTAAACATTTAATAGTCAATTATAATTGAACCTAAAAATTTAATAACTAAGAGTAAGAATTGTTGATACTTTAAACATTTAGGGTGTGTTTGTTTGGAAGGAAAATATTTTGTTGGAAAATTAAGGTTCCATTTTCTGGTGTTTGGTAAATAATAATTTGGAAGTAATTTTCTGAAGTAAAATATTTTTCCTTAGTTAGGAGAAAATAATTTCTTAAATTATTTGGAGAAAGTTAATTTTCCAATGTTATCCTTCTCACTCAGCTATCCCTTCCTCTCCCTCTCCCTCTCACTCAATTGTCGTGTGAACCCTAGGGGCCTCTCGCTCATCGTTGTTTCTCTTTCCTCTCGAGTCCTCTCGCTCATCGTTGTCCTGCTCAATCGTTCAACAACGAGAGGTCATCTCGCTTTCTCTCTCCTCTCGCTTGCTCACTCGTTCAACAATGGCAGAAAACTAGATCCGTGGTCTTGCTTTCTCTCTCCTCTCGCAGCTTCAAACCTCTTCACCATTCAAGGTATGAAATTTTGTTGATTGATGCTTTTTGGTGGTTTCTAGTTTCCGATATATGGTTTTATTGAGTTAATTTTTGTTGATTTATCATGGTTCTTCTTCTTCCTTTGTTAGGGTTCTTCTTTCTCTGTTAACACACACCTACCTGTTGGGGCCAACTGGATCAATCGATGGAACTCTCGCCATTCTCGACTCCCCGACCACTGCTTCTTCTTCTTCCTTCACTTCCTCTTCGTCTCGTTAAGGTTCACCTTCTCTTTTGATTGCTAGAATCCTTTTTTTGTGATAAATTTGCTTTCATTTTGTCTAATCTACGAGGATTAACTACAAATTTTGTAACACTTTGCTGATTTATTATTTAATTGATTACGGTACTAGTATTAATTTTGGGCAATGTGGGATTATTTCGGACATGGGTAATATTGAACGAATATCATGAGGCTTAGTCCGTATTTGAAAATTTGATATTGGTATCAGCGGTGAGAACCCTCTACGTGTTCTGCATATACGAATGGATTGATACAACTATTTCTTAGCTATTACGAACATGAAAGCTTATTTCTTGATTTTTCAATTTGTCTTAAAATGTTCAACCTTGTCATATTTTTATTTTAATTTGGTTTAGGACGGTCGACAGCATTGCTTTTGTGCATTTTCTAATACCAATTATTGTAAGCAATACTTATTTGTGCACTTGCTTATTTAGATATGTAACATTTCCTGAGATTGGAAGTATGTTGCATTATAAAACAATTTTTTTTTATCTGCCACATGATATGATTTGTTTCCCTTCTGCAGAATTCTAATTTGCATATTTGTCTTTCTTGATATCTCATATTTCTAGTGAGATCTTTACTGAGTTGCTAGTGAGTTAGGACTGGGTGACTGGCTACGAATTATGGTTTAGTCTGTGGAATATGAGCGAGTACATGAATATGTTATGTAATGAACTGTACCATATTCAATCTTAACCACTCGTTAAAGTGAAACATCATAGAGGCATCTTAGAGTTTTATTATATAAGGAGTTTTCAATAGCAACGTGTCTAACCATTTAAGAAACTTTCAAGAGTAACAGGGTTTTTGGAAACATGTCTTCCAAGTAGCGAGTCATTTCTAGCTATACAAGAAAAGCCCAAGAACGATAGGTCTATGAGAGTTCTAGGATGTGCAAAGGCCTATTGAATTTCTTGGATGAAAAAACTGAGATGCTTTTTCTAGTCCCTGTACTTCTTAGAACTATGGTTGGCTACTTGGAACATTTGCACACTCGACTTGATAAAAAGCCGAAGCGGCAATTTGCATTCCGGTGTCCAGAAAAATAGCAATATGTTCCTATGGTATATGTGCGAAGTATATCATTTTCAATCTAATTGATTTTATAAAATGATACGGTTGTGGAAAAAAAATCTACTAATGTTGCTTGGAAATTTATCTAAATATACCTGGTATGCCTCAAATATTACTATTACTCGCTTATTACTAGATCATTGTTCGGACTACCAACTCCTCTCATCGGTTCTTGTTTTGAAAAAATGTCATACTACTATTTACGTGACTTCTATTTTTTTCCTTGTTTTGAATTTTTTAGAGATGCATAGTTCCACTCCTTATTAGCACCTAAGGAAAAAAAGGTTCCACTCCTTATGACCATTAAGCTTCTCTTGATTTCATGTCATACAAAGGTGATTCTTAAAGGTGGTGTTCCATTGCCAATAGACTAATTTATTTTAGGAGTAATTATTTACTTACATTTTGCTCTTCTATTTGCATATTTGTTCATTTACCTATATGTTACTTTTATATTTCAGCCCTCCTATTTTTAGGGCTGCATGGGTGACAGACCCCTCTAGGGCATTAGCTTGGGGAGGGGTGGGGAGACTTGTAGTTAGGAGGGCATTTTTAAATTCTTTTTGCAATGATTCGAGTCATTTTTTTCATGGGCATTTCTCCATGTTTTTCATCTCATCCCTCCTCTCTCTGTCTCTGTCCTTAATTATCTATCAATACTAATACGAGTCTTGGCATGTCATAACTCATGAGTGCCTATTAAAGTAGAGTCCTTAATTGACAAGTTGCAGATTGTTGTTTGCGGTTCGTATATTGTAGCATACTCTATTTATATTTTGAACCTCTGTTCTCTTTTGTGCAATATGACTAATTCATTTGACTTTAATTATATTCTTTAGATGGTAGATGAATTAAAAGAAGAAGAAGTTGTGGTCACCGATGCTACTATTACTTTTATAGGAGGCACATTAGCCTTTCTTAAAAAGTATAAGAAAACAAATAGTGATGAATTTCTTCCAATCCCACGTCAACCACATGTCAATAGAAATCTTGAGAGAGAATTATATAAATAGTGTATTGTTATGTGGGGATAGACATTGTATTGACCAAATTCGAATGAGCCCTATGGCCTTTTTACATTGTGTGAAACTCTTAAAAGGGAGGGGACTTCTTGCTAACATGGTATATATGAGTGTTAGAGAACAAGTTGTGATGTTTCTACACCTATTAGGTCATAATGTAAGATTTAGGGCAATAGGACGAAGATTCTTCCGTTCTACTTGGAGCGTTCATATCTATTTTCACAAGGTCCTTAAAGCTATACTTAAGTTGTATCCAGAGTTTACTAACCCTCCTAGCTCCTCTACCCCTCTCAAAATTGCAAACAACTCTAGGTTTTATCCATGGTTTGAGGATTGTATAGGAGTTTTAGATGGCACTCATGTGCATGCATCATGCACTGTCGAAGATCAAGATAGGTATAGGAATAGAAAATGTGGATTGTCCCAAAATGTGTTGGCTGCCATATCTTTCGATGACCTCAAGTTTACATATGTACTAGCTGGCGGGGAAGGATAAGCACTTGATTCTAAGGTGTTAAATGATGCGAGTTTCAAGAGGCTTCCATGCCCCATAAGGTATCACTTGATAACTTGTTTTTCCCCTTTAAAGTAATACTACCTAGATAGTAATGAAATTTTGATCTCTTGTAGGGAAATATTTTCTGCTAGATTTTGATTATGCTCTTCGGAAAGGTTTTGTACCACCTTATAGGAAAGTTCAATATCACCTGAAAGAGTTTGATGAAAACTCACCTCCAACAAATGCCAAGGAGTTGTTTAATTTACGTCATTCTTCCTTGAGGATTAGTATAGAAAGGGCATTTGGTGTCTTCAAAAGCGCTTTTGTGTGCTAGACACAGAGCCATTTTGGGATTTTAAAACTCAAGTGGATGTCGTTCTTCTATGTTGTGTGTTACACAAATTTCTTAAGGGTGTTGATCCAAATGACTATATTATGAGAGAACTTGATCAAGAATTTTCAAATTATACACAAAGATCTCAATTCTCACAAAGAGAAGAGTGGGAAGAAAACCAAGTTTGGAAAATAAAAAGGGATGCTATAGCGAATGCAATGTGGCAAAATTATCAAGAACGAAGATGAAATATTTCTCATAATAATGTGTACTTGTAAGTTTGATTTTCTTTTTCAAGAGTTACTTTCAATCTTAGCCTTGTGTTGAATTTTGATAAACTGATTTATGCAGCATGGACAAAGGGAAGAATAAGGAAGTTGATGAGAAAAAACTCAATTCCGGTGGCCCAAAGGCAACGTCAAAGGAGTTACTGAAATTTTTGGCTAATGAAGTGAAGAAGGGCAATCGACCAAATAATACTTTCAAGTCTATTTCCTTTGCTTGCAGCAACAGAATTCATATCAAAGAAGTACAATGTCAAATGCTTGCTCGAGCACATTGAAAATCATCTGAAAATAGTCAAGCTACATGGGGAGTGATATCAAAGCTTCGAAATAAAGATTCTGGCTTTGGGTGGGATGAAAACCTTAAGATGATCCAAGCATCACCTACTGTGTATGATGCATACGTTGAGGTATGGTAAATTCCCCTTCTCCTTTTTTAGCTTTTAAAATGGGAATTTTTCTTACGCCTTGTGCCAACTATTGTTGTGAGAGGACGGGAAGAAGGGGTGAGCTTAGAACCCACCTGCCAATTTGAGCTTGTTTAATGTTTTATACCTTACTTTACTACCCATGCCCCTTGATGCATCCGATGTGAAGTAATTACGTGCATAGATCCTTTATCGCCTTGTGCCAACGATTGAGATTTGATGTTTGAGTGTTATCTATGAAATTCTCCTCTTTATTGGTCTATTCTTGGTTCGTGCTTGAGTTACTGGAGGGTAATTGGACAATGCTAGTGTTTATATTTGTTTCTTATGGATACCAAGTATATAATGCTTATGATATCCATGTTGATACGCATTCTTTTTAAGGTGAATGGTAGTGGACTTATTTTGCTCCTGTTTCATTTTAGGTGCATCTTATGAGAAAAGCTGTGTCTGGAAAAGAGGCTACTGTTGCTCATGCTCTTAGCATTGCGGTGAATCTAAGAGATAGAGCATTAAACTTATTGTTGTTGTTGTTGTTGTTGTTGCTACTTTTCAACAACAATCGGCTATTGCTTTCGAATTGTTGTTATCATGGCTCGAATCCTTGATTGATCCACCACTTGCCTTCAAAATGTGTGGGAATTTACTCCCCCTTTATACATTACGGTTAAGCTGCACGGGGGGTTCATGCCTACATATATCCATATATCCATATAAGTTGTTCAACGTGTATTTTGGTTGGTTACTTGAGTAATTGCAACAGAGAACAAGTTGTGATTTTTTTTATGTTTTTTATTTATTAGACAAATCCTGCTCATGACAAGTATTTGAATAAAAAAATTGAAATGTATGATAAAATGACAATCGTTATTTTGAAGGATGTAGCTAGAGGAAGTTGTGCCAAATTATTTGATGATGTTGAAGTGGAGTCTTGTGATAATGCGATAAATATAGAAGAGAAGAGTAATGATGAAAGTGAAATCGTGAAAGCAAATGACAATCCATCGGTTTCTTCTATTGGTGTACCATCGGGGTCAACAAAAAGTCGAAAGAGAGCTCATGAGGTTGACCCGGATATACAAGTAATTTCTTCCCAACTTGGACAAGTTGCAACGGCTCTCGAAAAATTCTCCAAATCCAAGCTCGACGTTGAGGTACTTTTTGAAGAAGTTATGGAGACTGAAGGTTTTGAAGATGAGTTTTGGCTTCGCATTCGATTATCTTATTGCAAACGAAATTCAAGGCGAGGCTTTTTGTGAAAAATGAGAAACTTTCCAAAATTTGGCTTCAAAACTTCATGAAGAAGAACAACACAACCTCGATAATATTGTATTTTTTCTTTCAAACTTTTTAGTTTGCTATGTTTATGTCATATGGTTTCACTATTATTGGATTTGGATATGACTTATGAGGAAGTTGTTAGATTATGTTAACCAATTAGCGATAGCCTTTCGAATGCTTGTTCGGTTAAATTGAGGTTCTTGAATTGTTAGTGTAGCCATATAGATTTATGCTTATCTTTGTTGTTTTACATATGATATGAGAGAGAAGATGATTTTATTTTTTAGTTCAATTAGAATGTTTAACTATCTTCAACTTGTATTATTCTTTTGGATTTATATAGCCAACGACTTAATCGAAAAAATATGCATGTTTTTGGAGAACTTACATCGGTTGCATGGTCTTCTCTTTCTTCCTTTACTTCTATTTCGCTATATTTTTGGAGAACTTACATCGGTTAATTTGTTAATTTTACCACTTTTTTATTTTGTTTTAGGGTTTAGGGTTAGGGTATGAGGTTTAGGGTTTAGGCTATTGGATTTAGGGTTTAAGGTTAGAGTTTATTTTCCTTAAAAATAAATTATATTCCTTCCTACCAAATAAAGGAAAATATTTTTCTACCAAACAAACGAAAATGTGGGTTGGATGAATATTTGGTTAGAGACAGAGATATTTGGTTAGTAGTCAATTATCTTCTTTATAAGACGTCCTTTAAACACGGAGATATTTGGTTAGAGACTTCCTTCGGGCAAACCAAAAATATTATTGGTTGCTTAGGCAACGTATGACAAAAGAACTAATCGAAAGGATGGTGATAGTGATAGAAAGGATAACTTGGGTTGGATGGATATTCCACCACTGGGTTGAAAGCCCGCTTCAAAACCATGGTTTTCGCGTTTGGGTCGGATACTGGGTCAGGCCCATATTGCCAACACAAAGCAATTTTTTTGTTTTTTTGTTTTTGATAAGAAGAAGAATGAGTTTTCTTTGGTAAAGCCATTTAAATCCTCCCAGAAAGAGAGACTTTTATTTTCAATTTGTTTTTTGGGAAAAAGATATACATTCGTTTATTTCCAACGTGAAATGGGAGGGAGAGACTTCTTTTTCGTTTTCTTTTTTTTTTAAAGGAGAAACTAGCTTAAGAGAGGGGAGTAGGCTCTCTGTTTTCCTCCCCTCCTAAAACCTCTTTTTAGGGAGAGAGAGAGAGACAGAGAGAGAGCGACAGAGAGTGAGAGAGTCAGAATGAAGAAAAATGCATTATGTCTTCTCCACCAATGCGCTCTTCCTCTTCTCACCCTTCTCTCTCTCCTCATTATCAAATGCAAAGCTTCGGAATTCGACTATGGCGACGCCCTCTCAAAGAGCCTCCTCTACTTCGAGGCCCAGCGCTCCGGCCGCCTCCCCTACAACCAGCGCGTCCTCTGGCGCGACCACTCCGCCCTCACCGACGGCCTTGAACAAGGGGTAAATCTGTCGTTTCGCATACCCCACACATTTCCCTTTTTTTCTTTGTTTATACGTTCAAAAATGGGATTTTTTTGGGCTAAATTGAATTATAAATTATTTGACAGTCCGGGGCTTACCGACCGTTTCTTTTCATCAATGTATGACATTCACAAATTCATAAACTTGGATCCACAATATAAGCAGCAAAATCGAATAATTTTGCAGGTGGACTTGGTTGGAGGATATTACGACGCAGGAGACCATGTGAAATTCGGACTGCCAATGGCATTCACTGTGACAATGTTATCATGGGGAGTCCTCGAATATGGGGACGCCATTCAAAATGTCGGTGAGTTTCAACATGCTCTCGAGGCTATTAAGTGGGGCACTGACTACTTCATCAAGGCTCATACTAGCCCTTATGTCCTTTGGGCCGAGGTAAATATACTATCAATTTTTGTAACCCTTATGATCTAATTTTAGCTCACAATGATTTCCTATTCTAATTATATTAAATTTTTTACGATTTTGTAAGACGAATTTATGAACAAAATGTAAAATTTGATATGTTTATATTAGATTTTAGACGGATTAATATTGGGTTAAATTATGAGATAAATACACAACAATTTACCTTCAGCATGTAACTTTAGGGGACAATCATTCAAGATTTATTATATTCAAATTTCTTTTACCTTTTTGTACAATAATTTTGTGAAAAAAATAATGTACAATCTGATATGGTGTATTCAAGGAGGATCAATTTAAATTGAATTGAGTTTAAATTATTCAATGCTATTTGTGGCGGGTTTAATATGGGGATCAAATAATGGAATACAAAAAAGTTTTATAGTTTCAAATTCAAATCAAATTCTTTGTTGTTTTGGAAGGTGGGTGATGGAGACACAGACCATTACTGCTGGCAGCGGCCAGAGGACATGACGACATCACGGCAAGCGTACAAGATCGATGAGGCGAACCCAGGTTCAGATCTCGCCGGAGAGACAGCGGCCGCTATGGCTGCGGCTTCCATTGTTTTCAGGAAAATCAACCCACATTACTCCCATCTGCTCTTACACCATGCACAACAGGTAAAAAGAGAATTGTTTTAAAAAAATGTGGTGTGTTTCTTTTGTTTTGTTTCTTTTTGACCCATTCGATAGTGATGCGTGGGTCTTAGTGGCATTGTTTTTCAAATTAATAATGATACCATAAAGTTTGTGGTATGAGTAGATAACTAGTAACTACTAACTACCAGGGTGTTATTATATATCTCTATAGCCTAGTGGAAGTGGAGTTGGGCTACTTAATTTAGCATAAACTTGGATTAGTTTGCTTTCTATTTTATTATTCACTTTCTCGTAGAGTTTAAGGAATGCAAATAACCCCCATCTGGATTAAGCTAACATCAATGTATACTATTTAAATTGGTGGTAGCTGGGGTCTAATTAATCATACTAGTTTAGTACCTAAACATATAAGATTAATAATGAGTAATAAAATTTGATTATTCGATTTTAATATTCTGAACTTTGGTTCATATTATTCATAATTTTCCAAAATTGTTGACTTAACTTTGACACTAATATTTTTTAATATCTAATACTTTGAAAAACTAGTGATCGGTATCCTGAAATCAAATTAGATATGATTAGTGTTTTAATGTAGGGGATATTAAAAAATATTAGTGATAAAGATAAAGATGTTACGGGATAAATCGATATTTCGTAATATTATGAATAACATAACGTAAAATTCGACATATTAAAATCCAATAATTCAATAAAATATTAGGATTATTGCTTATAAATTTCATTCATTTCACCTATACCTTATGATATCATAGACATTGAATTCAATAACTTTTGTGCAAATTTTCTTGTCTAATTGAGGCTATCATATTACGAAATACGGAGTTTTATGAAACTTTTTTTATTTAAGGGAATGAAATCCATCTTATTTAAAAAGTTGCGAGAGACAATTTCTTCTAAGTGTTCATTGATGTGTTTTAAAAATACTTAAAATTTATAGAATAATAAAATTTCTAAAAGTTAATAATGTAACATTTTGTATCATAATATCTTCGTACTAATAATCTAGGATGACGCATAAGATACTTAGGACTGCAAGAATACTAGTCATAATTTTAAATATGGATATCATTATTATTACTTTGTCTTTAACTTTACAATCCCTTTAATTGATAAATTATTAGACAAGTACGTACGCACTTGTCATACTTAGTTTTTTGTAAAAATTTTAAAAGAAACATTGGAAGAGAAAACAAAGGATATTGATTAAGTTAATTGATTTGATTTTTGTGATTGCAGTTATTTGAGTTTGGAGACAAGTACAGAGGAAAGTATGATGAGAACTTAGGAGAAGTGGTGAAGAGCTACTATGCGTCGGTGAGTGGGTACAAAGATGAGTTGTTATGGGGAGCCTTGTGGCTCTACAAAGCCACCGACAATCCAGAGTACCTCAATTACGCTGTGGAAAATGCTGATGCCTTTGGTGGGATCGGCTGGGCTATCGCTGAGTTCAGCTGGGATGTTAAGTTTGCTGGGGTCCAAATCCTTGCCACTCAGGTAAATTTCGTCTCCCTCCTGCTTTTCTTTAGTTAATTAGGATACTTTCATTTCAATGTTTATAATTGTATTTATAGCCACTAATTATTAATATTAACCCTTAAGAACTTCTGGTTATAATCGCTGGTGATCTTTTATAACTAACTACTAATTATAAACGTTGAAATGATTGGATTCTTAATTATTTTCACCTCTCTATATATATCAACATTCAAACCTTTTTATCAACTACCGTTCCATGAAGTGGAGCATTTTAATGTGCACTTTAGTGTACCTATCACTCTTGATTGAAAAATAATGTGTTTATCACTAATGTAGGTTTGTATTGATTGATTTTAGAACTTGTCACTTTAAGCGGAGAAAAGATACATTAGTTATCTAATTTATTAGTGTTTTATAAGTTTTCTTAAAATTGTTATCCTAAATATATTATGTTGTGTATGTAAATCCCTAGTCATATTATGGTTAGTTTAAAGTCAATACTTGAAATGAATAGATGAAATTTGTTGGAACATTTTAAGTACAAATTATATATGAGATTATAAAATGCTTGAATTTTCTACTGTAAGTGGCGTTACAAAATGACTTAATACTAGTTAGGTTACTATTTTTATAACTCGATGATTATTCTATTTTCGTCTTTTCGTTTTTACTCCTTCCAACCCTCATTTCCTTTTCATTAGGCTATGTTCATGTGGGACAAGACACTCTTTGATTTGGCTATCTTATTAGCCAATCTTTTTATTAGACCACCGAAAGTTTTTAAATATAAGAATCCAATTGAAACCTCTTTAGTTGAGACAAGATTGTTAATTTATAGTTATTCCCAATCAAATAATTGTGTATCTAAACAAGCCTTTTAAGTTAATAGTATGGCTTGGATAGAAAATTAAGATAAGTCACGTCATTAAATTTAAATTTAAAATTAGAAAAAATCCTTTTGGCTATAAGGGGCCAATGGCCCGAGGAGGAAAATGAGGGGAAAGAAAATCTGAAAATAAAAGCACACAACACAATTCGAGTGTGTTCCATTTGATTTCATTAGGCAGCAAAATAAGCCTCTTAATATGAAGGTGAAAGCTGAAAAAAGCTGGGGAAATCAAAATTTTCAGAGGACAGGAAATTAAACTCCCATTGTATGTTTCCAGCTTTTGCCGACATTTTACGTCATGTGCGGCTCACGTGTTATGGGGGCCAAAGAGAGTGACTTGACTTAACTATGCATGGGATCACGTGTTATTACCTTCCCCATGAGGGTTTCCAATCAATCTAGACTAGTCTAGAGGCTGAAATCACGCAGCAGCTTTTCAGCAAGCTAGTCAATGCTCTGTCCTTATAACATACTAACTAATATTACATACTTCGAATACAATATTACATCAATTAAATCTCATTATTAGATAACTTTCGATAAATAATTATTGCAGTAACTAATACTGAGAATAACATTAGTAATAATGGCTATTGTTCGACATATACTGAAAGGGACATTAATAATTTTTGTGAAGTCCAATTAATAGAAGGTCTAGTTAGTACAACATTACATTAGGACAATAATCGGTTATTCTATTTTAATGAAGAATGATATGATTACTAATAGGACATTAATAGCTTGGGTAGAGACCCTCATCCTAACTAGTACCGGTAAAAATTTAGGTTTAGGTCGAAATCGGGTCAGTAATTGGACGGTTTTTGTCTAATATGCAATTTTTTCAGGTTGGACAATTCGGATAAACGTAAATTTGAGTTAAAATTAGGTTGGACTATAGAAATATGAAAATTTTAAATCCGATTTTCAAATTCGGTGAAAAAATTATACCCGAATTTAATTTTTTCGGATCAAACAAATTCGAATAATTAGGTCGAACGAAATTTTACTTGCTCTAATCTGACCATGAGCGTGATCCGGGAAGATTCTGCCTCAACTTTCTCTCTCTAAATCTGGGGTGGATTTACTGCCTGTGTCCTGGTTGAGTCAAAGATGAAATAATGTGAGATTGGGGGGAGCCAAGGAGGTGGGGGAGTTCAGCTTTTGATAAAGTGTAGTAGTAGTAGTAGTAGTAGTAGTAATATAGTATATTAGGTGTAGTAAATAGGAAGCCCCTAATCACCGGGGCCAAGACTTATAATTGACGAAAGGAAAGCCTAGAGGCATGTGCAGGTGATTTTTCCACTTGTCACCCAAACCCTAGTGCTTTATGAATCACTTTCCCACCTTTTTCACGCATTTATGGGTCTATTTCAGTAATTTTCTACTGGGAATTGTGTTTCTTTTTGACAAAATTTCTCTGGTTTAATATACTCCCTTTTTTAAAATATTTTTTTTAAAAGTTATTAAAGTATAGCAAGAAAATACCAAATTTATGATAAAATTTGAGTTAAAAAATAAAGTTATTCCAAGATTTCATTAAAAATGAAGAAAATTAATGACAAAAAAGAAAAATAAAATAATTAATAAGGATAAATTGATAGATTAGTCATTAATGCATTATTGAAATTGTAAAGTTATAAGTATTGAGAAACAAAAAAAAAAGTAGTTAAAGTGACATGTAATTTCAAGAGAGTATTTCTTTGTAATCTTTTGCCTTATTTCTTCTGTTTCAAAGTCTTTATAGGTGAAAAATTTATTGGTACCGTTTTGAACTTTGTTTTATCAAAATTCTGTAGTGAAACAATATTTTTGGGTGGAAATACTAATTTTTTAGGAAAAATTATAAATCTATGGTACACCTTAAATCCTTTAGAAAAACTACTTTCTAAATTCATAAACAAGCTCAATAAGAAAATATGTCTAAAAAGATTTACAATGTTTTGATGAATTTTTATATATAATTATGAATGGAAATTTTACTCCTATAAGAGCTGAAATGAAAGATAAAATAAACGTAATAACTTCCATGTCATATTTCAAAATTACTAATTTTTTAAAATGTTTTTCTAACAAATTAATGGTGATTATTTTGTGTGATATATTTTACATTTTTTTGGATGGGGGATATATGTTACATCTTGAAAAGACAAATTTAGCAAAAATAATTTTTCTGAATTTTTCAAAAGATATTAAAACATATATGATGCAAAATTTATAATGTATGATATATCTTGCATCTTGAACATACTGAAAATAACAATTTTTTTCTGAGTTTCCTAAAATATTCAAAAGAATTAGAAAAAACCACAGTGATAGTACTATTAGTGTGGCTCAAAAACACTGCACACATTATGGGTCATAATGAGAAAATTGATTAGTTTGTCTCCGTATTTAAGGAGACCCTCTATCAGCAGGGTACATCATCTTTTTCAGCTAAATAATATTACTGTTATGGGGATTCATTCCTGAAATCAATTACATAGAACACAAGCTAGCATTCCCTTATAATATACGCTATAAAATATAGGGGTTTTGAATATAATAATTTGAATTAGATGCGGATTGGAAACTAATAGTTCGAACTTTAAAATTGTTGTCAGTAAGCTAAATTTCAATGTAATTCTTTTTGTATCCCACCACCAAATTTAACTTAGTGAAGAGAAGTTAGCGGGCCACTGATAGATTCAGTGTAAACCGGCAGCTTCAGTGGTGAGTTTTCTGGTGATAGCCAATACTCCGTTGTCGAGTTTGGCTGGGCATGGCACCAGTGATGGTGGCTTATTGTCTATGGAGCTGGTGAAGGGGAGAGAGTGTCATTCCTTTTTTTTTATTATTTATTAATATTAGAAAGTTATTTTTTGATAGAAAAAAAATATACATGATATATTAAGTAATCAAAAAGTTATTAAATTATTAGAAAATATAGTTTGAAAAAAATATATTAAATTATTTTTTAAAATATAGAAAATTATTATTTTCTATATAAAAGGAAAGTTATTATTATTATTATTATTATTTATTTTTCCAAATGATAATGTGTGGATAAAAAATTTAAAAGATTACCTTTTTTTATTTCTTAATATTGCAGTGGTAGACGTGGATTCCCGCCACCGCGATGTGATCCATTTGCCGAGTCAGACTCGGTGGTGGCTAGAAAAATTACAATTTTTTAAATATGAATTATTAGTTTCCTATTCCTCACGGTTCAACTTATTATATTCTCAAAATCTAAAAGTTTATTATTTTAGCCCTACATTATATATATATATATATATATATATATATATATATATAAAGAAGTAAAATTCTTGAGATACAAACTTTTTCATTCATAAGATTAAGCAAAATAAATTTGCGTTGGTACTTGGCACCCCCATTGCATTATACATCACTAGATCTTAATTTAAGAAATAAAATTCCATGAAAAAATTAAATTTTTTGCATTAGAGTGTTGGTTTATGCTAAAATTTTATAAATCATTTGCAAAAGACTCACATTAGATGTGTTTGTTTAAGCGGAAAATATTTTCTCGAAAAATTATCATTCTATTTTTTGGTATTTGGTAGCATAAGTGGTGGAAAAATATTTTCTGGGGAAAATAATTTCTCTCAATCAAGGGAAAATAAATTTCCTTTTGTG